>BTPG01000001.1:155666111-155686111 GCA_036245525.1 Semisulcospira habei | reverse complement strand
TGCTCGACGTCGACGCCACCAGAAGATCAGAAACACAGCGACACCGACCGCCACTAACAGGAACACAACAACTCCAAGGATGACTGGAGCAACATTAGAGCTGTCCTGTTTCGCCGCTGTAATACATATTGAAACCCTTCACTTCCACTGGTCGCATATTTTGGTTTTTGAAAGCTTTGTTCATTTAGTGACTAAAAGCCAAAAGTGACAAAGGGATATGGATACGAAGCAAGAGACATAGATCTTCATCAGCCTCCGCAGTCGCGAGGGCTCATGAGAATCTATGTCTCTTTAAGCTCACTCGTGTTCACTTATTTTCTCATTTCTCAGCGGAGGTGTTCAACTCATCGCCATATTACTGGGAGTGCCTGTTACGATCGGGACAAAACCAAGGGTTACAACTATCCTCTTTCACTGCTGTTCTTCGTAAATTCTAAATTCCCTAATTTGGAAGTTTTTATTTTAAAGATAATAATAATAATAATAATAATGAGTACTTGTATAGCGCCTAACCTCAGATTAGAGCTCTAGGCGCTTAACAAAAACTAATGTACAAAAAATAACTAATTACAAAAATGGAATTAACAAAAAGTACAAAAACAAAATACAACGCACTCTGTAAACAAGCTATGAAGTCACCATTCAAAAGTGCTACGCTCATGGACTCATACTGGCATTCACACCCACACCCACACACACACTACTTCTATAAATAGATAGAGATGACTTTAACATGACAGGTGTGTGACAAAGTCATTTGTAGCTGACAGAAAACATATAGGTCTTTAGGGCACGCTTGAATGCCTCTCTCGAATCCACGTATCTCAGTTCGCGTGGGAGATCATTCCAAACAACTGGGCTCTGGTATCTGAATGACCTCCCACCAAACGACTTTGTTTTGACAAGAGGGATACGTAAAACTCGAGAGTCGGCAGCAGAGCGCAAATTCTGTCTCAAGGGCGTATACAGCTGGAGAAGAGAGGCAAGGTAGTGTGGGCAGGAACAGGTAATACAACTGTGAGTCATGCATGAAATTTTGTACTGAATCCTAGCCTATGCATCAGCTCACTGAATATATTTCAAGGGAGGTGCCAGAATAGCCTCTAGCCTTATCATAAGTTCGAGTTGTCATCTGAGGAGTATATATACCAGCTCAGGGAATCCAACGTGAGATTCACGTTAATGGTAGTGCCATATTAGCTTAACGCCTACATGCGCCAATCTCTTCTGGCACCACAAACTACAACAGTTAGCAATATCCTGTTGTAAGGTAGGTATCAAGGTTGATTCAGTTAAACAAATTTTCATATTGTGTGAGTAGCTTTTATCGGCGGTTGAGGGTCAACAATAAAGAAGTGGATGGAAACAGTTTTATAGATTAAAACTCTGGGCGAAAGCCATAGGTTACTGAATATATGAATATATAAATCCTCACACACAGCTCATACAAATTAAATGCCGTCGTCTAGTCAAAGTCTTTGAATCTACAAGCTTGTGTATAATATGAAACACTCATCCTAAGTATCATAATGATATCAATTGGACCAGCAAGATGCATAGAACCTCATAAGCCCCAGCATTCTGCGGGGGCTTATCAGGGTCTATGCATCTTGCAGTTGGATCGAGTTCGCTCACGCCCACCATACGTACCTAAAGGATCAGAAGTAGATGTCAGTGTCGTGGATATTGTCTGGCTTTGACCATTGTCATCAGCTGTTGTTGATGTTGTTGTTGCAGTTGTTGGATCACACGGCTGGGGCTTGCACTTGATGAATTCTGATAATATAAAATACATACCACCTGGCATTGCGTCAAACAAGGGCACACAAACATACAGTGTATAACTCTTGCGTACAAAGTTTCGAATATCCTGTACAAACAGTCGAGCAATGACAATTATATAAAATCATTAGTATTGAAATTACAAGACACACGTAAAGCTTTTTATTGTGTGTGTCGAGGAATCCGCGAAATATACACAAATGACGACCTGATGGGACATACAAAAATTCGAACAACAACTACAACATTATCTCATATATTATGAAAGACTAAACAGACTCTTTACGCAAAACTCACCACAGATTTCTGGGCTACTGCATTTAACTTGTGAACATTCTGATAACCTAACAACAAACAAGCAAAAAAATAAAGCGGCTAAAATAGTTTCATACATATCACATTGTCAAGTATTTTATATTCATGAACAACAACAACAACAACAACAAAAAAGAAACACACACACACACACACACACACACACACACACACACACACACACACACATACCTACACACACACGCGCGCACGCGTGCGCATAAACACACACACATACACACACGCACACAAAACCAGCTTAAAATGCTTTAAACCTTCACTGCCAATAAAAGTCAACACACATCCAACTGCAAGAGACATATATCCTCATGAACCCCTGCAGTTGCGGGGGCTCATGAGGATATATAGCTTATGCTGGAATCAATTTCTATCCATGTTTCTCGAACGTCTGTGACATTTAGTCGTTGAATTAATAAATATTTCAGAAAACAAAATATGCGTCCAGTGGCAGGGAAGGAGTTAACCCAAACAACGATGGAAACAATGCACCATAATTACGCGACTGTTGCTTGTTAAACCTTTCCAAAGCCGAACATAAAAGTGAACCCGAACCAACTGCAAGAGACGCGGATCCTCACGAGCAATTGTAGTTGCTAGGGCTCATGAGGATCTATGCGTCTCGCTAACACCACGTAATTTCCATGTTCTTTGAACGGCTGGGGTTCCTTGACTTTAAATTAATACATATTTCGGAAACACAATCTTCGTCCACTGGCAGTGTGGGTGCTAAGTATTCACATCATGTAAACTCAGAAACTGTGATGGCAATAAAGGACACAGCATTTGAAATCGGCAACTCCACCAGGGAGGCCCCTTTGGGGGCTTAACTGCCTGTCCCAAGTCAGGATAAAGGAGGAGGGTTAGGCGTGGGGCTAGCGACTCCACCCTGTAAAAAGAAACTTGCTACGGAAACGACAACAAGGGAAAAAGCGACAACCGGCGCTGGGAGCGAAGCAGACCAGGAAACTGGACTTATGACGGATGGGGACCAAAGCCGCAAGGACGTCTCCACCCCGATAGCGGAACTCCTGACGCCAAAACGATGGATCAGAATTGGATGCTGGAATGTGCGAACGCTCTGCCAGACTGGAAAGCTGGCGCAAGCAGTAAGTCAACTGAACCGCCACAAACTAACCCTCATGGGAGTAACAGAAGCAAGATGGACTGGTGCTGGCAAACAGAGGTTGAGCTCCGGAGAAGTCATCATCTGGTCTGGAAGAACAGACAACGAACACCGAGAAGGAGTTGCTGTCATCATCAATAAGAGCAAGGCCAACACCGTTCTACAGTGGAAACCTGTGAACGAGCGCCTGCTGTACGTCAGGATGAATTCCAAATACGCAAAGCTGTCTATTGTTGTGGGCTAAGCACCGATAGACGACGCGTAAGAAGAGGATAAGGATGCATTCTACGACGCCCTCCAAGCTGTTTTGGAAGACATCCCTCGACATGACGTGCTGATGCTGATCGGTGACTTCAACGCTAAGGTCGGCTGCGACAATGAAGACAGAGAGAGGACCATGGGACGACATGGAGCGGGTGTGATCAACGACAACGGGAAGAGGCTGGTCAATTTCTGCGAGGAAAATGACTTAGTCATGGGAGGGACCCTGTTTGCGCATAGGGAGATCCACAAACTCACATGGAAATCACCAGACGGCAAGACCCAGAACCAGATCGACCACATCATCATTAACGGTCGCTGGAGGCACTCTCTGCAGGATGTGCGAGTGATGCGACATGCCGACATTGGCAGCGACAATAGTCTTCTGGTGGGGAAGGTGACATTGAAGCTTAGGAAAGTAAAGATAGGAGACACCAGAAATCAGCGCTACGACGTGGCCAAGTTGAAAGACCCAAAAGTGAAAGAAGAGTTTAGGTTGGCCCTCAGGAATAGATTTAGTGTTTTGGAAGATGAGACAGCGCTGACTATTGAAGATTTCAACAGAGCCATGAAGGAAACAGGAGGGGAAGTTTTAGGATACAGAAAGAGCAGGAAGACAGAGTGGATCTCAGAAGACACGTGGGCTCGCATAGAAGAGAGAAGACAGATTAAGAAGAAACTTTTGGACGCCAAATCACCAAGACTGAAGGAAAGAATATCAAGAGAATACAGAGAGAAAGATCAAGCGGTGAAGACATCAGCGAGAAGAGACAAGAGAATGCACACAGAAAGGCTGGCAGAAGAAGCGGAGGCAGCTGCAAAACAGAGAGACATGAAGACAGTATACCAGAACACCAAGAAGCTGAAGGGCGATTACGGGCAGTACCACGACCTCCCAGTGAGAGCTCAAGATGGAACTCATGTCACAGTAGAGGAAGAGAAGCTGAAGAGATGGAAGCAACACTTCGAGTCCATCCTGAACCGCTCAGACCCACCAACCCTCACTGACATTCCTGAAGCGGAGGAGGACCTGGACATTAACCTCGGCAACATTACTATTGCGGAAGTCAAGCAGGCCATTCAAAAGCTGAAGAACGGGAAGGCACCTGGCGATGACGGAGTGTGCCCCGAGATGCTGAAAGTAGAAGATACGGTAACGCCGCAGCTTCTTTGTCAGATTTTTCAAAAGATCTGGGACACTGAAGAAGCACCGAACGATTGGAAGACCGGCACCATCGTCAAACTTCCGAAGAAAGGAGACCTGGGGAACTGTAACAACTGGCGAGGCATCACCTTACTATCTCTCACCAGCAAGATCTTCAGCCGCATTCTCCTTGAACGCATTACGACAGCAGTGGATGGCATCCTTCGCCAGGAGCAGGCAGGCTTTAGGAAAGGCAAGTCCTGCATTGACCATATTTTCGTCCTGAGACAGATCCTTGAACAGTCTAACGAATGGAATGGATCCCTCTATGTGGTCTTTGTGGACTTTGAGAAGGCCTTCGACAGTCTGCATCGAGACTCCCTTTGGAAAATCCTGCGATACTATGGAATCCCCCAGAAACTTGTCAACGTCATCAGGTCCCTGTACAAGAATTTTGAGTGCAGAGTCGTCCACAACAACCAGCTCACCGAACCGTTTAAGGTGGAAACCGGAGTGAAACAAGGATGTATTCTTTCGCCGATCCTCTTCTCAATGGCGATTGATTGGATCATGCGCCGCACCACAGAGGGAAGGAGGCAGGGAATTCAGTGGACGCTGACCTCAATGCTGGATGACCTCGACTACGCCGATGATATCGGGCTGCTGGCAAGCAGAAACCAGGACATGCAACAGAAGACACAACAGGTGACACAGTCAGCAAGCTCCATAGGTCTCGGGGTCAACATTAGGAAGACTTAAGTCATGAGGAAGAACACCATAGTGGGCGACCCAATCACCATCAATGACCAACCTCTGCAAGAGGTGGACGAGTTCACGTACCTGGGCAGCAAGGTTACCACAGATGGAGACTGCACAAGGGAGATCACCACAAGAATCAGCAAAGCCAACCAAGCCTTCGCAATGCTGAAACCCATCTGGAGGACCACAAACTTGAGCATCCACACCAAGCTTTGTATTTTTAAGAGTAACGTGCTGAGTGTCCTTCTCTATGGGTCAGAGTGCTGGAAATCCACTACTGCTACGGAACGCAAGCTGGAAGTCTTCCAGAACAAGTGCCTGCGACGGATCATGAAGGTCTTCTGGCCAAACATGATTACAAACGAGGAACTACGGAAGAGAGCATGAAACCATCGCCACACGGAGATAGAGATGGCTAGGCCACGTTTGCAGAATGTCACCCGACTTATTACCAAGGGTGGCACTGAGATGGACACCACAGGGGAAGAGAAACCGTGGGCGACCAAAGGAGACGTGGCGCCAAACCGTGGAGCGAGAGCTCAAGAACAGAGGCCTTACTCTGCAAACAACACCCAAAATAGCAGCTGACAGACAAAAGTGGCGCTCCCTTGCCGTCGCCTCAAGCACCAGACGGCGCAGAGAGGACTGAATGATTGATTGATTGTACATTGCTTAACGTCCCGACAGCAACAAGGCTTTCTCAGGACGTGCCTGCACTGCTTGTGAAAAAATAAAAAAGAAACAGAACATTGAATGTATGTCGCCAGCCGGTCAAATACGTTAAATAAACCTAACACATGGGGCCTAAATAAAGCTAAGACCATTTAGCAACACACATCCAATATCAAGAGCTACAGGCAGTGCAGACAGTAGGGAGAGTTTTAAAAAGGCAAATACAGGTGAATGGACAAAGGGTAGACAGAAACACATGCCCCAGAATAGAGAGAAAAACCCACCTTGTGGGGCTGACCAGGGTGACCCTGGGAAGTAAAAAATACCTAACCCCACCCAAGTCCCCCAGGGCAGACCCGGGTGGGGTAAGGACTGAATGAATGAATTTGAAATCGGCGTGGCATGCGTATTGCAGAATGTCTGGGAGAACGTCAGTGTGCGCTGGAGTATTCGATAAACAGGAGGCAAATGCACAAGTGTACTCACAACTTGATTATGGTATCTCGCAGCGGAGTAACAACACCTTGATATTCGATATCTGTTATATTTTGTCTTTGAAGTGCAGCAAGTTTGGCCTCACGGTTTGCATACGCCTCTGTATACGCTTGCAGGATTTCTTGTAGATACTGCACACTTTCATCGCAACATGAACGCAGTGGGCTGTCGCTGCTGCATTCTGGTTTGAAGGGTATGCCTGAAATGAGCAGTGTGTAAGCAATAATAAGGAACTTGGCTTAGTGGATGAGTGAGCGTAAATTTTGCATGATGCACGTCGGGGTAAGCTGCTACGCTTTAGGCGGAAAAATTTACTGACATGTGCAGGGTTTACGCCCTTTTATGCAACTCAGCACTGATCAAAGCAACACAATACCCTCAAATGTGTGCTTACCTAGAATGCAGTGGGGCCTGCCGGACGATGGTGCGTTGACTAAATGCAAATCCGCTGCGCCACCGCGTGCGCGCTACCCTGTATTCTGAATTGAGCTATATGGGGTAGCGCGCACGCGGTGGCGCAGCGGATTTGCATTTAGTCAAACCATCATCGTCGGCTGTATTCCGAATTGAGCTAGATGCGGTAGCGCACAAGCGGTGGCGCAGTGGATTTGCATTTAGTCAATGCACCACAGTCAGGCCCCTCCGTTATATGGTAATCGGAGCCTTTGACGATGAAATCACTATCCAAATTTGTTTAAAATGAATACATTAACACTATACTTGGTCATTTGATATTCGCGCGCGCTCGCACACACACACACACACACACACACACACACACACACACACACACACACACACACACACACCAGTGGCGGATCCAGGAGGAGGGGGGGTGTAGGGCGCACGTAGTGCATGTCTACTAACACTACCCCCCCCTCACCCTCTCACCCCCAACCCCTCTTTCAACCCTGACCAAAAATAAACATTTTGGTGGTGGTTATGCAAGCTGGTTGTGGACATTCTTTAAAAAAAAAAAAAAAAAAAAAAAAAAAAAAAAAAAAAAAAAAAAAAAAATTTACAGTGTATTTGGCATGTATCCTAACGAGATCGGTGGGCGGGCAAGGTATGGGGAAAGGACTAGTCAAATACATTCATTCGACATTGCCGATCTGCACCCCGTCAAAGTACTTGAGCCAGACATAAAGTGTCACGTACCCCTGCACTCACAGGTGCTCATTAAAACAAAGTACCTCTTGTTGTGCTATACAATCCTTATTGCATCCTGAGACCGAGGGAGCCACCAGCTTTGAGAAAGTATCCAATCACTGATGATTGAAGCCCAGCCAAGTCCCTCAGGCAACCAAAGAGTTTTATGTGCCATTCAGTGACAGGGGCTCATGGAAAGCGATACCTCTTTCCGTGCTATAACATCCAGACGAGGCAGTCACCTAGGTTTAAGTCTACTGTTGTGGACACGTCAATTGAGGCAATAGCGAGAATTCAGCTGTGCTGTCGCTTTCGGGGTGTGCAGTCTCCTGCCTGGTGATACCCGTAGGGAGTTTATGGTCGGGGCAGTTGATTGGACCATGATAGAGTCGTTTGACTGCGGTGATGGACTTGCCTAGGTGACTGCTAATCTCCTAATCCTATCACGACGGACTGCAGAGTGAAGAAACGGGAAGTGGCGCAAGGACACAGCTGATTGGCTGAGAGGCGGCAACATTGCTTCAGCCTTGCGGGCTACCACAAATAAATAGACTCGGTTTGTATCGGGTCGCAATTTGTGGCGGCAATATTGTAGGCGCCCCGCAATGTGGAAGCAACATTGCCGCCACAAAATTGCGCCCGGCAATAGGTGTTTGTGGTAGCGTGTGCCCTGCTTCTAAGTAAAGTGTATGGCTGTGCTGTTCCTCAGAAATAAGAGATAATTGGGAGTATAGTGTTGCTCACACACACACACACACACACACACACACACACACACACACACACACACACACACACACACACACACACATGTGATGGTTGTACCAGCAGAAACTCTAAATACAACACATTTGTTTTCAAATTACCACCATGAAAGAATCAGAAGTACCCGTTTACATCATCTACTGTTAGGGAAGTGGGTGGAGGCGGGGAGAGGACAAGTGTTTCTAAGAAGTGATCAGCCCTCCTTAACAACAAATAAAAAAGTTTAGCTCTGAAAACTGTAAATCTGTGTGAGAAAACCCCGACAAAGAAAGAATCAAGCTTAGAATAAACAGTTACAACATTATAGCATATTATGTCACTCATATGCCTGGGCAGCTTCTCCTTGTAGACTTAGAGAAGACATTTGATTCAGTTGCCTTGTCTTTTATAAACAAATGTCTGGATTTTTAATTTTGGTCGAGACATTATGAGTTGAATCAGAACTTTTTGCAATCAGATAAATGCTTGCGTATCAGTCAATGGTCAATATTCTAGATGGTTCCAGGTATACCGGGGCTGTCGGCAAGGTGATCCAAGCTCGCCATATATCTGCCTACTTTGTGCAGAAATCTTGGCTTCTATTCTACGTTAGAACAAAAATATTAAGGGTCTAAAGATTAGGGACATGGAGCTACTTCTCTTGCAGTTTGCAGATGATACGTCAGTGTTCCTGGATGGTAGTAGAAAATCATTTGAGGAAAACATTCATACCTTATGTTACTTTGCATCCTTTTCTGGTTTGAAAATTAATCTAGACAAAACGCAAGTGATTTGGCTTGGATCCATGAAAAATTCGCCCACACGCAACATGCCAGATTCCAACTTTATCTGGGATCCTAGGATCTTTAAGGTAATTGGCATTCAATTTTCTACAGATGTGAATAGTATCACCAACATCAATTATGAAGGAAAGCTGGAAGAAATTCGACGGATCCTACTTATATGGTCTAAGCGACAGCTTACTCCTTTAGGTAAGATCACGGTTATTAAAACACTTGCTGTGTCAAAGATTGTTCATCTTTTCACTAACTTACCAGATCCACCTACCATTGTTCTCACGGAACTTAATAAAATATTATTCTCTTTTCTGTGGGACGGTAAACGTGGTAAAATCAGTAAGTCTGTTTATGTTCAGCATATGAGGCAGGTGGTTTACGTGTGCTGAACATTTTTTCTTTTCTGACGCCTCTGAAACTCGACTGGTTGAAACGGCTATTTGGGTGTGACTCTCAACTGCAGAGGTTAGTGTTGACGTGCTGTCCTATTTTTAGAGATATACAGATATTTGGTCGGAAATTTGCAAATGTGTTGATGCATCAATGCAAAAACAGATGTTGGGCTGATGTTGCCAAACACTTTAAGACATTGTATAATAGACTGATGTGCACCAACAAATTTTAATGACTTGCTGTCCGAGTCTATAACCTATAATAAGAATATAATAAGAGATAGAAGAACTGTACATTTACACGAATAGACAGAAAAATGGGATTGTGGCAATTGGTGATGTTTTAGACCAAAATGGCAAACTCCTCTCGTTTGTGCAATTTAAGCAGGTGTACCCTGACCTCCAGTCATCCTCAACCACCTGATCATCTCTGTATCTGAGGAAGCACTCCCAGAGGAGGCTCAGTGTGGCTTCAGACCCGGCCGCAGCACAGTCAGCATGGTCTTCTCTGTGAGACAGGTCCAGGAGAAATGCACTGAGCAGCACACGGACCTCTACGCTGTCTTCATAGATCTGACCAAAGCATTCGACACTGTGAACAGAGAAGCGCTTTGGGTCATCCTCGCAAAGCTCGGCTGCCACAGGAAGTTCACCAACATCATCCGCCTCTTCCATGATGGAATGGTAGGAGTTGTCCAGTCAAACGGCGACACATTCGCACCCTTCGACATTTCCAATGGTGTCAAACAAGTTTGTGTTCTTGTCCCCGTGATGTTCAACCTGTTCTTCACGTGTGTCCTGACCCATGCAGTACGTGACCTTGAGAAGGGAGTGTGCCTTAAGGTTGTAGGACACACCTGTTTCGCGCATCTTTTCTGCGCATTTAGATACCGCTATCTTGCGTCTGCCGTGACCTGAGACTAGAGGTCACCGAAAAAAATAAAACGCCGTACGGCAAGTCGTATTGCAAACAAGCTCAATTTATCGATAATTGACAAAAGATATATACTGTCTGAAATAGGTGTGTAAGCTGACTGTTTCTATGCATAAAATATTGTGTTTCCTCAGAAATAAGATACTTTTGCATAAGTTGCGACAAGTCATCGAGCGTCAGTAGTAACGCATAACCATTTCTCAGAAGAAGAAAAAAAAATGAACGGGCTGTATACGTGGCAGCCAGGAAAACAACAAAATCTTCAAACAAGGTAAACTAAAGTAGAAAAAAGTTTTATGCACCGCCGTGAGATGTCACCTGCACGGCGTAAAACCCCAATAGCTAACTGTCCTTTTATGCATGGAAATTCAGTTACAGCCTACCTGCAATGAAGAAGACTACATTTTATTGTTGGTTGACAGGGGCATGCATTCCATGTATGTCAGTCACCACCTAGAAGTAGAACATTTCCATACATTCTCAGAGAGCCTTTACTAATACGGTGGAAGGAATGTAGTCCACATTGTAGTGATATTAAACCAGTGCCAGTGCTTATTATTTAGGAAAACATACTGTGTGTAGTAAAAAGTCCTGCTAAGGGAGAATTTTGCATTACTAACTCAGTAACTGCTTTCAGTACTTAGTAACTTAGTTTTCTCATCCATTCTCTGTCTTATGAAGGCTATATTACAGATTAGGAGATAGGTCCAGCATTTTTTTAGTTCAAGGATGGTGCCCGAATAGCTTGGCGGATGAGACGTCAATGATTCATGTAGCGACATGATTTATTATTAGCTCCGCATTCGTACTTGACATGCATACAAAACCTTCTGTTCAAGTGCCATAATGATCAACACGATTGATTGTGGGCGTATACGGCAAGACAAGACAAGACCACCCTTGAACTATCATAGT
Source organism: Semisulcospira habei (assembly GCA_036245525.1). NCBI lineage: Eukaryota > Metazoa > Mollusca > Gastropoda > Semisulcospiridae > Semisulcospira > Semisulcospira habei. The sequence continues at coordinate 155,674,608 of BTPG01000001.1, read as the reverse complement.
CACATTTATTTCAAGCAGTGGGTGTATCAGGATTAAAAGGGTTACCTAGTAAAACGCTACTTTGACTGAAACCCTAATATTTGTTAACTACCATTTTGGATGACCGTAGAATGTGTGAAAAATACAAATTTGACTAGTACAAAAGCAAGCCTTTATCATATATGTTGAGACTCGTGACACTTATTTCAGCTACCTTTTGGAAAGTTCACACAGGTTGTGAATCAGTTATGCGCATGAGGCGTACAGACGTGACTTTGCCATTGTTGTTTGTTCTTTGCGGTTTACACAGTTTTTGTCGCATTTATTTTGAAAGTAATAATCTGCCCCTGCATTTCATTCACGCAAAGTGAAATTGTCATGCTGCCGAACAACACAGTAATAATCATGTATTTCATTTCAGGCTAATACTGCTGTTGACCTCTCGCTGTGGAGTCTCAGTACTTTCACCCAGAGTACATACTTGCAAACAAGCGCAGAAGTATGACGTCTACACCAACTGACCAAGGTCACACTCACAGCGCAAGTGAAGTGAGGAAAGGTGACACTTATTCTCCTGGACTCAAGGTAAATCATACCAGTAGATCTGTGATGAGAATCAGGTGCAGAACACAACACAATTATGGTGTGAATGAACACATCATACTGTAATGCCTTCTTTCATTGGCTCATGTGCGAAGCAAGTGTAAGGCTATGTTCTGGGCCATTGGTCGTCCATGGTAAACTTTAATGTTGGCATTTTCTCGGAGACTATTCAAACCACAGTCTTCAAACGTAGCCGAAGGATACTTTGTGGCAAGACCTTTCTTACTCTTAGCCTACCAGTTTGAGTTCAGGCCAAGGGTCATGAGAAATCAAGAAATAGGTAAAAAAAAAATAAAGACATATTTTGACAAAAGATATTTTTTCTCCAATACTATTCACAACTGTACATAAGCCAGCCTTTACTTATGCTTAGACGCATGACACTTAAATTTCAGTCACCTTTTGGAAAAGTCAAACACAGTTCAGATTAAGAAAATGATCAGTTTTAAATGCACACGAGTGATCCAGGCTTCACCATTCTTGTTTGTGGTGTTCACAGTTTATTTCACATTAGTTTGAAGGTAGTAATGTGTAAACTAAATGTAGGGACGAATTGGGGGGGGGGGGGGCCACCCCCCCCCCCCCCCCCACCGGCCCCGAATTGTGCATGGCCCCACGAGCTCCTTAGCATCCGCGTTATCGCGGAATTGTTTATATTACAGCGTTCTAAATGAACTTTAGAATTTTTTAGTGTGTGTACGGGTCCCGCATTTTTTGGGAAACAATAGGCGCACAGGCCTCTTTTCGTGTTTGTCCTTGCTAAACTACAACATTCTGAGAGAGAAAAAGAGAGATGAAATGAAACTTTATATTAAGAGAGAGAGAAAACAACAGCCTAGTGATAATAATGTGTAAAATGGTTATAACTAAATAGTGTATACACGGCCAAGTGAAGACACAGTCGTACTATCCGTGAACTGAAAAACTCGAAAAGCTTTTGGTCAGGGAGTCGCAGGAGCAAAAAAGGAGGGGAGGAAATACGGTCCCGGCTGGTTTGATATGTGCCAGATATCTCTCACGACAGCTTGATGATAACTGACTCGCACTCTACTTGCCGGAATTCAGGGACCTTTTTTTCTCTCTGTCCATTGAGTTATAGACTGTATAACAAAGTCCCTGTTTGTGGAGTTTGGAACCGACCCACCCTGAAATAAGATCAGAAGTGAAATTGCCATGCTGCCGAATAACACGATAATAAACATGTATTTCATTTCAGGTCAGTGCTGCTGTTGACGTCTCGCTGCAGAGTCACGCCCTGAGGGTATACTTGCAAACAAGCACAGAAGTATGATGCCTACACCAAGAAGAGGCAAGAGCTAGTCAGGTCATGTTTGCTCAAAGGAGAAGGCCACAGCTAAAAGCAGGCAATTCCAGTTCCAGCGGATCAACTAAAGTGAGAGAAGGCACCACTTATTGTCCTGGACTCGAGGTAAAGCATACCGATTGATTTGTGAATAGAATCAGGTTCATAACAAAACACAACTGGTTGGGATAAACACATCACACTGTAATGCTTTCTTTTATGTTGAAGATGGTGTAGTAGTAGTACCAGCATTCTCAACAACACCGAATGCTAAAATCACTTGCTGTCAACAAGTGGCACCATATTGCATTTGATTTAAAAACTAGAGGGTTGGGCAAGTCTCTAAATACTGTCGTTTTCTTTAATAAGCACTTAGTGCATACAAAAAGACTAGAAAAATCTGAATACTACCCATTTGGTCCAGTGTGTGCTGTTGCTAAACAGCAATGCGTTGTGTCCTGTTTGAGACAATTTCTGCAAGTTACACTTTGAATATTGATGCTGATTCTAGATATATGTATACACCCTTTGTGGTCATTTCAAGCTCAATGGCGTCTAATTTTTGGCGCAAGTGTGATAGCAAAAGTAAGTGTTTGTAATGGGTCGTCCGTCAACTGTCTGTTACCTGTGGGCAACTTTAACATTGGCATTTCCTCGAAGACTATGCAAGCCTCAGACTTCAAACTTGGCACAAGGGTACTTTGTGGTAAAATAATTCTAAACATACCAATTTCTGTGACCTTTCAAAGGTCATCTCAAGTAGTATTTTCAACTTCAAACTCAAACTTGCTATGGAGATACCACATGATAAGGGTGACAAAAGTTAGTTTCGGGTAGAGTTGTAGTTTTTATCAATTTTTTTGCAAACTTTTCAATAAAATTTGGCATGATGATAACACTTTTCTGTGCTACTAATGTAATCAGCCCCTCACAAAGGTCAAGGGTCACAGAGGGTTGACAAATGTGTGAAAAATGAAGGGATTTGGAAAAATACTCAGGTTTCACTGACAAAATCCAGCCCTATACTTATGTTTAGACATTTTCAGAGACCTGTTGGAGGAGTCAAGCCAAGGTAAAAAAGGACAGACATATTATGTGGATTGGTCATACACGTGAACCATAAGGACATTGCCTTTCTTGTTCATGTTCTGACTACTGTCATATTATGCATGTATGTACTTTGTATAAATACTTGCAAATATGCACGCAATATGTGCATGTCAGAACTTTTTTTGATACAAAATTATCTTTTGCAGGTTGCGAAAGATGAGGGAATAAGAGTTCAGCGGGTACATCTCTCCGCGATGGCCAACCGACGAGAAGGCAAAGGCAGTGAACTGATTGTCCTGTGTAGGAGGGCAGACGTCCTGTTATTTTGATGTCCATCCACCAGGCTGGCCACTATGTCAAGGTTTTGGACAGTCACATCATTCGCAATGCAGCAAAAGCCTGTGCCTTACTGCCTGAGCTGATGCATAGCCATATATTAGGAGCAGGGCAAGCAGGCTTTAGGCCTGGCTATTCAACTGCAGACACAACAGCAGTGGGGCAGTGACAACAAAGTGACAATGACAAAACTCGAGAAAATAGAAATAAAGAGGGAGTGTTTCCATAAGCCCGACATAGAAGCAGCGGGGCGACAAAATTGTAACGTGCAGTCGAGCAGTTCAGGGGCTATTGTACAGTGATGGGGGTGTGCTTTGTGTGTTTTCATATAACAATGTGACAAAGTGATTTGACACCCATGTTGTAATTTGTAGTGCAGTAAAAAGGTGAAAAATATCTGTATTTTGACCAAAAAGATGTTTTCTCAAGTATACACAACTTCAAACCCAGACTTGGTACAAGGTGGTAAGAACTTTTCATGCATACTAATTTCGTATGCATGAAAGGTCAGAAAGGTCAAGGGTCACAAGAAATCGGGAAATAGGTACAAGATATCCATATATTGCCCAAAGATTTTTTTTTCTCAAGTATTCCTAACTGTAACCCTAAACTTGGTAAAGAGATACCTGATGGTAAGACCTTCCTATGCATATTTATTTGGATGACCCCCTCAGAAAAGTTACTTTTTGTCACTCTCCTGTCATGTCGCGATTTGGAAATGCAGCTTAATATGTATTAGTTTTTGATTATCCAAAGAAAATCCCTTTACTGACAATGTGTTCATTTTTCGAAGACATTTTATCATATGAACAGGTCTTTATTGTGACAAGTTCCTAAATGCTGGCATACATCAGTCATTCAAAATATGTACTCCACAGCTGACACTTATGGGGTAGGAAACAGTGGTACAGATAGATTTTGTGCAGCATCGGTGTGAGACAAGGAGAAAACTTATCACTGCTCCGCTTTGCATGATTCAAAATGATATACAGGGCTCATTCTGAAAATGGTCAGTGGCCTCAGAGTATAAAACCCACGGGTCCTTTCTGAAGAGGGGATGTGCGGAAATATAGAAACGTGGGGATGTATATTTATGTCATTAAACCCTCAGCTTAAAATGTTGTGCAAATGTGGACTTGCTCAATGAAAAACGCAATACTTCTCAAGAGTGAGTTGACCATGCAGTTTTTGCATTACCCTCCAGCTGTCACAGCAGATTTAAGTGGTTGGGTGATAACTGATCATAGGCATATGATATGTACTGTACTTTGTGTTTGTTTTATTTTTTTCTTCCACTGTCAATCTTTGACTTTCAGCTGTGTGGCTTTACTTATCGTATCAGAATTGCTAACCACATGGTTCATTTCACAAGTTTTACAGATGTACTGTACATGACACACGCCTGCAAACAGAATGATCTGACTATGATCCGTGTCCATTTGTGATTTGTGCTAAGGAACATGCGTACAGTGTAGTAATAAGGATAATATTTCATTTCTGAGCACATTCATGTAAGTTCTTTTGTGATATTTTTCATGCCCCAGCGGGTCCAAAATTAAATAAAGTAAATTGATGCCAACATTGTGTACAGGGTGCTATGCAGCAATCAGTTGTGACATGATAGCCTGCACCATGTTGAGTTTTTGGAGAGCAGCAATGGTATCGCTTGGATTACGGGCCAGCATGGTGCAGACTCTGTTGTAGACACTTTGCCAGCGTTATATGGTCGATTTTGTATCAAGAGCAGTACAGGTATTGTTTGGTGTGGATGCCTATATTATGCAGACTAGGTGACACAGTGCATTGTACCCTTGTTATTCAGTTGTTATGGTATTTTGTGTTGACATCAGCATTGTGCAGTGCAAGTTATGGGGCTTGAGACTGCATTTCACTTCGTTGTGCTGCAATTGGACACAGTGTGGTACTGGTAACAGTATTGTTTGATTTTCATGCCAACATTGTGCACAGTATCTGTGTAATGTAGTTTGGTACTGCATTTCACTGTTATTATGTTGTGGGATGTGCAATGTTGAATTATATCAGGACTACAGTGATGGTACATGGTCTCTCTCTCTCTCCCCCTCCCTCTCCCTCTCTCTCTATATATATATGAGCAAAATAATATATGTAGTGGAAGGCTCTAAATGATAAGTCTGTCATTTCTTCTCTCCTATCCCCCTTCTTTTATATACTGTGCAGTTGGCTCCCAAATAAATACCTCATGAGCAAGTGGTTGCCGGTGTCGGTCTCCGTTGGCATGCACACAACTAAAAATGACATCAGCTCCACTTTTCTCCCAAATAGCTTGTATACAGTCAGCACTTTGTCAATGTAAATGTGAATAATGTTACATGTAGTTGAAATATGTTCTGCAGTAAAGCTGTATTTTGAGGGGGAGCTGGGTGGCTCGGTGGTAGTGTAGTGTTTTTGTTTCCTTATAATTTGTAACCAAAAACTGCTGGGAAACTGAGATTCAGCTAGAGAGATAGGTACATCAACTACCAATCTGTTTACAAACATCTTTCAACCAGAGATGTTCATCGACCTGCTTTCACGGAGACACCAAAGGAGCATGTAGCATTTCTTGCAGCAGGTATATTAAAACAAATTCACATCAATTAATATTTGTAGATGATGCCAGTCAAAATTATAAAAAAAAAACTGTCTGTGACAACACTCTTTGGTGTGCTTTTTCATCAGTGAAGCTGTGAATGATTGAATGAATGTAAACATGCTCACACAATGCCTGGCTGAAAAAAATGAATGAACAAATGTACCGAGGTAACCAGTGTGCATTTTTATCCAAAACTGAATCCGGTTGTTTGGTTTATGGTTTAACATTCACATTACCACAGTGATGATAATCGCATATTTAAAAAATAAAAAAAATAAAATAACACGCGTTAATTTTTTTTTTTTTTTTTTTTTTTTTTTGGCTTAGCGAAGTAGAAACTGTATGGGTTTCAAATGTGAGCAGGAAAAAAAAAACCGCTATCTACGGGACTCGAACCCTGGTCACTGCGTGGCAAAGAAAAGTACCTTACCACTGCACTAACTAAATTACTAAGAAACAGTTCGTGCATTTAATTACTTATAGATAAACGTTTTCATCCCGTATCTGCCGTTGTTGTTTGTTCCAGTTTCCTGTCACAAATAGTAATCGAGGACTAGCAGTTTGGGCGTAGTTTGCAACAGTTTGGGCTTAGGTTTTCCCTTGTAAGTTTGGCATAGTCGTTTCCCTTACCGGCTACGGCGGAGATATGATCTGCCGGAAGTCAGACATCGCTTGCATCCCTTATTGAATACGCACTCGAAAACGACCCAAAGTGCCCAATTTTGTGCGGGACCCCATATTTTCTTCATAATCAATGTGATAGTTATAACATAAAGTACGACTTTATCGAATAAAAAGGGCCTGAGCAATTGCCCAACATTGCAAACACTTGTAATGTTATTGATAACATCCGGGCAATTTACGAATTTACAACATACATTTTTTTAGATTTCACTTAGAATTCCAATTATCAGAACACACTTTTTTTTTACGAGAAAATACTAACATACTTTATGAAGTGACCGAAATGTTTCTTTATCATTTTAACACACTATTCGATAAATTTTTATTGTGTTCTGAAATCGGCTATTTTGCGTGTTTTTTCCCGTGGGGTACCTCAGAAAAACGGCTGTAACTTACAAATATGCCCGGGACCATGGGTCTTTCAGGGTGGCAATAGCCTCCAGACTCAATAAGGCTCTCAAAAAACCCTATAAGCGGCAGTTTTCAATTAAAAAATGTAGGTATAGTATACAACCTTAAGTACAGACTAGACGGCTCTCTCTTCGACCTCCGTCGACTGAACGCCATGACGAAGACCATCGAGCGACTGATCCTTCAGGCGCTGTTTGCCGATGAATGTGCGCTGATGGCGCACACGAAATCTGACCTCCAGACCATCGTCGACACGTTTTCGGAAGCCTCTCGACTGTTTGGCCTTACCATCAGTCTCAACAAGACCGAGGTCCTGCACCAACCAGCTCCAGGCACAAGAGCCAAAGTGTTTATCGAAGGCACCGAGCTGAAGACTGTCGACCAGTTTGGGTACCTTGGGAGCATCATCTCTTCTGACGGTACTATCGACAAGAAAATCGCAGCTCGCATCAGCAAAGCCAGCCAAGCCCTGGGTCGTCTGCGCACTCGTGTGTTGAATAACAACAACGTCAAGCTCTCCACCAAGATCAAAGTCTACAAGGCAGTAGTCCTCCCCAGCCTCCTCTACAGATGCGAGTCATGGACGTTGTACAGAAAGCACCTCAAACAGCTTGAACGTTTCCACATGAGATCCCTGCGCTCACTGATGGGCATCAAATGGCAAGACAAGGTGACAAACCTGGAAGTCCTGGATAATGCTGGCTTAGTGAGTGTTGAAGCCTTGATCTTAAAGACACAACTTCGCTGGACAGGTCATGTCATACGCATGGATGATTCTCGCATACCACGCTAACTCCTGTATGGTGCACTCTCAAAAGGCCACAGGAAGCAAGGACGGTCAAAGAAACGCTTCAAAGACTGCATAAAAGACAGCCTCAAGTACTGAGTCTTCCTGGCAAAGGAACTTGAAGCACAAGCACAAGACAGATCTGGCTGGCGTGCCGCCACCAGGAAAGCCTGCACGCTCTTTGAACACAATCGGCGTGAACGGATTACCAGTGCCAGAGCTCGCAGAAAGACAGCGTCGACTCTCCCCACAGCTACGTTCCAGTGCCCCCATTGCCATCGCAGGTGTGGCTCCAGGATTGGCTTGGCCAGCCACACCCACACCCACAATGCACAATGCACATGCACAATGACGACATCATCAGTTTTCGATGGTCTACCCATTATACCCTGAGGTCTCAACTAATTTTCTCTTGTATACTGGTGTAACCAATGTCATTAGGGTTTATATTGACTCAACAGCACTTGAACCCAGGCATGCTACTTCCACCTCCGCCGCATCAGTCAGATCAGAAAATACCTCACTACCGAAGCTGCCACCAAACTTGCTGTCTCTCTCATCCTATCTCGCATCGACTACTGCAACTCTCTCCTTTCCGGCCTCCCTCACTCCACCACTTTCACTCTCCAGCGCGTCCAGAACAATGCTGCCCGCCTCGTCCTCGGAAAGAAAAAATCCGACCACATCACTCCCCTGCTCAAACTCCTTCACTGGCTTCCCATCCCCCAAC
>BTPG01000001.1:155633611-155661111 GCA_036245525.1 Semisulcospira habei | reverse complement strand
TTAGGCGTCTGTAATAAGGTCACTTTCATGGAACACTTCTTTTTCACATTCTATTTTTTTTCTCAACTTAATGTGTATGTATGCATTAACATTGTTAACATTTTATTGTGCAAAATTGAATGAACAATGGCCCCTAACCTTTAGGTTATGATTTTCACAGAGGAAATCTTTTGAACATTGCTACGTTTTGTCCTTCTGAAGCAAAACAGTTTATCATGGCCATAATGTGAGAATCAGATAATATATTCTAGAAATTAAGGGACATTTTTGTATGTGCCAAAGAGTTTGAGAAAAAAACAGCAACAGAGCATTGCGAATATTAACCCTTATCATTCGGAAGACACCAATGTGTGCAACAAGTGTGACTAAAATAGTTCAAGGGTAGTGCCAGAATAGCTTGGCGCCTCTAGGCGCCATGCTATTCTAGCACCACCCTTGAAATAAAGCCATTGGTCTATGTCCTTATCTGTAAGTACTGTAATGTAGCTTGCTTATGGCAGTGCACAAATTTGAAGCTTTTAGCCTCAGAATGATACGGGTTAAAAAGTGTAGAAAAATACGAAACACAGGAAAAGACTCGGAGGAAGAAACTAACACTTAAAATGACAAAACAGAACACTGACATTAATTAATTAACTAACAACATAAGAAATCACTTGCAACTTCATCCTTTATTAATCACATCAAAGGTGCATACATATAAAACACAGTAATTGTTTGTAAACACTTCAAATCAAACAACGAAGAGCAGTCCAACCTTTTTTTTCTGGCAACTTTGTGATGAGGAAAACTAGTTCTTGCCTTCAGTACGTAAAGAGTTTTAGCGACTTATGTGCCTCTATTCATAAAATGGAGAAATATCATCAGTTCTAGCAAGTGCGACAATAAAGTTTACCTCGTCCAGTGCCTAGGTTAAACGCACCAGCGGCGCGGGGTGATTGCTGGAAAATAACATGAATAAAGAATAAACCCTTTCCCATATGCAATCCGGCAATAATGCATCCATCCTTATGCTAGCACCACGAAACATTACGCAATTTGACAGATTTAAAAAATAGCTTTTTTTCCTCAATGGTGGTGATTTTGCGACATCTGCGTCGTTTGCGGCAGAAGACACCGTCATAGTTTATGTTTGAGAGATGACCGCATTACAAGTACAATGGACTTGATTCAGGGGCGTGGGGCATGACACAATCCTCCGCCATCTCTACAGAAAACTGGCGTGTTAGGGGAGGTAAAAGGCGCTAAAAGTAAAACTCGAAACGAACCTTTTTTCAACTGCGATCACAATCTTCGTGAACGTACGAGACCACACTACAAGTGCAGAAGCCTACCTGCGGGCGCAGTTCTGCTGCACACGACCGGTCCGAGCGACCGGTCTGGTGCAAAAATAGCAAGAATGGCGCCGCTGGTGCGTTTAACCTAGGTAGAGGGGGACGTATACCAACTCAGCTAACGTTTATGCTTCCTGTGACTTTTGAAAGATGCATAGTACGCAAAGTGTACTTTATAGAAACAAAACAGTTACAGACGTTTTCAAAATGATCAAGGCGTACATCAGATAAAAACAAGCTATACACACTGAAACCAACCCAATAATAACACTCTTGTAATAAATCATTTGTTGACAATGGTTTTCTTATCTTATTATTGTCTTTCGTCCCGAGCCGCTGTTCAGTTGCAAAGGTAAATTGTATACAGTATACAAAATGATCCAGGCGTACATCAGATAAAAACAGGCTATACACACTAAAACCAACCCAATAATAACACTCTTGTAATAAATCATTGTGACAATGGTTTTCTCTGCATATTATTGTCTTTCGTCCCAAGCCGCTGTTTAGTTGCAGAGGTAAATGTTATACAGTATACAAAATGACCCAGGCGTACATCAGATAAAAACAAGCTATACATGCTGAACCAACCCAATAATAACACTCTTGTAATAAATCATTGTGACAATGGTTTTCTCTGCATATTATTGTCTTTCGTCCCAAGCCGCTGTTTAGTTGCAGAGGTAAATGTTATACAGTATACAAAATGACCCAGGCGTACATCAGATAAAACAAGCTATACATGCTGAACCAACCCAATAATAACACTCTTGTAATAAGTCTTTATGTTGACAATGGTTTTCGTATCTTATTATTGTCTTTCGTCCCGAGCCACTGTTTAGTTGCAAAGGTAAATGTTATACAGTATACAAAATGATCCAGGCGTACATCAGATAAAAACAAGCTATACACGCTGAAACCAACCCAATAATAACACCCTTATAATAAATCTTTATTTTGACAATGGTTTTCTCTTCTTATTATTGAAAAGAAAAGGAGAGACTGCCAGTGCTAATATTTTAGGAAGGTTACAATGTAAAGTAGATAATAGCACTGTCAGGGGAGAGAAGTGTGCATGATCGACCAGTGATCATAGATCTACTGTGACCAAAAGGTAAATGTTATACAGTATACAAAATGATCCAGGCGTACATTAGATAAAAACAAGCTATACACGCTGAAACCAACCCAATCATAACACTCTTGTAATACATCTTTATAAAAACGATAATGCTGCGAGTGTGTTCTCGCGGAGAATCTCAATTCATTTCTTTTGTAACATTTTTCAGTCTGTTGCGGATGTAATCTTTAATGTTTGTCCAGCGTCTATGTCTAAGTGCGGGCTCTTTTGCGATTGCCTGTTCTATCTAGACCTTTCCAGGAAGTTTGTTCATGACAAGGTGTGCATTGAAACAAGTTTGAACAGCTTTCTCTTCAGCTTTCCCGCATGGTTTCCTTGAAAATCTAGCTTTCTTTCGAACAGGAGCTGACGCAGTGCTGTCATCATTAAAATTATCTAGATTTTCATCAGGTTCTAGACGTCTTTTCTCTGTCATGCTCATTGATTTCTGTGTTGTTGACATGGTTCTTGCTTTATTTACAAGTGCTGTTTTCCCTGAGACTTCTCTGCAAGTTTCTGGTGCGTTTTCATTGTCAAAGTCAATCTCTTCATCGCCCAACTCAGCTCTAATGCATCTCTCAAAATCTGTCATCCCATTGTTTACTGACAGAAGAATCTTTGCCACTTTTGCCTTTTGAAGGACGTCCTGGAGGTTTGGCGGTAGATATGGCGATGTATCCGAATATCATGACCAAGAAAATCTGCCAGCTGATCCTGTTCCAACTCTGAGATGGCCATTGAGTGAGCCAAAGTTGCAACCTGCTTCCGTAACGGAGTAAATGTGAACATGGCTGGGTTTGACACTTGTGCTTGTAGCGCATGATCCTTCAGAATATCATGGCCTCTGTAAGGCCTCTGACAAGAAGGTGTGGCAAAGATGTACTGGGAACCAGCTAGAACTGGCACTGATTGCCTCCTTTGAAGGATTCTGTCCACAGTTGTCATCATCTTCTTTGCCAGCAAAATGGGAACACTCCTATTAAATTTGCCTCTGATTTCCACTCGCTGAAAATGATTCACCATTTCTTCTCAACGTCTGTGAGACCTTTCAAGATATATTGATTGTTGATCATTCCAATCTTAGCATTCTGGAAGTCTGATACCTTCATAATCTGAAGTTCTCCCCCTCGTTTAAGGTTGAAAAGTGATATAGCACAAAGAGTTGCTTTAACCACTGTTGGATAATCTTCCGAAACCATCCTTGTCTCAAGAAGCGTTTGTACTTTTGTAACATCTTCACGTGATGGGATCAGCTTGGGTTTGTTCATGATCATTTTCCCGACCGACTGGGTAGCTGTAGCTGACACACAATCACACCAGTCCGCGGTGAAGACAGAGTCAAACCGCTCCACCTCAGAGAGCTCTTGCTGCCATCTGTCATCCGAACCATGCCCAAGCTGTTTGGATGCCTGTGACTGTTTGATCCGTGAACATTTTATCAAAGCATGGCCAAAGCGCATTGCGAGATTGCTTTTTTTTAACAGATGTGTGTCCTCATCAGATTGTGCTAGCTCTTTTACAGCCAGTACAACATGATCACAGCATTCAGACTTGCGATTTTCATCTCTGACGTCACTGTGAGACGCTTTAATATTCTCCCCAACTCCCGCATCCTTGAACTGATTCGTCCAGCCGTGTGTTCTTTAATGTCCCTGCGGTCAAATAATCTCTTTCCATACCCAAGAAGCAAGGGGTCAGTTGTGATGAGACGGCTTATCTCATCATCACCCTATCTGGCTAATACCTTATGATAGTAGGAAGAGTCAACATGTAAAGGTATTGGAAGCATTAGCCTCCCACTTCCTGCTGCGTCACCCCTTTTAGCGAAATGAAACTCTCCTGGTTTCTGACAGCAATGTTTTGAGTGTACAGAGATCAGCTTTCTTTGATAGAGCCCTTTGCAATGGCTACAGGCAAGAAGGTCTTCCACCTTACTTTTGGTGCGATACTTAGGAATTAAACATCCTGATTTATTTTCAAGAACAGCAATGTTATGCATGTAATCACCCTCATCTTGTAGTTGTCCCAACAAAATTTTAGCAACTTCTGCTTCATCTGCATGGACATCTTGCTCATTTTCAAGACTAGCTTGCTACACAATTTGCACGCATGTTTCTTGTCCCATTTGTACTTTTCTTTCCCTCTCTGCAACACGTGCACACCTGTTTATTCTGTAAATGCTCTTTCCCCACCCCCAACGTCATGTTCCTTCTGCCTATCCACATTCTCATTGCCACCCCCTAATTCACCAGGTTCCACACACTACACCTAGCTGGTACTTGCTTCACTGACACCTCTCCACCCTGAACCTGCCACTTTGAAATCTAACAAAGTAAATACAATAGTGTGTGTGTCAGAGTTCCCAGAGATTGATGGCGATACACAGTATGAATCCTGTGAACTCGAGCCAGGAACAAACTCCTCGTCATCACTGTCCTTGTATTCCGATGAGCTTGCACTCTCAGGTCCATCCCAGGTTCCATTTGCCAACTGGAAAAAGAAAAGAAAGCTGCATTAGGACAGAAATAGCACAATTTTGGTTTAAGGGGCTTTGCAGAAGAATAAATAGAGTAATCCCGTGTATGACCGATTTACGTGTGTGTGACCTCGGTGACAAGGACTGGCTTCTGCAGCATCAAAATCCATGTTTTCTGAAAATGTAAGCATTTTTCTCAAATTTGTCAACCCCACGTGACCCTTTGTGAGAAGTCACTCAAGTTGGTATGTTTAAAAAGGTCTTGCCACAAAGTATCCTCTGATGAAAATGTAAGCATTTTTCACACATCTGTCAACCCCGCGTGACCCTTTGTGAGAGGTCACTCAACTTGGTATGCTTAGAAAAGTCTTGCCACAAAGTATCCTTGGGCCAAGCTTGAAGAATGTGGCTTGAATAGTCTCCGAGAAAATGCCACCGTTAAAGTTTACCACAGACAACGGACGGACGGACGACCAGTGGCCCAGAACATAAACTCACTTTTGCTTCGCACGTGAGTCAATAAAATGAGGATGATCATCCTCAGAATCACTTACCAGTTTGTAATTGGGGGCATTCCCCTGCCGCCTGTGCACCCTCCTACCAGACACATCCTCTCCGGCAGAGGCTGTGCTATCCTTCTGCTGCTCAGGCAGCTGACTAATTCTGTGGGCCTTGGTCGTGTGCCAGGAAGGGGCGTGCTTGTCCACGTCCATAGATCCTGATGCTTTTGGGCAGTCTGCCGCCATCTGGTGCTGGGTGTGTGCAGATAGTCCTGAGGGTGACGAAAATAGTGCTGCAAACATGTCAAATGCAACCATGTAAACTTGACATGTTGGATCAGATATTCATAATTACTGCAGTATCTTTTTTGCGAATGTAATTTAATCAGACCATGTAAAACTTTAGTTACTTTGATAAATGAAAACCATAAATTACTGAACCATCAGTTCACGTATTCGCGCTACATACCTTTCACTATTAATATCACTGTGCTGTATAACATTAGCCCCTATGTACACATCTGTGTATATATGTGCCTGTCTCTCTAGCTCTCTTTGTCTACATTCTCATGTCTGTGGATCGCTGACTAACCCTTAGGTATCTCTGGCATAAATATGAGACACTCTTGTCTCTTGGCATGAACAGAGCACGTCCCTGGCACTGAATAGGTTAAGAGTATCCTGATTCGCCCATCCCCCACCCCCAGCCCCCTACGAACAATAACAGGTCATACAGTAAAAAGCGACACTTTGCACAATCCGAAAAAGCTGTTCGTGGAAGTCTGTTCTTGGAATCGCGAGACAGTTTTGCATACGATGTTTGAAATACACACTGAAATCTGCAGCATTTTTGTTTTGTTAAGCATCATAGTGAAGGTGTGAAGTTACTTTCAATCACTGTCACACATGTCAGAAAAAAGCAACAAAATCGCGTGACAGATTGGCCTTTTAATGGTGTCATAGGACGAATTCCTTTCATTGAAGAAGAAAAGCTTTTGTTAAAATCATGGGGTTCTTTTATCTTTTAGGAAATAAGAGAAGCAGACAACCGTAGCAGACGTCTTTTCTCAAAGCGGGTCAGTATCGGCTGACTGTGCAATTGTATCGGATTGAGAGCATCTAATTTAAATAACTGCGCTGAATAGGTACACTTGGGCGTGCTCTTAAATGAATAGGGCATGAAATACTGTATAACATTTACCTTTGCAACTAAACAGCGGCTCTGGACGAAAGACAATGGTGGTTTGCCAAGTCAGCAAACGGTCAGGGTAAACAACTCACTTCATGTCAGTGCACAGTCGAGCAATCAGGTGTCAAGTTATTTATAGCTAAGCAAGGTAGCGTCGCACAGACACTCGCTTCCGTAACAACACACTGGCGGAGTGCGTTGGAAACACGAAACATTATGTAAAACACTCAAAATCAGGACATCTTATTATTTTTTTATTTTTTTTACTTTCTAATGAAAGATAATGCAAAAACAACCCTAAGAAAAAACGGGTGCCTGACTTGGTCACCCAGAATTTCACACACAACCATTTTCCATAAGGATGGTAAAGAAAATAACCCATTTTTGGGTTTTGTGCACACACACACACACACACACACACACACACACACACACACACACACACACACACACACACACAACATACACACACACACGCACACACACACACACACACACACACACACACACACACACACACACACATAGAGACAAAAGCCACAGAGTGGGTTACCTACCATTTTATGTGAAAATGGGTTCCCATATTTCTATTTATTCTAGGGCTCTGGAGTTGATGCGAATGTTTAGAACTCACCTTATAACTAAGCTCTACAACTTAAAATAAAATAGACATTTTCTAGAAACAGAGCCACTGGATGGAGAAAAAATGGGTTTCTACAAATAAAATGGGTGCTTCGCACACAAAAACTGGCATTACAGTGAAAATGGGTGTCCTCTTCAACTCATTCATTTTAGCATGGACTATCTCAAGAAAATTAGGTGTCTGTAATAAGGTAAAGTTCACGGAATATTTGATGCTTCTTTTCCACATTTATTTTGATTGTTGTCATTCTTTTTTTCAACTTAATGTGTATTCATTTTTTTTCTTGATTTAAATTTGTCAAGCACAATGACACAACACACAGCAGTGAACAAAATACGTCACTAAACATACCTGTGGTTGATTTTATTATTATGATTGTTTGGGTGGGGTTGTGAGAGGGTTGGGGGGGGGAGAGTGAGGGGGGGGGGTCATCACTTTTGGTTTATAGAGCTGCCGAATGCTCTCTTATGAATGAAAGATTTTCATTATCAGTGGAATCAGTAGGTCATTTCAGAGGCGCGCACCGAGTTTCACGTCGAACCACTCACAAATACACATTTGGAGTGCACCAGATGGATCCATTTGGACAAGTCCCACATTCCACACTACAGGACAGCTAAGACTGAGAAGCAATCGCAGCTTTAAAACTAAGAAACTGTTGTTTTTAGAAGCGTGTCGGGCAAAAGTGTTTATTATAACTGTTTTAAAACCTCTTTTAACTCAACTTTTGTTAATGTTAAAAGTGTTTAAAGTTACAAACGTGTCGTAACTGTTATGCATCTATCCCAACGTATAGTGCTGGATATTTTTCCCATTGTCACCTTCTCCCTTCGCTCAACACTCGACTTTCCAGTCCTTCCCTCAAACGGACAGCATTCACACAAATAATACTTTACTATTACACCTTTTGGCAACATTAGGTTTCTTTCTCTGACCTAGCATTACATCCGAAAATGGCCCATCCATGCCTGCACTCTTTTTACTGCACTAAACGACCGACTGCAGCAGATGACGCAGGTATAGACGCTGACTGTGTGACGTCATTTGCATTCAATCAATTTGTGCATACAATCCAAGAGGAGATGCAGCCAAAACCAAAACATTCATGACACTGACAACCCTGCAAACAAAGCAAAAGGTTGAACCAAAAGGTCGGGCAGAACACAAGACAACAGCAGCCTCACCCAAAGTCTATACGTCCTCTCTCACACTGCGCACTCATACAATCACTTCACTTCATAGCAACTGGCGCACAAATACATAGGCTGTCGCTGGCGGACGAATACATGGCTCTCAAATTGCCACTAGACATGACCTCCCACCACATCACCCGGAAGCACAACACAGCTCAACACTTTTTTTTTTTTTTTTTTTTTTTTTTTTTTTTACAAAACAACCACACCCTCAAATAACAATTCTCATTTTGCAGCAACATAAACAATTTACTCCCTCACACAAATACAATACCACCCCACCCCCCTCTTGGGGCGAAACCGGTCGTAGGCGGCAAAAAATTAAATCTACTCCGCAGGTCCAATATCTGTTTGGGAATATTTTCTAGCATGCCCCCATGGGGGGAGGTCTGGATACTCTCCAGCGGATGGCAGGGCGCCTGGGGGTAGTCCCTACTGCTTTATGTAGTAGGTGTTCAGTGGAAGGCTCAAAATGATAGGTCTGTCATTCCTTTTCTCCAACTACCCTCTCCTTTCTAGAACTAGTGAGCGATGCAGTCACAAAAAGGACAGCTGATGTCCTCATGACAGAATGCAAGCTTACCAGCCTGGAATTCCATGGCATTAGCACAACATTCTCAGAATTGAATGAAAAATGAGAGAGAGAGAGAGAGAGAGAGAGAGAGAGAGAGAGAGAGAGAGAGAGAGAGAGAGAGAGAGAGAGAGAGAGAGAGAGATGATGATGATGAAACGTTTTTATTCAGGATAAAAAGTTTTAGGCATAGCAATGCCTATCTTCCAAACTGTCCTGCTACTCTACACACATAAAAATACATCAGACGATACATCAAAAGATAAAACATATGTAAGTAAAAAGACCCATCCCCCTCCCCCCCCCCCCCCACACACCACCACTCAGAGGGAAAAAAATAGAAATTAAAAAAAAAAAAATAAAAAAAAAATATATATATATATATATATATAATTTTTATATATATATATATATATATATATATATATATATATATATATATATATACCACAGGATCACAAAACCCTCAGACGGGTGACCTAAACCATTTTGATGTGAAACATGGTGTTCCCATATATCTATATTATTCTAGGGCTCTGGAGTTGATGCCAAGGTTGTAGAACACTCACATTATAAGCTAAGCTTCTACAACATTAAAATAATATAGACATGTGCTAGAAAACAGAGGCCTACTGGAGTGGAATAAAAATGGGTGTTTACCCCTATAAGTGGTCGCCTCTCACACAAAACTGGGATTTACAGTGAAATGATCCTCACTATAGATACCGTTGGTTGATTCTTCTACGTTGATGATTGTTTGAGGAGTGGGGTTGTATGGGATGTTGGGGGGGGCGGAGTAGTGTGTGTGTGTGGGGAGGGCGGGGGTGGGCGCGGGGTAGGTGAGGGGGAAGGCGGGGTGGGAGGGGGAGGGGGGCGGGGGGCGAGAGGCGGTCCTCACTTGATGGTTTAATAGAGCTGCTTCAAATGCACTCTTATGAATGAAAGAGTTTCATTATCAGTGGAATCAGTAGGTCATTTCAGAGGCGCACACTGAGTTGCACGTCAAACCACTCACAAATACTCATTTGGAGTGCACCAGATGGATCCAGTTGGCAAAGTCCCACATTCCACACTATAGGACAGCTAAGACTGAAAAGCAATCGTGGCGTTTATGGCGCGGTACAAGGTTTAAAAACTAAGAAAATGTTGTTTTTAGAAGCGTGTCGGGCAAAAGTTTTTATGAAAACTGTTTTAAAAACCTCTTTTAACTCAACTTTTCTTAATGTTAAAAGTGTTTTATTGTACATTACTTAAACGTCCCGACAGCAACAAGGCTTTCTCAGGACGTGCCTGCACTGCTTGTGAAAAAAACAACAACTAAACAGAACATTGAATGTATATCGCCAGCCGGTCAAATACATTAAATAAACCTAACACATGGGGCCTACATAAAGCTAAGACCATTTAGCAACACACATCCAATATCAAGAGCTACAGGCAGTGCAGACAGTAGGGAGAGTTTTAAAAAGTCAAATACAGGTGAATGGACAAAGGGCCGACAGAGACACATGCCCCAGAATAGAGAGAAAAAACCCACCCTGTGGGGCTGACCAGGGTGCCCCTGGGAAATAAAAAGTAGTTAACCCCACCCAAGTCCCCCAGGGCAGACCCGGGTGGGGTTAAAAGTGTTTTAATTTACAAGCATGTCGTAACTGATATGCATCTATTCCAACGTATAGTGCTGGATATTTTTCCCATCCTCGCCTTCTCTCGGGCTTCGCTCAACACTCGACTTTCCAGTCCTTTCCTGAAACACCCCCAACCGGTCTGCCCTCAACACTCGACTTTCCAGTCCTTGCCCTGGGGGACTTTTTAGTTCCCAGGGGCACCCTGGTCAGCCCCACAGGGTGGGTTTTTTCTCTATATTCCGGGGGCATGTGTTTCTGTCTACCCTTGGTCCATTCACCTGCATTTTCCTTTTTTTAAACTCTCCCTACTGTCTGCGCTGCCTGTGGCTCTTGATATTCGATGTGTGTTGCTAAATGGTCTTAGCTTTATTTAGGCCCCATGTCGTAGGTTTTATTTAACGTATTGGACCCGGCTGGCGACATACATTCAATATTCTGTTGAGTTTTTGTCACTAGCAGTGCAGGCACGTCCTGAGAAAGTCTTGTTGCTGTCGGGACGTTAAGCTATGTACAATCAATCAACCTTCCTTCAAACGGACAGCATTCACACAAATAATACTTTACTATTACATCAGAAAATGGCCCATCCAAGCCTGCACTCTTTTAACTGCACTAAACGACTGACTGGTGCAGACGACGCATGAAACGACGCTGACTCTGTGACGTCATTTCCATTCAATCAATTTGTGCATACAATCCAAAAGGAGATGCGGCATTGATAACATCGACAAACCTACAAAATAAAGCAACAGGTTCAACCAAAAGGTCGGGCAGGACAAAAGACAACAGCAGCCTCACCCAAAGTCTAAACGTCCTCTCTTACAATGCGCACTCATACAATCACTTCACTTCTTAGCAACCGGCGCGCACGAATATAATTATAGGCTAAGTCAAACTAAAACAGAAGATAGTGGCGAAAAACCCTTTAAAATAGAAACAAAGAACGACGTTTCAGATCAAATATTCTTCATCTGACATGGAAACAAACGTAGAAAACGTATAGGCTAAGTCCCTGGTGAACGTATACATGAATCTCAAATCTGCCACTAGACATGACCTTTCTCCACACATCACCCCGGAAGTACATTACAACTCAACACTTTTTTTTAACAAAACAACCACACCCTCAAATAACAAACCTAATTCTGTAGAAACATAAACAATTTACTCCCTAAAACAACAAAATATCCCCCCTGACCCATATCAGCTATGAAGTTATTTATAGCTAGCTGAGAAGGGTGATGTAATACATACACGCTCATTTTCAGGGTTCTGTGTCACAACACACACACACACACATTGCTGGGAGGGACAAGTTTTCAAACACACACTACCGGCGTGTCTGTTAAACACAAAAGTGCATGTGTTAACGCCAAAATGAGAAAAAAACGGATTTTTTTTACTTTTTATGAATCTTTTACCGCAAGACAATGCAGAAACAACCCTCAGAAAAAATGGGTGTCTGACTTGGAAACCCAGAATTATACACATACCCAGTTTCCATAAGGATGGTAAAGACAGTCACCCGTTTTAGGTCTTTCGTCTACACACACACAGACACGCACGCACACACACACACATACACACACACACACACAGTCACATGCTTTGACACAGCTGTCAAACACCCCGTGACCCTTGACCTTTATGATATCATAGAGTTGACTGAACTAGTATAATATACATTATTACTTAGGAAGGTCTTATCATCAGCTACCTTTGTGCCAAATTTGATTGAAAATTTTGCAAAACTGTTGATGATACATGCAACTACAATTCTTTCCACAAGAAAGGCCAAGCCATTATGGCTCACGTGGACAACCGATATATATACTTTTGTGTGACCTTTGTGACCATAAGTAAAGGACTGGCTTTCGCACCAGCAAAGTCTATGTTTTCTCAAAATGTAAGTTTTTTTTCACACATATGTACACCCCCACCCTTGACATTTGCAACATGAGTTAAGTAAATTAGTATGCACATGATGGTCTTACTCTTATCATCAGCAACCTTTGTGCCAAATTTAATTGAACATTTTTGTGAAAATGTTGATACCTACAATGTTATCAAAAATCGGCATTTTACACACATTTGCAAGCCTATGACCCTATCCGAAGGGTTATCCAATTCCAAATCAGTATGCATAGATAGATTTTACCATCAGGTATCTCTGTACTGTAGCAAGTTTGGGTTTGAAGACTTGTGAGCAGTATTTGAGAAAAAAAAAACCCTCCTCCTTTTCCCAACCAGGCTTGGGACTGGCTATGGCGGAGTTGTATTCCTTTGCAGATATTATAATCCAAACGCACATAAGACTGAAATTTAACCCTTTCGCCGCCCACAGGTGTTTAAAATGTTGCATTTCCCAGTTCATTACTTCATTTAAAAAACAACATGGAGATGAGAAAACAAAATTTGTACACTGACACCTTTTTTTCTTCATATGACTCACTCAATCAAAGTTTTTATATCTGGCCTGATGCAAGAAGAATAGACAAAATCTGTGTTCTCAACACACACAACAGACAGTTTACACACAAGGCAGTCACCAACACAGTAACAAACACATGATAACATGTCAAGAAATATATTAAGAAAATGTTCAACTCACAACTGAAGCATAGTCGGTTGTTCAGAGCTCTACAGATAATCCACTGCCGGAGCTGACGAACACACTAACTCACAAGCATAGTCGTCCATGAAGAATACACAACACTCTTCTACATGAAATCTGCTTGCGAGAGTGCTCGCACTAGGATCGTTATCAGAGCTATCTTGCAAATTTCCACACACAAAAAAAACTCATGGTCAACTTTGGAGGCTCCTCGTTCGAATCAACATCAGTTTGTGATCGTAGGAGGTTCAAACACGACGCAAAACTTCCTCCGTAGAATAGTCTCTTGTGCCGCTCACTTTGCCCTATCGAAGTTTCAGCCATCACGAAAAAGCACCCGCTCCAAAAAAGTCAGAAAAAACTCGCAATTTCTTCGCTCTCAAAAGCACTCAAAGTTGGCGCTGGAATCTATGTAAGAGGGGATTTCCCTGTCCCATGATGCACTCTTATTGACCAAACCTACCTCATACATTAGAGTCACGATCAAGTGCAGGCCACGGAACACACAGTGCCGTTTTTGTGTACTGCCCAGTCTCTTAGCCATAGTCAGTCCCAGGCATCCCCTAATATTTCAAACCCCTAAAGAGCAACGCCCACCAGCTGCACATTTGCCATGCACAAAATAACCAAAAGAACAGCACATTGACAGTCTCATTTCTTGGCTCTGAACCTGATTCCTTACCAACCCCACACCCAATCACCGCTGAAATCAGCGTGCCCCTCAAATCACTACGTCAACGGCAACTCAACATAGGCCCACAATTGTCCACTGTATAAGCTCAGGATGGTATGAATCAAAGCACCGAACATGTCTCCTCTCAGCTAACCAGAAATTTCCAGCAAATTCCAACATTCAGCCCTACTACAAATTTTTCAAACAAGACAAAAATTATTTTTAAAAACACCGGTCCTCTTACTGCCTGACCTGAAAGACAGACTCTCCCACCTGAACACCATTCAATCTGCCATCAGTGCAACCCTTAGACACTAGCTAAGTCAAACCCAAAGCGACACACCATTGAATGTTGCTGCAATCTTTATGTTATGGCCCATTATGTGAAGCGCGTTCTTGTGGCGTTCACAATGCTGTTTGATGCCATGAAAAACAGACTATATATGGTCAGAATGCCTCCAAAATTGGCATGTACATCAAGTAATATATCTGATCTTTAGAAATGTTGGATTTGAGACACAGACACATGAAAGGTTTTTTTTTTTCCATATTTTTCCACTACCCCCACCCCCCCCCCCCCCCCCTACCCCCCTACTTTTTCTGTTTTTCCAAGTTTACACACACATGCAATAGAATCAAACTGACTTCTGGTGGGCTGGACAACTGAAAAAGGTTACCATGACACTGACATTGATGAAAAATGAGCTTTCAGACCCAAGGCCATTTCCTTGTGTATCTCAGGGCAGCCAAAAAGACAATGCTCAGGCATCCTCGTTGACCCTGTTGTCAACAAGCAGGAAGAGAGAGGCCTGTAACCAGCTGCCATGCCCTATATGCTGCTTGCAATCTTTTCCACAGTCAACAGGGGTCATGAAACAGCTGTGGCAATTTAAACATTAAGTCTACTGAACTAACCCACAGACAAAAGACTACACAAAACAGCCAAAACTATGCTACGCGGGACACACTGCATACCCAAACAAGTGTCTGGAGTGCTTATTTAGGAGGTAGCAGGGAAAAATGGTTATGTACAGTTCATTTTTATATAAAACACACGTGTCAGAGTCTCAGAAGACCTCAACTCATGTTGCAAATGCAGCAGGCATGTGTGTGCCAAACCTGTCAACACTCCTGTAAAAGCCTGTACTGGTAGCCACGACTGCCGGGTCCCATTACAATGCACTCAAATGAGCTTTACGCAGTGTAAAAGTGGTTGTGTTTGGCTCAGAATAGACACCAGAGACATCCTTAATGACAATTACAGCAGAATGCCACCTCAGATGCAGCCAGTGTAGCTGGATCATGCAAAATAACACTGAAGGCACCAAGCTAATCTGACAGTACCCTTGAATTATCATGGTCAGTCCATCTCCTGCTTCAGGGACCCGGGCGAAATGGGTTAAGACACAATCAGAAATACTGCCGAAATGTTCTAAGAACACATCACAGGGTCGGATCACACCTTACTCCAGGGGAGGGGGGGGGGGGGGGGGCAAACTTCTTGTTTGGGAACATGAATTGCTTCCAGGGTTTAGGAAAACGGGGGGTAGGCATCAGGCTCTTGCTTCCAGGGGCTGATAGATCAGACAACAGGGGGGTGGGTGGTACTAGTGGTCGTCAGACCTTGATTCCATTGGCCGCAAAATCAAATGGGGTGGGGTGGGGTGGGTGGGGGTGTTGTCAGACATTGTAATCAAACAATAATGTGGGGGGCGTCACACCTTGCTTCCAGGGGCAGAAGAATCAAACAAAGGGGAGGAGGGGGGGGGGGGGGGGTTATTTGACCATCCTTGCTTCCAGGGACCGCAAAATTCAAACAACCCGATAAGGGGGGGGGGGGGGGGGGGGGGGCGGGGACAGACCTTACTTCCAGAGGCCAAATAATATAACAACGGAGAGGGGGGGGTGGGGGGGGGGGGGGGCAGACAGACCTTACTTCCAGAGGTCAAATAATATAACAACAGGGAGAGGGGGGGGGGGGGGTAGTCGACAGACCTTGCTTCCAGGGGGCCGCAAAATTCAAATCTGGGGCAGGGGCTGGGGGGGGGGGGGGGGGAGGAAAGAGGGGGGGGAGCGACAGACCTTGCTTTTCTGGGGTTGAAAAATCAAACAGCGGGGTGTGCAGGGGTGAGGGGGGGGGGGGGGAGTGGGGCAATGCGATAGACCTTGTTTCCAGGGGCCGAATGAAGAAAATAAATGTCAAAATATAGCTATTTTGGACCTATTTCCTGAGCCCCTGTGATCTTGACCTTTGTGAGAGGTCACTCAAATTGGTATATTTAGAAAGGCCTCGCCACAAGGTATCTTTGGGCCAAGTTTGAAGAATATGGCTTGAAAAGTCTCCGAGAAAATGCCAACGTTAAAGTTTACGACGGGACGGACGGACGGACGACCACTGGCCTAAAACATAGACTCACTTTTGCTTCACACGTGAGCCAAAAATGTACTTTTACATACGTACGTACCCACACACACACAAACACACCACACCACACCACACCACACCAACACCACACCACACAGACACGCACACACACACATACATACACACACATGAACACAAAACCCTCAGACTGGGTGACCTACCATTTTATGTGAAAATGGGTTCCCATATTTCTATTTATTCTAGGGCTCTGGAGTTGATGCCAATGTTTAGAACTCACCTTATAACTAAGCTCTACAACTTAAAATAAAATAGACATTTTCTAGAAACAGAGCCACTGGATGGAAAAAAAAATGGGTGTTTACCCCAAAAGTGGGTGCCTCTCACACAAAACTGGGATTACAGTGAAAATACCTCACTAAAGATACCTTTGGTTGATTTTACTATTATGATTGTTTGAGTGGGGTTGTAAGGGGGTTGGGGGGGGGGGGGGGGAGAAGTGTGTGTGTGTGGGGGGCGGGGCGGGGGGTGGGGGGGGGGGGGGGGAGGGGGGGGGGGGGGTGGGGGGGGGTGGGGGAGAGGGGGTCATCACTTTTGGTTTATAGAGCTGCTCAATGCACTCTTATGAATGAAAGAGTTTCATTATCAGTGGAATCAGTAGGTCATTTCAGAGGCGCACACTGAGTTGCACGTCAAACCACTCACAAATACTCATTTGGAGTGCACCAGATGGATCCAGTTGGCAAAGTCCCACATTCCACACTATAGGACAGCTAAGACTGAAAAGCAATCGTGGCGTTTATGGCGCGGTACAAGGTTTAAAACTAAGAAAATGTTGTTTTTAGAAGCGTGTCGGGCAAAAGTTTTTATGAAAACTGTTTTAAAACCTCTTTTAACTCAACTTTTCTTAATGTTAAAAGTGTTTTATTGTACATTACTTAACGTCCCGACAGCAACAAGGCTTTCTCAGGACGTGCCTGCACTGCTTGTGAAAAAACAACAACTAAACAGAACATTGAATGTATATCGCCAGCCGGTCAAATACATTAAATAAACCTAACACATGGGGCCTACATAAAGCTAAGACCATTTAGCAACACACATCCAATATCAAGAGCTACAGGCAGTGCAGACAGTAGGGAGAGTTTTAAAAAAGTCAAATACAGGTGAATGGACAAAGGGCCGACAGAGACACATGCCCCAGAATAGAGAGAAAAACCCACCCTGTGGGGCTGACCAGGGTGCCCCTGGGAAATAAAAAGTAGTTAACCCCACCCAAGTCCCCCAGGGCAGACCCGGGTGGGGTTAAAAGTGTTTTAATTTACAAGCATGTCGTAACTGATATGCATCTATTCCAACGTATAGTGCTGGATATTTTTCCCATCCTCGCCTTCTCTCGGGCTTCGCTCAACACTCGACTTTCCAGTCCTTTCCTGAAACACCCCCAACCGGTCTGCCCTCAACACTCGACTTTCCAGTCCTTGCCCTGGGGGACTTTTTAGTTCCCAGGGGCACCCTGGTCAGCCCCACAGGGTGGGTTTTTTCTCTATATTCCGGGGGCATGTGTTTCTGTCTACCCTTGGTCCATTCACCTGCATTTTCCTTTTTTAAACTCTCCCTACTGTCTGCGCTGCCTGTGGCTCTTGATATTCGATGTGTGTTGCTAAATGGTCTTAGCTTTATTTAGGCCCCATGTCGTAGGTTTTATTTAACGTATTGGACCGGCTGGCGACATACATTCAATATTCTGTTGAGTTTTTGTCACTAGCAGTGCAGGCACGTCCTGAGAAAGTCTTGTTGCTGTCGGGACGTTAAGCTATGTACAATCAATCAACCTTCCTTCAAACGGACAGCATTCACACAAATAATACTTTACTATTACATCAGAAAATGGCCCATCCAAGCCTGCACTCTTTTAACTGCACTAAACGACTGACTGGTGCAGACGACGCATGAAACGACGCTGACTCTGTGACGTCATTTCCATTCAATCAATTTGTGCATACAATCCAAAAGGAGATGCGGCATTGATAACATCGACAAACCTACAAAATAAAGCAACAGGTTCAACCAAAAGGTCGGGCAGGACAAAAGACAACAGCAGCCTCACCCAAAGTCTAAACGTCCTCTCTTACAATGCGCACTCATACAATCACTTCACTTCTTAGCAACCGGCGCGCACGAATATAATTATAGGCTAAGTCAAACTAAAACAGAAGATAGTGGCGAAAAAACCCTTTAAAATAGAAACAAAGAACGACGTTTCAGATCAAATATTCTTCATCTGACATGGAAACAAACGTAGAAAACGTATAGGCTAAGTCCCTGGTGAACGTATACATGAATCTCAAATCTGCCACTAGACATGACCTTTCTCCACACATCACCCCGGAAGTACATTACAACTCAACACTTTTTTTTAACAAAACAACCACACCCTCAAATAACAAACCTAATTCTGTAGAAACATAAACAATTTACTCCCTAAAACAAACAAAATATCCCCCCTGACCCATATCAGCTATGAAGTTATTTATAGCTAGCTGAGAAGGGTGATGTAATACATACACGCTCATTTTCAGGGTTCTGTGTCACAACACACACACACACACATTGCTGGGAGGGACAAGTTTTCAAACACACACTACCGGCGTGTCTGTTAAACACAAAAGTGCATGTGTTAACGCCAAAATGAGAAAAACGGATTTTTTTTACTTTTTATGAATCTTTACCGCAAGACAATGCAGAAACAACCCTCAGAAAAAATGGGTGTCTGACTTGGAAACCCAGAATTATACACATACCCAGTTTCCATAAGGATGGTAAAGACAGTCACCCGTTTTAGGTCTTTCGTCTACACACACACCAGACACGCACACACACACACATACACACACACACACACACAGTCACATGCTTTGACACAGCTGTCAAACACCCGTGACCCTTGACCTTTATGATATCATAGAGTTGACTGAACTAGTATAATATACATTATTACTTAGGAAGGTCTTATCATCAGCTACCTTTGTGCCAAATTTGATTGAAAATTTTGCAAAACTGTTGATGATACATGCAACTACAATTCTTTCCACAAGAAAGGCCAAGCCATTATGGCTCACGTGGACAACCGATATATACTTTTGTGTGACCTTTGTGACCATAAGTAAAGGACTGGCTTTCGCACCAGCAAAGTCTATGTTTTCTCAAAATGTAAGTTTTTTTTCACACATATGTACAACCCCCACCCTTGACATTTGCAACATGAGTTAAGTAAATTAGTATGCACATGATGGTCTTACTCTTATCATCAGCAACCTTTGTGCCAAATTTAATTGAACATTTTTGTGAAAATGTTGATACCTACAATGTTATCAAAAATCGGCATTTTACACACATTTGCAAGCCTATGACCCTATCCGAAGGGTTATCCAATTCCAAATCAGTATGCATAGATAGATTTTTACCATCAGGTATCTCTGTACTGTAGCAAGTTTGGGTTTGAAGACTTGTGAGCAGTATTTGAGAAAAAAAAACCCTCCTCCTTTCCCAACCAGGCTTGGGACTGGCTATGGCGGAGTTGTATTCCTTTGCAGATATTATAATCCAAACGCACATAAGACTGAAATTTAACCCTTTCGCCGCCACAGGTGTTAAAATGTTGCATTTCCCAGTTCATTACTTCATTTAAAAAACAACATGGAGATGAGAAAAACAAAATTTGTACACTGACACCTTTTTTTCTTCATATGACTCACTCAATCAAAGTTTTATATCTGGCCTGATGCAAGAAGAATAGACAAAATCTGTGTTCTCAACACACACAACAGACAGTTTACACACAAGGCAGTCACCAACACAGTAACAAACACATGATAACATGTCAAGAAATATATTAAGAAAATGTTCAACTCACAACTGAAGCATAGTCGGTTGTTCAGAGCTCTACAGATAATCCACTGCCGGGCGAACACACTAACTCACAAGCATAGTCGTCCATGAAGAATACACAACACTCTTCTACATGAAATCTGCTTGCGAGAGTGCTCGCACTAGGATCGTTATCAGAGCTATCTTGCAAATTTCCACACACAAAAAAAACTCATGGTCAACTTTGGAGGCTCCTCGTTCGAAATCAACATCAGTTTGTGATCGTAGGAGGTTCAAAACGACGCAAAACTTCCTCCGTAGAATAGTCTCTTGTGCCGCTCACTTTGCCCTAATCGAAGTTTCAGCCATCACGAAAAAGCACCGCTCCAAAAAAGTCAGAAAAAACTCGCAATTTCTTCGCTCAAAAGCACTCAAAGTTGGCGCTGGAATCTATGTAAGAGGGGATTTCCCTGTCCCATGATGCACTCTTATTGACCAAACCTACCTCATACATTAGAGTCACGATCAAGTGCAGGCCACGGAACACAGTGCCGTTTTTGTACTGCCCAGTCTCTTAGCCATAGTCAGTCCCAGGCATCCCCTAATATTTCAAACCCCTAAAGAGCAACGCCCACCAGCTGCACATTTGCCATGCACAAAATAACCAAAAGAACAGCACATTGACAGTCTCATTTCTTGGCTCTGAACCTGATTCCTTACCAACCCCACACCCAATCACCGCTGAAATCAGCGTGCCCCTCAAATCACTACGTCAACGGCAACTCAACATAGGCCCCACAATTGTCCACTGTATAAGCTCAGGATGGTATGAATCAAAGCACCGAACATGTCTCCTCTCAGCTAACCAGAAATTTCCAGCAAATTCCAACATTCAGCCCTACTACAAATTTTCAAACAAGACAAAAATTATTTTTAAAAACACCGGTCCTCTTACTGCCTGACCTGAAAGACAGACTCTCCCACCTGAACACCATTCAATCTGCCATCAGTGCAACCCTTAGACACTAGCTAAGTCAAACCCAAAGCGACACCATTGAATGTTGCTGCATCTTTATGTTATGGCCCATTATGTGAAGCGCGTTCTTGTGGCGTTCACAATGCTGTTGATGCCATGAAAAACAGACTATATATGGTCAGAATGCCTCCAAAATTGGCATGTACATCAAGTAATATATCTGATCTTTAGAAATGTTGGATTTGAGACACAGACACATGAAAGGTTTTTTTTTTTTCCATATTTTTTCCACTACCCCCCCCCCCCCCCCCCCTACCCCCCTACTTTTTCTGTTTTTTCCAAGTTTACACACACATGCAATAGAATCAAACTGACTTCTGGTGGGCTGGACAACTGAAAAAGGTTACCATGACACTGACATTGATGAAAAATGAGCTTTCAGACCCAAGGCCATTTCCTTGTGTATCTCAGGGCAGCCAAAAAGACAATGCTCAGGCATCCTCGTTGACCCTGTTGTCAACAAGCAGGAAGAGAGAGGCCTGTAACCAGCTGCCATGCCCTATATGCTGCTTGCAATCTTTTCCACAGTCAACAGGGGTCATGAAACAGCTGTGGCAATTTAAACATTAAGTCTACTGAACTAACCCACAGACAAAAGACTACACAAAACAGCCCAAAACTATGCTACGCGGGACACACTGCATACCCAAACAAGTGTCTGGAGTGCTTATTTAGGAGGTAGCAGGGAAAAATGGTTATGTACAGTTCATTTTTATATATAAAACACACGTGTCAGAGTCTCAGAAGACCTCAACTCATGTTGCAAATGCAGCAGGCATGTGTGTGCCAAACCTGTCAACACTCCTGTAAAAGCCTGTACTGGTAGCCACGACTGCCGGTCCCATTACAATGCACTCAAATGAGCTTTACGCAGTGTAAAAGTGGTTGTGTTTGGCTCAGAATAGACACCAGAGACATCCTTAATGACAATTACAGCAGAATGCCACCTCAGATGCAGCCAGTGTAGCTGGATCATGCAAAATAACACTGAAGGCACCAAGCTAATCTGACAGTACCCTTGAATTATCATGGTCAGTCCATCTCCTGCTTCAGGGACCCGGGCGAAATGGGTTAAGACACAATCAGAAATACTGCCGAAATGTTCTAAGAACACATCACAGGGTCGGATCACACCTTACTCCAGGGGAGGGGGGGGGGGGGGGGGGCAAACTTCTTGTTTGGGAACATGAATTGCTTCCAGGGTTTAGGAAAACGGGGGGTAGGCATCAGGCTCTTGCTTCCAGGGGCTGATAGATCAGACAACAGGGGGGTGGGTGGTACTAGTGGTCGTCAGACCTTGATTCCATTGGCCGCAAAATCAAATGGGGTGGGGTGGGGTGGGTGGGGGTGTTGTCAGACATTGTAATCAAACAATAATGTGGGGGGCGTCACACCTTGCTTCCAGGGGCAGAAGAATCAAACAAAGGGGAGGAGGGGGGGGGGGGGGGGGTTATTTGACCATCCTTGCTTCCAGGGACCGCAAAATTCAAACAACCCGATAAGGGGGGGGGGGGGGGGGGGGGGGGGCGGGGACAGACCTTACTTCCAGAGGCCAAATAATATAACAACGGAGAGGGGGGGGTGGGGGGGGGGGGGGGCAGACAGACCTTACTTCCAGAGGTCAAATAATATAACAACAGGGAGAGGGGGGGGGGGGGGGTAGTCGACAGACCTTGCTTCCAGGGGGCCGCAAAATTCAAATCTGGGGCAGGGGCTGGGGGGGGGGGGGGGGGGGAGGAAAGAGGGGGGGAGCGACAGACCTTGCTTTCTGGGGTTGAAAAATCAAACAGCGGGGAGTGCAGGGGTGAGGGGGAGGGGGGGGGGGGGGGAGGGGCAATGCGATAGACCTTGTTTCCAGGGGCCGAATGAAGAAAATAAATGTCAAAATATAGCTATTTTGGACCTATTTCCTGAGCCCCTGTGATCTTGACCTTTGTGAGAGGTCACTCAAATTGGTATATTTAGAAAGGCCTCGCCACAAGGTATCTTTGGGCCAAGTTTGAAGAATATGGCTTGAAAAGTCTCCGAGAAAATGCCAACGTTAAAGTTTACGACGGAACGGACGGACGGACGACCACTGGCCTAAAAACATAGACTCACTTTTGCTTCACAACGTGAGCCAAAAATGTA
This sequence comes from Semisulcospira habei, assembly GCA_036245525.1. Classification (NCBI taxonomy): domain Eukaryota; kingdom Metazoa; phylum Mollusca; class Gastropoda; family Semisulcospiridae; genus Semisulcospira; species Semisulcospira habei. The sequence goes on along the minus strand of BTPG01000001.1, from coordinate 155,637,751 downwards.
CTTTTACATACGTACGTACCCACACACCACACAAACACACCACACCACACCACACCACACCACACCACACCACACCACACAGACACGCACACACACACATACATACACACACATGAACACAAAACCCTCAGACTGGGTGACCTACCCATTTTATGTGAAAATGGGTTCCCATATTTCTATTTATTCTAGGGCTCTGGAGTTGATGCCAATGTTTAGAACTCACCTTATAACTAAGCTCTACAACTTAAAATAAAATAGACATTTTCTAGAAACAGAGCCACTGGATGGAAAAAAAAATGGGTGTTTTACCCCCAAAAGTGGGTGCCTCTCACACAAAACTGGGATTACAGTGAAAATACCTCACTAAAGATACCTTTGGTTGATTTTACTATTATGATTGTTTGAGTGGGGTTGTAAGGGGGTTGGGGGGGGGGGGGAGAAGTGTGTGTGTGTGGGGGGGCGGGGGGGGGGGAGTGGGGGGGGGAGGGGGGGGGGGTGGGGGTGGGGGTGGGTGGAGGGGGGGGGGGGTGGGGGGGTGGGGGGGGGGAGGTGGGGGGGGGGGGGGGGGGGGGTGGGGGGGGGGGTGGGAGGGTGGGGGGGGGGGGGGAGGGGGGGGGGTGGGGGGGTGGGGAGAGGGGGTCATCACTCACTTTTGGTTTATATAGAGCTGCTCAAATGCACTCTTATGAATGAAAGAGTTTCATTATCAGTGGAATCAGTAGGTCATTTTCAGAGGGCGCACACTGAGTTGCCACGTCAAACCACTCACAAATACTCATTTGGAGTGCACCAGATGGATCCAGTTGGCAAAGTCCCACACATTCCACACTATAGGACAGCTAAGACTGAAAAGCAATCGTGGCGTTTTATGGCGCGGTACACAAGGTTTAAAAAACTAAGAAAATGTTGTTTTTTAGAAGCGTGTCGGGCAAAAGTTTTTATGAAAACTGTTTTAAAAAACCTCTTTTTAATAACTCAACTTTTTCTTAATGTTAAAAGTGTTTTAATTGTACATTACTTAACGTCCCCGACAGCAACAAGGCTTTCCTCAGGACGTGCCTGCACTGCTTGTGAAAAAAACAACAACTAAACAGAACATTGAATGTATAATCGCCAGCCGGTCAAAATACATTAAATAAACCTAACACATGGGGCCTACATAAAGCTAAGACCATTTAGCAACACACATCCAATATCAAGAGCTACAGGCAGTGCAGACAGTAGGGAGAGTTTTAAAAAAGTCAAATACAGGTGAATGGACAAAGGGCCGACAGAGACACATGCCCCAGAATAGAGAGAGAAAAACCCACCCTGTGGGGCTGACCAGGGTGCCCCTGGGAAATAAAAAGTAGTTAACCCACCCCAACCCAAGTCCCCCAGGGCAGACCCGGGTGGGGTTAAAAGTGTTTTAATTTACAAGCATGTCGTAACTGATATGCATCTATTCCAACGTATAGTGCTGGATATTTTTCCCATCCTCGCCTTCTCCGCCTTCTCTCGGGCTTCGACTTCGCTCACACACACTCGACTTTCCAGTCCTTTCCTGAAAACACACCCCCAACCGGTCTGCCCTCAAACACTCGACTTTCCAGTCCTTTGCCCTGGGGGACTTTTTAGTTCCCAGGGGCACACCCTGGTCAGCCCCACAGGGTGGGTTTTTTTCTCTATATTTCCGGGGGCATGTGTTTTCTGTCTACCCTTGGTCCATTCACCTGCATTTTCCTTTTTTAAAACTCTCCCTACTGTCTGCGCTGCCTGTGGCTCTTGATATTCGATGTGTGTTGCTAAATGGTCTTAGCTTTATTTAGGCCCCATGTCGTAGGTTTTATTTAACGTATTGGACCGGCTGGCGACATACATTCAATATTCTGTTGAGTTTTTGTCACTAGCAGTGCAGGCACGTCCTGAGAAAGTCTTGTTGCTGTCGGGACGTTAAGCTATGTACAATCAATCAACCTTCCTTCAAAACGGACAGCATTCACACAAATAATACTTTACTATTACATCAGAAAAATGGCCCATCCAAGCCTGCACTCTTTTAACTGCACTAAAAACGACTGACTGGTGCAGACGACGCATGAAACGACGCTGACATCTGTGACGTCATTTCCATTCAATCAATTTGTGCATACAATCCAAAAGGAGATGCGGCATTGATAACATCGACAAACCTACAAAATAAAGCAACAGGTTCAACCAAAAGGTCGGGCAGGACAAAAGACAACAGCAGCAGCCTCACCCAAAGTCTAAACGTCCTCTCTTACAATGCGCACTCATACAATCACTATCACTTCTTAGCAACCGGCGCGCACGAATATAATTATAGGCTAAGTCAAACTAAAACAGAAGATAGTGGCGAAAAAACCCTTTAAAATAGAAACAAAGAACGACGTTTCAGATCAAATATTCTTCATCTGACATGGAAACAAACGTAGAAAACGTATAGGCTAAGTCCCTGGTGAACGTATACATGAATCTCAAATCTGCCACTAGACATGACCTTTCTCTCCACATCACCACCCGGAAGTACATTACAACTCAACACTTTTTTTTAAACAAAACAAACCACACACCCTCAAATAACAAACCTAATTCTGTAGAAACATAAACAATTTACTCCCTAAAACAACAACAAAATATCCCCCCCTGACCCATATCAGCTATGAAGTTATTTATAGCTAGCTGAGAAGGGTGATGTAATACATACACGCTCATTTTCAGGGTTCTGTGTCACAACAACACACACACACACATTGCTGGGAGGGACAAGTTTTCAAACACACACACACTACCCGGCGTGTCTGTTAAAACACACAAAAGTGCATGTGTTAAAACCGCCAAAATGAGAAAAAACGGATTTTTTTTATTTACTTTTTATGAATCTTTAAACTTACCGCAAGACAATGCAGAAACAACCCTCAGAAAAAATGGGTGTCTGACTTGGAAACCCAGAATTATACACATACACCCAGTTTCCATAAGGATGGTAAAGACAGTCACCCACTACCCGTTTTAGGTCTTTCGTCTACACACACACACAGACACGCACACACAACACACACATACACAACACACACACACACACACACAGTCACATGCTTTGACACAGCTGTCAAACACACCCGTGACCCTTGACCTTTATGATATCATAGAGTTGACTGAACTAGTATAATATACATTATTACTTAGGAAGGTCTTATCATCAGCTACCTTTGTGCCAAATTTGATTGAAAATTTTGCAAAACTGTTGATGATACATGCAACTACAATTCTTTCCACAAGAAAGGCCAAGCCATTATGGCTCACGTGGACAACCGATATATACTTTTGTGTGACCTTTGTGACCATAAGTAAAGGACTGGCTTTCGCGCACCAGCAAAGTCTATGTTTTCCTCAAAATGTAAGTTTTTTTTTCACACATATGTACAACCCCACCCCACCCTTGACATTTGCAACATGAGTTAAGTAAATTAGTATGCACATGATGGTCTTACTCTTATCATCAGCAACCTTTGTGCCAAATTTAAATTGAACATTTTTGTGAAAATGTTGATACCTACAATGTTATCAAAAATCGGCCATTTTACAACACATTTGCAAGCCTATGACCCTATTCCGAAGGGTTATCCAATTCCAAAATCAGTATGCATAGATAGATTTTATACCATCAGGTATTCTCTGTACTGTAGCAAGTTTGGGTTTGAAAGACTGTGAGCAGTATTTGAGAAAAAAAAACAACCCTCCTATCTCCCTCCTACCAACCAGGCTTGGGACTGGCTATGGCGGAGGTTGTATTCCTTTGCAGATATTATAATCCAAACGCACATAAGACTGAAAATTTAACCCTTTCGCCGCCACAGGTGTTAAAATGTTGCATTTTCCCAGTTCATTACTTTCATTTAAAAAAAACAACATGGAGATGAGAAAACAAAATTTTGTACACTGACACAACAACCTTTTTTTTCTTCATATGACTCACTCAATCAAAGTTTTATATCTGGCCTGATGCAAAGAAGAATAGACAAAATCTGTGTTCTCAACACACACAACAGACAGTTTACACACACAAAGGCAGTCACCAACACAGTAACAAACACATGATAACATGTCAAGAAATATATAAGAAAATGTTCAATCACA
>BTPG01000001.1:155380437-155633111 GCA_036245525.1 Semisulcospira habei | reverse complement strand
ATGTCTTGTGCATGATGAACACCCAACAGCGCATGTAAACATTATTTTTAATCGGTCATTTGAATATGCCGTTTGCGCGGGTCGTTTCAGAATCAACGACTTTTGCAGTTGGGTGATGTACGCCGTGTCTCAGAGGTAAAGAAAGAGGGGGAAGCAGCGGCGGTGGTGGTGGGGCGAGGGGGGGGGGGGCTGTGTAACAGTCCTATCTTAACATTCACGCGCGTGTCAATATAAGAGAAAAATACCAAAGATGTTGTGGGAGAGAATTGTGCATTTTCGATCAATAATCATAGACATAGTTTTGTCATAGCACAAAAAAAAAAAAAAAATAGGGAAGATGGGTGTACTAAGTAAATAACTGGAAGCAATGAGCATCGAAGCCTCCCCCCCCCCTTTCCCCGAAGTTGGGCGTATCACATTTTCACTGGATTCCCAGCTCCTTGATCTATGGAAATTCAGATGTAGGTGCCCCAAAGGGGGTCAAGATTGTTCTGCCGGTGTGGACTGCTGTTTCGGTCTACACGACCTCTTCAGCACACCGTCGGCGCACTGGAGAAACGGAAGGAATTTCCCAGTGCGCAAAAAGCCATCAGGCCGACGTCGGCCTGATAGCCTTTTTGCATTAAGTTCTACCTACATGCAAAGAAGACCACATCTGAATGTAGTTCCTAAAGGGGGATGCATTCCATGCCTCCACCTAGAGTTAAATTTCATTTATCCTAATCGAGAATCAAATAAACACGGGAAATAACAAGCACTGTCAGTCAACTCTTTGGTCTCGTGTCAATGTAGGAGTGTGAATCATTGACTTACCTCTCGATGATGTCTACATACCTGAAACATCAGTGGTTTGGGTGTCGCTAGAAGTAGATGTCGGGGTTGTGGATGTCGTTTGACTTTGATCACTGTCGTCATCGGTTGTAGATGCTGGTGGTGTTGTTGCATCTGTTGTTACGAGACGAGAGCGGATAACCAGAGTGGGAGCGGATAACGAGAGCGGATAACCAGCTGCCACCACAGACATAAATACTCCGAAAATCTCTAAATGGCATATATCTTCATAAGCCCGGAAGGATGTTGAGGAACAATGCTACTTGGAGATGTTCAGATTGTTGTCTATGCTTACAGAACACACGTGTTGTTTGCCTTGACTTCGGTCTCGTTCGTGTTTGGGAGTAGTTTGGCGTAAACGTAACCTCACTTATTTGTAAAGGGGCAAGAGTAACAAACACATATGGTTTTTTGTTTGTTTTTTAATGTGAGCTTTCTGGTAGAGTCAATAGACGTCGCGAAACTACTAGAGCAACAAATGAAAAAAAAAGGGGAGACTGCCAGTGCTAATATTTTAGGAAGGTCACAAAGTAAAGTAGGTTATAGCACTGTCAGGGGAGAGAAATGTGCATGATCGACCAGTGATCATAGATCTACTGTGGCCAAAGCACACAAAAAAAAGAGATAGGAAAGAGAGGGGGCGCTAAGAAAGTGACCGAAAGCAATGCATATGGAAGCCCCCCCGAAGGGGGGCGTATCACATATCCACTGTTCCAGCCACTCAGTGCATGAAAATTTAAATCTAGGTCCCCCAAGGGGGTCCAGATATTTAGCCGGTGTGGACAGCTGTTTCGGTCTTGGCGACCTCTTCAGCACACCATCGGCAATACTGGAGGAGGCAGGAAATTCTGCCTGCCTGCAATGACAACCACATTTTACTGTGGTGTCTGCAGGGGCATACATTCCCTTCGGGGACCTAGATTTAAATTGCATATGTCTCCGCACAATGCCGGGGCATATTATTATCAATGCATTCTCGCAGTTTAATCAAATTGGCTCACTGTACGTAGTCCTACGTACCTGAAGTATCAGTAGTCAGGATGTCGCTAGAAGTAGATGTCGGGGTGGTGGATGTCGTCTGACTTTGACCATTGTCGTCTGCGGTTGTTGATGATGATGTTATTGCGGTTGTCGTCGATACTGATGCTGTAGATGAAATGAAATAAAAATCCATATAAAGTGGTCCGGCTTGGTCCGCTGACGAGAGTAGTGCCTGGCAAATAAAGCAAAAACTTACTCGAAATACACAAACGCAAATAAATAACAAATCAAGTCCAAACGTCGGAGAGTTTTATGTATACGGGCAGACCGGGTAAACCCTGAATCCTGCGTGTGTGCGATGAGAGCACCGTTTTTTCCTTCATGACCAAAGTTTAAAAAATGAAAAGTAATATTCCAGTCAACTATATATATTTTGCTTGATATAGTGGGATAACAGGCAGATGTGATTACAAGACTCGAATCAAAATGTCTGAGTCGAAGACGAGGACATTAATTGATTCGAGTCAAGTAATCAAATCTGCCTATGTATCGGCACTATATCAAGAAGAATGTTGCTCAGTATAATGTATGTGCCCAGTCCAAAACAAAACTATACCAGAGTCCTTCCGAGTACCCGCCTTGGTGCTTAAGTGGTCAATTTCACTATATTTTGACAAAAAAACTTCCCAACTTGACACTACTAACCAAAATGTACTCAGCGCAAATCCACCAAGGCGAACATCTACACAGTGCAAATGTGTTCCTCTGATTTTTCCATTTATTTTTTTAACTAAATACTGAAACTCATCGTGAATCTTCACAACATGATTCCACCCAACATAAATCGAAAAATGCTTGAAATCACTCAAATAAAAAAATATCTCAATGGAATAGCGACAGCACACATTCACACTGGGTAGATTTACGCCAGGTTCATTCCTGCTGTGTAGAATTTCGCAGGACATTTTCACGTCTTTTTAGATTTGGGCTCAAACATACCGAAACTTACCCCTTGAGCGCCACTTATACTGACACTGTGTGTACAACACGTACTAGAACAATCACGTCACCACAAAACTCTTTAACGTCACAATCTAGGGCCCGTATAGTCTGGAGTTCACGTCAGACTTTTCTGAAATGTTGCAAAGAAGGTGATATGACGTAAAGTTTATATGCACATAAGCGGAAGGGAACTTTACCGTCCAACACCAAATGTTTGCTTCAAACATACAGAACCCAGAAAATCTCACTATATATATATATATATATATATATATATATATATATATATATATATATATATATATATATATATATATATATATATATATATATATAATATATATATATATATATATATATATATATATATATATTTGTTTGTTTTCCTCCCTACGTCACACGACCAGTCACTTTAGCGCAAACCGTACCATGTGACCGTGATATAAAAACCCATGTAGCGAAAAATGGCGGACGTTTTGTATCCCTCTCAATGACGCATCTTGGATGCCAGTTTTGTTCTAGAAAAGATCGCCAAACGTTCTAAAGTACAAAGTTACTTAGTGTTGTTCGAAACAACAAGCACACTCAGTACTGGAGACGGCAACGTCATGACATATTTTAAATTACGTCATAAGTCTATTATGTATACATGTGTATTCCTTTGACGTCAGTCATGTCTGGCGTGATCCAAGTCGCAAGATGTCTTCTTGATTTCTTTTACGAAAATAGTGGAGGAATGAAACCAAATACGTTATTGGTCGGAAGGGTTTGCTGCACGGACCCTTGTGGGCCTCCGGGAGGTCAAAGGAATCATTATACCCCTCAGGCTTTCGGCCTTCGGGGTACAATGATTCCTTTGACCTCCCTCAGGCCTACAAAGGTCCGTGTAGCGAACCCCTCCGTCCAATAACTTATAATATATATATATATATATATATATATATATATATATATATATATATATATATATATATATATATATATATATATATATATATATATATATATATATATATATATATATATATATATATATATAATATATATATATATATATATATATATATATATATATATATATATATATATATATATATATATATTATATATATATATATATATATATATATATATATTGTTTGGCATCCTGTGTCGGAAGACAATGGGTATATGCGCTTGCTGGGTCAGTCACTGGAGTGACCTCTCCAGGGCGCAAGCCTGGGCGAAGTGTATGGAGATCCTGGGGTGCCCAGTCGTCAAGATCCCCCTCTCGGCCTCACTGATGTATCCAAAGGAATGCAAAGCAGTACGTTTGGCACCAGTTTGGCTGCAGGAGCTGCCAGAACAGTGCGTGAATACAGGCAGCTGTCTGCCTTCGGGGCCACTCCTGATTTGAAAGGTTTACTCCCCCACATTTGGCCGTTGGATCCAACCTGATCTCCTCCGTCCTTTAGCCGTTGGCTGTCAGAAACAGCTCATCCGCCTAGTGGTGCAATGTGAACAGCACCCCCTCACGTGGTTTAGCCCACCAGCTGAGGTGGTTTGCCAGGGTGTGGCGCTTGGAGCCAGCACGTGAGAGATTAAGGAGATGGATGAGGACCAGTGATGCCCGTCCGTCCTATGTAGGACGCAGCTGCCGAACAGCAAAGGTTCTACCTCTATCCAGAGCCCCTACACCCTATATATATATATATATATATATATATATATATATATATATATATATATATATATATATATATATATAATTATCAGTAGGGACTACCCCAGGCGCCCTACTGCTTTATGTAGTAGGTGTTCAGTGGAAGGCTCAAAATGTTAGGTCTGTCATTCCTTCTCTCCCACTACCCTCTCTTTCTAGAACTAGTGAGCGATGCAGTCACAAAAAGGGCAGCTGATGTCTTCATGACACAATGCAAGCTTACCAGCCTGGAATTCTATGGCATTTGCGCAGCAAGAGCATTCTCAGAATTGAATAAAAATGTTTCGTCCCTTGGTGCTAATGTGATTGAGTGCATTTTTTTTGGCTTTGTGCGACTCCTTTGTTAAAAGTAAAGAATAATTGCACCACAAAATTGCCTATGCGTTGCCTTTTCAAAATTAGTCTGTCTTCTTCCACTGCAACACCTTATAAAGATTTAGTTATGCAATCCGCGCTGTGGTGGCGGTACTTACTTACTTACTTACGCCTGTCACCCCTACCCGGGTATAGGCCGTCGACGAGAGACCTCCAGCAACTCCTGTCCTGTGCTTCTCCTTCGATTCTACTCCAGGTGGTTCCCAGTCTCTTGATGTCTGCTTGGAGGTCTCGACGCCAGGAGTTTCTCGGCCTACCTCTTGTCCTCTTTCCCTGGGGGTTCCATGACAATGCCTGCCTAGTGATACTGGAAGCTGGCTTTCTCAGACTGTGACCGATCCATCCCCATCTTCTTCGCCCAATTTCATTCTCTGCTGTTATCTGCTCTGTTCTCTCCCAGAGTCTGACGTTGCTGATCTTCTCTGGCCAGTGGATTTTCAAAATTCTTCTAAGGCAACTGTTCATGAAGGTCTGTACTCTGTTGACTGTGGTTTTTGTCAATCTCCAAGTCTCTGCTCCATATAAGAGAACTGCTTTTACATTGGAGTTGAAAATCCGGACTTTGGTGTGTTGTGACAGCTCTCTGGAGCTCCACACTTTTTTCAACTGGAGAAAGGCTGCTCTGGCTTTACCGATTCGTGCTCTGACATCTGCATCAGTGCCGCCTTTTTTGTCTATGATGCTCCCGAGATAGGTGAAGGACTCCACCTCCTCCAACGGGGTGCCAGCAAGCAAGACTGGTTCTTCCCTGGTTGCGTTCAGCCTCATTGTCTTTGTTTTCTGTTTGTGAATGGTGAGGCCCACTTGGGACGAGATGTCAGCAAGCCTCGTGGTCTTGTCCTGCATTTGTTGATGAGTGTGGGACAGTAATGCCAAGTCGTCTGCAAAATCGAGGTCGTCAAGCTGTGTCCACAGTGTCCACTGTATTCCACTTCGTCTGTGCTCTGTGGTCATCTTCATGACCCAGTCTATGGCCAGTAGGAAGAGGAACGGAGACAGCAGGCACCCCTGCCTGACACCAGTTCTGACCTGGAGCTCCCTGGTGAACTGCCCTTCGTGGATCACGCGATATGTCATGCCATCTGTGGTGGCGGTGCTACCAGTAAATTCTGAATGCGGCTTCTAGTACATGCATTGTGTTTGCAATTTCATGTTACGCCGTATGCCTACCAGAAGAGACTCCCCCCACCTCCACCCCCTTGGGGCGAAACCGGTCGTAGGCGGCAAAAACTTAATCTACTCAGCAGGTCCAATATCTGTTTGGGAATATTTACTAGCATGCCCCCTCGGGGAGAGGACTGGATATACTGCTTTATGTAGTAGGTGTTCAGTGGAAGGCTCAAAATTATAGGTCTGTCATTCCTTCTCTCCCACTACCCTCTGCAGTCACAAAAAGGGCAGCTGATGACACAATGCAAGCATACCAGCCTGGAATTCCATTGCATTAGCGCAGCAAGAGCATTCTCAGAATCGAATGAAAAATTACGTCCCTTGGAGCTGAGTGCATTTTATATATTGATTCGAGTCGCTTAATCACATCTGATTGTTATCGCACTATATCAAGCAAAATGCTGCTCAATATAATATAATACATAGTTGACTGTAAATATTCCCGTTCTTTTCTTCCAAACCTCAAAGACTCAAACACAAGCACAATATTTTCAACTTGCATTTGGGATTAAATCTAAATATTTTCATGCAGACGCTGATGCACAATGTGTGTGTGTGTGTGTGTGTGTGTGTGTGTGTGTGTGTGCGTGCGTGCGTGCGTGTGTGTGTGTGTGTGTGTGTGTGTGTGTGTGTGTGTGTGTGTGTGTGTGCGCGTGTGCGTGTGCGTGTGCGTTGTTGTTTCTATGACTCTTACCGGCAAAGGAAACCCACAGTAACACCAAAACGACACATGTACAGAGCGATATAGCCATTAGTTTTTATAATCCACTTCTGCAAAACGAAAAAAAGAAGAAATTAGTGACAATGAAAAAATAATGTCGATCTTGTCTAGATTTCAGGTTTTATCATGAGCTATAAAAAGTGGATCTGTCGTGATAGTTCAAGGCTACTGCAGCGTCAGCTTGGCGTCTTCCATGTCGCCAGGTTAATGATCTACATGGCACTATCCATGGAATGTCATGCATGAAGAGACTCACTAATCTCCCGCTGTGGTGTCAGTACGTCGATACCTGTACCAAGTGGAGCGGAACGGAAGTACAATACAAAATACAGACCAGCGTACATGACAAGCGCTTAAAATCGTAACAAAAAAAAGGCACACAATTTTACGACGCAATTCATTTAACTGATTCAGTCCCGACACACCACAATCAGATATGGCTCGACCATGATAGTTCAATGGTGGTGCCAGAATAGCTTGGCGCCTATAGGCGCCAAGCTATTCTGGCACCACCCTTGAACTATCATGGTCGATCTGTCTATTGAATTGTAATGCAGTCCTCAGAGGACAACTCCAGAATGTTGGGATTTGGTACCCTGGACACAATGAGTTAATAAATCACAAAATGCGGGTCCGAAATCACTACACACTGCCGACATTCGCGTGGAGATTACAGATGAAAATGGGAGGCCAAATAGGCATAAAGAACACAGGACTAACAAGAGACATAAATCCTCATGAGCCCCCGCGACTACGGGGGCGCATGCGGGTTTATGTCTCTTGCAGATGGGCAGCAGTCGCCTTGCTTTGGCAGTTATGGGGTTAAAACACAAGGTGAAACGTGCTCAAGATTGTCAGTCAGTAACTGTACTAGCACTGAACCCCTTGCCCCTCTATTGAATTTTTGTAGCGACAATGTGAAAATGCAGTCGACGCACAATTCTATCACTAGAAATGAAGGTTCCCCTTCTCTGTTGACAAGCTTTACAGTCAACTCTTGAAAGAAGTGTGTCTAGTATGAGAAATAATCACGCATTACCTGTTGTAAAGAAGACTCCTCCTAAACGTGGGTACAAGGACTAAATGCTTAAGACAAGGAAGTTGTTCGCTTAAACTAGGATATGAGTGTGCAATCAGGCGTTCCAGATAATTATGCTTTCCGAATGCGTCTACTGCGGACAGTTTGAAATCTATCCGCGTAAGTCGATATTGCTGCTCTCCATTGCAATTGTATACTACTTCACACGAACAAGAACCTTTGCGTTCACGTTTCTTGAGTATATCACACCGCTGGTCTCTATCGCACTATCTGTCCTGTTTCTGTTCAGGTGACCATTACAAAAAGTCTGCTCGTGGCTTTGAGCTTTCCTCACTAAATGTTTAACGTGGTTTCTTTGCCATCGATAAACTACAAAATACTTCTTTCTTTTATAGTCATCTCGGAGCTGCATGGCATCCTTGATTTCCTTACTTAACCAGGCGGGAAGCTGGGGGTTCTTCACCCGTTTCTCTCTGAATGGAGCGTGTTTATCGAGAACACCAAGGAACAATCCGTATCACTCAGACAAAGCATCGTTGGGATCATTATGGTAGTACACTGTATCAAAGGGTGCGCAACTTAAATCACAAAGAAATGTTTCCTTGTTGAAGTGTTTAAGTGATCTGTATCTAATAGTCGTGTGCTGATGTTTTCGGAATGAATTATCCGCTTTTGATGCCAAGCTACAGCACACCGGGTAGTGATCGCTAAACCCTACCTGAGGCACGTCTACTGCCATCACCCTTGATTGAGTAGTTGTATATATGTGGTCTATAAGGGTGGAGGAAGTTGGACTAACACGAGTTGCTGTTTTAACTAGCTGTTTTAAACCAAGCAGAGACATGGTGCACTCCCAAGCAGGGTTATTGAAAAACATGTTAATATTGAAATCGCCTAGGATCAAAATGAGAGAGGGAGAGAGAGAGAGAGAGAGAGAGAGAGAGAGAGAGAGAGAGAGAGAGAGAGAGAGAGAGAGAGAGAGAGAGAGAGAGAGAGAGAGAGAGAGAAGAGAGAGAGAGAAGAGAGAGAGAGGCTAGAGAAAGAAAGAGAATGTGTGTGTGTTGTGTGTTGTGTGTGTGTGTGTGTGTGTGTGTGTGTGTGTGTGTGTGTGTGTTTGTGCTTGCGTGTGTGTTTATATTATAGCAGAGTATTTATTATGTATCTTATTGTAGCACTTTAAAGTCGTTGTATTGTTTCTCTCTTTTAAATTTTTATTTATCAATTTACAATGATCAACACCAAATAATTTCTTTTTATGAATAATAAAGTTGTCTAAATCTGAATCTTAATCTGAGTCTGAGCCCCTGTATAGTGGGAACGAAAGGGATCTCTTCGCTGGATATCCCTGATCGCTGCAATAGGCGCCCTCCCAGCAGCTGTATAGGTATAAGTACTAGTGCATTAACCCCTTTACCGCCGAGAAAAAGTTAACACGCTCCAACTGCAAGAGGCATAGATCCTCACGAGCCCCCGCGACTGAGTGGGCTCATGAGGTTCTATGCTTCTTACTGAGACTAATTTGTTTAAATGTTTTTTGACGGTTTTGGCGTTTGCTTGTTGAATCAACAAATATTTCAAAAGCAGACATGTACGTGCAATGGCAGGGAAGTGGGATAATAGCAAATAAGTACCTTAAACTGTACCCTCCCCCCCCCCCTCCCATAGAGGATAGAGTCTCAGTGGTGTGACAGGTGTGACATATACTGCACATGCAGTTATCAGACAGAGTGGATACAAAGAGTACCCATAGTATAATATGTAATGGCATACACTGTACATGCACTTTCAGATTGAGAGAATACAAAGTACGTATGGTATAACACGTATAACATACACTGTACATGCTGTTATCAGACTGAGGGAATAGAGTCCCAATTGTAAGACACGTATGCCATACATACTGTACATGCCTTTATCAGACTGACACGACAAAAGATCCCAATGGTCTAACAGATATGATATTCTCGTAGACTGTACACGCAGTTATCAGTCTGCGCCAAACAAAGTCCCCATGGTATTACTGAGCGATTTGAATTTGAAATTGCACGCACACGCACACACGCACACATACGCACACACGCACGCACACGCATGCACGCGCACACACGCACGCACACACACACACACACACACACATTCGCACACACACACATTCGCGCGCACACACACACACACACACACACACACACACACACACACACACGTTCGCACAAAACAATAGATCACAACAAAAAGACAGAGTTTTTTCGATGCACAGTTTTATGTATTAGCAAGTATATTATTATTAATAATAAGATTTATAACAAATGCTGAGATTATAAACAATTCAGATGCGAAAGTAAACAGAACTTTTAAGCTCGGAAAATACAAACTGTAGTCTCTCGAAATTTGTTTCAAAAAGCTGCTTTACAGAAAAGGTCTGGCTGACTGCTTGGGCGATGTATATATATATATATATATATATATATATATATATATATATATATATATATATATATATATATATATATATATATATATATATATATATATATATACTCTTATAATGTATGGTATCTGGGGACAATCGCATGCCTATGAGCGTGAATCTGGGAACATGCTCTGGATATGGGGACATTGAAAAGTTCCCTTATCCAACCCAAGGTTTTTTTCACTCAATCTGATTCAGGCGATGAAAATAAAGGGAAAAAAACAATGTTCTCAGATACCAAAAATTTTTCGACAGGTTACTTCCCCTGGTCTACAACCACTGACCTATACTGTATGGCTTCGGTGGAACAGAGGAGCTTTCGTCTTGATACGAAACTAAAAGTGCGACTAAGTCTCATCCATGCTCAGTGCAGCTCTTGATTGTAATTTATCACTTTTTACACAATTACCACAGTACAAAATTAAAAGAAGAAGAGAAACAAATATAAATGATGCCAAATACTAAACTCCGTGCCCAGCTCTGTTTAAGCGAGGCTATGTATACAATGGCTACAGGTATAACACTGGATTTTACCAATGACGCATCATCCCATTTCAGGACCCACTGAGATCGCAAGGTAAATCTATCTGACATTTTGAGTAGTGCATAGCGTAGTGGCTGTATACGATGATCGCTGGCCTGAACCATAATTTTCGCAAAAGTACTTTGCATGAGTTAGAACAGTTGAAAGACGTTTCATTTGCAACCGATTTACGTTGTCTTCACGGTAAACTGGGCGCCGGTTGCCTGTCTTCTAGTCCGTTGCATGCATTGCTCATCTTCATTTTCCTAAGCATGTCTAGTGTCTACAGAAAGCTTATTTTCTTAGCTTTTAAGTGTATGTCTTAAATACAAGATACGTTCAGTACAGCTTAAACAACACGCCGTAAATGACCGGTACCATTAAAATGTATCCCGCGTGGCACACTGTCAGTCCTGAGCGTGTACGTGTACAGAGAGCGTGCTCGCGTAAAACAGTGACAAGAATAGCGTGACTATAGTTGCACAGCCGTAACAGATTGCGCTCAGCTCTGTCAATGCCATGAAAAGCAGAAATATCGTCTACATAATCAACACACAGTTTAAAGTGTTATAAATGATGCCAAATACTAAACTCCGTGCCCAGCTCTGTTTAAGCGAGGCTATGTATACAATGGCTACAGGTATAACACTGAATTTTACCAATGACGCATCATCCCATTTCAGGACCCACTGAGATCGCAAGGTAAATCTATCTGACATTTTGAGTAGTGCATAGCGTAGTGGCTGTATACGATGATCGCTGGCCTGAACCATAATTTTCGCAAAAGTACTTTGCATGAGTTAGAACAGTTGAAAGACGTTTCATTTGCAACCGATTTACGTTGTCTTCACGGTAAACTGGGCGCCGGTTGCCTGTCTTCTAGTCCGTTGCATGCATTGCTCATCTTCATTTTCCTAAGCATGTCTAGTGTCTACAGAAAGCTGAATGAATGAATGAATACGATTCCTAGCGAACCTAGCTCCTAGGCCTAACACCTATACGCACTTACCAATAAAACCTACGCGTCATCCTAACACAGCCTAAGCCCTATTTAGGTGAATTAGAACTGAACTAAAACTGAACTGAATGGTGGACAGAAGCTCTATATATATACCATCCAACAGATGCTCTCAGCATATGTAAACGAGAACCGTGATGATTGGAGCGATCACCTCGACCTGATCATGATGGCATATAGAGCTTCTGTCCACCATTCAACCGGGTGTACGCCCAATTTAATTGTTTTTGGTAGAGAAGTCAATCTCCCATTGACAGTCGAACTTGGTGTGTTCCCTAGTAGAGATGCGTCTGAATGTCCCATAGAGTACGTACAATGGGTTCAAAACACGCTGGAACGAGTCTTTCGTTTTGTACAAGAGAATTCAGAGGCTAGTGTCCAGCGTTGAACTTTGAGTGGTAGTATTTATAACTATGAAATTTTTCTTCCCCAGATCACACAGCACACAGTTGTGTGTTGTCTCCATTTTCTTCCAGTTCCAACTGATTATGTGTGGACACTGCTTAAAAGAAAGTTAAAACCTGATGCCGTTCCAAGCGTGTGGAAACAGACTCAAACCCGAAAACCACCAGTGAAGCATCCAGTTCTGTCGCCGCTAAAACGTGCCAATAAGTAAGTACATGTTTCAGACTGACAGTTCACATTTCATGATTCAGTAGCGCAGTCTTCACATAAATACAGGAATATGTTGATGTCAGGAAACTGTGTGGTTTACAGTTAAAATGTCTTCCAATACTATTTTACTATCATAAGCTGCAGTCCAGGCAAAGTTGCTTTACTGGCATGGAGAGAAGGGGGTTGTGGGTATGCAGCACTAATGGTGCTACATCAGCTCAAAAACACATCTTTTCCAGTCATACCACTCTGTTTCGCCACATTCCAGTCTCTTAACTGTCTCACTGTAACAGTATGAAGATCCCCCCTGCCCGTTCATATGGTCACGATGGCTGGTTTTTCGAGGATTGGATGTGTTCAGGTGCTGTCAATTTTGAATCTGTATTTTGTCATGTGTAGATTTTTTTGCTGCTGTCTGATGAGTTTTGTCCAGTTTGGTCATTTTGTCTCAGACTGTACAGGGCTTAAAAGCCTGCACTGCAGGTATTTTGCACTATATATTTCACGGCTGTTTGGCCCAGCGCTAGAAGTGGCCACTTGCAGCCCGTGCGCACGACTTGTGACCCAGTTTCTCGGCTTGCCTGGAAAAAACTAAGTGGCCAGACTGAAACAGCCGTGATTTATTATTATGCACCCTTTTTTCCAGGAAGCTGAAGGCAAGACCAGATGATCGCTGGCCTGAACCATAATTTTCGCAAAAGTACTTTGCATGAGTTAGAACAGTTGAAAGACGTTTCATTTGCAACCGATTTACGTTGTCTTCACGGTAAACTGGGCGCCGGTTGCCTGTCTTCTAGTCCGTTGCATGCATTGCTCATCTTCATTTTCCTAAGCATGTCTAGTGTCTACAGAAAGCTGAATGAATGAATGAATACGATTCCTAGCGAACCTAGCTCCTAGGCCTAACACCTATACGCACTTACCAATAAAACCTACGCGTCATCCTAACACAGCCTAAGCCCTATTTAGGTGAATTAGAACTGAACTAAAACTGAACTGAATGGTGGACAGAAGCTCTATATATATACCATCCAACAGATGCTCTCAGCATATGTAAACGAGAACCGTGATGATTGGAGCGATCACCTCGACCTGATCATGATGGCATATAGAGCTTCTGTCCACCATTCAACCGGGTGTACGCCCAATTTAATTGTTTTTGGTAGAGAAGTCAATCTCCCATTGACAGTCGAACTTGGTGTGTTCCCTAGTAGAGATGCGTCTGAATGTCCCATAGAGTACGTACAATGGGTTCAAAACACGCTGGAACGAGTCTATCGTTTTGTACAAGAGAATTCAGAGGCTAGTGTCCAGCGTTGAACTTTGAGTGGTAGTATTTATAACTATGAAATTTTTCTTCCCCAGATCACACAGCACACAGTTGTGTGTTGTCTCCATTTTCTTCCAGTTCCAACTGATTATGTGTGGACACTGCTTAAAAGAAAGTTAAAACCTGATGCCGTTCCAAGCGTGTGGAAACAGACTCAAACCCGAAAACCACCAGTGAAGCATCCAGTTCTGTCGCCGCTAAAACGTGCCAATAAGTAAGTACATGTTTCAGACTGACAGTTCACATTTCATGATTCAGTAGCGCAGTCTTCACATAAATACAGGAATATGTTGATGTCAGGAAACTGTGTGGTTTACAGTTAAAATGTCTTCCAATACTATTTTACTATCATAAGCTGCAGTCCAGGCAAAGTTGCTTTACTGGCATGGAGAGAAGGGGGTTGTGGGTATGCAGCACTAATGGTGCTACATCAGCTCAAAAACACATCTTTTCCAGTCATACCACTCTGTTTCGCCACATTCCAGTCTCTTAACTGTCTCACTGTAACAGTATGAAGATCCCCCTGCCCGTTCATATGGTCACGATGGCTGGTTTTTCGAGGATTGGATGTGTTCAGGTGCTGTCAATTTTGAATCTGTATTTTGTCATGTGTAGATTTTTTTGCTGCTGTCTGATGAGTTTTGTCCAGTTTGGTCATTTTGTCTCAGACTGTACAGGGCTTAAAAGCCTGCACTGCAGGTATTTTGCACTATATATTTCACGGCTGTTTGGCCCAGCGCTAGAAGTGGCCACTTGCAGCCCGTGCGCACGACTTGTGACCCAGTTTCTCGGCTTGCCTGGAAAAAACTAAGTGGCCAGACTGAAACAGCCGTGATTTATTATTATGCACCCTTTTTTCCAGGAAGCTGAAGGCAAGACCAGATGATCGCTGGCCTGAACCATAATTTTCGCAAAAGTACTTTGCATGAGTTAGAACAGTTGAAAGACGTTTCATTTGCAACCGATTTACGTTGTCTTCACGGTAAACTGGGCGCCGGTTGCCTGTCTTCTAGTCCGTTGCATGCATTGCTCATCTTCATTTTCCTAAGCATGTCTAGTGTCTACAGAAAGCTGAATGAATGAATGAATACGATTCCTAGCGAACCTAGCTCCTAGGCCTAACACCTATACGCACTTACCAATAAAACCTACGCGTCATCCTAACACAGCCTAAGCCCTATTTAGGTGAATTAGAACTGAACTAAAACTGAACTGAATGGTGGACAGAAGCTCTATATATATACCATCCAACAGATGCTCTCAGCATATGTAAACGAGAACCGTGATGATTGGAGCGATCACCTCGACCTGATCATGATGGCATATAGAGCTTCTGTCCACCATTCAACCGGGTGTACGCCCAATTTAATTGTTTTTGGTAGAGAAGTCAATCTCCCATTGACAGTCGAACTTGGTGTGTTCCCTAGTAGAGATGCGTCTGAATGTCCCATAGAGTACGTACAATGGGTTCAAAACACGCTGGAACGAGTCTTTCGTTTTGTACAAGAGAATTCAGAGGCTAGTGTCCAGCGTTGAACTTTGAGTGGTAGTATTTATAACTATGAAATTTTTCTTCCCCAGATCACACAGCACACAGTTGTGTGTTGTCTCCATTTTCTTCCAGTTCCAACTGATTATGTGTGGACACTGCTTAAAAGAAAGTTAAAACCTGATGCCGTTCCAAGCGTGTGGAAACAGACTCAAACCCGAAAACCACCAGTGAAGCATCCAGTTCTGTCGCCGCTAAAACGTGCCAATAAGTAAGTACATGTTTCAGACTGACAGTTCACATTTCATGATTCAGTAGCGCACTCTTCACATAAATACAGGAATATGTTGATGTCAGGAAACTGTGTGGTTTACAGTTAAAATGTCTTCCAATACTATTTTACTATCATAAGCTGCAGTCCAGGCAAAGTTGCTTTACTGGCATGGAGAGAAGGGGGTTGTGGGTATGCAGCACTAATGGTGCTACATCAGCTCAAAAACACATCTTTTCCAGTCATACCACTATGTTTCGCCACATTCCAGTCTCTTAACTGTCTCACTGTAACAGTATGAAGATCCCCCTGCCCGTTCATATGGTCACGATGGCTGGTTTTTCGAGGATTGGATGTGTTCAGGTGCTGTCAATTTTGAATCTGTATTTTGTCATGTGTAGATTTTTTTGCTGCTGTCTGATGAGTTTTGTCCAGTTTGGTCATTTTGTCTCAGACTTTACAGGGCTTAAAAGCCTGCACTGCAGGTATTTTGCACTATATATTTCACGGCTGTTTGGCCCAGCGCTAGAAGTGGCCACTTGCAGCCCGTGCGCACGACTTGTGACCCAGTTTCTCGGCTTGCCTGGAAAAAACTAAGTGGCCAGACTGAAACAGCCGTGATTTATTATTATGCACCTTTTTTTCCAGGAAGCTGAAGGCAAGACCAGATGATCGCTGGCCTGAACCATAATTTTCGCAAAAGTACTTTGCATGAGTTAGAACAGTTGAAAGACGTTTCATTTGCAACCGATTTACGTTGTCTTCACGGTAAACTGGGCGCCGGTTGCCTGTCTTCTAGTCCGTTGCATGCATTGCTCATCTTCATTTTCCTAAGCATGTCTAGTGTCTACAGAAAGCTGAATGAATGAATGAATACGATTCCTAGCGAACCTAGCTCCTAGGCCTAACACCTATACGCACTTACCAATAAAACCTACGCGTCATCCTAACACAGCCTAAGCCCTATTTAGGTGAATTAGAACTGAACTAAAACTGAACTGAATGGTGGACAGAAGCTCTATATATATACCATCCAACAGATGCTCTCAGCATATGTAAACGAGAACCGTGATGATTGGAGCGATCACCTCGACCTGATCATGATGGCATATAGAGCTTCTGTCCACCATTCAACCGGGTGTACGCCCAATTTAATTGTTTTTGGTAGAGAAGTCAATCTCCCATTGACAGTCGAACTTGGTGTGTTCCCTAGTAGAGATGCGTCTGAATGTCCCATAGAGTACGTACAATGGGTTCAAAACACGCTGGAACGAGTCTTTCGTTTTGTACAAGAGAATTCAGAGGCTAGTGTCCAGCGTTGAACTTTGAGTGGTAGTATTTATAACTATGAAATTTTTCTTCCCCAGATCACACAGCACACAGTTGTGTGTTGTCTCCATTTTCGTCCAGTTCCAACTGATTATGTGTGGACACTGCTTAAAAGAAAGTTAAAACCTGATGCCGTTCCAAGCGTGTGGAAACAGACTCAAACCCGAAAACCACCAGTGAAGCATCCAGTTCTGTCGCCGCTAAAACGTGCCAATAAGTAAGTACATGTTTCAGACTGACAGTTCACATTTCATGATTCAGTAGCGCAGTCTTCACATAAATACAGGAATATGTTGATGTCAGGAAACTGTGTGGTTTACAGTTAAAATGTCTTCCAATACTATTTTACTATCATAAGCTGCAGTCCAGGCAAAGTTGCTTTACTGGCATGGAGAGAAGGGGGTTGTGGGTATGCAGCACTAATGGTGCTACATCAGCTCAAAAACACATCTTTTCCAGTCATACCACTCTGTTTCGCCACATTCCAGTCTCTTAACTGTCTCACTGTAACAGTATGAAGATCCCCCTGCCCGTTCATATGGTCACGATGGCTGGTTTTTCGAGGATTGGATGTGTTCAGGTGCTGTCAATTTTGAATCTGTATTTTGTCATGTGTAGATTTTTTTGCTGCTGTCTGATGAGTTTTGTCCAGTTTGGTCATTTTGTCTCAGACTGTACAGGGCTTAAAAGCCTGCACTGCAGGTATTTTGCACTATATATTTCACGGCTGTTTGGCCCAGCGCTAGAAGTGGCCACTTGCAGCCCGTGCGCACGACTTGTGACCCAGTTTCTCGGCTTGCCTGGAAAAAACTAAGTGGCCAGACTGAAACAGCCGTGATTTATTATTATGCACCCTTTTTTCCAGGAAGCTGAAGGCAAGACCAGATGATCGCTGGCCTGAACCATAATTTTCGCAAAAGTACTTTGCATGAGTTAGAACAGTTGAAAGACGTTTCATTTGCAACCGATTTACGTTGTCTTCACGGTAAACTGGGCGCCGGTTGCCTGTCTTCTAGTCCGTTGCATGCATTGCTCATCTTCATTTTCCTAAGCATGTCTAGTGTCTACAGAAAGCTGAATGAATGAATGAATACGATTCCTAGCGAACCTAGCTCCTAGGCCTAACACCTATACGCGCTTACCAATAAAACCTACGCGTCATCCTAACACAGCCTAAGCCCTATTTAGGTGAATTAGAACTGAACTAAAACTGAACTGAATGGTGGACAGAAGCTCTATATATATACCATCCAACAGATGCTCTCAGCATATGTAAACGAGAACCGTGATGATTGGAGCGATCACCTCGACCTGATCATGATGGCATATAGAGCTTCTGTCCACCATTCAACCGGGTGTACGCCCAATTTAATTGTTTTTGGTAGAGAAGTCAATCTCCCATTGACAGTCGAACTTGGTGTGTTCCCTAGTAGAGATGCGTCTGAATGTCCCATAGAGTACGTACAATGGGTTCAAAACACGCTGGAACGAGTCTTTCGTTTTGTACAAGAGAATTCAGAGGCTAGTGTCCAGCGTTGAACTTTGAGTTGTAGTATTTATAACTATGAAATTTTTCTTCCCCAGATCACACAGCACACAGTTGTGTGTTGTCTCCATTTTCTTCCAGTTCCAACTGATTATGTGTGGACACTGCTTAAAAGAAAGTTAAAACCTGATGCCGTTCCAAGCGTGTGGAAACAGACTCAAACCCGAAAACCACCAGTGAAGCATCCAGTTCTGTCGCCGCTAAAACGTGCCAATAAGTAAGTACATGTTTCAGACTGACAGTTCACATTTCATGATTCAGTAGCGCAGTCTTCACATAAATACAGGAATATGTTGATGTCAGGAAACTGTGTGGTTTACAGTTAAAATGTCTTCCAATACTATTTTACTATCATAAGCTGCAGTCCAGGCAAAGTTGCTTTACTGGCATGGAGAGAAGGGGGTTGTGGGTATGCAGCACTAATGGTGCTACATCAGCTCAAAAACACATCTTTTCCAGTCATACCACTATGTTTCGCCACATTCCAGTCTCTTAACTGTCTCACTGTAACAGTATGAAGATCCCCCTGCCCGTTCATATGGTCACGATGGCTGGTTTTTCGAGGATTGGATGTGTTCAGGTGCTGTCAATTTTGAATCTGTATTTTGTCATGTGTAGATTTTTTTGCTGCTGTCTGATGAGTTTTGTCCAGTTTGGTCATTTTGTCTCAGACTGTACAGGGCTTAAAAGCCTGCACTGCAGGTATTTTGCACTATATATTTCACGGCTGTTTGGCCCAGCGCTAGAAGTGGCCACTTGCAGCCCGTGCGCACGACTTGTGACCCAGTTTCTCGGCTTGCCTGGAAAAAACTAAGTGGCCAGACTGAAACAGCCGTGATTTATTATTATGCACCCTTTTTTCCAGGAAGCTGAAGGCAAGACCAGATTTCAAGGATAACAGTGGATCCAGCAGCAGTGATGTACTTGAAGACCACAGCACTCGCCCAGTAGCAGCTGCATCTGCACCACAGGATGAATGTTCAACCACTACCAGCTGATCTTTGCGTGCTTCCTGCGGAGAAAGATTTGAGCCTCCTAAATGACTGCATCACGGAGCTACAGCAGCAGCTTCTTGCAGCCCAGGCCCAGGTGACGCGACTACAGTTGGAGCGGTTTGGGGATCAGTCGATTTTCCAGTGATGACTACCTATTTGATACACAACTTTTAAAGTACTCTTTGACTACATTGAGACAAGTGCAGCAAGTATGAGGCAGCCATATTATAAATATGTTACAGAGGATGTAGCAGTGACGAACAGATCAAGGGTCATGCCACTGGCTGATGAACTGTTTATGTTTCTGGTTTCACAAGTCCTGCGTGTAAACAAGCAACAACTGTGATAATGGACATAATACTGCCATGGTGTAGCTTCTGTCACCTGCTTGGTGTTAAATCATTATAACTACTATATTTTATGAATATTTGTTAAGCAGCTGGGTGCTAAAGAGTAAATGAAGTTGTCTTTTGTTTTTTGGCATGTTGGTATCTTGCACTGAAAAGCCTCTGCTCTTGTCTTACTTTTTCAGCACTAACCTGAAACTTTAGTCAGTATACAGAATTTGGAATGGAAGTCAGATTGCGTATACCAGGTTAAATTTGCTTTTTGGTTTTTGAAACAGTTACTAAGAATCCGCACTTTACGGTGACACAAATTAAAATTTGTTATACATTTATCATAGTTTTCCAAATTCTGCTCATGTGTTGGTGCATGTGTAACAGAGTGAACCCGATGTTCCTCTGTGTACATAGGCCGATAGCACTTATGACCATTGCTTCTCGGATTTCACTCGTGTCGACTGCTAGCTATGACGTGCGCCGCTCGCGGTGCCCTGCCAAACGCAGCGTTAAGTGTTGTGTACGCGATGGTTTTGGTATTTAAACAGCGAGGTCACTGTATTGTTAAGGCCGATGGGAAAATGTAACAGAGTGAACCAGATGTTCCTCTGTGTACATAGGCCGATAGCACTTATGACCATTGCTTCTCGGATTTCACTCGTGTCGACTGCTAGCTATGACGTGCGCCGCTCGCGGTGCCCTGCCAAACGCAG
The DNA here is from genome assembly GCA_036245525.1 of Semisulcospira habei. NCBI lineage: Eukaryota > Metazoa > Mollusca > Gastropoda > Semisulcospiridae > Semisulcospira > Semisulcospira habei. Next base: position 155,612,650 of record BTPG01000001.1, on the reverse strand, counting down.
CGTTAAGTGTTGTGTACGCGATAGCTCAGTGTACGTGTTGTATTGTATATCAGTTTTGACCGTGTATTGTAACCAAAATACAACACCATTGCTTAGTATTTAACATGGTTAGATTTGGCCCAGGTAATAGTTTTTGTAATGCATATGTCTTTCGGTTAACTATAACCTATCAGAGTGATATTTGCGATTTAGCAGCCTTTTTGATTTTCTGTGGCACTCTGCACCGACGCGTGGACTTTGTACTGACGCGGAGACGGCAGCTTGCCTCTATAAGTACAGCTGCTCGCGTGGCAGACTTTTTTTTTTTACCAAACGTGCAAGACTCACAGTACCAGTACTTGTGACACTGCATGCCGTGCTAAGCCCAAGAGTGTCAGACCAAACAAGGTGCACGCTGCAACGCCTACACCTCTGCGTCGGTCTGCACGCTTGCGGCAGAAACCATTAAAACTTTTAGTAACCTTGACAGCTTGAGTGTGACCAGTGGGCCTTTAAAGGTATGCCTCTGCAACTTTAAATGCCCACAAGACATTCAAGCTTCAGTATTCCTCCAAGTGCATCGGATGCTTTAATAGTGTTAGGAAAATAGGACAAATTAATATTGAGTAAATTGTTTTGGGCTTATTGTTTTTTATTTAAAGAGACTGTCTTAGGTGAAGGATTGCTTAAGGTGATAGGTTAATTTAAAATTATTGGATTTTTAGTCAGTACAGTGCATCAGATTTTGATTTGTCATGGATTGGAATCCAAGGCACCGGTACTGTGTTTTCGAGTAGTACAATGCTTTGAATTTTGATGTCTTAGATGAATATTGGAAATCAAGGCATCTGTACATCTGTGTCTTTCTAGTACACAACAGCTGTGCAGTTGATTTCATTTTCAAACTTTGTCTGCTGCATAGGTATTTTTCCAAATGATAATATCCTATGTCAGTTTTCTGCTATGCATAACTTAGTTTGAAAATGACTGTGTGAGTCCAAGTCTACAGTATAATAGTGTAGACAAGAGAGCCTTGGTCAATAGTGCTATATTTGTGGTTTACCATGTGGATGGTACTGTTTGATAAAGTGTTTTGATGTTACATCATCATTGGGCCCAATGTGTTCTTGTATTTGTGTTTTTGGATCGATGGTTTTGGTATTTAAACAGCGAGGTCACTGTATTGTTAAGGCCGATGGGAAAATGTAACAGAGTGAACCAGATGTTCCTCTGTGTACATAGGCCGATAGCACTTATGACCATTGCTTCTCGGATTTCACTCGTGTCGACTGCTAGCTATGACGTGCGCCGCTCGCGGTGCCCTGCCAAACGCAGCGTTAAGTGTTGTGTACGAGATAGTGTACGTGTTGTATTGTATATCAGTTTTGACCGTGTATTGTTGGATTATTGTGCAATAAAGGATGTTCAAGAGTAAACAAAGTTTGTTTTCCATATTCTTTATACACTCAAACTCATCACACAAACAGCACAGCTAGTTTTGAGTGCATGCTTAAAAACAATAAAATTTAATGTACATAGTGCATGTCATTATTCTAAAACAATAACTACAAGTGCTAACTGTATTGCAAATGAGTTCATCTACAGTACTGAGCACCAAAAGTGGGAAAATAGGATGAAAAATTAAAAAAATGCTACAGATGAAACAATGCCTGTTTTAGACATGTCTGACAAAAGTCTAAATACAAATTGAAAAAACAAAATAAATAATCTGTTTTGTGTTGACACAATTGAGGATCGACTGAGGGGGGTATGATACCCGTTTCAGATGCACCATAGGGACACCTGCAATGCACCCACTCTAATTAAATGTAATATGCACCATTTTGTGAACATGTAATGTTCAATCAAAGAGTAAATATACTTTTTGAGGTGATTTTAGAAAATAAATCACCTAAACGAAAGGTTAGAGCTGCGTCAAAACTTGGGACACCGTAGCATCTGAAACGTCATACCAAATCATTTCACCACAAAAGCAAGAACAGGTGTTTTCCAGTAGTTAAGCACAAGCAAGGTATAAAACAAGTGAAACAATATGGGAACCAAAAACAATAAAATTATAATAGTTGCATCTCCTAAATATTACAATTGTTAGTTATGACGTTTCAGATGTCGCGGGACACCATGAATGAAAGAACACTTGTTTTGACTTCTTATTAGGCGTCATTTCCGGTTGTTCCGTTCTGGGGGACATGCAGTCATTGATAGCATAAGATACCTCATAAAATATAGATTCGAGGGTTGCCCGGATAAACCTCGTATCTCCATTTCAGCTAACTTTACAGGAGAGCCTTTTGAAAGTTTGACATCTAAAATTAAATATTTTCTTTTTCTTATTGCCAAAAAATTTAGTGTCTACCAAAACTTTGTTCTCAGTCTTCTCTGCATCTTCATGTAAATGTTTAACTGCACAAGCATTAATGTTATAAATAATTTGATGCTTTATTACATATGTAGCAAATGCGGGATTTATGTAGTACTAGGAACTGTAAACTCTAAATGAACAGTGTCCGTATAAACCTCGTAAATGCATTTCCGCTGTTTATACAGGCCAAATACATGGCATGTCATCACAGAACAGGGCTGTCTTTCAGTCGTAACTCGAGACGCTAGCAGGAATGGTTAGCAGGTGGCCAGCTCTAGTTCCTAAATAAAACTCGTAACTAGAACTACGGTTTCGTCGCGGCGGCACTTTTTGGAATAAACAGCCAGCGCAAAGCAATTATATGGATATGCGGTCTTAAGACAGGCCTGTGCATGCCTAGAATTTCCAACAACACCTAATGAAAGCCAGTACAACCAGTAACGTCTTTTTTAAAAGTCACAAAAAATGACTGAATCACCTCTTAGTAGAGTCTGAAAGTCGCATTTTAAAATTTATTTTCAACTCTGCTAATAAAGTTCGGGCGTAAAAGCTCTTCCTCTACTTCGTATTCCAATAACTTAATCATAGAGTGGTCTCTTTGCAATGTTGAGTGTTTCGTTATGAATTAATGATAATGACACACACGAAATGATAGTGTGGAAAGGAAACAAAGAGAGAGGCGGAGAAAAAGACACGACAGAATGGTTGCCGAATATTACAGTCCTTAAGTATGGGTTGTTGTGACAAGTGAAAAGTTAAGTTTTTTAATTTAACGCTCCATACAAAGTACAAAAAAAGAGAAAAACTCACTTGGTCATCACCATGACCGAAAGCCAGTGCCGCAATCTGATGTGTCTTCGTGTATGCAGCATGACGGTATCCAAGTCGCACATGTCAATCTATTCAAGTTACACATCAATGTATCAATAAGTCACAAAATGGCTTTTGTTTTCTAGTAGCAACCACGAAACATTTCACACTTAAAATCTCTTTTCGGTACTCGGTCAACAAAGTCAGTGGGATCCGTATGGATCTCACCTGGACCAAATATGGGGACAGGTTGGGATCAACGCGTTCCATGTGGGTCTCACCAGGGTCTGACCTGGACCCAGGTGGGACTCAAATACTATGCTAACATGGTATCCCTTGCCTATATCAAGTGCGTAATTTGATGTTTGATTTTCGATTGATGCATTTCCTGATTAAAAAAAAAAATACTACATGTATTTTCCAGTAAGAGACACCGATATTTCAGCACACCAGTTTCACTGAGTCATCCACGAGATGTTAATTATCGTTCAGGAGCTGCTGTTGTATCAGAACAGCCTGACGTCAACAAAGTGGCAAAACTCTGTGCGCTTTGCAGGGGTTCTGATAATCATTTTTTTCAAGGATAACGCCGGATCGGTTCCTTAGAGCCTCTGCCAAAAAAGAGTATGATCGCAGTTCGCATCTTCCAGAAGTGTTGATTGTCCTGGCCTTGTGTTCACTCTGAGTCGGTGTCCACTTCATCGACGTCAGGCTGTGGGAGCCGATCTACTGTAGCTGAAGAGGCCGGAAGGCTTCTGTAGAACGCATGGTGCTCCTCAGGAATGATCCCAGACGAGCACAGGGAAAAGAGGTCAGATTTCTTGGCCTGGGAGATGGGAAGTTTGTGGCTGTACAGGTGTGGTATAGTTTTGATAGGGGCAGCACGGCCTCTCTTCCTTCCTCCAGCGACCTTGATGGTCTGGTAGTCGACCTGATCAAAGGAGGTCTTGAAAAATATCTCATCTCCTTTGCCTTTCTCAAAGTGAAATGCTTTTATTTTAAGCCAGTTCACTTTTTGTCCAGTGATGTCAGTCTTGGTGTTGCGTAGTGTTGAGGCGGCTAGTGTTTTGAAGTCAAGGATCTCTGTGTATTTGATTGGGACAACAGAATATGGTCACGTCCTTCTGGCCATTCTTAGGATGATGTCCCAGCCGCTGGGCATATAGATGGGTGTGCTTTTCTTTGCAAATGTAATGGCTGCATGCATGGAGTCGCATTCCATCTGCGTATGCCCACTTTCCAGGTATTTGTGGGTTATGATCTTTATGCTTTCGATGTTTTGTACAGCATGGGATAAACCGGCTGCCAGGTATTGATTCCGATTTTGGCCTGGACAGCAGTCTGAATAGATTGTAACCTCCTCAACGCTGTCTGGGAGTGAGCTGAGGTAAAAGTAGAGGCAGGTTGCGATCTCATACGCTTCCCTTTTACCTTCCGACTCATCCCATGTGTAGCATTTGGCTTCCCCGTCAGCTAGTAAATAGATGGTAAAGTTATACACGGAGAGTTTCCTTTTATAGTATAAGTGGCTGACGAGGCCACAAGGAGCTTGCAGGACCGCCTGGAGATCCACAGTGACCACATGCTTTCGGCGATTTTCTTTGGCTTCTGCCTTGTCATTCTCTTTCTCAAGGCGTGCCTGCTTCTTTCTCTCCTGGTGTTTTTCAAACGCCTTCTTGTCATCTTCCATGACCAGCTCTTTCGTCTTCCTCATGGCAAAAAGCAGCACACAGCGCACACTGGTCCTTTATGGGGGCATGAAAAGATAAGTTATATTCAGTGTTAAAAACCTGTCTGTATTTCTTTGTTGACACTGGTTGATGGGCGGCCCTCCTCTTTGCACTGCTGTATGTACAGGTCGTGCATCTTTTTCACCGTCAATCCGGGCTGTAGATACTTGCGTTGAGAGTCTTTCCTGGTATAATGTGACTCTACAGCGGGGAAGGACTCGATGTGTTTTCCTACCCCTTCAAAAGCTTCTTCACTGGCCTTGTTGTATGGCTTGCCACTTCCTCGGCGTTCCTTGCCAGTGAAAGCTCCGTTCGTGCTATTCTTTAAAGCATGGTCAACATAGGCTTCACCAAGTGCCAGTGTCGCCAAAAAGAACATCTTGCAGACACGTCGCTCTTGACCATCAACAATAAAAAAAAAACAAGGTGCGGCATCTCTGGCGTTTCTTGGGCACTGGCTTATTGTCTGCACCCAAAATACGGACAGTCTCTCTTTCTCTAACATGAGCACAAACAAAGTCTTTTTGGCGTTCGTAAGTGTCTAAGGCATAAAATGTCTGAAAGAAGTCTTGCCGATACTCCTCTGAGATACGATTATTGCAGTCGTATCTGCACTTGCTACAGTCGGTCTGCTGGACACGTTTGGGAGGAACAGTCTTGCCAGCCTGAGATATATACTCTTTCCCTTGCAAATGCAATGATTTTCTTACGTTTTGTTTCCATGCTTCTGGTTTAGATTTTTTCTTCCTGGAAAGATTTTTCTTAGGAGGCGTTTGGAAGAACCCTTGTTTCCTGGGTGTGATATTTGTTTTGTCCTTTGACTGCTGTTTTGTTGGGGTGGTGTTCACACTGTCGTCCATGGTAGGAAAACTCAGCCCTTCCCCCAGGCTTTCCCCATCGGTCAGATTGTGGTCTTCATTTGGCGTCGACTGGTGAGTGGGTTGGAAGTCCTCAGCCTCACCATCAGAGTCAGAGTGAATACAGACGTCACCCTGAGGCCCTGGTGTCTGCTGTCTGGCGTCGACTGGTGAGTGGGTTGGAAATCCTCAGCCTCACTATCAGAGTCAGAGTGAATACAGACGTCACCCTGAGGCCCTGGCGTCTGCTGTCTGGCGTCGACTGGTGAGTGGGTTGGACGTCCTCAGTCTCACCATTAGAGTTGGAGTGAAGTCTCACCATCAGAGTCAGAGTGAATACAGACGTCACCCTGAGGCCCTGGCGTCTGCTGTCTGGCGTCGACTGGTGAGTGGGTTGGAAGTCCTCAGCCTCACTATCAGTCAGAGTGAATACAGACGTCATCCTGAGGCCCTGGCGTCTGCTTTCTGGCTGGTCTGTGGCAAGTGTCGTAGTGAGACGGCTCGTGAGCAATAAAGGCCAGTGTGATTGGTTCCGCCTGTTGACAAGCTATGGCAGCGGTGCTACCGCAGGACGGCATAAAGTCTAGGACAGATTTGAACAAATGTGACCCTCTCTCACGAAACCAGTCTTAACTCGCAGGGATCCGATCAGCACTACACGCAATATTATGTGGTGGGGGTCAATTTGGGTCATTTTAACTTTTTTGCAGAAATGTATTCTACACGCACCAAAATATCGTATGGTTAAAATCTTTATCATGAAATATGACATTAAATAGGTTTAAAATGATTTTAAAAGTCTGCCCTTGGCCCCAATTATGCTGCACACAGAAACTTCCCAGGCTGTTTTCTCAAAATGGCCGCCGGAGGCTTTACCAATTTTAAACACTGAACTTCTACAATTTTTGCACTACAGCATACAGTCATATATCACAGTAATCAGCAAACATTGTAGTGTTCAGAAACATCCAAAACGTCAAAACATCCAAAATGCGAGTTAAGACTGATTTTGTGAGAGAGGGTCACAAATTGCTTGTGTAGATACGGACAACTCTCTGGGACCAGTCAGCCAACACCCGTGGCAGAAGATCTGCGGCATCATTGCTCCACTTCCCAGGCTGTCGCAGTTCACTGACATTCGAGAGGAACCTCATGAATATGTCATTTTCATCATCTCTGTCTACTGGAGCAATGAAGGGAACGCAAGTTCCATAATTGTCCTCAAGGTATTCACACAGACAGTTCCGCAGTTCCTCCCCTGATATCTCATCTAAATGGAAGGCGGAGGCTTCGAAAAAACAGTTTCCATCAGGATATATTTCTGTTTGAATCAATCCTTTGGCTGATAAGAGGTTGTCCAGGTGGGCTTGGTGTACTGCAACATTTTTCTCTCTTTCTTTTGTGTGTGCTAAACTTGCAGCTTGCGCCCTCATCATATCACTCTGTCGTTTGGTCTTTCGACGTCGTTTTCTGCTGGTCCGTTGGGCTTCTTCGACTGAGAAGCTGCTGTCGACGGTGTCAGATTCATGTTGTGATGTCTCGGATTCTTCTGATGGCAGAAATGTTGGGTCTGCAGAATCATCGGCAGCATCAGGCACTTGCTTCGAAATGAGGGGCTCGTCATCTGATGTGCTGAAGTCTGAATGTGAAGCCAGTTTCTTAATGAAGGGTTCGTCATCAGACGTATTGAAAGCGGTTTTTTGTTCACGAATCAGAGGTTCATCATCAGACTCATTAAATGCATCCATCACGCTGCTCAGCTGCTCGTTGTCGGTTGAGCTGAAGTAATCCGCTGATCTCTCAGCTGCTGCGACAAAAGATGTCGCCAGATTGAGATATACGCTGTCTTCAGCACTGCTCGGGTCCATGATGTTCACACCGGGTACTGATCTACAAGAGAAATGATATTGGTTCCGATCAGATACAGTTACATTATGAAAATGAAGACACATTTGAATGGTTTTGTTTTTAAAGATACTGCTATCCATTATACGCATTGTTGCAACAGATAGTATTGTTTGCCAGTCAGGCTTAAGTTATCATTATCCACAACGAGGTAATGACCCGACAATTTGAACAAGCTACCAGGGTGGGGTTCGAACCCATTACCCTCTCGCCCTCCTCTACTCAGCAGCGGCGCTCATGACTGAGCTGACGAGGCTCACGTAACAGATACTAATATCAATTTCTCAAACGCATATTTTTTTTAGAAAGCTTATAAACTAATCGTGTGTGTGTGTGTGTGTGTGTGTGTGTGTGTGTGTGTGTGTGTGTGTGTGTGTGTGTGTGTGTGTGAGAGAGAGAGAGAGAGAGAGAGAGAGAGAGAGAGAGAGAGAGAGAGAGAGAGAGAGAAAGAGAGAGAGAGAAAGAGAGAGAGAGAAAGAAAGAAAAGAGAGAGAGAAAGAAAGAGAAGAGAGAGAGAGAGAGACTGCTGAATAATTTTCACAAAAATTAATGATTGCTTACCTTCCAGAAGAAGATCTGCTGAATCTTGGCGAGTACAAAAGGTAAAAGGTGTAGCCAACGCAAGCCGATCTTTCGGGAGGGAGAAAAGTCAATGAAATGGGCAGTTTTAATTTTATGTGCTTGTGTTATACTTGGGATATTTCTAAATTCCTGGTGGGAAAAGTTCCGCTGTGATAAGTAAGCGACCACAGCTGCACTGAAGTCCTGTTAGGAGTGACATGTGTTGACAAGTGTCTTATCTCCTACACAGTCCAGATTCCCATTAGTTTTTTTTACCCTGGTATTTGTTCAGGATGTGTCTGTTAACATGTTTAGGGTGCCTGCATACCTAGCAGATAATCACAGAACCTAAAGATCTCTAAGTATTACTGATAATGTTATTTTCTATTCAACAAAAAAGCTGCTTTTTGAATGAAAAACTTAGATCACACATACACACACACAGACACACACACACACACACACACACACACACACACACACACACACACACACACACACAGCATGAGAGAGAGGGGGGGGGGGGGTTAGGAGTTGGAGAGATTTGCAAGTACAGACGGATTTCTTAATTTCAGACTGATTCAAAGCGTTCCCCATCTCCTACAAGTTTCAAAATACTTTCTTCTAACTGTGATTGAGACCAAGAAATGGTGATTTTCATTCTACATAAAACTCGTAGACTGTTGTACTGTGATTAAACGCGCAGACAGCAGCAGTCGGGCCCTTTCCTGTGCCGATGTAAACAAAGCCACTTTTTCAACATTTTATTATCAGTTCACAATTAAATTCATCAAGCAGATAGCCCAAAATATACAAATTTATACATTAACATTATCTTAATGCATTGCAACAACAGAAATGTCACTACATGCCTTATTTTGATCGAAATCTGAATAGCACCACACTGACCCCTTTTGGTGCTCAGTACTGTAGATGAACTCAAATGTAAGCATCCATACATTCCACACTTCACAATGCAGAAGATGAATAACTGATAAATTACAACACTGCCAATAAGGTGCAAGCAAATTAATGATTAACAGACTTGCTTTTTTGTCATATTTTTGCTGACATTTTAAGTTGCAAATCATGGGCAATGACCAAACCTACTAAACATAGCCAGGATCCCAAAAACATGTACACAACTTTAATATATATATATATATAACGGTAAAGTTTTCGGGAACGTTGCATTTGGGAATCTTAACATCTACTCGTATATATATACAAATTATTTTTCTCACATTTCAAGTCATATTTGGCATCAGCATGTGTCTTTTGGTGAAATTGCAAAATACCAGATTTCTGCATGAAGTGGAAAGGCATGTTCCCAAAAAGCTGTTGTGGGCATATGTTCCCGAAAACAACAATTTATGTGTATATATATATATATATATATATATATATATATATATATATATATATATATATATATATATATATATATATATATATATATATATATATATATATATATATATATATATATATATATATAAATCCATTCTCTTTCAGTGGAACTGGGTACAACCTCGAGCAGCCGTTGAACCTGTTGATAATACAAAATCACCTTACTTGACTTATTTACATCGGGAAGTCTGCATCCATTAAATCGACATGATCCAGGAAATAAATGTTTTAATAGTAATAATATCTCTTTAATGACATTTTTTAAATCTGGTATGTCTTACAAAAATGCTGCACTAAAGGACCAACTTAACTTTAGTTGAACTATACAATTTTGAAATGTTCTAAAATGAAAGACTTACCTAAAATTGTCTTCTTTAGGCCTACTGTATGGCGCTTGTATCATTTTTTTTAAAGAATGTGCGCTTTATACATAATCTTTATTATTACTTCGGATACATCAAATAGCCAAGGGAACACTTATTACATTTTTTTCTTGTAAACCCGAAGTTTGTTGTTCACGAAGTAATTTACGCGGGTTGGTCTCTGGACCTCTGAAAAAAAGTGTTCTTACATTCAGCTTCGGGTATATGAGACCTTGCTATAATCGAAGCAGACTGAAAAATGCTACAGCTATTACTACTACTACTTCCCGATGCCCAAAAGACCATCGGGCCGTACCCGGCCGCCGTTGGCCCGCGCACAGCTGTGCGCGGGCCAACGGAGGCCGACCTCGGCCCGATTGGATCTTGCGCATTGGGTTATTATTATGATTATAATTAACCCACTCAAACCTGACGCACTACAGCAGGAGATGGGTCGGACCGTGATAATTCAAGGGTAGTGACAGATTAGCTTGGCGCCTGTCGGCGCCAAGCTAATCTGGCACTGCCCTAGAATTATCATGGGCAATCCATCTCCTGCAACTGGTGCATAGTCGTTAGATGACGACTCCAAAATTTTGGAAATAATTGCGTGGGGTTGAATGAGTTAATCCCCACTGTATGTGACCACTTGTACTGTGACAGTACCGGTGGCTGCATGCACAGAAGGCCGAGGATTAAGTGCCAAAGCCGCAAGATGGATTGGTGTTTTATTTTTATTTTATTTTCCAGCAATCTGCGAAAACTATTTCCAGTTACCTGCAGTGTGTGTGTGTGTGTGTGTGTGTGTGTGTGTGTGTGTGCGTGTGTGTGAGTGTGAGTGTATGTGTGTGTGCGCGCGCGCGTCTGTGTGTGTGTGTGTTTGTGTGTGTGTGTGTCTGTGTGTGTGTGTGTGTGTGTGTGTGTGTGTGTGTGTGTGTGTGTGTGTGTGTGTGTGTAATGTGTAAATGTTTGCGGATATACTGACGAGCAAAAGAAATGCGTCGTTTTTGGAATCATCGGAAACACTAAAAACCTTCACATTGTATTACACCCACGTATATGCAGCGCACGTGAAAGGCGCCAGAGCTAAGTGTTTCATACCTATTTCCCCAAGCCGTAAATGCATTGTCTTCTGTACTGGTCGCACTGTAGACCAGAGCAGCAGTCCTGCGGTCTGCTGCACTGCGAACCTTGCTGTCCACACTGCAAAATACACAGACACAGCTGTAACGATCTCGCGTTTCCAGGCAAGGTAAAAAACAAAACAAGACAACATTAGGCAAGACAGGACGTGATAGGAGAGCACAGAACAAGGTAGAAAGAAGAGCACGAGACAAGAAAAAGGAGAGAATATTTTATGTTTATTTCAGATTCTGATTCAGATTCAGATTCCGACAACTTTATTATTTAAAAAGGAAATTATTGCTTCGTGGTCATTATAAAAAATAAATAAAAAGGTGAAAGAGAGAAACAATATTACAACTTTAAAGATTTGCTGTTACAGTGTGATTTGATTGTTTCTTTTCAGGCTTACTATACTGACGAGCGAAAGAAATGCGACATTTTTGGAATCATCGGGAACGCGACAGTATTTCCGATGATTCCAGAAATATCGCATTTCTTTTCCTCGTCCGTATACTATGAAGACAGAGAAACAGACAGGCAGGCAGACAGGAAGATAGACACGCAGACAGACAGACAAACTAACGATACTTTCTCGTGCCTTTTTGCGGTTGTACACACAAGAGACACTCACATGTGAAGTACACCACAAGTACCACGCCTCTATTCACATGAAGTGCTGAGCGCCTCATTTGAATAGAAGTGTACCTGTAGTGATACCTACTCTCCGAGTGAGACTATCTGGGAAGTGCACCCAAATGCGATACGGTTTATATATCAACGATGGAGGTGTTAGGTATCTCACCGGGCACACGTAGCCTAGAAACATGTCCAAGCCGCAGATGCCGGAACAGCACCTCTGGTTACCCAAAACTGAGCAGCTCTGGCCCGCTTGAATACACTGTGGAGGTTAAGACACGCGGCGAGTTATTGGTCGTTTGGCATCGGAGCACACAACGTGTTTCGCAAATATCTTTGCAAGAGAAACATTTTTTTATACCTGTCTTAGAGCAAATATAATTAACTAATTCAGCCTAGACACAGCACAGCAAGACATGGACCGAGCATGATAGTTCAAGGGTGGTGCCATAATAGCTTGGCGCCTACAGGCGCCAAGCTATTATGGCAGAACCCTTGAACTATCATGCTCGATCTGTCTCTAGAACTGTAATACAGTCTTTCAGAGGGCAACTTCAAAATTTGGGGATTTCGGTCCTGGGATAGAATGTGTTAAGTGCCAGTTGACCTGATACGACTAAATTTGAAGAAACACAAACAATGTGTCAGTGTTGCTGTACAGTCGTAAAAAACTTTGATTTTTTTTTCGTGTAACGACTGATTTGACATCCTTAAATGTGCCCCAGATATATTCAGCCAAGCATAAGAAGATCCATTTTCACGTGAGTTGGACACGATTTCAAACCTGAAACAGCGCAGACATACAAGAAGACTGCATGGTTGATTTCGTTGCTGAAATCTGCCGGGGTTCTATCAGGGTATTGAAAATGGCTTGTTCTTGTCTTTTTTTAACAATTTGTGTTCGAATATACAGCAACTCAACAAATCATAGGAGTCAAGTACAAATGGCTACTATTAGGTCAATTGGCACTAAATGATATTTTTCTGTTAAGTGGTACAGAAAAGTGTTTCTTTGCGGAGATATTTGTTTAACCCTTATCATTCAGAATACACCAGTGTGTGAAATAAGTTTGACTAAAATAGTTCAAGGGTAGTGCCAGAATAGCTTGGCGCCTGGCGGCACCAAGATATTCTGGCACCTTGGCTTGGCTTGACTTCGCGAACGAAGATTTTATAGGAGTTGCCCACGACGTCTGCAGGCTTGTTCGTGGCTGCGGAGGCCAATCCGAGACAGGCAGGTTCGACCGCAGTGGCTGCAGGGGAAGGTCTGGCCAGGGTTCTGAGCTGCGGCATCTCTGTTTTTTCTCCTGAGCCGCTTGTCCTTAAGGCTAGCTCTGCGAGAGTCCTCAAAGGAGACAGCTGCCTTGTAAATGGTGGAGCGCCAGGTGTCACGGTCCGCAGCAAGCGAAGACCACTGGTGGTGGTCGATTTGGCAGGCACTAAGTGACTTCTTGAGACAGTCTTTGTATCTCTTCTTTGGTGCCCCTCTGTCACGGTGTCCAGTAGCAAGCTCGCCGAACAGGGTGATCTTTGGTAGGCGATGATCCTCCATCCTGGAGACATGCCCCGCCCAGCGGAGCTGTGTCCGCAGCAGGAAAGCCTCGATGCTCACAGTTTCAGCCTGTTCAAGGACCTCGACGTTGGTGACATAGTCACTCCAGTGAATGCCCAGGATGGTACGCAGGCAGCGCTGGTGGAAGCGTTCGAGGAGTCGTAGTTGGCTGCGGTAGAGGGCCCAGGACTCGGAACCATACAGCAGGGTGGTGAGGACCACAGCTCTGTACACGCTGATCTTGGTGCCTGTTTTCAGCTGTTGATTGTGCCACACCCGCTTGAAAAGTCGCCCGAAAGCGCTGTTCGCTTTTGCCAGCCTGCTGTCAAGCTCCTTGTCCAGCTTGGCGTCCGACGTGATAACGCAGCCAAGGTAAGTAAACTGGTGCACTGACTTTAGTTCAGACTCGCCAATGGTGATGTGAGGAGGGCGATACACTGTCTTGGGTGCCGGCTGATGGAGGACCTCTGTCTTTTTCAGACTGACCTCGAGTCCAAAGAGCTGGGCAGCATCTGCGAAGCAAGACGTGATGCGCTGCAGGGCTCTCTCTGTGTGTGCAACGAGGGCAGCATCATCAGCAAAAAGCAGCTCACGAATCAGTTGGTCTAGGGTTTTCGTGTGGGCCTGCAGTCGTCTGAGGTTGAACAGGCTGCCATCGAGACGATACCTGATGTACACTGCATCGTCATCATCGAGGTCCACTGTGGCCTGCTTCAACATCATGCTAAAAAAGATGGTGAAGAGGGTCGGTGCCAGCACGCAGCCCTGCTTTACGCCGTTGAGAATAGGGAATGGTTCTGAGAGGTCATTGTTGAGTCTGACCTGGCCTTGCTGGTCCTCGTGTAGCTGGACAATCATGTTGAGGAACTTTGGGGGACAGCCAAGTCGCTCCAGGATCTGCCACATGCCTTGCCTGCTCACAGTGTCGAACGCTTTTGTTTTGCTTTTGTCTTGGACGTAAAGGCGTTTAAACCCACATGCAGAAACCATACATAAATCATATTACATTGAGCTCGAACCGGGAACGCGATGATTCACACAAAGAACCCGTATTTGCCGCGCACGTGTAAAGTGCTCTTACGAACGCAAAAGCACCTGATACGTGCGCGGCAAAGTCGCCGATGAACATATTTTATACCTGTCGGCATTGTCTTTAGTACTGGTCACGCGCCAGACCGAAAATGCATGGTCCATATCGGTCAAACTTTAGAAATGATAGTGATACTAATCATAAGCCTAGTGCGCAAAGGCCATCGGGACGAAGTCGGCCGCCGTTGACCCTCGCACGGCAGTGCGCGGGACAACAGCGGTCGACTTTGCTCTTATGGCCTTTTGCGCATTGGAAAGCAGCTTACGTTCCCGCCACTGTTGTAAGAGCACTGTCCCCCATTGCACGTCAGGCCTTGGCAACAGTCCTGTGGCTGAAAACACCGCGACCCTTGCTGGCCACACTGCAAATACGATAACAGCTATGTTTATTTATTCATGGATGGATTTATGTATGGATGGATGTATGGATTTATGGATGGATGGACAGAGGATGGAGAGAGGGAGGGACGGAGGGACGGACTGACTGACATAGTTTTTTTTTTTTTTTTTTTTAAGAAACATTTTTCCCCTAGCTATTGCAGACAATTGCGTATGACCTTTATAGTAACCCCTTTGTTGCCAATAGACGCATGGTTTGTTTCTGAAATCTTGGTTCATTCAGCGACTAAAAGTCATAACCATCCAACGCACACGGACACAAAGTGGTCACAGCAAAAGGCATAGATCCTCATGCGCCCCTGCAGTCGCCGGCACTAAAGAAAAATTAAAATAAACTAAGTTCAAGGTTGTTGATTATCTTTCCTTCTTAGAGCTGTCTTGAAATCGTTTGCGTTTAAAAGTTATTTTGCAATTTACAAATAACTTTTAAACGCAGATGATTTAAAGGCAACTCTAAGAGGAAAATATAATCAACATGAGGCAAGCTTTGCCCAAACGGACTATATCACATTTGCCGTATGAAGGTAAAAGCCAACAAGTAAATTTTTGTGAAAAGCGAGATTTCCATTACAAAACAATAAAACTATCGGTGTTCCCAAATATGTCTTTCGTGTCTTTTGCTGTTCAAGGCACATATCTGTATCTGGTTTTGTGTGCGTATGTGTGTTTGTGTGTATCTGTATGTGTGTGTGTGTGTGTGTGTGTGTGTGTGTGAAATATCTTGTATTTGAAAAAAAAAACCTGTATGCTTATATTTAAAGCGTCCTTAACTCATTCGAGACGTGATGCCTACGGATACACGGCGATTGAGGCGGCACGTCTAGAAAGAGTTACCCTCCCCCACCCCCGAAACAAACCCCCCCCCCAAAAAAAAAAATTAAAATAAATAAATAAATAAATGTACAGTTTTATAGTCGATAAAAAAGACCAAATATACTTACAATTCCCCCACCTCCGTCGCGCTGGCATCTTCCATTGAAACATCTGTTGCCGGAACAACACTGCCTGTATTGGTCGCAAGGCTCATATTCGTTGCCGCACTGCAACGCACCATAGAGAAAAGTTAATCTGGATACATCCTGTACATTTCCGCCGGACTGTATATTTCTAACTCTTGCATACTCTTTAACTCATTCGAGACATGCCACCTCCGGATACGCGGCATAAGCCGCGTATCTGGAGGCGGCACGTCTCGAATGAGTTATAGTGGACGCACACGACGGTTTGTCACAGGCTCAAAGTATCAGTTTTGTTTGTGAAATATACTGTATTTGTATATACTGTATGTTTGTATTCAAAGTGTCCTTAAAACCCCAAATTGACAGTTTTATAGTCGATAATAAGAAAGCAAGTATACTCACATTTCCCCCACCTCCGTCGCGTTGGCATCTTCCATTGAAACATCTGTTGCCGTAACAGCACTGTCTGTATTGGTCACAAGGCTCAAATTCGTTGCCGCACTGCAGAACAACATAAGAAAAAAAGGTTAATTTGGATACGCATTGAACATTTCCACCAGTGCATTTGCAATTTGTGCATTCTCTTTAAAGTGGACGCGCATGACGTTTTGTCACAGGCTCGCGTGTATTTGGGTTTTTGTGTGAAATATGTTGTATCACGAAACGCGATAGCGTTTGAGCCAGCAGTAAGCTTAAAGAAACGATAGTTAATACATTATCGCAGAAATTCACCGGCGTCAAACTTATTACCGGTTGCTGCTACAGTCACTTTGAATGTTGTTTGCGGTAAAATAGCAGCCAAATGAACATGCCAGCACTTCACACCATGAACGGAGTTTCTGAAATTTGACTTTACAGCGTGTCGGAAAAAAAACCGCGCCAAAAACTTTTGCCTGAGGAAATATTATTGTGTATGGCAGGGCATCAATTTAAAGTACTGGGATGAGAAAAAAAATAGTGTAAACTAGGCCCTTGTGCACTTAAAAAGGCAAATTTTACTTTTTAATCTGATTTTCCGCTCCCCCAAAATAAATAAAATAGCACTGTTTTCCGATCATCATGTTCGAAAATCCCGAGGACGTTGCTAGGACTTGATGTTGCCCAGCCAGCTTTCTTGGGTTTGCGTCAACTTAGATACACCGAGAAGAACTTTTTAATTACATATAACCCATGTCATTACAACGAATAAAACAAACAGGTCACTGAGCTACACATATTATGCTTACAATTTTGTATATATAGGTAAGGAAATGTTAACCATTTCCACAACACAGCTTCATACAGCACTGTTTATGCATTCTGATAAAAAGAAATTAAAAAGTTGAACGAGTAACAGATATTTTCGGAATGAGTAAATATGTAGGCAGAGCTAGTCCAAGAAGGGGGAGAAGACATGATAAGCGCCTTACTAACAATCTGCAATAAGAGCTGGCTATCAGGGGATTGGCCCACACCATGGACCCAATCAACTATAATAACTCTCCCCAAAAAAGGCAACTTACATCAATGCCAGAATTATCGCACGGTCAGTCTTAGATGCAACCCAAGCAAAGTCATGTTAAAGATCCTACTGAACAGGCTGAAGCCACAGGTAGAGGAAATCATAGCTGAGGAAAAGGGAGGCTTCAGACCAGGGCGCAGCACAACTGAGCAGATCTTCAAACTGAGCGTTCTATGTGAGAGGTACCTCCAGCACCAGCAAGACCTCTATTATGTCTTTGTGGGTTTTAAGGAAAGCGTTCGACAGGGTGTCGCATGCAGCCCTTTGGTCCACCATGAAGCTAATCAACATCAATGCCAACCTGTTCAAAGTCATAGAAACCTTTACAACAAGGCCACTAGCACAGTCTGCGTCAACGGCAAAATAGGAAACTGGTTTAAGACTACAGTCGGAGTCAGACAAGGCTGCTTGCGCTCACCTACACTTTTCAACAGCTACATGGAAAGAATCATGACGGACGATCTGAAAGATCATGAAGGAACTGTCAGTATTGGAGGCAGAACAATCACGAACTTGAGATTTGCGAACGACATTGATGGCCTTGCAGGAACAGAGAACGAGCTAGCCCAACTGGTGGAAAGGCTGGACAGTACAGCCATTGTGTTTGGGATGGAAATCCGTGTAGAGACGACCAACCTCATGACCAATAACACCAGTGGCATTGGCACTGACGTCATGATTGGAGGCCAAAAACTGGAAACAGTAAATAAATTCAAATTCTTATGAGCCATTGTGACAGATGAGGGATCAGAACCAGAAATACTGCCCAGGATTGCGCAGACAGCAACAGCACTGACAAGACTGAAGACCATATGAAGGGCAGAAACATCACACTCTGCTCCAAGATCAGACTGATGCGCTCCTTAGTCATCGCAGTGTTCTTAAATGCCTGTGAGTCAGCAGACCTTGAAAGGAGGATACAAGCTACGGAAATGAGATGTTTTCGAATGCTGCTTGCATTTCATACAGAGATCACGTGACGAAAAGGAAGTGAGAAGGGGAATCAGGCAAACCATCTGGTCCTATGAAGAACTATTAGCCATTGTGAAAAAAAACACACAAACTGAAGTGGTATGGGCATCTCACGCGTTTAGCAGGGCTTGCCAAAACAATCCTGCAAGGCACTGTGCAAGAAGGACGAAGGAGAGGAAGACAGAGGAAAAGATGGGAGGACAATATCTCAGAGTGGACAGGGCTGAAGCTGGCAGAGAACAGAGAGGAATGGAGGGAGCTGGTGGCCAAGTCATCAGTGGTGCCCAACGGTCGGCAAGACTACGAGATATAGATAGATAGATAGACAGACAGACAGACAGACAGACAGACAGATAGACAGACAGACAGACAGACAGACAGACAAACAGACAGACAGATAGATAGATAGATAGATAGATAGATAGATAGATAGATAGATAGATAGATAGATAGATAGATAGATAGATAGATAGATAGATAGATAGATAGATAGATAGATAGATAGATAGATAGGTGGATGGGTGGGTGGGTGGATGGATGGATGGATGGATCGATAGATAGATAGGTAGACAGACAGATAGACAGATAGACAGACAGACAGACAGAGACAGACAGACAGATAGACAGATAAATAGATAGATAGATAGATAGATAGATAGATAGATAGATAGATAGATAGATAGATAGATAGATAGATAGATAGATAGATAGATAGATAGATAGATAGATAGATAGATAGATAGATAGATAGATAGATAGATAGATAGATAGATAGATAGATAGATAGATAGATAGATATCTTGTTACATTGATGTACGTTTTGTATTTCTCAGTGAAATTGCATCGTGTGTATGAGGAAATGTATAGTTTTGGCCATTGTGTTACGCTGATAGGCTTTTTTAGTTTGATTTGTATTAATGTTTTAAACTGTATGTTTGTGTTTAAAGTGTCCTTAAACCCCCAAATTGACTGTTTTATAGTCGATAATAAGAAAGCAAGTATACTTACATTTCCCCCACCTCCGTCGCGCTGGCATCTTCCATTGAAACATCTGTTGCCGGAACAGCACTGTCTGAATTGGTCACAAGGCTCATATTCGTTGCCGCACTGCAGCACAACACACACATTTTTTTTTAAAGATACACCCTCTACATTTCCACCGGACTGTATGTGTCCAGCTCTTGCATACCCTTTATAGTAGACGCGCACGACGTTTCACAAGTTGATATGTATGTGTTTTGCTTGTGAAATATCTTGTATTTGTATATACTGTATAATTATATTTAAAGTGTCCTTAAATCCCCAAATTGACGGTTTATAGTCGATAGTAAGAAATCAAGTATACTTACATTTCCCCCACCTCCATTGCGCTGGCATCTTCCATTGACACAGCTATTGCCATAACAGCACTGTCTGTATTGGTCGCAATGGTCATATTCGGTGCCGCACTACAACACAACATACAAACATGATAATTTGGATACATCCTTTAGATTTTCAAGGGACTCTATACTTCGAACTCTTGCATACTCCTTATATAAACGCAACAAGGGCAGATATACTACTGTTTATTTTGTGAAGTAACAAGTATTATTGTTGTTCAGAACGTCCTTGGAACCTCCTCACTGGTAAACACGTCCTGAGAAAGTCTTGTTGCTGTCAGGATGTAAAGCAATGTACAACCAATCCTTACTGGTAAAACTCCCCAAATATCTAGCTATGTCAGACTTTTTAAGAACCTCCCCTGAGCTGTAGCATTCTTTCACCATCCACACCTAAACGCACGGCACTTTATGGGTGCATTAACCCTCGTACCCGTAAAGTGAAAACTTTGACGGTGGCATCATGATGCCGCCGCGGCGGTTTCATGAGGCTGCCGTCGGAGGGTTCACTGAAGGACTCTCAAATCGTGTTATCCTTAGCTGATTTTAGATGTGCGGGAAGAGAAAAAAAAGGCGCGGGGGATAGAACATGAAAACGAAGACCTCTGAAACCCAAAAATTAGCAGTTGCAAAGGTACTATGCTCTGAAGCATTTTCAGAAGTCATTTAACAGCCGTATTTAAACACAATAAAAAATGAATAAAATAAATCAGCGCACTATTTAAGCGCATTACCCCAACTGAAACTCTATTCAAAGCGCACTCACACACTCTACCCCTACATAAGCACAGAACATTCACGTGGTGCTATGGGCAAGCTCAAGCGAGCTACTGCGGTCATTGGAAATTTAAAGCGTTTGTATTTGAAATTGATTAAGTGGGCTGACATTTATATCAAATTTGTGGGGGAGGAAAAGCTGGAGTACCCGGAGATAGAACCCCCGACGGTCCGCTCGAATTACACTTACTAGAGGAGAAAAGTCCGAAGACAGAACAAGGTGTCGAAACTCGCATCTCTAACATTGGTGTCCCGCGCTTTACCACAGCGCCACTGACCGCCCCAATTTGAACGGTGTTTGCAAGCCTGGAACACACTGGGCAAGCACTATTGTCCGTACCAATCAGACGTGACTGAAGGTTTGTCCTCAAGGAGCACAGCGACCACATGTCCGGATGTGGCGAAGAAAAAAGAGATCGTCTGCTGTGCCGTTTTCTTTGTTCTTCTTAATTTCATGAGATAGTTGCCACCCGGAAACAATCCAGACCAAAAAGGTGACTTCTCCGTTGGGTACACCCGGAAACAGCCACACAGACGACTGCTCTTTTCATCGAGGTCAAACTGACAAGCGCATGTTTCATACCCATATCGACGCCAATACTGCTGGCGTTGGTTTTTATTTCATCATAATGATTTATGGCTGTTACCATAATTACTTTTATATGTTATAAATAGTGTTGACGGACCTTGTCTGAGCGGTGCCCTCTGAGCCGGTCCCCAGGTGCAGTTTTGACCGTTGTTTTATGTTCCCTAGATTGGAGATCATTTCCCTATCGACGGTATTTTGTTTTTGTTGTTAACTTGTATTTTCATGTATTAGCTTTACTCAAGTAGGAACTTAACCAAAGAAACATATAATAAATATTGTGTTCAGGAGACATAGGGCTGTCTTTGCATTCTGTTTTTGTCAGGGAGGTTCGGGTCGGGGTGAGGCCACTGGCGCTGGCCATTAGATGCCTTGGCGACGGGCTTCACCCGACCAGAGTCGTTGTCCGTTGTGTAGCTCTATTACTGTAATTTGTGGAATGAGCGAGTGAGTGAATGTGAGCTGCACCTGAGATGGCAAAACTGTAATTGCCCCTGGAGGGATAATACAGTTTTTAAAATTGAATTGAATTGAATTGAATTGGATTGAATTGAATTCAATTGAATTGAATACAGTTTTAGTGAAATTTGCATCGAAGGTTCATGACCAGTTTAAAATCAAGCTATTCTACTCAAGGTTAGTTAGAAGACCGTTACACGATCGATTTATACCGGGGCTGGAGGAGGAACGGACTCTGAAAACTGTAGTGGGAAAGGGGGGGGGGGGGTCCTCACTCTCCAAGACCGGGGTTCCAAATACTCTCTGAAGGAAAAACAAATTACATGTATAAACGACTTTATTCTTTCTTTGAGGGTGTCTGGTCGGTCTTCTTTTGGGGGTCTATCGTTTACAAGCCAGAAGGGCGCGTGTCCAGTCCAAACTCTCCAAATTCGAGTATTTATTACCGAGGAGAGGTGGTGTGGTGTGGTGGAGGCCGGAACCTTTGAACATTTCCAATTCCCCCCCCCCCCTCCATCCCCCTCCCCACCCCTCTCTCAAGAAATAAAATCTATCACGACCATAAATGCTTTCAAGACACGGCTTCATCAGCATTTGCTACAAATGCAAACGTAAACTGCTTTTGTTTTTAGAATGACGTGGTAATTTGAATTTTGACTATCTGATTATCTGATTGTTGGTTTTTTGTTTGGGTTTTTTTTTTATTTTAAATTTTATGGTACACTTGTTAGTTGGTAGCGCATGTATATCTCATTATGTGTTTTAAATGTGTTTATGATGTTTTTGTATATGATCGCCATATGTACACACTGGCTGTATCCCTGCTGTCGCCTTCGAGCGGAAGCTGATCGAGGGGGGCAGCCGGTATGACTCGCTTTGTTGGGCGCTTATGGTGTGTCAGTGCGTGCGGCCGCGTGAGTGTTTGTGTAAGTAGTTTAGCAAGGACAAGATGGAAGAAAGGTCTTCAGACCTAAATCTTTTCATCCTTGGAAAATAAAGATTCATTGTCATTGTCATTGTCATTGTCTCTCTCTTTTCATCTGCACGCATCCAGTTGTACTCCACGCTCCACCTCTACTGCTTTCGACACTTTTAACCCTTTGCGTGTCGGTAGCGGGTATAATCGCGATCATTCCGGCAGGAATCATCGCGACTAAAACCGCTACCGACGCGAAGAACAGTCTAAAAGTTTAAAAAAAAAAAAAAAAAAAAAAAAAAAAAAAAAAAAAAAAAAAAAAACACGCCAAAACTCACCTGTAAGTTTTGCAACGCAAAAAGTGCGGATATCGCTTTTTCTTTCCTCTGGTATGCAGTTCTTTCTTATCTCCCTTAACCCAGTCAGCCCTGACGCACTACAGCAGGGGATGGGTCGACCATATTAATTCAAGTGTAGTGCCAGATTAGCTTGGCGCCTGTCGGCGCCAAGCTAATCTGGCACTACATTTGAATTATCATGGTCGATCCATCTCCTGCAACAGGTGCATAGTCGTTCCAAAACTTATCCGGTTTAACTTTCTTCATCGTGGATTTTTGGGGTTGTGTGATCCCGAGTTAAATTTGGCCACAAGGTTGGGCCTAGCCTCGTAGTTAGTTATTAGGGCTTGACGCCGAGCAGGCCGCTAAGGCCATCTCACGGCGATATTACGCAAGGTGCACCACAATGTCTCACACAAGCTATTACCCCAGTAAGCAAATATCCTCGGTCCCACAACGGTAGCACTGGGCCCGCGCACGACTGCGCTGCCCCACGCGGCCGTCCTGGGAACTGCGGGACGCGACGTACCCCGGGTCGTAATACCTTAAACAAGCCATTACGTAAAGTGCACCCGGCTGCTATATTCTGAACGATCCATCACCCAAAGTGCTCCGCCATACCTGGCCTAATTAGTTCGCTTCGAAGTAACCGTGCCATTTCTCTGCTTACAAAAAGGCCAATAACGTCGCTGAAATTTAACCTTTCGTATGACCCCGGAAGTCAATGCGCGGCATTTTTCTTTAACATGACATGACTTTTCCCCAAAAAATATTTTTAGTGAACGTCTGAAATAAAATTACAACAAATTTGTCATATATACAAATAAATAGTTTGTAATGAGATACAACTTTGACCTGAAGGTGTTTCCGTCACGTCCACTGCAGGCTACTTTGTTCGCTTCGAAATAGCCGTGCTTCTCAGCAGGAGAAATGTCACGGCTATTTTGAAGAGAACAAAATAGGCTAGAAAACCCTCTAGAATTCTGGCCAACCATTGGCGTCAAGTGTTTCTAAGTGTTACAGACCTAGACAGTTTTGCGTGGAGACTACGTTAACCCTTTCATCCTGATACACCAAATGCTTGAAATGAATTTGACTGATAGTTTAAGGATGGTGCCAGAATAGCCTGGCGCCAGAGGCGCCAAGCTATTTTGGCACCACCCTTAAACTAAACAGTTGATCTATCGTCTAATCTGTAATGTAGGTTTGATAGGACAATGCGCAAATTCTACCAATTCAGTCTCGGGATAAAAGGGTTAACTGTGCACAATTCATTACACTATGTGACCTGGCCTCCATAACCTGGACAAGTCGTGACCCTAGATGCCATCATATCGCGTAAGTGGCTTGTCCACAGTTTTTACTCTCTCATGCAAGTATACCTGTGAAACTTGCACAACTGATTCCGCAAGGTCTAATAGTCCGTTTGAGCGAAACTTGCCTCGTGTGTGTGTTGTTCTGTTCAAATTAACTAGTGGTCAAGACAAATTTCAGGACAACGCCAACAACAACATGTGGTCACACAAAAAATTGTAATAAGTTATTTTGAAATTCAGTTGACTTTGAAACAGAACGGTTTAGCCACTAACCTCGGGAGATCATGGATATGACCCACATAAAAGTTGAAATATATACCCTGTTCAGGTCTCCTTGAATTATCATGGTCGATTCATCTCCTGCAACTGGTTCATTGTCATTAGATAACGCTTACAAAATTTGGGAAATACGGCCGTCCGGCTATGTGAGTTAAATAAGACATGTTCAACTTTCCCGAGGGCAACGGCTATGGCATTATTGTCAAGACTGAAGGAAAAGTTTTTTTTTTTAAAGTTAGGACCAAGAAAGGTGATCATTTTTATCTTTTTAGAGTTATCTTGAAATTCTCTGCGTCCCAAAGTTATTCGCAAAAAAATCACGAAGCAATCGTTGCTCAAACTCCCTATGCAAGCTCTAATGCGCCTCGGATCCTGGGTCAGTAGCGCGAGTAAGCGTACATCATGCGTAAAACTATAGCATATACACGTTTTTTATTGGTTTGCGCAAGATTTTGAGCTCACTCGTGCAACCGACCCCCGTGGTCTCCGTCTCAATCGGAAATTTGAGAAGATACTTACAATGCCTGCGTGTCTTTGCGCTCCCTCATCGGAGACGAGAGCTGGTAAACCGGTTTCATTCTGGGCCAGAAGGCCCGGTACCAGGCAAATGAGGAATACAAGTGTTGGCGCCATGGCGAAGATTCTGATGAGGGAAGTTGGTAAAGGGATTAACTAACATTAACTAACATAAGATTCATGAAAAGAAGTAAATACATAGGACGTTTGACGTCTGACCGCACAACCTTTTCCGCAAATATCTTCGCAAAGAACCACTTTTCTGTACCAGTCTTCAAACAAATATCATTCAGTGCCAGTTCACCTAATATGATTTACTTTAAACTCATTCAGCCCGGCGCACGTATTTCCCAAATTTTGGAGGGGTCATCTAACGACTACGCACCTGTTGCAGGAGATGGTTCGACCATGATAATTTAACTCATTCTACCCCAACACAGAAGTCCCCAAATTTTGCCGTTGTCCTCTGAAGACTGCATTGCAGTGCAGGACACAGATCGACCATGATAGTTCAAGGGTGATGCCAGAATAGCTTGGCGCCCATAGGCGCCAAGCTATTCTGGCATCACCCTTGAACTATTATGGTCGATCCTTATCTTCCTGTGGTGTGTCTGGGGTAGAATGAGTTAAGTGCAGCAAGCTAATCTGGCACTACCCTTGAATTATCATGGAAAAACCCATCTCCTGCTGTAGTGCGTCACAGCTGAATGGGTAAAGAACCTCGATCAGTGTGTCATTGTTGCTGTACAGTCGTAAAATTCGGAATCTGTTTCACGAAATGACTGATTTCGCATCCCTAATGTGCGCCAGATATATTTAGCCCTTTATAAGAAAGATCAAATTGCACGCGAATTGGCCAGGTTTTCAAACCTGAAACAGAGCAGGCATACATGAAGTCTGATTGCTTGATCTCGATATTGAAATCGGTCGGGCCTCTATTTAGGGTATTGTAAATAGTTTAATTGTTCTTTTTTTACCAAATGTTTAAGACTGTACAAAAAAAAAAAATCGAAAAATCATAGGTTTTCAGTACAAATATTCCATGTTCGGTCAATTGGCGCTAAATGATATTTTTCTTAAAGCGGTACAGAAAAGTGTTTCTTTGCGGAGATATAATATGGGGAAAACGATGAGCGATGTGACGCCAAACGGCCCATACGGTCCAGAAAAGACACACAGATAACCATTAGTCCCCGCAATTTGCGAGGACTCATGAGTATCTATGACTCTTGCAGATTTATTTTTGTATTTATAGTCTGATGTCTTCCGGTCTCCCAAAAATGCTTCACACATGAGGCATAACCCAACAATATTGTCTACAAAGGTGTGAGCAACTGCTGCGTTTTCTTTTTATTTTAATCCTTTTCCCCCTTCATGGCCGACGTCGGCCGCTGTTGGTCCGCGCACTGCCGTGTGCGATCCAATAGCGACTGACGTCGGCCCGATGGCCTTTTTGCGCATTGGGTAACAAGTCAAAAACATTGTCCCCACCCCTCCCCTAATCCTCCCACCCCCACCCCCACCCAAGAAATAAAAATCTTCAGTTTTAACGATCAATGTTAACATAGTTCACTTTAAATGTTTTTTCTAAAGAGCCGGAAAGGGAAGTGGGGCTTATGCCTCTCTTGTTTGTGAATGCTGAGTATAAAAAATGGCTGTGGTCAGCTGAACTACGAATACACAGTACGGCTGCTTATCTGCCCTGTACAGGCTAGAGATACCCAGCGAGTCCATACTTGTGAAAAGCGAGATTTTTTGGCATGTTACGTTATCAGTGAAACGAAGACTTTAAAGGCCCACTACCACCGTAACTGTTCAACGATACAATTCTGTAACAGATGGTTACGAAACTATACTAGCAGGTCTACCTGTGGTTCATTTAGAAACAGGACAATCCAGTTCAGCACACGTCGTCTCTATATCAAGTAACCTGACAATCTCCACTCCGTTCTAGAACTACAACCCTATCAGTGAGAGAAACACCTCAACATAGACTGACACGCTAACGGCAGCGCAGAATAAATAAGTGAGATTAAGCGTGTGCTTTTGCTGCGTGTCCAAACTGCTGTTAAAGTTCATACGGTGTGTCGACAAGGACAATAGACGATTTCCGGAAATAGTCTTCTGTGGAAATCACATTTGTAAAATAAATAAATAAATAAATAAATAAATAAATAATTAATTAATTAATTAATTAATTAATTAATTAATTAATAAGTAAATTATAATAAGCGAAAGCACAGTCTTCTGAACACTTTTAATAATTCGACATCTTCTCATTAATCAGCTAAAACGTATAAGACACTATTTCTGAAAATAGATTTCCGTCACATTGCGTTTACCCGAAAAAGTACAAATTATACTGTAACGTAACAGTTAGACTATACAAGTTATTATCTAAAGAAAAAAAACTTAATACAGTTAAATGTAAACGTCAGTTATGAAACACGTCATTGTGTACAAACAAGCTGAAAATTACATTGAAATGTAAAGTGCATACGTGACAACAAGTTATTGTCTACAGGTAATAACTTGTTCTCACGTCTGAATGTTAAATTTTAATACTTTTATAATATTCTTAACATGTTAAAAAACAACAACAACAACAACACAACTTACCTTTGCCGACGAGAAGGTGTGCAAGCGCTTGTACAGACGGTTAAAAGACACATTTTATACACTAGGCAAATTCAGTCTTGCTGGGAGCTTTATTGCATTTTGGTGGCTAATTAAACCGATATCATCAACTTTACATCAAATAAGACAAGCAAAAAATTGATAAAAATTGGGAAACGTTAAAATAAGCGTACCTTTTATTGCATATAATAATTAAGGGGCATACTTATTTTCTTGTTTTAGCTTTTCTGCTTTTGCATTTGTTGTGAGGTAATGTTAAAACACCTATAAAGTGTAAAACGTCGTACGCATTACAAAAAATATACTAAGGAGCAAAAGAAATGCGACATTTTGGGAATCATCGGAAACACGGAAGTATTTCCGATGATTCCAAAAATGCCGCATTTCTTTTGCTCTTCCGTTTAGATTAGGCGTGTAGAGGTAGTGATTGTCAGCCGAGCTTCTATCAGGGCGCATGACTTATTACGTACTACCATTATAACTTTAAGCAGTTCGCAGTATTTCCTTGGGAAATGTTCTTGGCATGCTTTACAATAATGCTGCAGAAAAGGACCAACTGAAACTTTTGTTATGAACTTCCTTTAAGACGTGTGAATTTCGAAATGAACAAAGCGCTTTCCTGTTCTTCCTCTCCTTTCCTACATAGGAGAGTTACACAATGGGAAGCAGCACACCTCTGCCACATGTGCTGACTCAGATGCCTTGTGAAAAGATAGGTACGAAAGTCATAGTTAATGCATGATAAACATTGAGAAACTATTTAATTAACGTTTTTATTATTTAAAACCACCCTTGGAAAATGCCACTTGAAATTAGCATGGCCGATCCATATCATTCCGTTGGCGCTGGCGGTGAAAGGCTTAACCGCCTAACTACCGACACACACCTACTAACATACAACTGCAAGAGGCATAGATACTCATGAGCCCCCGCGATTGCAGGGGCTTATGAGGATCTATGCCTCTTGCTAATTTTATTCATATCACTGCGCATGTTAGATTATCTTCCGTTGAGGTTAGTACATTATTTTAAGCTGTTGGTATTAGAAGGGTTAATGATTTTTTTTATTGCCTGTCCCACGGAATAGTGAATTTGACATTTCGAATGACAGCTCAGCAGAACAGACATGAAATTAAAAAAAAAATTATTACACTTCTGCCAAAAGATGTCA
Source organism: Semisulcospira habei (assembly GCA_036245525.1). Classification (NCBI taxonomy): domain Eukaryota; kingdom Metazoa; phylum Mollusca; class Gastropoda; family Semisulcospiridae; genus Semisulcospira; species Semisulcospira habei. The sequence continues at coordinate 155,584,043 of BTPG01000001.1, read as the reverse complement.
AATGACACATTGACAGCTTTTTAATAACTGATCGTTAGTAGTACTCATAATAGTAAGAACCCCCCGTTGGTGCAGTGCACTTCGGTCTTATGCTGTCAGCTGAACAGATAGAATCTGCTCACCAGGGCACAGGCCCTTGGTTGGTGGATACTGTAGGATCCCCCTCGCGGCTTTCCTGGTAAGGTCCAGAGGACAGGAAAGGAAGTAATGTCTACTCCGCTTATAACAAAGCCGGATATAACAAAAATCAGATATAGCAAAACGTTTTCAGCAGTTTTTCAACGTAAAATAATCACTTCTCTTATAACAAACATCGGATATAACAACAGAAACTTTTGGGTCCCCTGGCGATGTCGTTATATCGGTAGGTTACTGCACATCTGTTACCATGTCAGGTGCAGGAGGTGCCGGGAAAATTCAGGAACTCGCTTGTCATCGCCTGTAGTTATTAACCCATTCAGCCCTGACGCACTACACCAGGAGATGGATCGACCATGATAATTCAAGGGTAGTGCCAGATTAGCTTGGCGCCTGTCGGCGTCAAGCTAATCTAGCACTGTCCTTGAATTATCATGGTCGATCCATCTCCTGCAACAGTTGCGTAGTCGTTAGATGACGCCTCCAAAATTTGGGAAATACGTGCGCCGGGCTGAATGAGTAAATTCTGTGCTTGTGTGGGTTCCCGTATGTGTGAGTATACGTGTGTGCGGTTTGTTTGTGTGTTCTCTTTAGGAAAAGGAAAAATGTCTTCTATTTTGTTAAAAATAATTTCAATTGATGTGCACGTATATTTATAATTAGATGCTCCTGTCCAACTTGAATAGTCCCCATGTGCGGTTAAATTTCTGTATCTGACCCTTACACGCAACGCTACCCTTAAACTTCCAAATTGTGCAAAACGAGGATCATTGAGTGCAACGAACAGCAACAGCAGTGGCAACAACAACATAAAAAAAAACAACAACACCCACAATAATAACTACAACAGCGACGACGACGAAAGAATGACAACGAACACCACCACCATCACCACCACTACCACCACTACCACCACCACCACCACCACCACCAACAACAACAACAACAACAACACGAACAACACGAGAGCGCAAAGTTTTGTGCTCAGTAAGTCGCCAATGACTATTAAAATCTGGTTTGCGTCTGTCAACTAACCCTTTTCCTACTGGTAGCTTAGCTAGTTAGTTATTTGGGTTTAACGCCGAGCAGGCGACTAAGGCCATCTCACGGCGGCCTACCGGTAGCGCTCTTTGTCGAGGTGATTCCTATCGGAATCACCTAAACAAAAAACGCTACCGACAGCGAAACGATTAGGCCCTACATATTTTTAACCCATTCATCCCTGTCGCACTATAGCAGGAGATGATCGACCATGATAATTCAAGGGTAGTGGCAGATTAGCTTGGCGCCTGTCGGCGCCAAGCTAATCTGGCACTGCCCTTGAATTATCATGGTCGATCCATCTTCTGCAACTGGTGCATAGTCATTTGATCAGGCTTTGTAAATTTCGGAAATACGGCCGTCGGGCTGAATGAGTTGATTGTCAATCACATGTCGTGAAATTCTGTTTCACCTGGTACGCTTGTCAGCTTGTCAGCGTTGTGTGATATTTTCAATTTATTAGTTTTTAATCCCTTCTCTGCCCCTCCAAAACGTGAATACGATTCATCTGCAAGAGGCATAGATCCTCGTGAGCGTAAGAGACTGCGGGGGCTCCTGAGGACCTATGCCTCTTGCTGGGACCAATTTGTATCCATGTTTTTTTGACGGTGTTGCGTTGGCTTTTGGTCGTTGAATGAACCAGAAGCAAAAACGTACGTACAACGGCAGGGATGGGTTTGATGGTAACCTGTCTTTTTATGCACGTGCGTGCGTGTGTACGCGTGCGTGTGTGTATGTGTGTACGTGTGTGTGCGTGCATACTGCGCAGTTAAAGTGAATCCTGTTGTTGTTATTGTTGTATTTGTTGTTGTTATGCGTTTATTAATTTGCGTGCTTTTAAAGGTGCACAAAACACGTGTGTTTTCACTGAATATGAGGAAAATAAAAAACTGAAACACAAGCAACACCAGTACCAACAACAAAACACTGCTTGTGGAGCAAGCATGAAGATCGCTTTATTCACACTGGGCAAAAAAAAAAAAAAAAAAAAAAAAAAAAAAAAGAATGACCAAAGTAAACTGTTTATTCAAACTTGACAGGAACAATGTGTTTACCATTCAAGGCCATAATAATAATAATAATAATAATAATAATAATAATAATAATAATAATAATAATAATTATTATTATTATTATATTATTATTATTATTATTATTATTATTATTATAAAGTTTACAAGCACACCACTGGCAGTAAAGTGTGATGCAGCTATAATATGAAGTATTAATTGGTATTCAGATTGGTTCAGAGCGTGGACAGCAAACAAAGTAGAAGTAGATAGCAGGTGCCACACACTCTGGTACGAACCATGCCGACGTAGTCCTTTCTCAATGTAGTGAGTGAGTCACTTCGCTACACTGCGCTGAGGAAATATCATTTCCGCAACATGCGCACATCACAAGCCAGGTCCTTGGCACCTTCTGTCAACTCCATGTGTTTTCACTGGATCCTAAAATCGCCTTTTGTGTGTCAGCCTGAGCATTCGTGATTTATTTTGAGTGCTGGGAAAGGAGTCATTATATAATCTCAATACAACAGTATTCCTTGAGACCAAATGGTTCTTTTTTGTTGTTGTATAATAATTCAAAGTTGCTATAAGCGCGTAAGTAACAAAGAAAACGTGTGGCCAGGACCTCTAATGATAATTATCATATTGGACTTGTGTTTTGTATACCACCTTGTTACTAGCGGAGTCGACTGCATACTTAACTCATTTTACCCCAGACACACCACAGCAAGATAAGGATCGTCCATGATAGTTCAAAGGTGATGCCAAAATAGCTTGGCGCCGATGGGCGCCAAGCTATTCTGGCATCACTTTTGAACTATCATGGTCGATCTGTGTCTTGCACTGCAACGCAGTCTTCAAAAAACAACGGCAAAATTTGGGGATTTCAGTGTTGGGTTAGAATGAGTTAAGGTAAAGAGAACAGCAATATATCTGCCACACTGGACTCAGAATATGAATGATGTGTAGCTGAGGTATTCATTGAGACCTGTGGAGGCAATAGACCGTAAATCCATATTTGTTAAAAATCGCGCTCTTCGCAAAAATAGACTTACTGTCTTTACACAGCGCAGTATTGCCTTTTGGTTCTTCTAGTAAATACACTTACTCTTGCTTTGCGGCGAATATTTTGTCACCATCTGCGTGTCGGTAGCGGTTTTGTGACGATGATTCATACAGGAACCTTTGTTGGTGTGTCGGTAGCGGTTTTTGTCTCAACGATTCTTGAAGGAATCATCTCGACAAAAACCGCTACCGACACGAAAAAGGTTAACTCATTTGAGACGTGCTTAAGCCGCGTATCCGGAGGCGGCACGTCTGGAATGAGTTAGTAGTGTGTTAATATCGCGGCTCCAGCTCGAAATATTCTGAAGCATTTCCCGCAGGAGCAGTATGATCCTTCATGGACATTGGATGACGCAGTGGCGTGTAGTCTTCGTGCTTTGGCGAGCAGGCTTCCCGTTTGGAAGGGTCCAACGATGTGTAGTCCTCTCCTTCCCGGGATTTCAAATCCCCAGTGTAACCAGAGCCAGATGTGGACGCTTCTTCTTCAAGGATGAAGTAGTTTTCTGGACAGGCTGAATTCACAGAAAGCGGTAATCCTCCCTGTTTCTTGTATGCCACAGAAGGGGGATTGTGGTTTGGTTTTATGGGTTTAGGTGGCAGCATCGGCTTGCTCTGCTTTGACGCGGATGATGTGCCTTGTTCTTTTTCCAAAACAAAATAATGTGCTGCGTTTGCCACCTCACGTTTGGACAACGTCCCTGTTTCTTTAACTCCTGGTAAAGGAACTGGTCTCCTAGAACCGTATACCATTGCTGTGGGCCGCGCCAAAGAATAATTTCTGGCGAGCGAAAAGTCCGGGTGCAAGGTCGGCAGGGTCGGTAATTTCCGGCAGTCCTCGTCGTCATCGGGAACTTTCGGCAGTTTCCGGATAGTCGGCAGTTCCGCCGTTTCCGGATAGTCTTCGGGTTCGTTGTGCACGCACGCCGCCGCGTCTTCAGACGATTTAGGCCGAGTGCTGGTGACGCTGTCAATGTACGTGTAATCATGCTCGCTGCTACAGCTGGTGCGTGTTGCTTTGTTTACCGCCAGTTTTTTGGCAGTTTCACTGTCCTCCACTCTGCATTTCTGTATTGACCGTAGCAATAGAAAGAAAAGTGAATCATTAACTCATTCGCGGCCAACCGCATCCGGATGCGCGGCTTATGCCGCGCATCCGGATGCGGCTGGCCGCGAATGAGTTAACCCCTTAACTGCCAACGACCTGAACACGATCCATCTGCAAGAGACATATATCCTCATGGGCCCCCGCAAAGAGTTCAGTCATGAACACAATTTGCGACCATTAGCAGTGAAGGGGTAAATTGTGTTTTTCACAAATAATTTCTGAATGCAGATTTGTTGTCAATATCTTATTACATTTCTTATTAAACCAAAATATCACTCTCACATACTTCCTTATTTAATAAAAAAAAAGAATCTTTAGACGCTGTGCGGCTTAACGGAAAGATGACGATGTTGTCTACAAACTAACAACAAGAATGCGACCTAATAATTTAATGTTAAACAATTTAGTTTTTGCTTATATTTATTAATATTCACTGATTCCGAGTGTCAAATTCGGCAATTAAACTTTTCATTATGCATCCGGAATATACTTTAAAACAAGAATAACATTTTCGGATTCAAACTCCTTAACACCAAAACAAAAAACGAGGGTGGGTAGAGTGGACTACAGTGGTCAACTGAACGTCTCAAAGGTTTCATCGCATGACTAGTGGTGTAAATATTGCAGAGAGTAATAGTGACAGCTCCCTTTTCCACGCAGAAAAACTCAGTAATTGTCACTAGTGACTATTATTGGGGTTTCTGCATGGAAGAAAAGGGATATAAGGCCAAGATGTACTTACGATTGCAGGTCCCTCCTGGAAAACATCAGATTTGTTTGTAGTACTGGACAGATTTTCCGTGCTTGATGTTGTGTTCTCCCCTTGCCTGTATATATATATATATATATATATATATATATATATATATATATATATATATATATATATATATATATATATATATATATATATATATATATATATATATATATATATATATATAATTTTTATTTTTAAATGAAAAATAAAAAGATTTAAGACCCTTCAGTCCTGAGGTTGCAATACCCAAATTTGGGAGTTGTCCTCCGCAAACAATACTATTATATATATATACATAAGTCTAATACTACTATAGTAATAGACTTATGCTAACATACTTATTAACTTATTCAGCCCGACGAACGTATTTCCCTAATTTGGGAAGCGTCGTCTAATGACTATGCACCAGTTGCAGGAGATGGATCGACCATGATAATTCAAGGGCAGTGCCAGATTAGCATGGCACCGACAGGCGCCAAGCTAATCTGGCACTACCCTTGAATTATCATGGTCGGCCCACATCCTGCTGTAGTGCGTCAGGGCTGAATGGGTTAAACATTATTGTCATGCGGTCGTATTCGCCAAATTTTGGGGCTGCTCTTTAAAGACTACATTGCACATTGCAGTTCTAGTTTGTGGTCGCAATCCTTAAACTTTGAAGTTGTTTAAAGACTAGACCCTCAAGACTGCATTGCAACATTTAGTCCTGCGGCCGCATTCCTCTAAATTTGGAAGCTGTCTCACGAAAGGCTACATTACAATATTTAGTCATGCGGTTGCACTCCCAAAATTTGGAAGTTGTCTCAGCAAAGACTACAGTACACATTGTCATGCGGCCGCAATATTTAAACCTGGAAGTTGTCTTTCAAAGACTAGGCCCCAGAGCCACATTACAACATTTAGCCCTGAGGCTGAAATTCCCGAAATTTGGAAGTTGTCCCACCAAAGACTACGTTACAACGTTTAGTCCTGCAGCCTCAATCGGAATATCTCCAAGATTGATTAGGACATTGTCCTCCAAAGACTACACTGTGATCATTTTTTTTTCTCGGCAGTGCAGGGGTTCAGTATAATATTGTATATCTCTCACCGTTTCTCTATGGCCTTTGTGCGTCTCCACCACCAAATGATGACCAGTGCGCCGCAGATTGCCAGCAGCAGTACTAAAGGGGCTCCACTCATTGCAACTATCAGCAAAATCTCTTGATCGTCATCTGGACAGAGCAGTCAAATTACACATACCAAGGGACAAACAGTCAATGCTGGACAAACACACCATAAGATCCCTGACCCCTTCCTTATGTCTCCCAATCGTCAGCCGACGAGAAATAAATAAATAAATAATACATCAGCGCATTAAATAGGCGCTTTATCTCAAGTGAAAATCTGCTGAAAGCACCGCCGCGAACTGAACCCAACAAATACGCTCACGTGAATCACGCGCTTTCACTCACACTGTTCATAAATGAAGTTTTGGAAATTCAAATCGTTTATATTTGAAATTTGAATAAGTGGGCTGAAATTGAGACAAAAGTCGTGGGGGAGGAAGAGCCGGAGTACCCGAAGAAAGAACCCCCGACGGTCCGCCCGAATTAACGGTGACACTTAGTAGAGGAGAAAAGTCCGACGCCTGAACCGTGTATGGAACCTCGCACCTCCAGCATTGGTGGCAGGCGCTTTTACCGCTGCACCACGGACCGCCCCAGTACACAGCATAAAGTGCAAGACGGCCATACCTATCCCTAAAATAAATCGCTTCACATCTTGCGTATATGCTGCGTCTTTTTCGGACGTTTCTTCTTCTTTCTTTTTCTCGAACGCCGTCACACTTGGAGTTTGGCTCTCATCTGTGGTCGTCTGTAGCGCCTCCACATGCTCGTACAGTTTCTCTTGTAGAGTGGCGGGCTTCGGCCATATCTCCTCCCTCAGCAGCTGGTGGTTCCCACAGTCCTGGAAAATGTGCTCTGTGGTCTGCTCTGCTTCTCCACAAGGACACAGGGGAGATGGCACGAGGTGGAAGCGTCACACAGGTGGAAATGAGTCGGTTGTGCCCGGTCCTCAGACGGAAGATGGTCACCTGCTCTTGTCTGGACAGCTGATGGTAACTGTCTAGGGGCCGTTGTGGTGGTCTGTACACAGACTTAATGATGATCTTCATCTCTGTACGGTTAACTCCATTTTCGTCTTGTTCTTCCTCTGCGCCCACTTTTGCCATTCTGTCAACTTCTTCAGTGCCGTAGATGCCACCATGTGAAGGGATCCACTGCAGCACCATTCTGGTGCACTTGATGTTTTGCAGTGCCTCTTGTAGACGTGGCAGTCTGCTTGCTGTTGCTGCCTCAAGGACAGACATGGCATCTGTCAGGAAGACAATCTGGGCATCGGGGTCTGCAGTGCCACGAAGGGTGTTTGCAGCGCGGACCAGGGTTTCCACCTCAGCTCTGTAATTTGTGCAGTGAAGGCCTGTTGGTACTGCCTCTGCGTGTCATTTTCCGTTTGGGTACTGAATGTACACCCCAGCCCCTCCATTCTGAACTGCATCTGTGGCTGATCCATCGGTGTATGCCCGTATCCATGCTTCCGGGGGATACTTTTCTTCGAGCATGGCCAGTGTCAGGGCTTTCTTGCGCACAATGCTGTGCTCATCTTTGGTGGTCATGTTAGGTATCGTGGAAGAGATGGTGATGTTTTCTTGCTTACTTTCCAAGCGTGGAAGGTCGCTAGCAGGATTCAGAGCCTCTACCTGCGCAGGGAGCTTTGCCTGGTGTTTTCTCTGCAGTGCCCTTGTCTCCTTCACAAAGCTTGATCTTTTCAGTCTCCCTGAGGTTGGTTGTTTCATCCTGGCGTTCATAGGATGGTCTTTGGAAGACTTGACCTTGGTGGACTGTATCAAGGCTTTGAAATCTCTTCTCGTGCGCAGGGGTGGGATGCCTGTTGTCTCTTCCAACTTTTCAATTGGTGTGTATCTCACTGCGCCGGTGATGATACGCAGTGTCTGGTTCTGAACTCTGTCAATGGTCTGCTGGTGTGACTGGGCTGCCGTCAACCATGCATTAGATCTGTACTCAAGGTGTGGTCTCATTGTGCCTTGATATACATTTTTGATTATCTTTTCATTGGCTCCCCATTGTGTTCCAGCCAGATGCCTCAAGATGTTCAGCTTTCTTCTAGGTTTCGCTTCTGCGTTCCAGATTTGCGGCTTCCACGTCAGCCTCTTGTCAAGGGTGACGCCCAGGTATGTCTGTTGGTCATCATACCGCAGTGGGGTGTTGCCCAGTGTTAGGTTGCCAGCCTTTGCGTTGTTGGAGAGAGAGAAGAGTGTGACTGATGATTTTTCAATGTTGATGGACACACATCAGTTGTTGGTCCAGTCTGTAAGCCTGTCCAGGGCTAGCTGCATTCTGTTTGTAGCAGTTGTTGCATACTCTTCTGTGCACCAGAGTACCAGGTCATCTGCGTACCGGGCTTATTGGACTCCATTTGGTAGCTCTGGCACAAGGTCGTTGATAAAGAGTATGAACAGGGTCGGTGACAGAACGCCCCTCTGTGGCACCCCCTGACGCAACAGCACTTTTTGGTAACAGTATTCGGACGTTTCAATGCCAGCAATAACTGATAACACAGAAATATATAAGAAACCTTACCGCATCATTTGAGCTAGCATATAATAAAATGACGAGCAAAAGAAATGCGACATTTTGAAATCATCCGATGATTTCAACAATGTCGCATTTCTTTTGCTAGTCAGTATAGACTGATCACACATGCAATAGTTGTGTTCCGAAAATCCAAAGTAAGTAAAAAATAACACGCGTGTATTCAGACTCAAGCAGTAGATCAAAATTACGCAGAGAGAGATAAAAAAACACAATTACTATAACACTTTTTCGTCGAAACAAATGCAATTCTTTTTCATACGTCTGTCCAAAACGTTATGGTGAATTAAAAATTTTCAAGTAGGCTCGAGTCTCATACGATCTCTTAACCAAAAGTGCAGCCAATGTAGCTTTGCCTCTTTCTTCAAATTTTGTTCACGACTTTGGGTGTAACGGGACATGTTTGTCTTTTTAAGAGCCATTGTTTTAACGAGACTTCTTTGTGAATCCCCGCTGGCTCTGTTGTCTCCTGCTGTCACAATAACTAACACCTTCACTGCGACTGACGATATCGTTCGTCGGCAAGGCCCCATCCCAGTCAGCAAAGAACCTCGGGCCCCGGCGGCCGCAGTTGTGCCGCTCACGGCCGTGCGTGGGCCCACTGCGACCGTCTGAGTCCGAAGACGTTTTACTTCTGGGGTATTGATATTTGGATACTTTTGGAGACACAGGGCTGTCTTAGCATTCTGTTTGTGTCAGGGAGGTTCGGGTCGGGATGAGGCCACTGGCGCTGGCCATTAGATGCCTTGGCGACGGGCTTCACCCGTCCCGAGTCATTGTCCATTTTGTAGCTCTGTTATTGTAATTTGTGGAATGAGCGAGTGAGTGAATGTGAGCAGCACCTGCGGTGGCAAGACAAATTTTGCTGTGCATGATTATCTGCTATTACAGCAACAATGAAGTCATATTGAATCTTGAATCTTGATTATTACTGACGGTACCACTCGGTGGAAAATACGCGGAACTACGCGGAAAGACGTGCAACTAGAGTCCTGTCCGCTGAACGGTATCGTTAGTAGCTGTCAGCAGATGTCCGCATACATACAGAAATATGCGCTGCTCATTTACTGAATATTTATTATACTTATGTGACTGCGGACTCCTGTGACTCGGAACTGCGCGCCTTCTCAGTTTAGCGGTGTCGTGAGTCACAATTAACTCATTCGAGACGTGTCGCCTACGGATATGCGGCAGTCGCCACGTATCCGTAAGCGGCATGTCTCGAATACGTTATGGGATAAAGCTCATAATGTTGTCACAAATCTCGCTGCAACAAGCTGTAGCTGATCTTACGTGTAAGACCAGACGCCTCTGTGTGGTCTGAATCGCCATGGTCAGGTACGGCATTGGTGGAAGCTTGTTGATCTAAAGAATCGACCCCATGCCAGAGACCGTGTTCACGATCTTCAGCTGGCGCATCCATCGCCATTGCCTCCTCTGTTGTCTCCGTCGTTGTCGTCGTTAATTCCGTCGTTGTTGTCTCAATCGTCGTGGTGAATCGGAAAGAAAACGTGAAAGGGATGTGAGGGATTGGAGCTAGAGTGGGAGGTGTGAAGACTGGGATGTGAGGGATTGGAACTAGAGTGGGAGGTGTGAGGAAAGGTGGTGGGGTTGAAAACTGCGGGAAAATTGGCGGTAGACTGGGTTGCTGAAAGATTGGAGGGAAGGGAATGAAGATGGGAGATCTTGTGATGTTGATGACAATAGGTGGCCGTGTGGAGCGAGTAGGAACGGGAGTGGAAGTAGCAGGTGGCTCTCTAGTAGTAGTTGTTGTATCGGTGTTAGTACTCGCTTTATCGGTGGTTGCTTTCGAGAAAACATCCGGTGAGGTAGTCGTTCCTGACAGAGGGCCCGGTGTAATAATTGTTTCTGGTGGCTTATCCGTTGTAGTTGTTGTGGATGAAGTGTCAAGGGTTGTGGTCGAACTCACACTAGAAGACTCTAGTGAGGAAAAAGTCGTGGTAGCAAACGGCGCTGGTGGTGATTCAGTTGTAGCGGCTGTACAGACCTCAGGGTAAAGGGCATCAAGGTCACATTTCACTGCTGTTTCTGCAACGAAAAGACGTCATCATATAAATTTGAATGAGCGTCAACAGAAGAAATTATTCTCATACCGATACTATTTAATTTCGGAGAAGAAAAAACTAGAGATGTAGTGAAAGCAATATTTCTTTTTTTTAATATTTACACTTTGGCTGTCCGTAGCACTTTTTTTGTTGAGTTGATTCCTATAAAGTAACCCTTTGGCCGTCGGAAGCACTTTTTGTGGAGGTGACGAATTACCTCGACAAAAAGTAATATACGATTACAACAGGTCACGAGTAGCAGGTTACAAAATAAAATTTAAAACAAATTAAATAAAGGGTGGAAACAGCAAGTATCGTACAGCAGTACAGCATGCAGCTGATCAGAGGCACCAATTAGATAAAGTTAGGTTTCCCCTGCAAACTAAGGTAAGCTATTTTTTTTTTCAAATTACAATATCATTTCAAAAGAAGTCAGACGAAATTATGTGTAAATGTCTGGGTGATCGATCCATGCTAACATAAAATGTAATGTAAAGCATTTAACACATGCGAGACGTGCCGCAGTAAGCCGCGTATCCGACTGCGGCACGTCTCGAATGTGTTAAGCTTTCACGTTTAGTCTACTTTTAAGTAACACGAACATCAGCTTGGTGGTTCGCAAAGTGGTTCGAGTGGTTGACCCGCACCGGCAGGTAGTCAGAATCAATGATATCATTAAAGGGGTGTAACTTCAATTGCTGTAATACGGTAACAGTAGCAGACGAAACTAAAATCTCTTGCACATGTGCCTTCTGCAGTGATACCTCACCGATGTCACGTACGATGAAAACAAACAGGCCATTTCATCGGATAGTGTGCGATGTGATACACTTTATTCCAAGCAGAATGCGTGTAAGGTGACCAGGGAAATGCTATCGTCGCGTATTAACTCATTCTGTCTGCGACACACCACAGCAAGATATGGCTCGACCATGATAGTTCAAGGGTGGTGGCAGAATAGCTTGGCGCCTATATGCGCCAATCTATTCTGCCACCACCCTTGAACTATCATGGTCCATCTGCCTCCTGAATTGAAATTGAATTGTCGTCAGAGGATAAATCCAAAAATGTGGGTATTTCGTACCTCGGGCACAATGAGTTAACGATATACGATATCAGAAATAGTTGTTGGGGTTGTTAGTGTACGTACGGCAGCTGTTTCGTCCAAAGCGGTCTATCTGGCAATCCCATTTGTAAAATGGCCCGCACACAGACAGCCTGACAGAAATATACACACTTCATTAAAATACAAAATCCAGACCGAAAAGGTTACTGCCAAGCGCGTAAGATGCAGAGTAGAACCCAACGGAGAAAGAAACACGCTTAGAAATGACACAACACAATTTATTAATATTTCGTGTAAATACCCTTTTTCAAAATAGCCAAACAAACAAATATAGAGATCAGTCGCTACTTATCTTAATTATCGCAGAAGAAATGTGGCTAATGTGTTTAGACCAATATTTATTTTTCTCTGATTTTTGCAAATGGCCTATGATCTGTAGAATGCTCATACCATTTGGCGGTAATGAATACCGTTAACTCATTGTGCCCGAGGTACGAAATACCCAAATTTTGGAGTTATCCTCTGAGGACTGCATTACAATTCTTGAGACTATGATAGTTCAAGGGTAGTGTGGCAGAATAGATTGACGACTATAGGCGCCAAGCTATTCTGCCACCACCATTGAACTATCATGGTCGAGCCATATCTTGCTGTGGTGTGTCGCGGGCAGAATGTGCCACATTACTTCTGCGATACTGAAGACAAGCAGCGAATGATCTCTATATTTGTTTGTCTATTTAAAAAAGGGGTATTTACCCGAAATATTAATAAATTGTGTTGGAACTGTCTTTTATAAGAGTGTTTCTTTCTCCGTTGGGTTCTTCTCTACATGTTTCATTAACTATTAAAGTTTATTGATCGCTAATGATGATACCGCTCGGCGGAAAGACGTGTCACTACACGGAAAGACGCGTAACTACGCTGAAAGGCACGTAATTACGAGGAAAGACGCGTAACTACGCGTCCTGTCCGCTGAACGATATCGTCAGTAGCTGTCAACAGATGGTCCGCATATATATAGAAATACGCTCTGTTCATTTACTCAATATTTATTTACTACTGTGTACGATACCTCACGGCGGAAAAGACGTGGAGTTTACGTGTCCTTTCCGCCGAATCGTATCGTATGTAGCAGTCAACAGATATTCTACAGATCACAGGCCATTTCCAAACTGTCAGAGAAAAAGGTATTGGTCTAAACGCACTAGCCTTTTAATCATCCTCAAATGTTTGACAAAGAAGTCTTATACAACTGCTTAACTCATTCAAAACGTGCCGCCTCCGGATACGCGACTTATGCCTCGTATCCGGAAAAGGCCGTCTCGAATGAGTTAATTGAGTGCATTTACATGTATACATGGTAAGAGCATTAATTAAGATCAATTGCAAATTTCTTACCAGGCAAATGAATGAGTGCATGTATGTTGTATAACTACACAGCATTTTTTGATAAGATCGTTTGAATCATTAAACAAACGAACAAACAAACGAACAAACAAACAAACAACAAAAATAGCAAAACTTTTATTTAAAAACAGAAATTTCGAAAATAATGCTGTGTATTTTGCGTGTATTTTGTTCAAGCGAAAAATACTTTATCCTTAAAAAGAAGAAATGCCGTGACATCTCGTGTTTAGAAGGATAGAAAACTTAATTTCTAATAGCAGCATCTGCGGCAACATACAGTTTTGTGGTGTTGGCCATCTCCTGCATGAACTTCTCCCGAAACACTTCTAGTGTCGACTCACAGCATGGTGACGTCAGCTGCATATCACCTACACACGGGTCTTTAACGAAAATAAAATAATATATACCCGTAAGAGACAGATGAAATCCAGACCGGAAAAGGTCGCTGCAAAGCGTGTAAAAGATAAAATACGGCCATGCGATACATACTGATAAGCAAAAGAAATGCAACATCATCGGTGTCGTCGGAAACATTTTTTTTTTTTGGCCAATATAGATTAATCCAGCAGAACAAGTGACTGCCAAGCTTATAAAATGTCAAAAATAATATGCCGAGCAAAGAAAGCAACACTCTTTAAAAAGACAAATACAACATTGTTCATCACATTTTCAGGTTGAAATTAATTTTACAACATGGGCGTAAAGACAGAAATACAATGGATTAATATCTTTTTTCAGGCAAGAAATGTATCTATTGCGCCATTGTCACAACAGTCAGTAACGCTTCCAAACGCTGAATATTATCCAATTTTGCATTGTCACAACAGTCAGTAACGCTTCCAAACGCTGAATATTACCCAATTTTGCATTGTCACAACAGTCAGTAACGCTTCCAAACGCTGAATATTACCCAATTTTGCATTGTCACAACAGTCAGTAACGCTTCCAAAAGCTGAATATTACCCAATTTTGCATTGTCACAACAGTCAGTAACGCTTCCAAAAGCTGAATATTACCCAATTTTGCATTGTCACAACAGTCAGTAACGCTTCCAAAAGCTGAATATTACCCAATTTTGCATTGTCACAACAGTCAGTAACGCTTCCAAACGCTGAATATTACCCAATTTTGCATTGTGACAACAGTCAGTAACGCTTCCAAACGCTGAATATTACCCATTTTTGCATTGTGACAACAGTCAGTAACGCTTCCAAACGCTGAATATTATCCAATTACCTTCACTCTGGGACGTGTTAAACAGTCTGTTTAAGGAGACCCGTGATACGAAATTTCCGAACTGAAGCAGGCATCGTCGTTCTCGAACACACAACAGCGCTATTGCCGCTCTGGAACTAAAAACAGATATGTAGGAGTATTACAACTTACGTTTTAAAATGATAAAATAAAATTGGCACTTCAGTCATCAGAAATAGTGGAAAGACATATTTCAAAATGAGTAAAATTAACCCGTTCAGTGTCAAGAAAATTTGAACACAACCAAATGCAAGAGGCATAGATCCGCATGAGCCCCCGCAGTTGCGAGGGCTCATGAGGATCTATGCCTCTTGCTGACACCACTTTGAATTCACGATCCTAGGACAGTTAGGGTTTGGTGACGTTGAATTGACGAAGACTGCAGAAAGACAGTTTCCGTCAACGGGGCACTGAACGCGTTACAGGCTAAACAAGAAATACTTTTCTCGCCTGATTGGCGAACAGTGTACCCAAATGGGCCTGACAATGGTGCTTTGACTAAATGCAAATCCGCTGCGCCACCGCAAGCGCGCTACCTCATCTAGCTCAATTGTGAATACGTGTTCTGAACTGAGCTAGATGCGGTAGCGCGCACGCGGTGGCGCAGCGGATCTGCAATTAATCAAAACACCATCGTCAGGCCCCTATAAGTACAGTTCCATCCATTGTTCCCTGACATGATCACGTGCGCAGGTGCGCGCGCCTTGCTGACGTTGGCACAATCCTTGACACACCACACACCCGTACAGACGCGCATTAATACACTGACGAGCAAAATAGATGCAACAGATTTTTGGAATCATCGGAAACACTTTAGTGTTTCCGATGATTCCAAAAATGTCGCATTTCTTTTGCTCGTCAGTATATTTGGTATGATTACCTGAGGAAGGCACTACCAAAAACAGACGTTGGAGTATATGCTGCCTGGTTGTTTTGGGCATTTTGTCTGAAAAATACAATAGTTTAAGTATCGCAGCATACTTTAACATAATTATAATGCGACATTTTTGTAATCTGTAATGTTTCCGTTGATTCCAATAATGTCGCGATTCTTTTGCTCATGAGGATAAAATACATTAATATAATTAGTAGATTTTTAAAAAATCTACACACTTACGTTGGGGTTTTATGCCTCATTTATTGGTGGTGAAAGATGGGGGGGGGGGGGAGGGGGGGCTTCGGGTTGGGGTTGGGGCTTGGGTGGGGAGTGCTTACTTTTTATCTAAAGTGAGGTAGTTGTGGCGACAATTATCTACCGGAGACTTCATACTGTACAACAAATACCAGAAATGCAAGGGAACCACAATTGTTATGGATGGTATCCCAAGTTTGTGAAACACGAAGTAATTTAGAGAAGAAAATGTGGTCCGGCCAATAGACAAAAGATATTAAGAAATCACAAGCAGGTCAGTTTGCACGAAAACACTGGATTAAAAACCCGGACAAACATGCTATATCGCATGTTTGTCTGGACGTTTTTTTAATCCACAGTTTTTGTCGAAACACGTGCAATGTGATTCCCCAACAACAAGTAATATTACTTCATTTCGTTCTATGCAACATTTTGAGGTATTCCAGGAAATATAAACAAAGTCGACCTCAACCCAATGCGCAAAAGCCCATCGGGCCGACGTCGGCAGCCGTTGGCCCGCGCACAGCTGTGCTCGGGCCAACGGCGGCCGACGCCGGCCGGATGGCCTTTTGGGCATTGGGAACTTACCTCAGTTGCAGCAGCGACAGCAAGGAATTAGAGCGTATATTGAGTCTGCTGGACAACAAGGACAGAGGCGATGGAGTCTGTAGGTCGGGCGTGGGCAACGAGTTGAAGCCCTTTGCAGCTTCATTCTGGGTACCCGTATTTGGGATGGCATCCCGGGTGGACATGAGGTCTGGAGCGGTCTGAGCTAGCCCCGGTTTGTAGCATGCTGATGCTGTAAGAAACAGAAACATGGGAACAAAAAATCTTGCATCGCATTAACTCATTTAGCCCGGCGCAAGTATTTCCCATCTTTTGAAGGTGTCATCTAATGACTATGCATCAGTTGCAGGAGCTGGATCGACAATAATAGTTCAAGGGTAGTGCCAGATTAGCAAATTAAGCAAAAACTTACTCGAAATACACAAACGCAAATAAATGACAAAATCAAGACCTAACGTCAAGGTAGTTTTGTGTATACGCCGACCGAAAAAAAACAGGCCACTTCATCGGATAGTGTGCGATGTGATACACTTATTTCACAAACTAATCTGGCACTACCCTTGAATTATCATGGTCGACCTATCTCCTGCTTTAGTGCGTCAGGGCTAAATGTGTTAAGTGAGTGAGTGAGTTAGTGAGCGAGAGAGTCAGTGAGTGAGTGATCAGACAGTGAGTCGTGAGTCAGTGAGTAATGAGTCAGTGAGTGATACAGTGATGGAGGGAGTCCGTGAGTGAGTAGAGTGACTGAGTGAGTCAGTGATTGAGTCAGCGACGGTGTCTGTGAGCGAGTGGGTGCGTTAAATGGGGCATGAACCAGTGAGTGAGGGAGTGATCCCGTTAGTGAATAGAGTGTGTGAATAGAGTGAGTGAGTAGAGTGAGTGAGTCAGTCAGTGATTGAGTCAGTCAGTGATAATCAGTTAGGGAGTCCGTGAGCGAGTGGGTGAGTGAGTTCAGTGAGTCATGAGTCAGTGAGGAAGTCAATGAGGGAGTGAGTCCGTGAGTGAGTGCGCAGAGTGAGTGAGGCAGTCAATCTTTCAGTGAGTCAGTCTGTAATTCAGTCAGTCAGTCAGTCATCGAACTGGAACATGTTTACCATTTTTATTTAAACGTGTCCGCCGTGAGATGGCCTTAGCTGCCTCCTCAGCGTTAAACTCAAATAACTAACTAACTTTAAACATGTGCTGGTCTGTCAATTTGGACCTTACGGCTGAAAGCCGTAAGGTTCAAATTGACAGACCAGCACACCTAGCATATACTGCATTACAAATGCATGAATTGAATTTATAACCGTGAAGTGCATTCATTTTGTGAGAGCGGCACTAATAAAAGAGCTCTTGTGAAAAGACGTACATTATTCTGATGGAAAATTAGAAACTCACCTAAAAGCAGCAAAGCTGTTGTCAGTTCCGCCCTAGTTACACCGGCCATGGTTGTCCAGTGATGCGGTCTATTTACGCTGTTAAACAATATAAAATCATATAGTCAGTAATAATAATGATGATGATGATGATAATGATGATGATGATGATGATGATGATGATGGTGATACTACTACTACTACTACTACTACTACTACTACTACTACTACTACTGCTACTATTAATAATAATAATAATAATAATAATAATAATAATAATAATAATAATAATAATAATCATCATCATCAACCAAATAAAACCGTAGGCAGCATTTCCAGAATTTTACAGGTGTCAATTGCCAACTACGCACCCGTTGCACGAGATGGATCGAGCACGATAATTCAAGCGTAGTGTGTCATATTAGCTTGGCTAATTATGGCGCCAAGCTAATCTGACACTACCCTTGAATTATCATGATCGATCCATCTTCTGCTGTGGTGCTTCAGGGCTATTTGGGCTGAAGATACTGCTCAGCAGGAAAGACGTGTCACTACGCTTCGCCTACTGCGGTACCATCGATAGTAGTCGGGGGGGGGGGGGGGGGACATTTGTAGTAAAACAATACTCACAATAAAGCTTCTATTATGAATTCTGAACGGCGGAGTTAGAGTTCATCGGCAGCTTATCTAGGAATGTTTCATTTATTTTATTAGTATTAAAGCAGTGGAAAAAAAAAAAGGTCCTCGTGCGCGGGCCCACTGCGGCCGTCATGGACCGGAATATGTATTGCTACTGGAGAAATCTTCTTTGATGAAACATTTACCAATAAGTTACAATTGAGAAACAAATAAAACAAAGAAAAAGTAAACCTATCACATAATAATGTGTTGTATTATGCTGTACCTGAATTTTATATACATGTATAATATATTGTTAAAAAATACTTTCAGCATTCCAAGGCGCCAAGCTAATTTGGCACTTCTCTTGAACTATCATGTCTGATTCATCTTCATCGAAATAGATAGGAAATAAAATAAACACTCTTCGGAATAACGAAAACCGAGCAGTTTACAAAAAAAAACTGCCTATAAAAAAGTATCTTGATTATGAATTTGCTCTACAGATCTTACCTTTACTTTCCAGCAGAACCAAACAGTCTCGTCTTGTATTATCTCTGTACTTCCTGTCAACAGTTTCTGCGCAGATGAAGTCGTCAAATGAAATGACGTTATCATTGAAAAGAGGCGTTACTTACACATCCCTGACGGCGAAGCGCTGTAATCTTCACGAGGCATAGAGTTTCGAAAATATCTCGCAGGCGGAATCGAGTCCAGAAAGATGACACTAAACTTGTCAATAAAAATAAAATAAAATAAATAATCCGACGAAAGAAGAACAAAACACGCTCCGAAGGAACAAGGATGAATTGCTTTTTTTATCTTCTAAAAAAGTTTTTATTTATTTATCTATCCTTATTACCTTGTAGGTGGCGGGGACCATTATCGGTTGTTCTGTTGGCTTAGATTACCTGTTTTACATCTGCGTTGCGTGCATGGTGGAAGACATTGCTCAGACGTAATCGAAGTGTTCATTTCTCAATGAGGATTAACTCATTCAGCACGGCGCACGTATTGCCCAAATTTTGGAGGCGTCATCTAAAGACTATGCACCTGTTGCAGGAGATGGATCGACCATGATAATTCAAGGGCAGTGCCAGATTAGCTTGGCGCCGACCATGATAATTCAAGGGCAGTGCCAGATTACTCTGGCACTACCCTTGAATTATCATGGTCGACCCATCTCCTGTAGTAGTGCGTTAGGGCTGAATGAGTTAATCTAACGAAGCATAGATTTTGAGACACCTTTGAAGTGCTGCAGGGCGTATGATCGGGTCTAAATTTTCTGTTGCCTTGGGTCACCTCATTTACATATATGCATGCTGAGATGTAGCAAAGCATCACTGTAGTCATAACTACACTGCCAGTGCCAATGACGTCTCTGATACAAAACCATCGCTGATTCACAGCTAGACAGCAGAGCCTGCTTGAAGCACATGGAAATGAAGGAGGACAGCAAGAGGTATAGGTCCTCATGAGCCCCCGTGACAGTGGGGGCTCATGAGGATCTATGCCTCTTGCAGTAGAGCGAATGATTTGTGGTGCGCCGGCAGGACAGTGAAATGGTTAACAACTCATCCCTGCCGATCACTTTAACTAAGGTCATCCATTAGCCACACGACGTCAACAGGTCGAGTCAGCGGAGGCTGTCTGTCATCTTGACTGATGCATGATGGGGATCACTGGTCGAAGGTCAAGACCACAGTCATTAAATTTGATGGTGAACTGAGTCGACTACGGTTGTATCCGAGTCTCAGAGCCCGCTAATGTTTATCATTCTGTATGTTTGTAGATATATACATGTATGCATGTTATCATAAGAAATTTAAAAGATAGGTTTGGCCCGGAACAAAAATATATGTCTGTTGATGAACAGAAAGTTTCATCTCTATCGTCAATATAAATGGAGTGGATTATAATATAACTGAACTGACTAACTTCCACAGCTTTCATATAAATTATAGGCTTTTATAAACCTCTTCCCATTTGTAAAGACAGAATTTCTCTCATGTGCTTGTGTTAACGACACGCACGCTTGTGCTGTTAAAGCCAGGTCTGATGAATGAGGCTGCAGTTTGGGTAAAGCTAGATTTAGACTTCACGTACGTGTTCGTAATGGATGGTATAAGTTATTTCCCTGGTTTGTATGTGATGTGTGTGTGTGTGTGTGTGTGTGTGTGTGCGTGCGTGTGTGTGTGTGTGTGTGTGTGTGTGTGTGTGTGTGTGTGTGTGTGTGTGTGTGTGTGTGTGTGTGTGTGTGTGTGTGTGTGTGTGTGTGTGTGTGTCGATCCTTTACTAGAAAGGACATCAGCGCCGACATACGTTTCGTGTCTAAAGTGTACACGTTCGTACATCGTTACTTTTAGTAGCGTCTAGCTTACATACAGCTACTTCTCTGCCGGGAGAGAGACGTAACTGCAAGAGACATAGATCCTCATCAGCCCCCGCAATCGCTGGGGCCCCCGAGGATCTATGTCTCTTGCTGAAAACACTTTGTATTCACGTTGCTTTTTCATGTTCCTTTGAGGGCTTGGGATCTTTGACTTTGAATTCACGATGATTTCAAAACATTATCTGCGTCCAGTGGTAGTGACGTTGCTAATGAGGAAGCCATTTTGCTGTCGGGCCGTTACCTCACTGTGCCCGAGATACGAAATACCCGTATTTTGGAGTTACCCTCTGAGGACTGCATTACAATTCAGGAGACAGATCGATCATGATAGTTCAAGGGTGGTGGCAGAATAGCTTGGCGCCTATAGGCCTATAGGCGCCAAGCTATTCTGCCACCATCCTTGAACTATCATGGTCGAGACATATCTTGGTGTGCTGCGTCACCGGCACAATGAGTTAAGCAATGTGCTTGCAACCAACCTACCTCTTAATTGAACAAAAACCACACCGGATAAGGCATCCTTGTTCAGGTTCAGATTTTTATTTAAAACAAATTGAAATGTGTCTTCTTCATTAACCCCATTGGCTTAGCGGTTTTAGTCTCAGGAATCATCGCGACTGAAATGTACCGCAACCGACAGCCAAAGGGTTCAGCCTTCTTAACTGACATCAATCACTGTTACCACGTCAACTAGGATAGATGACAATTATCATTCAACCCCGCGCACGTATTTCCCAAATTTTGGAGGCGTCATCTAACGACTATGCCCTGTTGCAGGAGATGGATCGACCATGATAATTCAAGGGTAGTGCCATATTAGCTTGGCGCCGACAGGCGCCAAGCTAATCTGGCACTACCCTTGAATTAACATGGTCGATCCATCTCCTGCTTTAGTGCGTCAGGGCTGAATGGGTTTATTATCACCTGGAAATATCAATACGCTACTGCTGTGTGTTTCTGTACGCGGAGCAGGGCCGGATCACTTAGCTCTAGAGGGGGGGGGGAGGCAACTTCTTGTTTGGGACCTTAAACCTCATGCAAAAGCCTCCACCACGCTAGCATTATAACAAATTTGAAGTCGAGGGGGGGGGGCATGCACCCCCCCCACCCACCGGGATCCGGCCCTGCGGTGGGTGCATGATCGTGTGAGCGTGCGTACGTGCAATAGTGTATTGCATTTTAGACTAAAGAAGTTGCCTTTTTATACGGTAAATGACACACACGAAAGACAGAGCAACAACTAAAACTAGGATATAATGATACACGAACGCACGCGCGCACGCAAAGCCAGACACACTCACACACACAGACACACTCAGACACAAGCAGTCACTCACGCGCGCGCACACACACACACACACACCAACACACACGCCAACATTTACTCACACACACACACACACACACACACACACACACACACGCGCGCGCGCGCGCGCGCGCACACAAACAGTGTCAGTGTTCGAAGGCTATTGGACAATAACTACATCAAAACGCTGCAACAGAATAACGCTAAAATAACGTTTTCACTCGATTTTTATTGGTACAAACACGACACTTACATGTGTAGATGGCGAAAGACACTTTGACTTAAGATATAAAATGTACAAATGACAACAATAGTAAAGCTGGACTAGCGATATGAGGTATATACTACTCTTACCAAAGTAAACAGAGGTCCGCGGGCCCACGACGACCGCAGTGGGCTCGCGCACGGCTGTGCGCGGGCCCACTGCGGCCGTCATGGGCCCGAATGCGTTTTACTAATGGGGTATCTTCTTCACTGCCAAATTACAACGCTCATCCCAAATGCTCACGAACATCTCACACATTCGACCACAACAGCATGCATACTTCACACTAAAATTCACAACGCCATACAAGCAACGCTGAAATGCAAAAATAAAGCCGTCTATGGTAAGCATGAGGGTATAACCACAAGCATGGGATGATCGCTTGTAACATCTTAAAGGCCCACTACCGCCGTAACTGTTCAAAGATAAACTTCTGTAACAGATGGTTACGATTGATTGTACATTGCTTAACGTCCGGACAGCAACAAGACTTTCTCAGGATGTGCCTGCACTGCTTGTGAAAAAAAAAAAAAAAACCCAACTAAACAGAACATTGAATGTATGTCGCCAGCCGGTCCAATACGTTAAATAAACCTACTATCATGGTCGATCTGGCTCCTGAAATGTGAATCAGTCCTCAGATGACGGCAGCTCCAAAATGTATTTCGTACCTGGGGCACAATGAGTTATGTCGCCGAGGCAACTAACCACACTGGACATTCGCAATGGTTAGTTTTGTACCTCGGAAAAAGGAGGGTTGGAGTCATTGAGCGGTCATTTATTTCTGAGTAAAATTCACAGTATATTCGCCGTGCTTCAACGTTTTAGTCAAGGCTACTCGTAGTGGCATTAGGCGACTTTAATTCATTCAGCCCGGCGGACGTATTTCCCAAATTTTGGAGGCGTCATCTAACGACTATACACCTGTTGCAGGAGATGGATCGACCATGATAATTTAAGGGCTGGCACTGCCTTGAATTATCATGGTCGACCCATCTCCCGCTGTAGTGCGTCAGGGCTGAATGAGCTAAGCCTTTTTTTTTACCAGGTCACAGTATATATTCTGTGCACTAGGCTTTCTAGGTGACCTCCTTACGAGCGATAGGCCTTCGGGCCGACGTCGACTGCAGCTAGCTTGCCCGTGCACGACAGCATGACTGAAACGTTCAATATGCAAGAATGGCAGCATCAGCAGCATTAGGCGCCTCCCCTCCCCCCCTCCCCCCGCCACCCCTCCATTGCAGTAGTGTCATAACACATCTTTATCAGTAGGCTTTCAGGTGGGGTGGCTTCTCTACAAGCAAAATGTCCTCGAGCGTAAGATGGACGCTGCTGACCAGCGCACAACCCGATAACCATTGTTCCTTTGGGTGTCGGTAGCGGTTTTTGTCGCGATGATTCCGGCAGGAATCATCGCGACAAAAACCACTACCTACAGCAAAATGGTCATTACAGTAGACTTCGTTCTCAACAAGGTTCGATATAACAAAAGTGGCACACAACAGCACTCATTTTCCAGAGGTCACGACAACACTCTTTCTATGTGAGTCACTTCGCTTAAAACAAACTTCCGATATAACAAGATACACTGATATAATCATTGCGACAAAAACCGGTACCGACAGACAAAAGGCTCTTACAGTCTTCTTCGCTTTTAACAAGGTTGGATATAACAAAAGTCTGATATACCAACACTTTTCAGAGGTCCTGACAGCATTCTTTCTATGTAAATCACTTCGTTTAAAACCAGCTTCGGGTACCATAACAAACAAAATAAACTGACATAACAAGATACACCGAGTCCTCCTAGCGATTTGATATATCCGAAGTTATTTTGTATTTCTTACTCGGTCTTCTATGATTTAAGACCATCTCAAACAGGCTTTTGAAGAGAATATTCAGACACAATTTCCAAGTACTCAGGAATTTTGGCAGTGTCTGAATTATCTGTCTTGGAAGCCACAGTTTTATCAACACCAAGACGATTGTACCCTGCATCGTTCGTCGCCTTTTTGTCCTCGCCTGCGGTATCAATATGATTGTACAGTTTGCTTGCACTAGGCCTGGTCTGAGATGCACCTTCTGTGGAAACATTATTTGGATCCTGGGCTAAACTATACCTCCCTGCCGCTCCTTCTTCAAGGAGAAAGTAGGGCCCACTGCCATTCTGGTTAGTGCCCCTTCCCGCGTTTGATTTTGCAGAGTTAAGTCCGACATTTTTCGGTGCAACTTTGGGCTTGGTTTTGTTGGTGGTTTGAGGCTGTGTCGTGTGGGCGGGTTTGGGTGATGGCCTTGGAGAGTGGTCCAAGGGAGTGTAGTCTGTATCCGGACCACAGGAGTTATCTGTCATGGCTGAAAGGTCCAAAGCAGAGTAGTCGTGATTTCCGTGTTTGGTTATCGAAGAAACAGAACTGGTCGCCCTTCCAGTGTCTTTAACTCCCATGTGCATGAAGCCATCGGTACTGTTCACAGTACCGGTGGCTGGATGCGCAAGGGGGTTAAGCAATCCATTTTTGCTCTGTTTTTGACCAGTCGTAGATACAGTCTTTTCCGTGGACACTGATGGCTGTGGCACACTTGATTCATCTCCTACAAATGCTGCATTGTGAGCGGCAAGACTATACACACTCGGCAGCGGTGCTGACGGCTTTGCGGTTTCGTGAACGCTCGGAACTAGGTATCCCAGCGCGTCTTCGGCAGCCGCCGGCAATTTCCGTGCACTTCCGGCGTCACTGGGAGTGGCATACCGCATAGCCACGTCGTCGAGCTCACTGTACACTGATTCGTCCGTCGCATCACCGATGAAGGATTTGGGTCTGGAGTTGACGCTGCCGTCGATGTAGGTGTAGTCGTGTTGACTCTGGCTGTTGAACGGCACGTCTCCATTGGCTGCACCACTCTGGTTGTCTTTCATTTGGTTGAACTGAATAAACAGAAACAATCGAGGTATACAGTACCAGTGGTTGCATATAAAATTTAATGAGACTTAACTCATTCGCGGCAAGCCACATGCGGATGCGCGGCCGCGAAAGAGTTAAACCCTTCGCCGCAAATGATCACGAATTGTGCGTCGTAACTCACAATACACTGACTGACATTCGCGTGAAAAACTCAGATCGAAATGTGGCCAAATATATGCAAAACGAAAATAGGACCAACAAGAGACATAAATCATCATGAGCCCCCGCGAATGCGGGGGCTCATGAGGGTTTATGTCTCTTGCAGATGTGTAGTGCTCGAATTGGCCCAGCAATTAAGTTGTTAGAAATATCTGCAGTAGAATTTGTTTCGTGCAACCATTTTTTTCCATACAAAAATGGTCTTAAAGACAAGTGCTGTCTCAAGAGAAGTTTTGAATGAGAAAACAGTGTCACCTGTCATTAAAGACAATAATTTAGATGGCTCCAGCCACCTACATGATGTTCTTTTAATGACATGGGATCTCGAACGAGGGCGATCTTCCATAATTTGTTCTGCTGTGATATTAAGTGTCATGGAGAGAACATTAAATCGCTTAATCACAAACATAAACAGCACATGTGGCTGCATGCACGCGGGAGTTTATTAAAAAAAAAAAAAAAAAAAAAAAAAAAAACTAAGCATCTCAATAATTAGTGCTAGGCTCAAGAAACTGACATACTGTCTTTAACAGTAAAATACAAACATTAATTCACTAAAGCCTCTAGAGTAAAGAATCGCAAGTGTGTATTGAAAAACATTTATTTGCTTGTAGGCTTTTTCATACCCCCCCCCCCACACACACACACACACCTTCCCCCACCCACCCACCCACCCACCCCCCCACAACAACAACAAAAAAAGCGTATCAGAATAAATGAGAATGGTTTAAATAGATTTAACCCCTTGACTGCGACTGCCCATACCGTTCGGCGGAAAAGACGCGTAGTTTACGCGTCTTTTCCGCCTAACGGTATCGTCAGTAGTAAAGGGGTTAATGATATAACTTCTGCAAAATTAAGGTATGTTTACTGACCTTGGGTATCTTGAAGGCTGGCAATATCGTCTTCTTAGCAACATTGGCAGCACGGATGCCGTTACCGCCAGCTCTGTGGATCATGAATTAAAGAGTATATTTAGCATGGGGTCACTTGTTTGTGTTTGTGAAGGGTAGAAGAGGCGTGGGGGGTGGGTGGATGTGTGGATACTGGCGCGCGCGGTTGGCGGGGAGATTTTCGGACAAAAACTGGAAAGTGGTTGGTTTACATAATGTCATCCACTCCACCCCCTCCTCTCGCTCATGCATACGATATCGCTGGTGTACGTAATCGAGTACAACGAGTAGGAGAGTGATCGGTCACGATAATCCAAAGGCAGTGTCAGATTAGCTTGGCGCTTAAACAGGCGTCAAGCTAATCTGGCAATACCGTGGAACTATCATGACTGATTCACCTCCCGCTGTGGCACTACCCTAGAGCGATCACGGCCGATCCTTTTCCCGCAGTGTTGTCTTCAGGGTGAGCTTACTCAGCACGCTTACCTGTTTTTAGATGCTTTCTTCCGTCTCCACCAAATGTAGCCCAGAACTGCCGCTATGACGGCCACCAGAAAGACGGCAACCAAAGGTCCTACGACAGCCTTCCACACGTCTGAATCAGCGTCGCTACCTGTAGATTATCAACAATATGTAGAGTTTTGTATAGAGGAATGAGCGCATCTACCAAAAAAAAAAAAAAAAAAAAAAAAAAAAAAAAAAAAAAAAAAAAATTAAAAAAATGAATACAGCTAACCCCACCACTGCCATTGACTACACCGTTCTGCGGAAAAGATGCATAGTCACGGGTACCGAGCGGTATCGTAAGTAGCAGCCAGATAGTTAACCCATAAAGTCTTGACATGCTACAACAGGGTGTGCATCGACCATGATAGTTCAAGGGTGGTGTCAGAATAGCTTGGCGCCTGTAGGCGCCAAGCTATTCTGACACCACCCTTGAACTATCATGGTCGATTTGTCTCTGGAACTACACAAGTTGATAATATCACCCTGAGGATATAACGAGTTAAAGTTAAGAAATTATCATTACCAATGCACGTATCCTTACGTAATATTTGCCTTCCAACCCCGATACACAGGCATGTACAAGTCTACTCCGCTTATAACAAAGGTCGGATACAACGAAAGTCGGATATAACAACAATTTGTCAGAGGTCCCCACAGCACTCTTTCTGTGTAAATTACTTCGCTTATAACAAACTTCAGATATAACAACAGGAACAATTGGGTCACCTGGCGATTGTTGTATCCGGAGTTTACTGTATAGCTCTTTTGTATAAAGCAAAGCTGCTCATCCTTCAACTCAAAATATATTGGTCGGTCTAACTCCCGTGACTAACATGTAGTCTTCTAAAACACATCCACAAGAACGTTTTAATATCGCAGTAATAGACAGGTTTGTAGTCGCAGGCTTGAATATGTTCAGTTAACCTATTTATCTCTGACGCACTACAGCAGAAGATCGGTCGACCATGATAATTCAAAGGGCAGTGTCGGCGCCAAGCTAAACTGGCTCTGCCCTTGAATTATCATGGTCCATCCTACTCCTGCAACTGGTGCATAGTCATTAGATGACGCCTCCAAAATTTGAGAAATACGGCCGTCGGGCTGGATGGGCTAAAGCAGCAATCAAATGGGTTATTGGGCAGACGACACAGGGGATATTACTCGTGTCAAACTAGCATATAGGCGCAAGGGATCCCACTCGTGTCGAGTCATTCAGCTGTCTGTGTTTTAACACATTACATGGACCTAGCTACCCTAATTGTTTTTCCAATAGTGAAATCGAAAACATCCCAATGCGCAGAAGGCCATCGGCTCGACGTCGGCCCGATGGCCTCTTGCACATTGGGATAGTACGTTGTTTTCACTAATGTGTTTAGAAAAAAAATACTTAAAATGCAAACATGGCCGTAAATATCAGTCGCCTTAAACATCATTTAACCCGACCTATGATTGGCCACCCAGTTTCATAAA
This sequence comes from Semisulcospira habei, assembly GCA_036245525.1. NCBI lineage: Eukaryota > Metazoa > Mollusca > Gastropoda > Semisulcospiridae > Semisulcospira > Semisulcospira habei. The sequence continues at coordinate 155,555,845 of BTPG01000001.1, read as the reverse complement.
CAAATAAACAAAACAAAGTTTCACTCAATTGAGACGTGTCGTATACGGATATACGGCTGTTTGCCACACAGCCGAATACGGCACGTCTAGAATGAGTTTAACTTAATACCATTAATAGTATCCGCTAAGGAAGAATCGTTGGAAGAGACTGGGGTTGTGGTGGTTGTTGGTGGCGTTCTGGTAGTGGTGGTGGTGGTGGTTGATTTTCTGGTGTTGGTTGCGGTGGTGGTGGTCGTCGTGGTTGTGGATGTGGTGGTGGTGGACATACACCCTGGGTATCTACATCCAACGTGGGCTAAAAAAACAAAAAAGTCGTGGAATTACCAAATGAAACGTGAAGTCAATAACTGATTAAAGAAAACACCGCCCGACTGCAAGAGACTTAGACCCTCACGAGCCCCCCGCAGTCGCGGAAGGTTCATGAAAGTCTATATCTCTTGCTGTGACCATATTTGTCTAACTTCCTCATTCAAAAGAGATGCCAAGCTTTAAACTCTGAAATGCCGCAGACGATACCGTTTGACGGAGAATAAAAAAGACTCGTAGATATGCGCCTTTCCCGTCGAGCGGAATCGTCAGTAGCAGTCAAGAGATTAATTTAACCTTTGGTGATTTCACAGGTACGTTTTACGTCCACTGGGAGTAAATGAGTTAAAACGACGTCAGAAGTAGTCTCGATCGATACAGTTAACCCTCTTAGCCCCACGGCCGCATTTCCAAACTTATGGAGGCGTTGTCTAACGACTACGTACCAGTTGTAGGAGATGGATTGATCATGATAATTCAAGGGTAGTCCCAGAGGAGCTTGGCGCTACCCTTGAATTATCATGATCAATTCATCTCCTGCTGCAGGGCGTTGGGGCTAAATGGGTTAAACAACAATAACAATAACGTGGTGATACATGTTAGTGAACGAAACATTAGCTGCAAATCAAATAAGATTTAAAACAACATTGAAACTGTGTATCCGATGAGAATAAATGCCTTTACGTTTGGACCATAATAGTTATTAACGTATGCGGGTGAATGTAAATGAATGTGTGTGTGTGTGTGTGTGTGTGTGTGTGTGTGTGTGTGTGTGTGTGTGTGTGTGTGTGTGTGTGTGTGTGTGTACGTGAGCAGTTTAATTTTATTTTAATGTGTTTTATGTTCTTCTTTTTAAGTTTTTGCAGCACCGAGACGATTTCCTAATATATTTTTACGTATGGCAATAAAGTTTTACATCATCATCATCATCATCATCATATTGCGTTGTCGTTATTTCAATTAATTGGGCGGTGCATAGTTAGCAGAGCGTATAGAAAGTAGACAAAACATATAGACAGACCGCTTTACATGTGTGCAAATGCTAACGAGTTATCTGTACTGATACAGGCTAAGGTTCTTTGTTTTTATCCCTACGTCACACGATCAGTCACTTTAACGCAAACCGTACCATGTGACCGGGATACAAAAACCCTTGTAGCAACAAACTGCCGACTTTTTATAGCCCTCTTTCTGACGAGTCTTGGTTGACAGTGTTGTGCCATAAAAGATCACCATAACGTTTTAAAGTACAAAGTTTACTTGGTGTTGTTCGAAACAACAGGCACACCACTGGAGACGGCAAAATCATGAAGGATTTTAAATTACGTCATAAGTCTATTATGTATAAAATGTATATTCATGCGTCGTCAATCATGTCTGGCGTGATCCAGGTCGGAAGATATTTTCTTGATGTTTTTTTACAAAAACATTTGGAGGAATGAAAACAAATACGTTATTGGTAGCAGAGGCATGCTGCAAAGACCCTTGTAGGCCTGAGGGAGGTCAAAGGAACCATTGTACCCCTCAGGCCTTCGGGGTATAATGGTTCATTTGACCTCCCTCAGACCTACAAGGGTCCGTGTAGCAAACCCTTCCTACCAATAACTTATAGTGTTGTACCTTTGCCAAATGTACCAATTGCACCACTAGTGCAAAATGATACAGTGGTGCACTTGGTACACCTTTCTTGCAAAACAAATCTACTGCACATTTTATTGATACTTACTGCATGTGACCACTTTTTTTCCTCGGGGGTCGCAGTAATAGAGCTGACATTCAGCAGTACTGTAAAATAAACATGGCACTAGCACTTGTAAAATCGATTAGATGCAACTTTTCTTCTGCAAATGAATACCAGAAAGATGAGAAACTCGCTTACAAAGAAAGGCACAACACTATTCTTTGTCCTTTCTATGCATGTTTTTCTTTCTTTTGGTATTCTTTGCAATTTAAACGCTCGGTAATTACCTTTTTTTGGAGAGGATTAAAAGACATTCTAATAATATACAGTCGAATGTATTGTAACGTGTAAGGGGCATTTATGTATATGCATTATAATAAACAAAGATGTTACAGTTCTTTTAAAAAGAAATAAACTGTGCCCGCAAAGTGCAAGACATCAGAAGAATACACAGATGTCTTAACACATCCCCAAATTTTCAGGTTGCCCTCTGAAGGACTGTATTACAATTCTAGAGACAGATCGAACCTGATTGTTCAAGGGTGGTGCCAGAATAGCTTGGCGCCTGTGGGCGCCAAGCTATTCTGTCACCACCCTTGAACTATTATGCTCGATCCATGTCTTGCTGTCGTGTGTCGGGACTGAATGAGTTAAACCCCTTTGTGCGTGCAGACACTGTACTGTAAACAGTATCGGTAAATGCCTGTGTTTGATGGGGTTTCACGAAATAATCAAGAGCCTTACAGTCTGTCCTGCAAATCGTCCGACAAATCCTGTCCAAAAATGATACTGTACTCCTGGAACGCCCGCTCACAGCAAGGACTTGTCAACGGTCCGCACGCCGCTGAAATTGTGAAAACAGATGTTTAGTAAAATGAACGAGTTGATTCAGTTTTTGGCGACTGAGAGACTAAGAATGTAACACGTCAGGCACGCTGCATTCCCCCCCCCCCCCTCCTCCGTCCCCCTTCCCCCTCCTACCGCCCCCTCCCCCTCCCCGCCAGTGAAAAATGTCTTCTAACGCCACTATAACTGATTAACTTGATTCGTTTAGCCCCAGCGCATATACAGCAGAAAGTGGATTGACCATGATAATTCACGAGTCGGCACAGATTAGCTTGGCGCCTGATGGCGCCAAGCTAATCTGGCACTACCCTTGAAGTATCATAGTGGATCCATCTCTTACAACTAGTACATAGTCGTTAGATACCACTTCCAAAATTTGGAAATGTGGCCTTGCGATTAAATGGGTTAATTGCTAGCAAGAATCGCTGATCCTCATGATCCCAAAAACTGCAGGAGCTCATGCGGATCTATAGTTGCATCTGGGCGTTTCTCGCGTACCGGCAGTGAAAACGTTATTAACTCATTCAGCACAAAGGCCGTATACCCCAAATTTTGGAGGCGTCATCTAATGACTGTTGCAGGAGATGGATCGATTATGATAATTCAAGGGCAGTGCCAGATTAGCTTGGCGCCGACAGGCTGTAGTGCGTCAGGGCTGAATGGGTTAAAAACATTGCTGTATCTTTCTCCTCGAAAACAGATACATAAATCTTTATGTATTTCTTCCTTTGGAAAAAAATGGAAAACTACACAGGCATGGCTATGACGCCGTGTTAAAGCGATCTGCTTCAGAACAGGTTTTGACAGCTAAAATTCGTGTTTTCGATGTTGTCTTGCCTCAACTAAGACTTTTGTGCCCTTCTTTTTACAATATAATTGAGTAGGTATACGTACGTAACAGAAGGTTTCTATTGCCCCTTGCGCGCATCGGAAAAAATCTCCCACCTACAAAGGAGAAGAAGAGCAGAAACGTCTTTAATTTCTTTGACATTCAAACTTCATGAGAAATTTTTAAGTTAGCCTAGTATTATTGTTAGACATAATGCGCACTTTTATAAAAGTGGCAGTCACCTTTTTGGTCTGGATCACTTTTATAAAGGAGACAATTATTGCAAACTTTCAACCCTTTACAGTCTGAAGCTGATCGCTTTCATCGGAAACATTCGTAATCTTGCTCTTTGAAATCAAAACTATACTGCACACGGTACGCTGACGTTAGAAAACAAGGCATCTTCAACCCGTTGGCTGCCGGAAGCGGTTTTTTTTTTTGTTGTTGCGATGATTCCTACAGGAATCATCGCGACAGTTGAAAACCGCAAACGACAGCCAAATGGTTAAAAGTTAACCTTCGTGTGTATGCAGTCATAGTGTACACAGTACCAGTGGCCGCAGGCACAATGGGGTTAATGTTAACATAGAAATGATCTTACGTGTAGTTGCGTTTTCTCTCATCCAGTCCAGGTCATCTCTGACGACTCTCCCGCTGACTTTCAGCAGGCATTCGGACGTGTCGAGGACGCATTCAAGCTTCTGGATACCTCTGGAAAGACGAGAGAACCGCTGTAACTCGTTGACTCTTTGGGGAAAAAAGTGAACACCATCCATCTGCAAGAGGCATAGATCCTCATGAGCCCCCCGCTGTCGCGGGGTGCTCATGAGGATCTATGCCTCTTGCTGACACCACTTTGTATCCATGTTCCTTGGCCGGCTGTTGTTTGTGGTCGTTGAATAAACGAACATTTCAGAAACGAAGTGTACACACCCAGTCAGTGGCAGGAAATGCGTTAACGATGCACCAAAACAAGTTAGTTAGTTAGTTATTGGGGTTTAACGCCAAGCAGGCGACTAAAGCCATCTCACGGCGGGAAGGGTAAAAGTCTGGTCAGCCATACTAAGAGAAAGATCTTAAACATGATGTAAATACAGTTTAAAAGCAATCTTAGCTAAAACGTCACACGGGTCAATTGTACATGTCCACAGACTTTGGAAGTTCATAAGAGCAGTCAGAATTACATAGACTACGGAGATTTAAATTGTTGTTAAAAGATTGGCTTCCATTAGAAAGCTGAAGATTTTGTCCGGGAACGTACCGAAACAAAACCTTCAAAGAGTCTGTTGTATAGTGTTTCCGCCATACATCGATTAAAACAAACAAATGTGACCGTAACGATGATGTTTGCAAGCAACCTCGAAACTAACAAGCTGGTGTTCTCGAGAGAAACGAAAAAAAAAGAAGGTGTATACATTTGTAGGGCATGTATGAGCCTATGCTTTCTTCGTAACGCGGTTAAGAGCTTTTAAGTGTTACACTAGAGGTTCGAGCTTTCGTCAGAAAATGCGAAAAACAAAAATTAACACATTTTACCCCAGGACCGAAATCCCTAAAGTTTTAAATTCCCTCTGAAGGACTGTATTACAATTTTAGAGATAGATCGAGGATGATAGTTCAAGGGTGGTGCCAGAATAGCATGGCGCCTATGGGCGCCATGCTATTCTGGCACCACCCTTGAACTATCGTGCTCGACTCATGTCTTGCTGTAGTGTGTCGGGGTTGAATGAGTTAAGGGAAACACGAGTTTATGCAAATATGCAAATGTGTCACTTTTAATGGTGCACGCGAACACCACGGATGTACTGTTGCGTTGTTCAAAACAGAAAGCAACAAATTTATTACAGTTTTAATTTATATATCAAACAGAGCAAACGAAAACAGTAAAGACCTCTACAAGAACCTCAGAAATGGCAATACCCCCAGGGAACTCAACTTTATCTGCATCCAAAGTCTCTTTCATGTAAGAGATTGGGAAGTCTGAAAAGTGTTCAAAACCGACTTTCATTTTCTTTTCTTTTGCGACCTTGTAGTGAACAAAGTTGCTGTGTATTCATATTGTTACTAGCTACTGACTTGACGAAGTTGGTAAAAACGAATATATATAGATGGGATTGGTCTGTGTGTGTATATATATATATATATATATATATATATATATATATATATATATATATATATATATATATATATATATACACACACACACACACACAGACCAATCCCATCTGATACTCAGTTTGCTGGTCTGTGATTTGGGACCTTACGGCTGCAGGCCGTAAAGGTACAAAAACACAGACCAGCACACAGTGTGGATTTATTCAAATCAACATAACGTTTACGTGACGTTAATATGACGTTGCAATGACATACTGAGGCTGTTGCAATGAAAGTTCCTGCGACCTTTGAAAGAGTCCTAAGATCGGTTTATTTAGTTTTTTCGACAAATGCGCACCGCCCTCTCGAGAGCTCTTCACGTTTTTAGGGTGTTACCGACCCATGGTTTAATGACTTCACTGCTGGGGGAAAAAAAAAACAGAAGAGAATCCAACTGTAAAAGGCATAGATCATCATGAGCCCCCGCAGTTGCGGGGGCTCATGAGGATCTATGCCTCTTGCTAAAACGGCTGTGCATCCATGTTGCTTTGACATGCTGAATTTACAATGATTTTCAAAAACAAGGTCTGCGTCTAATGTCCACCTGCCTTATAGTGTAATAGCAAAGTTTGACGACGACACGCAAAACGCTATACTCACATTCGTCCTTCGCATTTTGTTGAGTGTAAATCTGAAAAAAAGAAAAACAAATGTAACGCAAAATGCGCACACACGCTTATAAATACACAAGCACTCACGTGCAGGCACACACACACACACGCACGTACACACACGCACACACGCGCGCACGCACACACACACGCATACACGTACGCACACACAAGCACTTACCAACGCACGAACTCGCACATACACACTTAAACACGTACGCACACACGCAGAAATACACACACACATACATACACACAAACAGATGGAAAGGAATGATTGAAAACAGACAATGACAATGACAATGACAATGACAATGATTCTTTATTTTACAACGGTGAAAGTTTTGGCTGGCACAACCATTTTTCGAACTTGCCGTTGCTAATCTACAAATAATGCACAAAGTGTGAAAATATTATATGAGAAAAAAGAAATAGAAAAAAAAAAAAAGAAGAAGAAGAAGAATAAATGATATAAAAACAAAACAAAACCAGCAACAACAACAACAACAAAATCGTGCGCGCGCACACACACACACACACACACACACACACACACACACACACACACACACACACACACACACACACACACGCACACACTGAGTATTATAGGGTCGCAGTGAAAGTATTAAGATAATGACGTGAGGTAATTGAAAATACTGGCTCTAAAATAAGAAAGGGTTGTTGCTGTTGTAACTTTCCTAGGCAAATTGTTCCACAGGCTATGGCCTGAGAACGCTAAAACAGAGAGAGAGAGAGAGAGAGAGAGAGAGAGAGAGAGAGAGAGAGAGAGAGAGAGAGAGAGAGAGAGAGAGAGAGAGAGAGAGAGAGAGAGAGAACAATGAATCTTTATTTTCTAACGGTAGAAGTTATTGGTAACGGGACCAGTTTTCAAACTTGCCGTTAAGAGAGAGAGAGAGAGAGAGAGAGAGAGAGAGAGAGAGAGAGAGAGAGAGAGAGAGAGAGAGAGAGAACAATGAACCTTTATTTTCTAACGGTAGAAGTTATTGGTAACGGGACCAGTTTTCAAACTTGCCGTTAAGAGAGAGAGAGAGAGAGAGAGAGAGAGAGAGAGAGAGAGAGAGAGAGAGAGAGAGAGAGAGAGAGAGAGAGAGAGAGAGAGAGAGAGAGAAATGAAATGAAACTTTATTTCTGAACGGAAGAAGCAGAGAGAGAGAGAGAGAGAGAGAGAGAGAGAGAGAGAGAGAGAGAGAGAGAGAGAGAGAGAGAGAGAGAGAGGACTGGTAAACGGAAATACACAAGGATACGACATCTATCACCTGTTTAAATGGACCATAAAAGACGCAAAACACTTACCCATCATCAAAAACACTGTAGCCAAAAACGGCACAATGACATCAGCGATGCGCGTCATGGTTTCACTTGAATGACGCCCGTAAATCAATGTGTCAGTCCGTAGCGCAGGTATGTGGGTGTCACATCCTCTCTGTCAATACGTAAATGTAATATTTCCGTACATTTTTTTTTTTTACACAGCTGTACAAATACAACTCATGACAGCCCAAACTTAGAGAAGAACACAACAGAGAAGAAACATGCTTAGACATGCCACTGAGTTACAACTAGAAAAAAAAAACGTTTTAAAATGCCAGCTACAATACAACTTATTATAGAAAACAAGTGTATAAATCAACCACTACTACCCAATGCGCGTAAGGCCATCGGGCCGACATCGGCCGCCGTTGACCCGCGCACGGCCGTTGGCATGTTGTGCATTGGGTTATTAGTCGCGACTGATTTGTATACTTATTTGTCTATTTAAAAAAAAAAGTGTTTTAACTGATGTTTCCGGTTGGGATAGGTCTCAGATTTGTAAATAACTAAATTATCTAAATGTGTCAAATTCGTGCATATTTGGGGCTTATTTCTTAGGAAAAACCTCTACGACCCTGAAACTATCGCGAAATATTCATCTCCCTATACTTTATACTGTAGCTGTTTTAGTCCCTATGCGCCAAGCTAACATGGCACTACCTTTGAACTATCACGATCCGTGATTTTTCACTCTCCCGGTGTTGTTGGTGTGTAGTTGTTTTCCAAGGAGTCAAGAGAACCTGGTACTGCCCTTGAACTGTCACGGTCGATTAGGTTGTGAACAGTTCGTACACAGCTCAGTGTTTCCCACAAACAAAGGTCCAACCCGTACACGCCTGAATTCAAGTGCTTGCGAAACACTCACAGACACGCTCAAAATAATGTCAACGCGGTAGCTAGTTCATGCTCAACACAGAAGACAATAGAGGGTAACACTATCATGTCCTCCTATGATCCTTGCTAGCAATGCCACACAATTGACCTACTGGACACCCAGTCATAAACTGCAGCCATGCTAGCCTACCTTGCCAGTCACGAGCCAGTGTCACAACGCACAACAGTCAATTAGATGACGCATACAGTGCCGCGGGGGCTCAATGGTAATTGCGCCACAAGAATAGAGCAGTCACTACCCCAGTAGCATAACGTCCTCGGGTCTACGACGGCTGCAGTGGGCCCGCGCACAGCCTAACGTGGGCCCGACGACCTCTGCTCACTGGGTACTCCAGTTGACAACCTTCTCTGGGTCGGTGAGTCGAAAGTAACTCCACCCTTTCACACACACTCGGCGGACCTACGGTAAGGGACCATGTCACACTGGTTGTCTCTGTCACTGTGTGGTTGGCCCACACTGGTTGTTTCTCTCGATTCGCTGCGCTGATCAGCGCAGCGAATCGAGAGAAACAACCAGTGTGGGCCAACCACACAGTGACAGATGACTTTCCGTTATATTGTGTAGCCCACTCCCCCCAGGCAAAACACGGATGAAGTACACAGGAGATAACGACAGAATACACCATTATTCACAGGCAAAATGTATGTCCTCCCCGCGGCGAATAAAACTCGGTGTTTTTACGTACACTTAAAACAGATGGAATGACTCGCCTATTTTTATAGCGATCTGCTCCAGGGAGGGCGTTGGTTGTACAAAAATCGGGCTGATACAACGGATTTTTAGTGTTGTCTTGCCACAGCTAAGTCCTTTTTACATTTATTTTCACAATCCATGTAGGTAGGCACAATGAACACAGATTTCCAGTGACCCTAGTGCGAGTCGGTGGAACTCTTCTACCTATAAAGGAGAAGAAGAGTCGAAAAGTCTTTCATTTCATTCAAACTTCACAAGATAATTAACAGGCCTTTTTCGCATTATACACAGTTGCCACATTCCTTCTGCGAATGAAGATAAGTAGCGGCTAATCTCTCTGTCTATTTTGACAAAGGGTATTTACCCGAAATATTAATAAATTGTGTTGTACCCGTCTTTTCTAAGCGTGTTTCTTTCTCCGTTTGGTACTTATATACAAATTATTGCATATTATTATTATTATTATTTATTATTATTATTAGAACATTTATACAGCAAATATTGCGAACTATTAACCTCTTTCTGCGTTAAGCAGGTCATTTAAGAGGAGGCTTGCAGGTAGAGTGGAAGAAATTGTCAGTGACTGCAAAAACGCGAGAGAGAGAGAGAGAGAGAGAGAGAGAGAGAGAGAGAGAGAGAGAGAGAGAGAGAGAGAGAGAGAGAGAGAGAGAGAAAGTCTCTCTCTCTCTCTCTCTCTCTCTCTCTCTCTCTCTCTCTCTCTCTCGTACAATACCCACCATACAATTCAGTGTCAGTCTTTTCGCAAAGCAAACAACACACTTAGTAGTTTCCGACTCAGGTGACCCCGGCGTGTACTGTACTCCGTGCAAATGAAATTACAAAGAAGAAGAAAAATCCCTTTGATATTCTCCGTGTTTGACAAACAGCACGTCCACGTGACGGAAGATGAAGCTACAAACCACAGTAGTATTAGTCGAAGAAGAATCCTTTGGGCTTCAACCCAAGACACACGTATACTCCACAGTGACTGGCGCAGGTGAATTCACTGCCCGCAGTAAAAGTAGCTAGTACAGAGTAGTCCTATTGTAGTCGTTTCAGTGATAAACACAATACACCCCGAGCAGTGAAACGACGGCCGAAGGGATATACTCAACGGCGACTTTTGCAGCTAGGTAAACACATAGTCAAGCTACAGATGAATAAAGGTAAACTGTATGGAGTTGCTGCAGAACTTATACACAGGTAACCGTATTAAAACAATGAAAACATTTTTGACACACACATGTGCATAAAACGACCGTGTAGCTAGTGCAGAATACGGAAACACGGAGAGACACACCCGCGCACGCGTAACCCCTGAAACGTGCGTCGCCTGACGCTGTTTACGTCTTGCCCACGACTCTTGCTCAACCGTGACAGACATGTCGACACAATCGTGACATCAACGCGTCGGTCCTACAAGCAGATAGTCACTGTCACCCACTTTCTTGACTATGTGAAGCAGGTGGGTTGACTTGCACACGCACCAGTAAGCAGTATGTCTTAAGGCCGACGTCGCCGGCAGTTGGCCCGCGCACGACGTGCGCGAGCCAACTGCCGGCGACGTCTGCCCTTTGACTATTGCCTACTGAGACGAGGAATTGACTGACAATTTACCGTATCACTTACAGCGATCTGCTCCATGGCGGGCTTTGATTGTTAAATATCGCTCATACAACGGTTGTCAATGTTGTCTTGCCTCAACTAAGACTTTTATTATTTTGGCCATCGATGTGCGCAGGCACACATACCCGAGGCTTTCCACTGCCTTTTGAATGAACTCTGCTGCGTACAAAGATGAAGAAGAGCAGAAAATCTTTCATTTCACGACTTTCTTGAAAAACAGGTCACGTAATTTCGGGTTGAAAATAGACAAATGTTAACCTGAAAATGTAATAATTTGTGTTGTACTTGTCCTTTCTAAGCGAGTTCCTTTGCTGATGTTTTTGTCAGTTGAGGTCGAGCGAGCTGGTGCGAAAGGAAAAGGGGTTGGTGGGTGTGAGGGTGTGCGGAGGAGATTGGTTGGTTGGTTGGTTAGTTCGGGGTTTAACGTCTACATCACTGAAGTGATAATGGACGGCCCTGACGGGCGGGTTATGGGGGAACAGGGAAATCTATTGCCTATGGAGTACGACCTGAACACTCATAAATTCAGGCGCACTGCAACTGTGCCACTTTGATTTACCAGGACCTTTCAACGGACATGTTATGGAACAAGCCCGTCTTTTTTCCCTGGAATGCGAGTCCAGCTACCGGGGCCGGAACGGGGAATCGAACCCACGACCCGGCGATTCCCTTCGCTCTCTTGCTCAAACGCTTAACCACCTGAGCTATTTCGGACTCATAAAGCGGAGGAGGAGGGTTCGTGAAGTTTGTTATGGATGGGCGTTTCGCGTTTTGACCAGCCCGAGGAACAGATGACCGCTTGTGCGGGCTTTTGAATAATCCCCCCAGTGTCCTGCATGTGGGTTGAGTGCTTAACGCATTTTACACAGGTCCAGGACTTCCACGATATTTACAATACTAAAAAGAACTCGTGTAGGGTGTCCAGGTGTTAACTCTTTTAGGTTTCCGGGACCTGTGGATATTGCGTATAATGACAAAGAGGAATTACGCGCACAAGTCTGCATTATACCCAATAATAGGACCTGCAAGAGGTATAGATCCTCATGGGCCCCCGCGTCTGCGGGGGCCCATGAGGATCTATGCCTCTTGCACCTTGGTTATGCCACTTTTCATTTTTTGGAGCTGGAGGGAGTTAAACTTGCCCAAAGAAGGGAAACTGCTAGACTTTCCATCAGGGCAGTAACATGCATTGAAAGTTGACCTTCGTGTAAGACTATAGTTAATCTCTGAATGATTAATAGTGTCGTTAGCATCTCGACAGCAGACACATTTCTATTACAATGTGCGCTAGTCTGTGATTTTGTACATTACGGTCATGGGACGTAAGGTCCAAAATCACACACCAGCGTCACAAATTAGACATACGCAGGATAACTGAGCGACTGTAGCATGCGACGTAAATAACATGTATCTTAGCATCTTGACTGCAAGGGCACGCTGAACAATACGCAGCTGCAAGAGACATAGATCCTCATGGGCCCCGCAAGCTGCGGGGCCCATGAGGATCTATGTCCCATGCTGTCCTGTTTTATTTTCATGCTGCTCAAACGAACGGGTCATTCATGTGATCAATCCGTTATGGTTAATTAAAACAATAAAAAAAAAAAGAAGAAAATACACGGGGAGGTCCGTGGCGCATCGGTAACACCTGCCAACAATGCAAGAGGTGCGAGGTTCGATACCCGGTTCCGGCGTCGAACTTTTCTCATCTAGTAAATGTCACTATTAATTCGGGTGGACCGACGGTTTTTTTTTCTTTCTCCGGGTACTCCGGCTCTTTCCTCCCCCACGAATTTGGTATTAATTTTAGTTCACTTAATCAAAATTTCAATCAAAAATATTTAAAAAAAAAGATTTAATTTTCCCAAAAAATTCCAGTAGCTCGCTTGAGCTTGCCCTTAGCACCACGTGAATGTTCTGTGTTTATGTGTTCTGTGTTTATGTACAGTGTGTTCGGGAATGCGCGTGATGCACGTAAGGATGCTTGTTGGGTTCAGTTCGCGGCCATGTCTTGCGCATTGAGTTATATTATAAATATAAGAAATGCGCCATATAAACACTATGTATTATTGTTATTATTATTATTATTATTATTATTATTATTATTATTATTATTATTATTATTATTATTATATTTAAAACAAATCATGACTACTTTCACGGTGTCTTTGGATTGATTGATTGATTCGTGGGTTCAATTCGTTCGTTCTTTCGTTGGAATCGTTATTTTGTTGAATAATTGATAGATGGATGGATAGATGGATGGACGGACGGACGGACGGACGGACGGGCGGACGAAATGATTGATTAATTGATTGATTGTGTACTTGCTTGCTTGCTTGATAGCTTGCTTGCTTGCTTGATTGATTGAGTGATTGATTGATTGATTGATTGATTGATTGATTGATTGATTGATTGATTGATTGATTGATTGATTGATTGATTGATTGATTGATTGAGTGAGTGAGTGAGTGAGTGAGTGTGTTGACCATTGGAAATAGTGCGTTTAGTCGATTTAGGAGTCACTCTGCAGCCTGATATCAAACAGAAAGCATAGCGGGAACATTCTGGTAACATCTGTTCGTGTGTAGCGGTATCTATTTCCATACGATCAAACGATAGTGTGTCAGTAACAGATGGCGTTTTACTACCGTTAATGCTGACACGCGACTTGTACAATATACACATGCTAAAAACACACGGTACATATAAGTAAAATCACTATATGAAATCAAAGGCGAATGTCGAGTGCACACTTTGCAAACTCATTGTAAAAGTCAGTATGAGTGTGCTATGTTTTTACTTGAAGCCGGGAACCGTAGTTATATTTTGAATAAAAGTGCGCTTGACTTGTGCGTTTGTATTCAATTTGTTTCATACAGAGACATAGTGCATGATGATGTCTTTGTTTCATACAAACACCCATGTCAAGCGCACTTTGAAATTTGTGTCGCTAACTTGACTAGAAGCTAAAGTCAGTTTCGATTTAAAACTCTTTTAAATAAATCATAAAAAAATAAGAGCAATTAAACATTGAAGACGTTTGCACGCCACTCGGCAATGTTGTTGAAGCAGCTGATGTGTGACCGAGGCCTTTTCAATCACTACCAGCTACACTCCCGTGAAAAAAGTGGACACCATCGACAACAACTGCAAGAGACATAGAACCTCATGAGCCCCCGCAAATGCGGAGGCTCATGAGGATTTATGCCTCTTGCAAACACTGTTGTGTTAGTGTAATATTTGGCTGCTAATTTGATAATGATTTCAGAAACATGAGTTAACTTGTTGCCCAGGGAGGTGAACTGCTCGGTTAACCCATATCATACTGAGGCTAAACGCGTCAAATTTGTACACTGCCATATGCAAGTTACATTATAGTACTTACAGATAAGGCTATAGACCAATGACTTTAGTTCAAGGGTGGTGCCAGAAAAGCTTGGCGCCTACAGGCGCCAAGCTATTCTGGCACTACCCTTGAGCTGTTTTAGTCAAACTTATTTCACACACTGGTGTATTCCGAATGATATAGGTTAATAGCCAGTTTCTGTCCGTGCACCAGTTCAGGTCACGTGTGTTGCCGTGCCCCAAGGCAATTCTCGATCTAATGCTAATGAAACTGCACGCATGTAACTGATATTCATCAGCAGAGTCATCGTGTATTGATGTTGCAAGGTGTTAGTCCCTTCACGTTCTTGTTGACGCAGGTTGCATTTTGTCAACTTCGTTAATTCAACAACAAAGAGCCCCAGCCTTCCAAGGAACATGGACACAAAAGTGATGTCGGCAAGAGGCATAGATCATCATGAGCCCCCGCAACTGCGGGGGCTCATGAGAATCTATGCCTCTTGTGGTTGGTTTGTTTTCAGTTTTCCTCGGCAGTCAAGGGCTTAATTTGATACAGATCTTTTGGTGTCTTCGTTTAATGGTGCAAGGTAGTGAAGTTGCGCATGCCTCCTTAGTCTTTCAATATTACCCCTTACGACCCGCCCCCCCACCCCCCCCCCCCGCCTCCCCCATACCTCCCTCCCCCACCCCCCACAAACACATATATATATATACACCTCCAAACATTATATCTCCCATCTGCACCCTTCCCACACACGCATACCGTCGCTTACTTTACTCTTTCCATCCTGATACACCTAGTATGAAATAAATCTAACTGGTTCAAGGGTGGTGTCAGAATAGCTTGGCGCCCATAGGCGCCAAGCTATTCTGACATCACCCTTGGACTTAATGGTCGGTCCTAATCTACAATGTCGCCTTCTTAGGACAGACGCAAATTTGAAAACTTTAAGGCTCGTGATTTAATGGGTTAAATAGGACTTTGTTACTCTTCACCTGATATAATTGCTTTCGAAAATGAACGTAACTGCATGCGTAAGGCACAATACTTTTTCTGAATCTTGAATCTCGAATTTTCATTGTTTGTAAATTTAGTCGATCTGGTTTGCACATTTCTACACATCGCTACAATTCCCTGGGGCCAATCGATGGAGGTTACGAGTGTGTCTTTTTCGATGCTCTACACTGTTTCCTGCCCCGTAGCCATCAATGTGCTTTGCGGCGAGCGCCTTTGGCGCAAGTTGACTCTTTGTGTCTCAGTACATTGGTCAGGCCTTGAAAACTCGGTGCATTCACGGATTATGTGTCTCGGGCGTCTCTTGTCCACACTGGGTGCCAAAGTACTTTGTCCGGAAACGCTTATAGAGGCTATATAAAAAAAAAATAAACATACGGCGGGCGCCCTTGGCGCAAATTGCGACTCAGTCTTGGTGTCTCAGTCCAATGGTCTGACCCTGAGAACTCTGGTGCAATCACGGATCAAGGGTCAGTCTCGCTCGGGTGTCTGGGTGTCAAGGAGGTTTATTTGAGTTGAGACTAGGACTGTTAAGTGCTCCGGGTCATCAACGTGTACATCTGACACACATTTTCACATGGCATGGATCCTCATGAGCCCCCGCTGGTTGCGGCGGTTTATGAGGATCTGTGCCACTTGCTGGTTCCATTAACACAATCTACCCGAGGACCGAAATCGCCAAATACCAAATTTTAAACTTGTCCTTTGAAGGACTGTATTACAGTTCTAGAGACAGATCGAACATGATAATTCAAGGGTGGTGGCAGAATAGCTTGGCGCCTATTGGCGCCAAGCTATTCTGGCACCACCCTTGAACTATCATGTTCGCTCTATGTCTTGCTATGGTTTGTCCGGGCTGAATGAGAATGCCAGTGTAAATGCTCAGGATCAGAAGGACACTGCCGACTTGGCCTGGGATTGTGCGGTACTCGTACATTATTAGCTTGTAAAACTGAACCAGACGTTGGCAAGAGCCATAGATCCTCACGGGCATCGGCAAAACTGTAGAGTTTACGCTCAATCTGTCCCTCTTTCTAGTCTCATTTAGATCCCAGATGTAGTTTCCGAAAATAAGGATACGCTATTCTATGACTTTGTTTCCAGTGGCAGTACGTCTTCGGGCCCACACCGGACCACTACGACTCGGGCGCGGGCCCACTGCGGCCGTCGTGGGGCTGAGGACCTTCGCTTAATGGGTTAATACTGCGTCGTTATCAGCTTGTAAACATCTAGAACATCTACAAGAGGCATGGATCCTCATGAGCCCCCGCAGTTGCGGGGGCTCTTGAGGATCAATGCCTCTTGTTGGCTTTGTTCACAGACGCGTTATTGACTCTCGGCATAGAGGGGCCACTGCGGTGTAAAACTAGGACGATATATTGCATGTTATCAAGCTTGTAAATCTGAGTTATGTGGACAGGAAGCATCGAGTGATATTATTTTGACGCAGAACGTCGTTGTGTCGAGAGAAATCTTGAATGAAAGGGTTGAATGGCTGCTAAACAGCAGCGTAATAAAACGAATATTTACGCACGCACGCACGCAGATACACACGCACGCACGCACATACACACTAAGACACACACTACCGCCACCACCAACAGCAACAACATCACGCAACAACAACAACAATAATACACTTACATACGCGCACGCGCACACAGATCACATCTATTGTCATTGTATGTTTATTGTACACACAGGCCCCATATGAAGCATTGTATGGTATGGTATGGTATGGTATGGTATGGTATGGTATGGTATGGTATGGTATGGTATGGTATGGTGTGGTATGGTATGGTGTGGTATAGTATGGTATGGTATGGCGTGGTATGCTATGGTATGCTATGGTATGAGATGTTATGGTATGATATGCTATGGTATGATATGCTATGGTTAGCTATGGTATTCGTATTGTATTGTAAGTCTAGGAGTTGCACATATCCATCAATTTCAAGCTGCTCAAGACGCCACAAGGCTGAAAGCTGCAGCTTTGAAAGCCTGCTGCCACTACGCTCTACATTATGTGCAGACCTCCACTCTGCTATTAACTTTTGTGCATGCGATATATTTCTGTTCCATTCCACCTGCCCTAACGGGCCTACTCTTTTCTAAACAATTGGAGAGTAGGATTTACGAATTGTGGAGTTTCGGCATGATTGGATATATTCAGTGTGCAAAATAAAATGAATTTACTCAGCGCTGGACAAATGCGGGGAATTAGTCAGTGCGGGACAAATTCAAAAGCACCAGGCACATCACGAATGAGTAAATCCGTCCATTTTTCGTCCCTTCTGACGCATAATCGTAAGCTCACGACGAGAAAAAAATAAAACTTAAACTAAATTAGGCTATATAAGCTGCATATTTTTACACATGGAGTAATTACAGTGTATATATAGATAAAACAACACCAGTGACTGCGCTCACAGTGAGATAGTACTCGAATGAACCAGTTCAATGCTGAGAAAACTGGAAGTTCACCCGAATGCAAAAGGTATAGACCCTCATGAGCCCCCGCATTCGCGGGGGCTCATGAGGGTCTATGCCTCTTGCTGTAAGCACTTTGCATGCACGTTCCTTTGACGGCTTGGGCTCTCTAACGCTGAATTTACAATGATTTCAACAAGGCATCTGCGTGCACTGTTAGTGAGGTGTACAAGAGTCCGTCACTCGGCTACGATGAAAGAAAAAATTTGTTCTTCACTTTCAGGACTTCGTTATCTATGAGATAAAGGCAACTGTCTTCTCACTATTTAACTCATTCGAGACATGCCGCCTACGGATATGCGGCATAAGCCGCGTACCCGGAGGCGGCACGTCTCGAATGAGTTAAACTTTTTCTCTTGTATCTATAGCAGTTTCTCCCCTCGTCACCCGTTATCGAGACAACCCGTCTCCTCAGATCCGTACTCTCTAAGCAAAATATACGTTTATACATAAGCAATCACGTTGCTTAGTGCAAACACGCCTTTACCCTTCATTCCGTATCAAACCGCAAGGAAAAAAGTACACAAAGAAATGTTAAAAAATCCACAAACCAAAAACAAAACAAACAAAGAAACAAACTAAACAAACCAACAAAAAAAAAAAAAAAAAGACGAGGGGGGAGGGGCGAGAAAACAGCCATATGCCGAAGTATGTTAATAAAAACTAATAAACAATCACCCCCTCCTCCCTCCCCCCTCCCCCTAAAAAAATAAAATAAAATTTAAAAAATAAAATAAAAGGGTGGAGAGGGGGTGGGGCAAGGGGGGTGGGACAAGGGGGGTGGGTGGGGGGTGGGACAAGGGGGGCACAAGAAAATAGCCATATTCCGACGCATGTTAATACTTTTCGCACCAATTTCGTACAAAATAATCTGATGTTATAATTATACTATCGTGCGATAGAAATTTCCAAACGCCGGCACTTTACGTAGTTAACTGTAATCAAAACGGCGCAGACACAAAAAGCTAGATCAATAAAAGCCGATGGTTGTTAGTCTACGAAAAGCTATATGCACGCTTATGTACTAGATAAGGTACATATTTCTGACATAAATATAACTCAAAATATGATAAGTTAGACTGTAATTTCGAAAGGGGAAGCACATTAGAGTGAGGTAAATCGAAAGCGCTGAAAGCTGCATCACAAAAATGTTGGGGTTTTCGCTACGGGCACTTTCAAGGGCGTACATTTCGTGCATATATATCTATACAGGCTCACAATTGAAGTCAAAATCATTGTATCACGAATTAGGCTTTGCCAGTGGTTCTTGTCGCCTGTCGGAATCATCACGTCGAAAAGCGCTACCGACAAGCAAATGGTTACCCATTGCGCAAAGGCCATCGGGCCGATGTGGGCCACCGTTGGCTCGCGCACGGCCGTGCGCGGGCCAACGGCGGCCGACATTGACCCGATGGCCTTTTGCGCATTGTTAGGTAGTCGATGTCGAAGTCGAGAGCAGATGCCTAACCCGTGAAACGCCGATCAGTGATTTACAATACACTCGCTGTTCGGTTTTGTGTCTTTGTGCTCTGTTCATAATTTGTGAAAAGCAATGTCGTAGCTCGGTTTTCACCCGCTTAAGTTGAACCCAAAGTAGAGTACTCCGACTTCACACCAGTTGGTTTACCTCCCCTGCCTGATCTATCCAAATGGGAATACTCTTTGTCGCCATCGTTTTCAGGTGCTTGCTTCGGGGATTTGCTGCCACCAGTAGCTTCTGAAGGTTCTTCGGCTGTGGATGCTTCTTGTTCAAGAATAAAATATTGTCCGCCTGTTGTTTGTTCCTTGTTGGAGTGAGTCGTTTCCTTTTCCTCTTCAAGAATGAAATACTGCGTGTCGCCGGTTTGTTTGTGGCTTTTGATGTTTGCTTCTTCCTCGAGAATGAAGTACTTTCCTTCTCCCTTTGGCTGCTTGGACTCACCCGCTGCTTCTTCTTCCAGTACAAAGTATTGTCCACCTTGACCATCTTGCGTAGAAGCGGAAGGGGACTGATCACTATCGCCGGATGTTTGGCTCAAGGGAGTGTACTCTGCATCGGTGGAAGGATTCAGACAGGAGTACACATGGCCCATCTGGCTAACAACAGCTGATGATAGTTCGACGGTATCGCCTGCTGGCAGACCGCGCGCAAAAGAGAACTCGCTCTTGGTCAGGCCTTGAGCTGAAGAGTTGCCGTTCCTGACTGAGGCTTCTAAGGAAGTGGTGTCATCCTTGCGTGCAGTGAAAGAAGAGTTATCAGCGTTGCCTACAGGGGCGGGAGGCAATTTTCTGTTTATGTCGTCGTCTAATTCGTGGTAGACAGAATCTTCCACATCAGCGTTTGGAGCAGTCTTTGGTACGTTACTGCTGGCGTTGTCAATGTAGGTGTAATTGTACTCACTGTTTCTCTCAGGGACAGCAACTCTTTCGGCGCCACCCTAGAACAAAGGGAAGCAATCGCACTTAACCCCTTCACTGCCGAGAAAAAAAGAGTGCACGCTCCAACTACAAGAGACATTAAACCCTCATGAGCCCCCGCGACAGCGGGGACTCATGAGGATCTATGCCTCTTGCTGAGACGCTGTTGGCTTTTGGTCGTTGAATGAACCAAGATTTCAGAAACAACAATGTACGTACATGCTACGTACAGAGGCATGGACGGGATTAATAACGTGTGAACTTCTCTGTGATTTTGGACCCGTGTGGCTTCAGGCCGAAAGATCCAAACTCACAGACCAGCACACAATTATGTACTTGGTCTACAGAAGCAGATAAACCCCTTGACTGCCGAGAATAAATGAACGCGATGCAACTGCAAGAGCCATAGATCCTCATGAGCCCCCGCGACTGCGGGGGCTCATGAGGATCTAGGCCTCTTGCTGTTACCATTTTGTGTCCTCGTTCTTTCCACAGTTGTGGCTTCCGGTCGTTCGGTAAACACAGATTTCAAAAACAAAATATACGTCCGATGGCAGGGTAAGGGTTAAACAGTATACAATTTACCACATCGAAATTCCGCATTAGTTTATCTGATAAATAACTGGTATGAGCTATCGATCATGAAATAATGTTTTACGCTTTAAAAAGTGTACTTACTTTAGGATCAAATGATGCATTGACGATAACTCCAGGGTTCCCGCTGGTACCCTGGATTGTCTTATCCGCCCCGGCACTGAAACACGCCAACAAAGATTATTATTTTTATTTTATATGTGGTCAGCGTGAAAAGTCGTATAAGATTTTGCGTGCACATTTTCTTGTTTGTTTACTGGGTTGGCACCTCGTTCACGAACAGAGAATAGAGTTTAGACAGGCAATAGCTTTGCTGCTTTTTTTTTTTTTTTTTTTTTTTTTTTTGGGGGGGGGGGGGGGCGCCAACGCAATTTACCTCTCTTTTCTTTTCTTTTTTTTTCTTCTTTTTTTGTGTGCTTTTTGTCTACCTTACTGAAAAGACTCTTAAAACAGTAAAATATATTTGTATCCTTTTACGAAAAAACAAACAAACACAAAAACAAAACAAACAAACCACAATCTTCTCATATTTATTTTTTTTAACGAGAGAAAAAAACAAGTCTTCTAATCCCCGAATGACTTTTCATAACAGCAACAGCTGTTTGTCCCGGTATGACTGTGTCACCTAAAAGTTATAGGTACGAAAATCATCTATACATTTACACAGTTTGAACATTTCTACGAGGAATGACGTAAAATTCGTTAATGTACACGGCGTTGAGGGGCTAGCAATGCCATGACGCAAAGCTTATAACGACGTCATTTCCCAATTCTGTTATTCTTCTTCAGAATGGCTGTGGGCCAGCCCACAGAACTTACAATTGGCACGAAAATACGGGTGGATGGTATGTCTAACTGTCTTTGTATGTGCCATTGTGCCGATCGGGGGGTAGGGTGCATTAGGGTGGGGAGAGATTGAACAGAAGGATACGCTTTAAAATAGGACAACTCTGAATCATACACGAAAAACGCATGTGGGATCAAAACAATACAGTAAACTTTGGGATGAAATTCTCATCTTGTTTATTCTTTGTATGCTCTTCTATTCTTTGGAGGTTGAGGCATGACTCACGCCCTGGAATGGATTGCTACGCTGGATAGCAGCCAAATCAGTCACGCCGCCATTATCACAGACTCAAAATGTCTGCCGCAAAAACAAAATCGACGCAGGAATGGAAACTTCGAAGACTTTTGTGGGTCTTATGCCAAGAACATGCTGGAGTCCAAGGCAATGATCGAGCGGACACCCTCGCTAACAAGGCAGAGGTCACACGGGTGTTACGGATGGGCAGATTAGACGTGGTGAAAAACCTGAGAAAGTATTTTAGGAACAGAGACAAGGGCACCACACAATAGATTGCCTCCAGACCAGAGGTGTGGAGAAAGGCAGCGATCTTTGGCCAGACTTGAAAGGACGTGAGATATCCATAGTAATCCAAAGCAATATTGGTACAATCTCGAAAAGAATTCTGATAGATGGAGCGCGTATAGGCCTTTCCGAGCGCAGAGATCCCACCTTGACTGAACTGAACTATTCTTTGTATACTTCTCTTTTTCCCTCTATGCTTTCCTATTCTCATAATGCTTTTCTATGTTGCTTACGCCTAGCTATTTATTCTCTGTATTCCAAAGCGACTTACCTCTCTTCCCTGGTCCTTCTTCGTTTCCGCCACCAAAGGGCGAGCACCGCTGCAATAACAGAAACCAGGAGCACGGCGACTACAGGTCCGACCACAGCTCCTGCATTACTAGTAGCTGGGTACAGAAGAAAAGAACAAGATTAACCCCTTCACTGCTACTGTACGTACATTGTACATTGATTCATTCAACAACCAAAAGTCAACGCCGTCCAAGAAACATAGATACAAAGTAGTCTCATCAAGAGGCATAGATCCTCATGAGCCCCCGCAGTCGCGGGGGCTCATGAGGATCTATGTCTCTTGCAGTTAGATAATCTTCACTTTTTTTCTCGGCAGTGAAGGAGTCTAAAGACGTTAGTGTGCCGTTATATTAAATAGATCGAGATCGAAGCGGTACAACTTGACCTCAGTGATTAAACATGAATACAGAACGTTTTACCACATGAAATACAACCAGATAAATGACACTACACTTATTAATCACAAAACATTTTATCGCACGTGTAAGTAGATACCTGCGAGCAAAAGAAATGCGACATTGCTTTAATCATCGGAAACACTTTTATTATAATCCATGGTTTTGTGACACGTTTCTGTGTCAGATTAGAAGTTTTTCATTTTTTACCGACGAGATGAATACCTAGCGTTGATCACGTATTACCTGGAGTAGCAGAGTGTGTTACAAAATAATTTAATAAGCAGTTTTTTTTTTCCTGCGTGGCGTCACAGTACATAAGTATTTGTGTAGATTTTGTACACGTTCACTAAAAGAAAAAGAACAAGATGAGGATGTCATCCCAAAGTCTACTGTATTGTTTGGAGCTCACGTGCGTTTTTCTTTTAGGAACATTCAGAGTTGTTCATATTTTTAAGCTTATCCTTTTGATCCATTTCCCTCCTCTCTAAGCCAGTCTCTGATAAACACACATGCAGGCGCACACAAATGAAGACGGACACACGGCGCTTCACGCCATTGAAAATTAGTACGCCCTGTGGGTTCGTGTAGCAACAGGGATTGATAAGAATAATAGCACGAGCAGCAAATGAGGTCACTATGAGCTTGACGTCATGACATCGCTAGTCTCACGACGCTGTGTAGACACTGACGCATTTGACGTGTCAAGTCAATCATTCGAGACACGCAACTTCTTCCAGGGCTGACTGTTTTGTTCCACATAGCCTCTTCTGACTATTTGATGGGAGTATATACTTGATCTAAAACTTGCAAATATCTTCATACTATTACTATTCAGAAGGTTGAAGAGGTGCGGACAACGGTGGATTACGAACTCATCCAATGTCTATTTCAAAGCTAGCTATCCAAAATTCCAAGTGAAGTGTGGGTCAATCGACATTCTATTAGAGAGAGAGAGAGAGAGAGAGAGAGAGAGAGAGAGAGAGAGAGAGAGAGAGAGAGAGAGAGAGAGAGAGAGAGAGAGAGAGAGAGAGAATGACAATGATCCTTTATTTGACAACGGTAAAAGTTTCGGTAGTAACAACCATTTTTCGAACTTGCCGTTGCTAATCTACTGATTACAGAGTTACTATCGTACTAATTGTTTTCTACTACTAGGAAGGAAAAAAAATTACATGACACAGCACAAGCCAAGAATGAAAAAAAAAATAAAAAAAAAAATAATGTAGGGGGGGAAGTGACATAGGAATTACCAACTTTACTGGTCGGGCATGATGACATGTTGTGTGAGAGAGAGAGAGAGAGAGAGAGAGAGAGAGATAGAGAGAGAGAGAGAGAGAGAGAGAGAGAGAGAGAGAGAGAGAGAGAGAGAGAGAGAGAGAGAGAGAGAGAGAGAGAGAGAGAGAGAGAGAGGTTTTCTTTGTGTCAATTCATGTATAATAATGACGTGTCTGGTGCTTGGCGTCAGTTTAGCAACAATGTATAACACCAGCAACAATCTATAATGTGTCTAGTGCTTTTACTTTACCGTCACTGCCGAAGTCGAGAATTCTTCGTGTCGACATTTCAATTATTCTGTGATTAATTATTTTTTTACAAAAATTTTGAATAGATACAAAGCTAGTTAACGAACTCATCCAATATCTTTCTAGAACCTAGCTGTATTCAAATTTCAAATAAATATAACACAAATTACGGACTCAAATGCGGGTCAACCGACTTAGTATAAACTGCAATTTTTCTTTTGAATGAGTAATCCAATATAAAAATGCTGAAAAGTACTCCGAGATACATCTTGAAGGAAGCATTTCCTAATTTTCAGACCTGTACGTACACAAACACAGGCACACACACACACACACACACACACACACACACACACACACACACACACACACACACACACACACACACACACACACACTCATGTATATACACGGTGTTTCCCACCAAATGTACGTTCAACAGCGCGGTTGGCGTAGCTAGGCATGACGTAATTTTTCTCGTGTTACTTCACTGTCAGCTTTATGTGTGCCCGCCTATGTTTTTGCATGCTACGGAACATGCTCCGAGCAGCCCCATCTCAAAGACTACCGTATTTTCAATACGGTTGACAAAAACCCGAAGAACAACGCGGTGCATAACTGCATTAATAGTACTTTTGAGCCGTATTTTCTCTCTTTGCTGTAGGTTTTGACCCAAAAGGTTGCGATAAGTACGAAGGGTTGGCAAACTGTACGATGATAGACACGCAGTCCGATGCTCAGTTGTGTCCTAAGAAGTGTAAAAACGTCAGAAGGCATAAAATGTTTCTGTCTTATGGTGCCTATCAACGAATAATGCGTTATGCAGTATCTCTCGAGAATAAAATTATTATGTGCAGTGTGGATTTATGACTAGTGTAATATCTAATACACACCTTTTGTTTCAGAAGGTTGATCACACGAGCCTGGATAGAGCGTCTGAAAGTTGCAGCCGATATACTCTGAAAACACAAAACAACCATTTTTTTTTTTTTAACTTTCCTTTCATTCAATTACCAAATGATTGACGATTTGGTGCCACTGAAACGGGTAAACGTGTCCATTTGTTTGTTTACGTCTTTGTAAAATATGCACTTAAATGACTCGTCATTTTGTGCAAGCCACGAAGACAAATAATATTTCGCTTAGTGGGCTAGCATAAAATAGACGACATGTTGCATGCAGAAAATGTACCCTGCCGCTAGGTGTTGGGAAGTGCATCACACAGAAAGGCACTAACCGCAGCGTAGCTTTCCTGAGTTCCCTGGGGATTCCTGTCGACAATATAACTTGCAATATGCCTTCCTGAAAGAGAAATATATCAGATCTTTTCAAGTAGCAGCAGCACATATGCATGCTCACGTGATTGGCTGACTGGCTGACTGATCGACTGACTCACTTATTGACTGATTGACAGACCGAACGACTGACTGAGAGACTTCATCTCACTGTCGGACTGACTGGCATAATTACTGAATGAGAGGCGTTTTAACTGACCGACCGACTGACTGCCATTTAGATGGACATTCTGATGGATGGATGTGTGAATTAACTGATCAACTGGAGGATGGATGGATTAATGGATGGACGGATGGACAGACTGAATTGATCGATCGATCGACCGAACGATATATTGATTGCTTGATGGATGGATGGATGGATGGATGGATTGATTGATTGATTGATTGATTGATTGATTGATTGATTGATTGATTGATTGATTGATTGATTGATTGATTGATTGATTGATTGATAGAAAAACCTTTAAACGTAAACGTAATCTTACAGCTTTTTGGTGAAGTTTAACGTGTTGGTGTCATAGTCGTTTTCGAACTTTGTCACACTCCTCGGGCAGCATGTCTTTAATGTTTCATCGTTTGATGTCCGGCACGAGTCTGTTATAATTATATATAAAAAAATTGTACTCTAAAACTTCGCCTACTATTGTTGGGAAAGTCCTAAGCTGCTGTTGGTTTTTTGACAATAACAGGCAATGTGCTCAATGTAAGTACGCCGGGCTCAGTGTTAACCTCCTTGTGTATGAAAATATGGTTGCTGTAAACATTATTATTTGAGACAGAATTGTAATGAGTGTTGAAAATTGTCTACGCAAGTACTTTGAAAAGAGATTAAATAGTGTTGCGTAGTGCAGCTCTGGCTTGTCAGGAATTGTTTTAATCAGAAAGATTATGTAACCTCACTAAATCTGATGCGGTCGTTGCAAGCTAAAAGTTTTAGTAAAAATGAAATAGATTTAAATAGTGCACATGTAAAATAAAATAAATTGACTTGCAATTTCCTGTTGTGCAGTTCTCTCCATTGATATTCTTCGGGGAAAGTGGTGGAGAAAAGTTCATTATACATCGCTTCCTGTTGTCCATACATCTAAAACTGAAGCTCCTGCAATTGTGAAAAAATGTCGCACGCACGCACGCGCAGAAACACACAACTTACATCTTAACATCCAGCAGACGGACACTAAAATTAATTGATTTCCAAACATTATTCCATTCGAGACGTGCCGCATCCGGAAACGCGGCATTAGCCGCGTATCCGGATGCGGAGCGTCGCGAATGAGTTAAAGTACGCATGAATCAACAATGAGCTAAAGGCCTTGTCGGACGGTACAGTTTCTGAAACAGTTTCTGAAAACAGTTTTCTAAAACAAGAGTTTTCGAAAACTGTTTGCTTCGAGCATGTCACACGAAGAAACAGCGTTGTTGTGTTGCGTGTATACACTTTCCATAGTTGTTTACCTTGGGCGATCTTTTGGCGAAGGGAATTGTGAAAAATCATTGTTGTGTATCAAAATGACAGAATCAAGTTCTGACGATGACATCATTTTGATTCAAGCAGCACAAAGTCCTCTAAAGGCGAAAGAGAAGAGAAAGGGGATGGCGGGTGCGACCTTGGGTCGATAGAAAACGCGTGCATGGTAAAAGGGGTTGTCACGTGATCTTTTGTTTCACGTTGATTGGTTCAAGCAGTTGCGTTTTCCGAAACAGTTGCAAGATTTTAGGATCGGTACTAAATTCTGAAAGCTGTAGGAAACTGTTTTCAAAAACAGTTTTGTGTGCCATGTCACACGGCGTGTTTTCAAAAAAGCTGTGTTTTTGTTTTTGAAAACTGTTTTCAGCCCCGTCTGACATAGCCTTAACTCATTCAGCCCGACGGCTGTTTTTCCCAAATTTTGGAGGCGTCATCTAATGACTATGCACAGTTGCAGGAGATGGTTCGACCATGATAACTCAAGAGCAGTGCCAGATTAGCTTGGCGCCGACAGGCGCCAAGCTAATCTGGCACTGCCCTTGAATTGTCATGGTCGACCCATCTCCTGCTGTAGTGCGTCAGGGCCGAATGGGTTAAGCAACCAAAGCTACAAGTAAATCAACAATGATCCATACAATAATAAACGACCGATCCTTGCATTACCCATGTAATCCCAAGGCCGCAGTTCCCAAATTTTGGAGCTGTCACCAAAGGCTTATGTAAACGTGACAGGAGACAATTCAAAGGTAGAGCCGCATTAGCTTGGCGCCATCAGGCGCCAAGCTAATGTGGCACTACCGCTGAATTATCATGGTCGATCCACCTCCTGCTGTCATGCGTCGGGCCTAAATTAGCTGCATACATCAGTGCCGAAAAGGAAAACTGTGTAATGTTTCGGGACCCCAATGCAATGTGTGTGTCTGTCTCACGGGTACTGTACGCACTGTACGCTGAATGCACGTGATTGAAACATTTTCTGCCGTGAAAAACGTGAGCTGACAGAGGGGAGTAACCCCATGAACGTCTTTGCGCTTGATGAGTTATATTTGCACTGCTTTAAAAGAGACAATACATTTTTCCTCTATTGGCAGTGAAGAGGTTAAGCAGGCAATCATGTTTTCAGAAAGCGGTCCAACTCAGCACAAGCTAACCTCAACCAGCACTAATCAAGCGACAGACAAACAAGTCGATAAAGGAACGATATATAGACAAAAAGACCACATACTGTTTTTGTTGCATCCTCGAATTCGGGGTTGATTTATCAGCGTTTCTGATAGTACAAACAGCGTCACCACCATTGTTTTCATCGTTGTCGTCATCGCTTGCGTCGTCATCAGTGTCAGTATGATCGTTACCTCGATCCGACATGTGTTGAGTATTTCCTGTGAGAGAGTATGATACAAATTAATCCTTTGCTTGTCGGTAGCTGGTTTTTGTCGCGATGGTTCCTACAGGAATCATCTCGACAAAAACCGCTACTGACGGGCAAAGGGTAAATGGACAAATGCAAAGGCATTGTTAAATGCAATCTCATGTATTTTCACATGTCTTATGTAAAACTGCCCCAGAGACTGTTCATTATGGACGGTCATTTCCGGGTCAACCTGACGCAACAATAGCCCAAAATATTGTCACAGGATTTACTACTGAATGTAAACGCAATGAAACTTTCTTTTACATCATCATTGACACAGCCATTTTGCAAACCTGCTGTTGCTAACGATTACAAGAAGATATACATAAAATATAAATGTACATGCATATAAGTAAAATATAATACTTGCAGACAGTTGACAACACTGTTCACATAAACAGACATATTCAAAGACATACAGACCACCGCCCACCCCCCTCCCCCCTCCCCCCTCCACCCCCCGCACACACACACACACACACACACACACACACACACACACACACACACACACACACACACACACACGGGCAGAATGCAATAAAAAGTATATGGTTGCCCCATCGGCAGCGGTCTATTGACAGAGCATCCCAAAGTAGAAAGAAACATGCTTAGAAAGACAGTTAAAGCACACGTGTGTTGTCTTTTAGAAACGTGCTTCTTTCTACGTTGGGTTGTTCTCATCATTTTACACGCTTACTAGTCTCCTTTTTGCCATGATTAGCGATACATTTGTATGTAATATTTTCACGTGATTAGTTTGACTTAAGGGCGAGCTGGATAACTCAGGTGGTTTAGAGTTCGACTCTTGTCGTGTGTTCTTCGAACCAGCTGGAGTCAACATTTTACGAGCGCCGTCTTTGAAATCACCTCTAACAAAATAAATTAAACCCTGCATGTTTTACTTTTTGGTTTGATTGTTACTGCTGACTTTAGAATAGATGGTCTACTAGATCGACTTATTTGCAGATTTGTCTGTAGAACATTCATGTTCGCATTTTTTTTTTTCTTTTTTTTTTTCAGTTGTCATTACATTTTCTTACCTACCACTTTCTTTGCTGCCTTTGAGCGGAAAAGCTGCATCACACACGTGTTTAATGCAGTCGAGCTGCGTGAGCGGCCAACTGTGCACAACATTGTCTTGTGAAAGTCTGGTCAACAAAAAGGTATGGGCACACGCGATATTGAAACTTGAACTACTTTCAGCTCATGCGCAATGACATCATTTCATGTTGACGACTGGCACTCTCGCGTCATTTATTGTACTATTAGGAACATTTGTCTTGTATCCAAAATATTGACGTCACATTACAAAGCAAATTACGTCACAAACTTTGCCAAAACACAATGGCAGCTGTGTTGTGACTAGGTGTGCGTGTGCCGAAAACCAACTCACATCGGCTTTATGCACAGAAAAAGGTGAGTAAGAAATAGATTCTTACGTCGCTTTTGCTCGTAGGATACGCTTTTAAAACCACTTGAGTGAGATGTTCTGTATCGCCTAAACACCGATGTATGAATCTATATATGCATACTATTTATTCCCTTGCTTTTTTCTAATAAGGGAGAAAACTGTGCAGTTTAGACCAATAATCGGAGACATCATATTTTGTGCCTTACTGATCTACAATTATTGGTCTTTAATGCCGAGTTCTCTCCCTCATCAATGATTTTTCCTACCTACTCTGTGCGTTCTCCTGGATCATAAGCACTGACAGTCACCCTGTTTGCTTTCCTTTTTAAGTCCCTTCTATTTATAGAAGGGACTTTTAGGATGGGTCGAGGTGTAATGAATTTAATAGCATGTCCATGATGTCAAAGGCGGGCAGGCCTAAACCTCTGACAACTGAAGTAACAAGATACAAATTACGTCATGTCTAGTTACGCTAACCTCGCTGCTCAACGTACACTTGGCGCGAAAGGCCGTATGTGCGTATGTGTGTGTGTGTGTGTGTGTGTGTGTGTGTGTGTGTTTGTGTGTGTGTGTGTGTGTGTGTGTTTGTCAGCGTGTGTCAGTGTGTGTCAGTGTGTGTGTGTGTGTGTGTGTGTGTGTGTGTGTGCGCGTGCGTGCGTGTGTGCGTATGTATGAAGACACGAGAATCTCAGATATTGCTGTAAGTACACGCTTGAAACTTGGCGAAATACTTTATTTAAGGGTGGCTAAAAGAACCTCCAAAGCATATTGTAACTGGACGTCTCATTAAAGACCTAAAAGACCCCGTTTATAGAAAGTCAGTTGACCCATATTAATGTCCGTAAATTTTGTCATATTTACTAGACATTTTGGATGTAGCTAGTTTGGAGAAAGACTTTCGATGAGTTCGTTAGCCGGCTTAGTAGCCTTTCAACTTCTTCAATAAGAAAGATTTTTGTTTTCAGGAAAAAAAACACAAAAACACCTTGACTTCTTGAGACAGTCAGACAGCGGAGGTGACGTAAAAGAAGCAACTCCGTCACCACTCCGTCAGATTGACGCAGTATTTTAAATATGACGTAATTTTGTTTCTCTCTCTCTCTCTCTCTCTCTCTCTCTCTCTCTCTCTCTCTCTCTCTCTCTCTCTCTCTCTCTCTCTCTCTCACACACACACACACACACACACACGCACACACACACTCACACGCACATGCGCGCATCTCTAAATCTCTAAATGCGCCCGAAGGAGATGTTTGGAGCGCACGCACAAACACGCATACACACACACACACACACACACACACACACACACACACACACACACACATACACAAATATCTACGCGCTTTCAGAAGAGCATGCAGGTGTACTTAGTATAATTATCATGTAGCTACATTTTGAATAAGAATTAATTCAGTTTTGGATCTACTATACACTCCCACCAAACAGGCAGCCCTGGAAGAGGCTGTGTGGAGCAAAACAGTCAGCCCAGGAAGAGGCTGCGTGTCTGAACATCAATTTCGTCACTGTGTTCACGGCGTCGTGAGACTAACGATGCCATGACGTGAAACTTATAGTGACGTCATTTTGCTGCTCGTGCTATTCTTTTTCAGAAATCCTGTCGATTCTCCAGCTCACAGAGCGTACTAATGGCGGGAAGCGCCGTGTGTCCCTCTTTACTTGTGTGTGCTGGCGGTGGGTGTTGATCAGAGATTGGCTTAGCGAGGAAGGAAATGGATCAGAAGGATAAGCTTAAAAGTTTGAACAACTCTAAATGTTCCTTTAAATAAAATAATAAAAAGCATGTGAACTCCAAACAATACGGGAGAATTTGGAATGATATCCTCATCTTCAATAGGAGATATTTCAACATCAGAATCAGGTCAAAGACAAATGATAGAGACCCTTGACAGCGAGGACAGCTCTCAAAGAAGGGACTTTGTGGGTTATGGTTCATACCATCTTGTTAATGTTTTGAAAGACGTGCGAAGTATGCCGCCACTGTACCAATGGACGTCACAACTGCATAAGGTATTGTTTCTCATGGACCCCCGTAGTTGCGGGGGCCCACGAAGAGCTATGCCCCTTGCTGAAACCACTTAATACCCATGCTCTTGACGGCTACTGTTTACTGGCAGTGAACGGGATAAAGAAAGTAGTTATACTGTGAACAACGATAACTCCAGATCCGACTTAAAACGTGTACCGTACCCAGAAGTAAAGTCAGCAATACAAAATACAGCAAGCATTTTTCCTGTTCACAGTGTTTTGCCAGTCACTTCTCTTCGACACAGAAATAGAAACATGTTACAATTAACCCGGCCTCCTGTACTGGCAACCATCGGTAATGTTAACCCTTTTCATTCTGATACACCCATTGCTTAAAATAAATCTGACTGTGACAGTTTAAGGGTAGTGCCAGAATAGCTCGGCGCCTTAGGCGCCAAGCTAGTCTGGCTCCGCCCTTGAACTTAAGTGGTTGATCTCTCTCCTAATCTGTAATGTAGCTTTCAGAGGACAATTAACAACTTTTACAAAGTCAGCCTCAGGATGTAATGGGTTAACAGTACAGGTGGATTAACGCACAAGGAAGTTAACCCATTTAGCCCCACGGCTGATTTTTCATATTGTAGAGGTGTCATCGAACGACTATGCACTATTTACAATAGAGAGATGGTCCATAATAATTCAGTGGAAGTCCTGAGATGGCGCTAAGCTAATCCGGCACTACCCAAGAATCTTTATGGTCGCTCCACTTTCTGCTGTAGTGCGTTGAGGCTAAATTGGTAAGCTGCACATTTGGGTCCAAGTTTGTGTGGTAAAACAATTTTATAAGTAGTTTTTTTTGTGTGTGTGATTTGTCATGACCAAAGAATAGATTCGTATATTGAACGCTTTGAAAAAGAAAATCACTAAACCACGAAATAAAACAAAGCTAACTTTCCTTTGTTACAATAACATGTCCCAAGCAACAAAATGTCATAAATCTGCGCACGTTTCTTTTCCAGTGAGATGGCTTTAGTCGCCTGCTCGGCGTTAAACTCCAATAACTAACCATTGTATGCTCCTTTGCGCAGCATGTACGTTCATGACGATGGAATTCAAAAAGCAAGTCAAATAATAACAACACAATCTTTTCCTCGCGGTGGTAACAGGCCTTCCGAGTAGATGTAATTCACACTTTTATGACAGGCAATGTTCAAAATGAATTTATTGGTCAGTATATCTGTCAACACTATGTTGCAACCAGTACTGAACCCTGAGAAATAGCAACCGTGTGCGCACAGCTGTGTAATATGGGTTACTTACTTGAGACGAAAATGTGTTTATGTACTCACATGTCAGAAGACATTAAACATAACTTTTGAGTCCTGATCAAGCAAAGTGATATGACAACTTTTTCATATATGTCTAACTCATTCGAGACGTGCAGCCTCCGGAAACATGGTTTTAAGCCACGAATCCGGAGGTGGCACGTCTCGAATGAATTAAATAACAAAAAACAGTTGTACTAAACGTCGGCTATAAATATTCGCCAAGGGGACCCAGTTTTCCTTTTGTTATATCTGTTTGTTTAAGTCTGCTTTACTCGAAGTAAGACCTCTGACATCGGGACCTCTGACAATGTGTTATATCCGAAGCGAAGTAATTTGTAATTAGATATGTGTGCAGGTCTGTAATTTCGAACCTTACGGCTTTAAGCCGTATGGTCCGAAATCACAGACCAGCACACATTTGCGAAGGAAAAAGTGAAAACTTACTCATTACGAAAATTACAAGCGCACTCACACGTATCAGAAGACTTTATGCTGTACACCCTGTGTCTTCAATCAGGTAGATCGTTTTGAGAACTTTATCCTTGGGGTGAAATGATACAACGCTGATACACACGATGTGCTTCTGTTAATGGGGATTTTCAAGTTACTTGTATACTGGCTAGTGGATTCCTTAACAGGCTGCACGAACAACAATTTACTTCCTCGTTTAAAGAGACTTGCACTAATGTATTAAAGTGGGACGTTAGAAACATTCAGCGACTATTTACAGTGCCATTACGTGTAATCCGAACACAAAGTTTAGCAACATTTGTGTCTTGCAGACATACCTAATGAACCTCTACGGCAGTTTGGACACGCAGCAAACACGTAATCACACTTGTTTATTCTGCGCAGCCATTTGCACATCAATGTATTTTTAGCCCTGCTCCTACAGATAGCGTTGTATTTTACAGAGCGGAGCGCAATCATGGTCAAATTACATATTAACACATTCTGCCCCGATACCGAAATCCCCAATATTTTAAGTTATCCGCTGAAGACTGTATTACACTTCTGGCGACAGATCGAGCGTAATAGTTCAAGTGTCGTGCAAGAATAGCTTGGGGCCTATTGGCGCCCAGCTATTCTGCACCACCCTTAAACTATCACCGTTTATCCATGTCTTGCTGTGGTGTGTCGGGGCTGAATGAGTTAAGACGACGTGTGCTGAAACCGCGTTTCCTGTGTCTAAATGAACCATATCTTGACCAGTAACACGCGTTTCATATCTATCTGTTTCAGAACTGTTTCTCTGAACAGTGAGGGCGGTAGCTGGCTTTAAAATAGTTCACTAGCAAAAAACCATTGAAGTAGAAAATTGAGGTAGAATGTTTTATGTGTGCTTTACCACTTGACTTTCAGTGACGATACCGCTGGGTGACAAAGACGCGTAACTACTTTAACCGCTACTGACGATACCGCTGGTAAAGACGAGTAACTACTTTAACCGCTACTGACGATACCGCTGGGTGACAAAGACGCGTAACTACTTTAACCGCTACTGACGATAACGCTGTTTGACAAAGACGGGTAACTACTTTAACCGCTACTGACGATACCGCTGGGTGACAAAGACGCGTAACTACTTTAACCGCCACTGACGATACTGCTCGGCGGAAAGGACGCATTACTACGTCACTAGCTAACTACGTAACTACGCGTTTTTCCCGCCGAGCGTTAACGTCAGTAGCAATCAAGGGGTTAAATCACTGACCGTTCCGACCACAGTCGGAAAATGGCAAGTTAATCTGGCACTTTTCTATAGATGATCGTGGCGATTCAACATGCTTTTATCTTTGATGTTGTCGTTGTGGTTTCTGTTGTTTTTGTTCGTATTCATGGACTCAGCACTCTAGTCTTTACAAAGAAGATTACCTCATTCAACCCGGCGCACGTATTTCCCAACTTTTGGAGGCGTCATCTAATGACTATGCACCTGTTGCAGGATATGGATCGACCATGATAATTCAAGGGCAGTGCCAGATTAGCTTGGCGCCGACAGGCGCCAAGCGAATCTGACACTACCCTTGAATTATCATGGTCGACCCATCTCCTGCTGTAGTGCGTCAGGGCTGTATGGGTTAAGAAGATTGCGTGTGTGGTTGCTTATAGTTACTCACCAAGCAGGGAAATGCCAAACTCCTTGATCAGATGATAGAATGTTCATTTCATTTATTTTATTTCATGTTTATTTTATTTTCTTCTTTTCTTCTTTGTCATCATCGTCATCATCATTATCATCATCATAATCATCATCATAATCATCTTCTTTTTTCATTTTCTTCTTAGTATTATTATCTTCTTTAATGTTGCTCAGTGCCTTTAACGATGAGTAGTCTCTGGTTTTCAACACTTTATTATCAAAGGAAGTACACGTTTATATTGAGAGGCCGGTGAAACACGGTAGAATAGACCCTACGCGAGATCGACTCGGGGTCACGTTACCGTAGCAAACTGCAACGTCAGATCGGCCTGGGGTCTCGATCAGCAGCGTGGAAAAACTGCAACGCTGTATTGAATTAGAGTCACTGCATTGTAGAAAACTCTAACGCCAGATCGTGCTGGGTCACTTTGCTATGTCAACCTGCAACGCCAGATTTGTCTCGGGTCACAGAAGGGTGGACAATTGAAACGCCATATCGGCCTGGGTTGAAAATGCGATGAACAAAACTGCAACTCCATATAGGCCTGGGGTCAAACTATGGTAAACAACTGCAACGCCTGATCGACCTGGGTCCCTTTTCTGTGGCAACATCTGTGCAACGCCAGGTCATTCTGGGGTCTCAGCAGCCCGAATCCTGTAACGCCAGGTTGGCCTGGGGTAACAGCAGCATAGAAAACTGTCACGCCAAATTGATTTGGGGTCACCTTCCTATGGAATCTCACAATGCCAGATCACAATCATGGCACATTTAACGCAAAAACGAGTTCCTCGTCTACTCAAGGAACATAGACATAAATGAAACCAGCAAGAGACAAAGACCCTCATGAGCTCACGCAGATGCGCGGGCTCATGAAGTTATCTGTCTCTTGCAACCAATTGCCTCATCAAAGAAACCATGGGTCGATCTTTCGTAGGTTCTTTCTGGAGCGTGAAACCGGTCTTTTGACAGGCGTAGCACGTTCCTCATTCAATAACAGTAGTAAAAGGCCTGGCTGCTCTCAAGATCTTACTTATTTACTTTCAGTTTCAAGTGTATGATAATGACAATGAAATTTCCTGTTTGCTTAAAGTGCATACGACTGCTCCAAAGAGGACTTTGCTTGCTAAAAAATTGAAAATGCAACAGATTGTCAACGTGTGTCTTGCCTAAACTTATCAACTATCTTTTTTTTCACTACACTTAACAGATTTTGTGCCCGTTGTGTGTAACGAAAGAACTCTTCCACATAAGAAGGAGAAAAAGAACAGCATATTCCTTCAGTTTGCAAAATGCAAACTGTATTTTTTTTTATTATTATTAGTGTAAGACATACTGAGAACATTTGTAAAAAAAAAAAAAAAATCTTTTTTCTTTTTTTTTTTTCTTCTGTAACCCCGGCTCTAGGGCTTTCAAAGCAAAGAACGTTACATTTAGAACTCAATTGTAAACTTTGATTTAGCGGTGTCTGTAAAAATGAAATACTGCTGTGAGTGCTAAAGTTTCTGTGGCTTATAAAATATTGCACCACCTGTTCCGGTCGCGGGATGCTGCACCGGAGACCACATTCACACACTCACATCTCACACTCCGCGCACACACAGAAAAACATGCACTCATCGATTCATAAACAGGCACGCTCAAAATCACACTATTATTCTCAAACCCGCGATCTTTCTCTCTTTATCAAAGACTGAGAGTGAGGTTATAAAAATCAATGTACTTATTCAAGAAAGATCAGCACAATCAGAGTGTACAATCACTGCAACATCATCAAAATAAGAGTGAGATAATCAAAGCATAGATTCGAAGAAAGATATATTCTTTGATGGTATAAAAATGACTGGTGGCACACACCTGAAACTTCATTACTCTGTACTCAGCTACTCTACAAATTCCCATAAAACCTAAAGGTATAA
The DNA here is from genome assembly GCA_036245525.1 of Semisulcospira habei. NCBI lineage: Eukaryota > Metazoa > Mollusca > Gastropoda > Semisulcospiridae > Semisulcospira > Semisulcospira habei. The sequence goes on along the minus strand of BTPG01000001.1, from coordinate 155,518,470 downwards.
GACATGCTAGTATCACTTTTTGACTCTAACGGAATGTCATCGCTGCTATAAACTTGGAACGAATAAATGTCTGCCTGTATGAAGCGGCCTGTAAATGTGAACGACCATCCAGAATCAAATCTGCAATTGAGCACATTTGATATTTTAATACTTCGTATCAAAAACTGCCGAGAACTTCCCGGCAACACGGATTATTCGCCGAGAGAATAATGAGGTTTCGTTTGCAACAAACGACTCCCAACAACGAACGCAAAATCAGCGTGCACCATCACTTTAAACATCTCGAAGAGGCATACATTCTCATGAACCATCGGGACTCTGGCGAATCTGTGCCTCTTGGAGGTGTTTGGAGTTTTGGATCTATGCCACTTGGAGATATTTGGAGTGTTGTCATTGCTTATGGCTACCCGCCGTGATTTTGCTCTCGTTCGTTGTTCGTTCGTTCTCGTTCGTTGTTCGTTCGTTCTCGTCCGTTGTTCGTTCGTTCTCGTTCGTTGTTCGTTCGTTCTCGCTCGTTGTTCGTTCGTTCTCGTTCGTTGTTGAGAGGTCGTTCGTTGCAAACGAAACGTCACTTTTGTTTAACTCTTTCTACCCCAACACCGAAATCCTTAAATTTTGCCCGTGTCCTCTGAAGACTGCATTGCAATGCAGGACACAGTTCGACCATGATAGTTCAAGGGTGATGCCAGAATAGCTTGGCGCCCATAGGCGCCAAGCTATTCTGGCATCACCCTTGAACTATCATGGTCGATCCTTATCTTCCTGTGGCGTGTCTGGGGTAGAATGAGTTAAACGTTACCACTTGTACATACATTCATGAGCATCTATGCCTCTTACTTGCTTCATTCCCAGCGCTAGTCCCTTTGCATAAGGGGGATATTGTAAAAAGTTACATCTTGGAGTCTATAGTTCTTGTTATCAAGCCTGCCAATCTGGAGATAATTTATGCGGACAAGGTGCGTCGAAGGACTATTCCGCACAGCATGTTACTATGTTGAGAGGAACCTTAATTGATAGTGTTAAATTACTGCTAACGGCAGCATACTAAATCGTATGCGAGGCCAACACTACCGCCGCTAGCAACCAAAAGAAAACACTCGCATGCGCTCACTCACAAACTGTTGACATTGACTCTTGTCAGTAAATGTTTATAAATCAGAGACCGTACAACATGATTGGGTAGATACAATACACGAAATAAAGGGAATTGCACTGCGCTGAACAAACACGAAAACAATCAATTTAACTTAATTGAGACGCGCTGCATCAGGATACGCGGCATACAGCCGCGTATCCTGATACCGCACGTCTCGAATGTGTAAATCATCCGTCCATTTCCCATTTCCTTATCAGTGTTATCGAAATGGCCAACGACAAGGGAAAATCACTTGTTAAATAAAGTTACACGAGGGAAGTTACACTCTACTCGCCATTGAAAAATTATACAGTGCCGAGATTAAACAAGACAAGCGTCTGCACTCGCAGTGAGATAGTGCTGGCATTAACCCATTCACTGGCGAGAAAAAATAAGCTTCACTTACACACACAATCAAAACTAATAATCTTTGAAAAATTAATCTGTTTATATTTCGTGAATATCAGGATCATAGCTCATAGCGCAACTTTCACCCGCCGAAGTTGAACCCAATATAGCTTACTCTAACTCTAGTGATTCAATTACTCCCCCTGTCTGATCTATTCAAATGTGAATGTGTCGCCATCGATTTCAGGTGCTTGGTTCGAGGAAGAGTTGTCATCCTCTGGTTCGGGGTAACAAGAGATGTCATCCTCAGGTGCAGTGGGTGAAAAGTTGTCATCCTCAGGTGCAGTGGGTGAAAAGTTGCCATCCTCAGGTGCAGTGGGTGAAAAGTTGTCATCCTCAGGTGCAGTGGGTGAAATGTTGTCATCCTCAGGTGCAGTGGGTGAAGAGTTTCCTTCTTCATTTGCAGTGGGTGAAGAGTTGCCATCCCTAGGTGCGAGCGTTGAAGAGATGACATCCTTAGGTACAAGAGAAGAAGAGTTGTCACCCTTAGATGCAGAGCAAGTAGAAGAGCTTAGAAGAGTTGTCATTCTTAGATGCAGGACAAGTAGGGTTGTCACCCTTAGATGCAGAGAAAGAAAGAAAAGTTGTCACCCTTTGTTTTGAATTTCCCCTCGTGGGACAACGAAGTCTAACTTTGACCTGACGGCTCTATCCGCAAATTGTACAAAATCACATGCGTGTGCGCCAACATATAGTACTCTGCGATTTGCAGTGAATATTAACTGAACAAACTTTGACTAATTCTGCACGTGTACTAAACACAATTCATTCATTGTATGCTTGAAATGTCTTTTTATTTTAGTTTGCATTTCGTATTCTGCAGTGAAATTCACTTGAAAATGCGTTCTTGAAAACTAATAACAAACAGAACGAAGGTGTTCGTAACCTCCTAACTAAACGTTTCGTACAAAATACTTAGATCCAGCCACCTAGTCAAACATTTACATCCCTCCCTCATTCGCCCCTGCAACAGGTTCGGGATTTCGTCTGAAAATGGGAAAAAGTCAAAGGAAGCAACCGCATCAAAAGATCATTTGACGCCAAAATGTCACTTACGAGGTTGTATGCGAACACCATCGAGAAGAGATTAAAGATACTTGTACCACATAGATCTGCAGTTGATATCAATTCATGTGCTAAATGATCCTAGAAACTATGGCATTGACAGCATGTTTTATGTTTCACTTACTTGAGGATCACACGGTGCATTAACGACGTTCCCACTGGTACCCTGGTTAGACATATCTGCTCCGGCACTGAAACGCGCCAACAAAGATTTTTTTAAAATGATACAACGCTCAATTGACGTTTATAATTGTTCAGAGGCCAAATTTCAACCTCTGTTCTGTTATTGTAATCATTTGGTTGTCGCTGGCGGTTTTAGTCGCGATGATTCCTGCAGGAGTCATCGCGACAAAAAAAGAACGCTACCAACAGACCAATGGCTATAGAACCGTGAGAATCGCTGAATCCAATTTAGTCGTCACAAACCGATAACAAAATATTTAAAGAACGTGTGCACTCTATGGCCTAAAAGTCATGTTCTTACCACTTGATGACGGTTAAAACAACAACAACGAAATCTCTGACGTCGTACCATATATCAGATGTACTTATCCAAAGTCAAAGCGGAAGATGTCAGACTATTAATACAAATAAACTTAACACAGGTAGATGTTGTATACATAGCTCAAGGCGCTGTAGACACGCACGTAATCAAGCATTTACATTCCTTCCACATACGTCGCCAAATGACCACGGTAAGAAGAATTCTGAGGGAAGTTACCTGTACGACGGAGGACCCCCACCAACGAACAACAGCGAAGTCATTGCAAATAACCATTTACAACCTATAGCATAGTTGTCTACGCTAAATTTTTCAAGCTGTTTTTTTTTTTGTTTTTTTTTCGCCGTGAATTCTCTCTCGTTCGTTTGACGGGGGTCCTCTACGTGCTTTTCTGTCCTCCGTATTCATTTTCGGTGTGATCTTGTTTTTTTCTGTATGCTTGTAGATTTTTTGGTAACGATTTCGTAGTCTCTATACGCGAAAGCGGTTTACCTCCTTCGTGTCATCCACCAAATGGCCAGCACTGCGGCAAGAGCAGCGACCAGGAGCACAGCGACTACAGCCCCTGCCACAGCACCTATATTAACACCCTTTCCACCTTTGTGCTCTGCATACAGAAGAACAACCCATTTAGCCTCGACGCGCTACAGCAGGCGATGGCTCGACCATGATAATTCAACTATAACAAACTTCGGATTCAAAAAGTTATGGTCCCTTTGCACTTTGTTGTATCCGAAATTCGCTGTACATAGCACTTTCTTTCTGCATGGCATCGCAACAGGTAGGTGTTTAAAAAAAAAAAAAAAAAAAAAAAAAAAAAAAAAAAAAAAAAAAAAAAAAATAAGACCAAAAAGGTGATTACCAAGCGCGTGTACAAATGCAAAGAAGGACGCAACTAAGAAATAAACACGCTTAGACAGAACAGTTACAACACAATTTATTAATATTTCGGGTTAACTCATTCTGCCCGACGCGCATATTTCCCAAATTTTGGAGGCGTCATCTAATGAATATGCACCAGTTGCAGGAGATGGATGGACGATGATAATTAAAAGGTAGTGCCAGATTAGCTTGGCGCCGACGCGACGTTCCGGATAAGACATCCTTATTAATTTTATGGTGATATCACCGTAAAAAAGGATCTCTTATCCGAAACGTCGTGTTTCAAGTTTCATACTTAAAGGGTGTTCAACATCTATTTTCTGTTTTGCTTTCACAAGAAAACCTTGCAGCAACATGTTTATTACATTTTACGTATATAAGCATTTTATACATTACGCGTTTAAGGGGGTGGGGGAGGGGTGGGGGGAAGAGAAAAATACAGCACCAATTAACACAGTCCCCGTTTATTCCCTGTTCAGACCTATTTCGATGCCCCGTCTTTGACATCACCTTCGAGGTGGACAAAATACGTTAAACGCTAAAAGTTGAACGTATTCCTGCCGAAGAAATTAAGTGTATGGAACATGCCCTTTCTCAGCAGGGGAGAAAACGGAACTGTGTAGGGGTATGTGATTTCTGTTACATACGTCCCTCTGTAGTAGTTGGGTCGCAAGAACCTGGAAAAAGCTTCCGAAAGTTGCAGCCGATAGAATCTGAAAACATGTTAAAATAATACCGTTATTTTAAGACAAGTTAACTCATTCGGCATAAGCCGCGGATCCGGAGGCGACATGTCTCGAATGAGTTAACAACAACAGCATCACTAACTGCAGTTTCCTATAAATTCTCTTTACTGCCAGCGAACGCAGAATTATATTTTGGAATGCTAGATTTAGTTGAACACCGAGTAAATCCCGTCGATCTAAAAAACATGGTTATGAACAGTGTGAGACATGAGGCCTCCTCATAAGCCTCCGCAAATGCGCATCTGCGGGGGCTCTTGAGGTTCTTTGCCACTTGCAGATGGATCGTGTTTGCATTTTTCCGGAAGTGAAAGGGGTAATAAGTAATTGGTCGGTGATCTGGCGCCGTAAGGCAAGGGTTAGTGGCATCTATTTTGTTTGCTTATCTGTGTTACGTTTGTGGATGTGTTATTGTTTTTAGAGCGTGTGTGTGTTGATCATAGGAAAGATCCTATATTCAGTTGAGTTATTTTGGATAAGAATCACGTACCTTTTTAGTGTGATTTGTTTTCTTTTGCCTGGAGAGTTGCGATTGATTTTTGTTGTGTTGCTAGAATGTTGCATAATCTCACTACATTGTTGCTAAAGTCTGGCCGATTTTAATAATAATAATAATAATACATAGTTCTTGTATAGCGCTGTTCTCCAGGAAAACACTGGACTCACTGCGCATGCACAACAGCACACCCTCTCTCTCAGACACACGCACCATTATACACTACTTTAAATCACACACCATCTCTTCCCAACACCTTACATTCACTTTCTCTAGGATCAGAATAAAAGGCAGTCAACAGTTAGCTAAAGATGAGCTAAGTGTTAAATGCCCGACATAAAAGAAAAGTCTTTAAGTGAGCTTTGAACTGTGACAATGTGGGCAGATTCCGCATTTCAGTTGGTAGCGAGTTCCACACACTTTGGGCTAAAAAGGTAAAAGAACGCTCCCCGACAGTTTTCATGTTAAGCTTTGGGATTTTAAAAGTTTAACCGGGGACGTTTTGAAAGGGGGGCGCTCGTTCTAGTGACCTCAAATATGACGTCAAAGTTTAGTACTACACAATCATGTTGGCTACGTTTCGCAACATTTACGGAATGCACCTAGATGTTAGTGGAAGGTTGTAAACGTATCTGTAGTGTTCATTTTAATGAATATTAATGAGTTTTGGCTACGTTTTCTTTTCTGATTGGTTGATTTGTGTAATTTGCCGGATTGTTCTGGAAATCTGTAATAGTATAAAAGAGCGTGCTAGGAAATATGTGCGTGCGTTGTATGGGATACGCAGTGTATCAAAATTGTGGATGCATTGTGGAGAGACTGTGTATCAAAGTGTGGATGCAATTGTGGGTGCAGTGTGCTGAGATTGCGTCGTGAGAATAAAACACTGTTGAAACTGTTACTCCAGTGTGGTCTACAACCTTGTGCCAAGTGTGACGAGTTGCAGCTTTTTGAAGTTTCTTTACAAGAACCCTGCGTGAGTGCGTCTGGTGTGATTGCATCATATTACGACAACGACTACCACGTAACAATGTGTTTGTTATACTTGTATGCGTGTCTGGTTGTTTAGATGCCCATAACCTCCTGCTCGGCGTTAAACCCAAATAAAGCACTGTTTGCGAGTGAACAGCGCGTGCGTAAATAAATAATTGGCCTTTTATGCGAGCCATGAAGCCAAATATAGTAGTGGTCAACACGTTGCATGAAGAATATTTATCCTCTGGATTAATTGGTCTGGTGCGCTGCATCATTAAAAAAGACACTTACCGCAGCGTAAGTCTTGTGAATGCCCGGGAAATTTCGGTTGGCAATATAGTTTGCAGGATGTCTTCCTGAAAAAAGAAAGAGGTTTGTTTTCAAGTGGCAAGAATGCAGTCTTCGCGCGTGACTTATGGAGGGAGGGAGGGAGGGAGGAAGGGAGGGAGGGAGGTAGGATGATGGAAGGATGGTTGGATGGAAGGATGGATGGATGGATGGATGGATGGATGATGGATGGATGGATGAATGGATGAATCGAGCCATTATTTATTTCATTAACTGATTGATTGACTGACTGATTGATTCATTCATTGATTAATTAATTCGTTCATTCATTCATTCATTCATTCATTCATTCATTTATTCGTTCATTCATTCATTCGTTCATTCATTCATTCACTGTAAAGAGTCACTCACAGTCTTTTAAAGAAGCCCGGCATCTTCTTGTTGTATTCATCTTTGAAAGTTTTTAATTTCTGCTTGCAGCACTTTTCTAATGTTCCATTTTTCTTCTTTTGGCATTCATCTGTAAAATAAAAAAATGTGATTTCAAACATCTACACTTGGCTTAATGTAAGCACACGGCTAATACAGTACATGTTGATGTGTGTGGCTGGCTAGTTATACCAGTACTTTGAAGGCAGAGTGACTCAGTATGGCACTCATACCAGCAACTTGCTATTGGCGAATGGTATCCTTAACACCTTCACTGCCGGAACACACCATACACGATTAAAATGCAAGAGGCTGTCGCGGGTGGTCATGAGGACCTATGCCCCTTGCTGATTCCATTTTGTATTCGTATTCTGGCACCACCCTTGGACTATCATGCTCGATCTGTCTCTAGAATTGTAATACAGCCCTTCAAAGGGCAACCTTCACAAATTAGAGATTTCGGTTCTGGGGCAGAATGTGTCAATGAACACCAATTTGAACATTCCCCACCCCAACCCCACTTCTTTCTTGACACTTGAAATCTCTAATGTCAGCGTAATATACTACAATGACCCGTATGTCAGAGCCAACGCGGGTAGCAAAAGCGTACGTGAAATTGAAGCGGAGTTACTTTTGGCGTCGACATTTTGCGTGAAGGAAGGGAGAGAAAAAAAAAAGAAAATGACTCTCACTCCAGATGGATCAAATGTCACTTTGGATCGACATGGCGTAAGAATCATGTACGTGTGTAACCAGTGTACTTTCCAGAAAAGAAATCCGCTGTATCATAAAAGACATTTTCTAAAAGCATTGTTTTGTGTATTGATATTCTTGCGTTGATGGCCTTTAACCCGTCCAGTGCCAGCTGACGCAAACTGTGTTTCTGCAATCTTCGTTATTTCCACACCAATAAAACCCTAGATGTCCCAGGAACATCGATTCAAAATGGTGTCAGCAAGAGGTATATATCTTCATGAGCCCCCGCAACTGCGGGGGCTCATGAGGATCTATACCTCTTGCAGTTGGGTGGTGTTCACATTTTCTCGGCACTGAACAGGCTACTATTTTGTTCTTTGATGGCCTCTAAGCTTGTGCTTGAAAAGCTTTTCAATGTTTTCCGCAAGGCAGTTTTGGTGGTACAATATTGTGAGTTTGGCTGAATTAAAATTTAGTACTCCATGACCAATGATAAGTGATGGTCAACTGAACGTTTTAACATAAATAGATTACATCTAAGTTTGTCTTCGTTGATTCTCTTTACACTTTTTCACATTGGCATGGCCCTATTCGACGTTTTTGCCTTGTCGCCCGTCTCATGCAACGGGAGTCATCTGGTCACACGTTGCCAAGGTAACAAGTGACAGCAGACTCCCTTATTACATGTTACGATGACAACGTTACTCGCTGAGCAAAGCGCCCCACCTCCCCGCACCCACACCTCCCCCAACCCCCCCCCCCTCCCAACCCCAAACCCCCCTCCCCCCATACGTCTTTGGCCAATCACAGTTCTCAGTACAAATACACTTCATTCAGTCAAACTTCTAAACAAAAAGATGCTTGCTAATAAATAAACAACTTAGGGGAGCTACACAACAATAAGAACTGTATGTAGGTGTTCTGTGTTACCTCTGGTTCCAGTTTCATACAAAACAAAACTGAATAATGTTAGATAATATCAACGCCAGGAAAATTCAATCGAAGCAACGCCTATCCTGTAAGTACTTGCGTACGTATTCGAAACGCCCCCCCCCCCCCCCCCCCCCCCCAAAAAAAAAAAAAAAAAAAAAAAAAAAAAAAAAGATAAAAATGGGCGGGGAGAGGGGGTGGGGGTGGGACGGGGTGTGGGGGTGGGGTGGGGGGTGTTATGCAACAAAATAACTGTATGCACGCGTTCTGTTCGGCCTATATTACCAATTTCATACTAAAGAATGACTGAAAATATGTTAAATTGAAAAAATAGAAGAGAGAGGAAATTCCAGGCGAAGATGTTGTTGACCTATAGTCGGGAGTATTGAGATTTGGGTCCCTTGAATATCTACTTCACAGGTAAATCTTGGGGTCCTTTCAAGGGTATACTGCACACATAGTCTTTACAGTTGACAAGGCAACAGAAACCACTGGCAAAGCCTGACTCGTAATACAACTAATAATAGTGCATAAATACTACAGTGACTTACCAGTTTTTGTTGCATAGTTCAATTCCTTTGATATGTTTTGTTCAACGGGTTCGGACAATTTAAGGATGCATTTATCTTCCTTGCCGATACACTTTAAAACAAAATTCCTGAAATGAAAAACAGTAGGTTATAAGTAACATTGCTTAGCATTATAACAATCATGTGCATCCCACTGAATCACGCACGCACGCACGCACGCACGAAGGGTAGCAAAGTCTTCTTCGAGGCAAAACAGTATTGAATCGACCCAACAACAAAAATCAAAACCGTACCAGCCCTGGAGCAGACCACTTTAAATTGTTATCCTTGACCCCTTAACTGCCGAGAAAAAAGTGAGCATGATCCAGCTGCAAGAGACATAGATCTTTATGCGCTCCCGCGCCTGTGGGGGCTCGTAAAGATCTATGTGCCTCTTCCTGAGACCAATTAGTATCCATGTTCCATGGACGGTGCCGGCTTTTGGTCTTTGAATGAACCAAGATTTCAGAAACAAAAATGTACGTACAGTATACATACTGTGGGAGGCAAAGGGTTAAACCCAAATGACAATGATCGCTAAACGGAGATTAAATTCCGCCTGACCTCACTTGAATACAAAGTGGAATAAGCAGGAGGCAATATGCAATGAAATCTAGCGAACGCTCTATCGGTTAAAAAGAGGAGGTGAGATTTTTTTGCGGGAGGTCAGGAATACTTTAACTCATTCGAGACGAACGGCATCCGGATACGCGGCTTCAGCCGCGTATCCGGATGCCGTTCGTCTCGAATAAATTATTTTATTTGTACAACGACCTTTGAAAGAGATTCTTTTTCCTTGAATCGACACATTTTCCTTTGGAAGAAGTGTGGTGCCACATGCCTTGCACGTGACTGATTCGCTGTTTACTTAGGCTCTGCAACAGTACTGATCGTTATATGGCATTGCAACGAAACAGTCAAACATCAGCGGAGACCGCACCACCTATATCACCACCTTAATGAGCAAAGATCCTCGGGCCGACGTTGGCCTCAGTGGTGTCGTTCACGGCTGTCAGTCTGAGGACATTTTGCCACTGGGGACACGTGAACTGAGACAGCCTTGTAACACGTGGTCGGGAATGTAGCGTGCGAGTTGCATAAATATAATAATCGGTGTTTAGGTGATACTGAGAATCTCACTCGAGTGGTTTTAAAACATTATCTTGCGAGCGAAAGCGAGTTGGATAAGGTTTTAAGACCCCGAGAATGAGATTCTCAGTATCAGCTAAACACCGATGTAAGAATCTATTTCTTATCAGCGTTTTCTTGGCATAAATGAGATGTCAGCTGGTCTTCGGCACACACCTAGTCACAACACAGCCGCCATTGTGTCTTGGCAAAGGTCTTGGCGTAATTTACTTTGTAATGTGACGTCAATATTTTGGATGCCAGACAAATGTTCCTAATAGCGTAGTACATGACGCCAAAGTGCCAGTCGTCACTGTGAGATGATGTCATTGCGCGTGAGCTGAAAGTAGGTCAAGTTTCAATATCGCGCGTACCCATAACTTTTTGTTGACCAGACTTTCTTCAGGACAATGTGAACACTTGACCGTTCTCGCAACACGGCTGTATCACACACGTGTGATACAGCTTTTCCGCTCAAAAGCAGCAAAGAAGGTGGTGTGTAAGAAAAACGAATAAATAATACAAGTACAGGGAACACAAAATATAATTACATAGCCTTTTGTCTCTTTGTGTTTGGGTTTGTTTTCTTTTTGTTGCTCCTGGTACCAGTCATTCTATTGTTGTTTTCGACGCCACTGTTGTCGCTTCCGTCAGCATCACCACTTTGGCCATCGTCGCCATCGTCTTCGTCATATTTCAAGGGTTGTACACTTCCTTGCACAGACTCTGTAGAAGATAAGACAGCTAGTGTAAGACAAGATATAGTTAGCCCCTTCACTGCCGGGGCAAAGTAAACACTATCCAACTGCAAGAGACATTAGTCCCCGCACTTGCGGGGCTCATGAGGATCTATGCCTTCTGCTGACATTATTTTGTATCAATGCTACATGGACGGGCTTCTGCTGTTTGTCGTTGAATTAATAAAGTTATCAAAAACACAGTCTCCGTCCACTCGCAGGGGTTAACTAACACATATATTAATGTAGCAATACAAACTTTGGAATTTTCTTGAAGTCAGTTCTACGTGCAGTTCTATAGCAAGTATGCATTCACAAACCATATACTGAGATAAGAAAGCTAAAAATACAAATCCACATGAACTCATTGTGTCCCAGGTACGAAATACCCAAATTTTGGAGTTGTACTCTGAGGACTGAATTACAATTTAGAAGACAGATAGACCATGATAGTTCAAGGGTGGTGCCAGAATAGCTTGGCGCCTATAGGCGCCAAGCTATTCTGGCACCATCCTTGAACTATCATGGTCCAGCCATATCTTGCTGTGGTGTGTCGGGACTGAATGAGTTAAAGACTAAAATGGTATTACAAAGTTATCACCCACAGTCACAGATAACAATAGTAATGGCAAGAGTGAAAAAATGACGCATAAAACTGTTGCTAAAGCTAATCAGCAATCATAACAGCCCAAGTGAGATGTTCTTGGGAAAAAGAAGAAATCAGATATAAATAAATACGCGCAGTCGATTTCGCCTAGAACAAGGTCGGATAATAAATTTCGGATATACCAACAAATTTCAGAGGACTAGACAACACTGCTTCTATGCACATTACTTCTCTTATTGCAAACTTTCGATAAAACAAAGAAAGAAATGCGGGTCCTTAGGACTTTTGCGGTTTTTATTTGCTAAGTTTCCACTTATTCAGCTTTAAAAAGCGCCTGCCACCAAAGCTAGAGGTGCGATGTTCGATACCCGTTTCCGGCGTCGGACTTTCCTCCTCTAGTAATTGTCACCGTTAATTCGGGCAGAACGTCGGGGGTTCTTTCTCCGGGTGGTCCGGCTCTTCCTCTCCCAAGACTTTGGTACCAATTTCAGCCCACTTAATTAAATTTCAAATATAAACGATTTGAATTTCCAAAACTGAAGCTTGCCCTTAGCACCACGTGAATGTTCTGTGTTTATGTACAGTGTGTGAGTGCATGCGCGTGATTCACGTGAGCGTGCTTTTTGGGTTCAGTTCGCGGCGGCACATTGAGCCGATTTTCAATTGGGATAAAGCGCCTATTTAATACGCTGATTTATTTTATTATTTTATTTTATTTTTAACAGCCAGAGCACAGCCTCTCATATCATGAGCACCGTGACAAACAGTCCACTTCGCTTATAACAAGTTCGGATATAGCACAGTTTCAATACAGCCACACTTTTCCAATCTGGCTTTGAAATGGATTAACACATGCCACAAGACCGAAATCCCCACATTGTGAAGTTCCCCTCTGCATGACTGTATCACAAATCTAGAGACAGATCGAACATGATAGTTCAAGGGTGGTGCCAAAATAGCTTGGCGCCTATGGGCGCCAAGCTATTCTGGCACCACCCTTTAACTATCACGCTCGATGCATGTCTTGTGGTGACGTGTCTGGGCTGAATGAGTTAACGGATCCTGCTTAATCCAATATATAATTTACGCTTATAAAAAAAACACTTCGCACATACCCAGAAAGAAATGATGGCTTTATTATAACAGATACCCAAAGTTTACTGTATTTGGGCTAGAGGGCTTGGTGGGTAGCCAAAGGTCCTGCATAATCATAGCGATAAAAAAAACCGCTACCGACAGTCAAAGGTTATGTACGAATCACCTCGACCCCCCCCCCCCCCCCCCCCAAAAAAAAAAAAAAAAAAAAAAAAAGCGCCACCGACAGCCAAAGGTTCTGTACGGACCACCTCGACAAAAAAAGTGCCACCGACAGCCAAAGGTTCTGTACGGACCACCTCGACAAAAAAGTGCCACCGACAGCCAAAGGTTCTGTACGGACCACCTCGACAAAAAAAAAAACGCCACCGACAGCCAAAGGTTCTGTACGGACCACCTCGACAAAAAAAAGTGCCACCGACAGCCAAAGGTTCTGTACGGACCACCTCGACAAAAAAAGTGCCACCGACAGCCAAAGCTCCTGCAAGAATCATCGCGACAAAAATGGCTATCGACACCTAAAGGGGTAAAGAAAAGAGTGATACTGTGATTGTGTGTCTGGGGGTGGGGGGGGGGGGGGGGGGGAGGGGGGACATCGCTACATTTTCGGCAGTAAACGTGTAACGTACCCAGAAGTAACATCACTGATCCAATCTCCACCAGCACCATTCTCGCCATGTTCCTCTTTCAAAGTGCGCTTTTAGTCAATTTCCTGCTGACACAGAAACAGACACAATTTTTCACAATTTATTCATCTGTGCACGCAGCCACCTATCCTGATCAACAATAACAAAAGAAATGCGAATTTTTCGCCATAGCGCTTTTCTTCGTAAATATGCTTTAATCCGGTTTATTTTGACGTCATTTATTAGAAAATGTTATGAAGAGTGTGTTATGTCGTGTGCAAATACAATGTTTAGTCTTTAAAATTTCACATCGATGACTTATGACGTCATCAGTGACAGTACCATCACGGGATATTGAAAGTGAAATGAGGAGCATCTGCAGAGGACACAGCTGAAAGCCAACCAATGTACAGTGTCACTAGAGTCCGTGTGCATGAAAATCCGGCCTGTTTGGTCTTGACCTACTTTTCGTTTGTCAAAGGCACCTAATTAATCAACATTACCTACAAACATGAAAATCAAAAAGTTCTTTATTTTAGGTTAGTGGCCATATTTACCTGATCAAATGGATACGGGTTTGCTCTTTATCTCTGTGTCAGTCACTGGAACATGAAAAATGGTTTGAAAATAATTTACGTTAAATCGAATAAGATTTATTAAGAAAATGATGTGCACCGGAAGTTCTGGTTCTCTATTGAATTTTTCGAGTCTAATTTTGTTTGAGGCAGGTAATAACATTAAAAGCAATCCACACAACTTGTGTGTTAAAACATATCGCAGGAAACTTGCTTCACAGAGTGTGTCCAGTTTTGCTTATTTTCACCACTAATGAAACCCTGTGTATTCCAAGGTAGCCATTGGCGATAACTCGTCCAATTTTTAGTGTGAAGGTAGCTCAGACAGCAGGCTGAACATCTGAAGTAAGCAACAAATTAAATTTTCTTGTTTTGCTGTCAGGGTGGCTCTTTGTTTGCGGGTAAACTTACAGACATTTTTCGCGTTTTTAATGGAAGTCAGTATATATACTGTAAACATTACCGTTGGCTGCATGCGGGTCAAGGTGGGTGGGTGGGAGAGGGGGGGTATGGGCGCGGGAGGTTAGGGAGCGCCGGGGGTTCATGCACCCCTTCCACACCCCCATTGCCCCTCCCTCTACCCCCGTTCTCCCCCTCCCCCCTCCTCCCGTCCCCCTCCCCATTCTTTTCTTTTTGGGCCAACCGCCAGTGGGAAGTACGAAGCAAGATCTGCACACTTAGTGCCATCTGTGTCAGGTTAAACACTCAAAACAAAATAGTTGGACACCTCTCCTCCCCCACCCCCCTCCGCCACACGTTTCGGGAAGTAACCGATCCACCCCTTGAGATATTAGTTGCAAATATAGATTGAAAACAAAAACAAAACAAAAAGTCAGTATGAGGTATAACAACAAATACAGTCCCATACGCAAAGTCGAAAACGGAAAAGTCGAAAAACGCTTAAGTTGAACACAATTTTTTCCCCGGCCAAAGCTGTTCTTTCTATAACTAATTTTACAACAGATAACTTGAACTCGCTTAAGTCGAACTTCGGATATGTCTAAGGTTTTTCTCCTCTCAAAAGTCGAATTATTTCTTTACTTTTTTTTAATGCATCACCATTTTATATCTTATTCTTATCATAGAAAACAATGTAGTGTGCTGTGAGCATAATTTGGGTCCCTAGAAAAAACACCACAAGAAACCAATAGCGCTTAAGTCGAATAACTTGTGAATAACTCGACTTATCCGAATGACCTATCAGTCGAACGATAAAAGTGTCCCCTGCAGGTTCGACGCGTCTTCGATAATAAAGGTAAGTAAAACAAATCTAAACTTAAGGGTTTTGTGATTTGGTGTGACAAAACCTTACAATTTCGTTTTGTTATAAATATTTGTCGGTGCTCAACTCATCTATCATCTATTCTTTATGAATACACAATGCCACAAACAGGAACAAAATCACGAACTTATGCGATAACGGTGTGTGTGTGTGTGTCTGTGTGTCTCTGTGTGTGTGTGTGTGTGTGTATGTGTGTGTGTGTGTGTGTGTGTGTGTGTGTGTGTGTGTGTGTGTGTGTGTGTGTGTGTGTGTGTGTGTGTGTGTGTGTTACAACAGCCTGTCGCAAGAGACAAACTGTCATTCGGTTGATGTACATTTCTGTTTTATTTTGTGCTGTTTTCCATCGCATGTAATTTAATGAGGACTGCAATTTTATGTGACCAATAACAAGACAATAGTGAAGTTTGGTTTGCAACAAACGACTCCAAACATCTGAACGAGAGCGAAACCAATTTGTACCATGAACATAGACAACACTCCAGACATCTCCGAGAGGAATAGATCGTCATGATCTCATGTCCATGCCGATGGCTGAAATTGGCTATCTGCCGTGACATCGCTGTCGTTTGTTGTTGGGACTAGTTCGTTGTAAAGGAAAACTTCACTAATATTTTCCTCGTGAAAGGATCAAACTTTGGCAACGGCATTTATTTTACGACAGGAATTGTTCACAATGGCTTAACAGGTCAATATTACAGTAAGGACTATTGCAGCCGCTACGGATATCTGAGAATTACCAACAGTGTAAACACTGCTGTGTAAATTTGTGTATTCACTTGACAGGAAAATGTGTACTCACATTGCAGGTCATTTCATTGTCTGGATTCATGATTAGGCCAACTGATATTGCAATTTCTTCCTATGTTTAAATAATAAAACACAGGCACTATATACGCGTGCCGGTCTGTAATCTTGGACCTTACGACTGAGCAGTAAGGTCCAAAATTACAAATCAGCACATATTTACAAAGACAGAGTTTATACTTACACATCCATGTTTCGTATTTACTCACATGTAACAGAAAAGCTTGTGATTTTCACACTGGGTCTTCAATCTGGAGCTGGCAAGCCGATGTATTTTAACCTTTTCCCGGGGTTGAAATGATACAACACTGTCACGCACGATATACTTCTTCTGTGTTGATTTTTGTAAGTTAAGTGCATGCGTTTGCTAGTGAATCATTTAATTGTATGCAAAGCCAGTAATTTAGTTCCTTTTTTAAAGAGACTTTGTTGTTATACAGTCAACCAATCAATACGGCGGTGAGTCGATCTGCAGCAGTTTGTTTATCCAGTCATAAGTAACGCCTGAGCAGGCAAGATGTTCCTTCTCCCGAAGGGAATGGACAGGCAGTAGCAGAAGAACAGTTGAACAAAAGACACAGAAATTAAGCACACACAACCCGAAAACTCCCCACCTTAAAAACTAACTAATCTAACCCCAAAAGGTCGTGAAAGACATCAAAACCCCAGCCGGACTGTCAGTGAACTGTCAACGACCCACGACAACAAAAGATGGGATGGGTACGTTGTATATCTCAGAGAGCACGATGTTGACATTCCAGGCCCTGCGCAGACTACAGCTGGCACTTTGGTACTCTCTCACGCGTAGGCGCGAGAGAGTATAGAAGTACCAGCTGTAGTTTTCTCATTCCCATAAACAGCAAAATAAAACAATACTAACAACAAGCAATATTATAAGTTATTGGTAGCAAGGATTCGCTACACGGGCCCTTGTAGGCCTGAGGGAGGGCAAAGGAACCTGAGGGGTACAATGGTTCCTTTGACCTCTTATTTTTTATTGCCCTATTTGTTTTCATTCCTCTACTATTTTCGTAAAAAAAGTCAAGCTGAAATCGTCCGAACTGGATCACGCCAGGCATGACTGACGTAAAAAGAATATACAGATATACATAATTTACGTGTGACGTACTTTAAGATCTTTCATGACGTTGCCGATGCATGACCAGCAGCATTGTCTACAAATTGTCAGTGGAAGAGGTGCGTTACTGTTTGCCTAAAAAAATGTAAAATTCTTCAATAAAATAGTACATAGGATGCTCATGTGCTTTTGTTTCCTCAAAGGTTTTTCTTTACTGATCTGTTACACACTATTGCTGCAGATGTGTGCTATAAACAACTCCAGTAGTGTGCCTGCTGTTTCGAACAACACTTGGTAACTTTGTACTTTAAAACGTGTAAATGGTCTTTTACATAACAAAACTGACATACACGACGCGTCAGAAAGAGGGCTTCAAAAAGTCTTTCATTATTCGCTACAAGGGGTTTTGTAGCTCGGTCATGTGGTACAGCTTGCGCTAAAGGGATTGGTCCTGTGACGTAGGGGTGAAAACAAATCGTATTACAATGTTTTTACATGATCTTGCTAAAGATCCGTGGTTGAAAGCAAATACTTGAAACACGCAAAGACAGTTCAAGTGTAATCAACTGAATAAACGCGTGTTGTTGTGGCCAAATTCTTTGACTGTTTTATAGATAAAACAGACACTAAAGCTGCTCATTAATACTTATAAAAAATGATAATTTAGTTATTCGTTCACCAGAAAAAAAAACACTGCAATCCCTGGGTACAACAGTTTCCTTTATGACACAGTTCACGGTACGGGCGACTTACCCAAATCTGCGACACATGAGATTTATTACGCTTGAAAATGCTTCTAATGTTTGACAAATCGCAGACAAAATGTTTGTTAATGTTTTCAACTACTAATGAAACTTTGATTTATCCACTTTAGATTCTGACAAAAACATTCGCATAAACGTGTTTGCTATGAGAGTTCTCAAAACACAAAACAAATTAGTAGTGGACATGAAATTGGTCTCACTCAATGATACATATTCAATTGTTTTCATATTACCAGATAATTTTAAAATCTAGTTTCACACCGTTTTGACTGATACCATCTTTATCGGATTTGAATTGCATTCTTATAACTGGCTTGGATAGGATTTTTTCTTACTAAGGCGGATGTAACAAATTGCCATGGGACCCACATTCATTACTTTAAAAGCGACGTTATAGATTTAGAAATGTATACAACTAGACTACAAATGTCATCACAAAAGGTAAATGTATAACAGAGATATCGTTCTTGCAGAAACAGTTGACAAAAATGTTTGCACTTTTTTTAAAACCAGAAAATGATACGGGCTGAGAGCATCTATCTTTAGGGTTTTGCTGTTTTGTTTGTTTTGTTTGTTAGTTTGTGTTTTTTTTTAAGTCTTTTGTTTTATTTGTTTGTTTCTCGTTGTTGTTGTTTTGTTTGTTTGTTGTTGCTTTTTGGGGGTTGTTTATTTGTTTGTGTTTTTGTTTGTTTTGTTTATTTGTTTGTTTGTTTGTTTGTTTCTTTGTGTTTTGTTTTTTGTTGGGGGGTGGGGTGGGGGGGCTTCAGGAGAAGGAATCCGCGTTCATTTTCGAGCCAACCTGTCTAAGAAAGATGCAAATCATACGCTTGCTGTTTCACAATGTTTCTGATTATTAATTGCTTCAGTAACCAGCATGTTTCCCTACGTTTCAAAACACATTGAAATGACCTTCTGAATGGCGGAATTACATTGCTAACCTCCGCTGATAAATGGATTCTTAGTGTTTGGCTTGCCTTAACTAAAATGTATGTCCTTTATGTCACAATCCATGTGAGTAAGCACACGTCAAAAATGGCTTGCTTCTTGCTTCCCAAAGTCTTTCATCCCTAATTCTACCGTATTGTTTGGATCTTACATGCGTTTTTCTTTTAGAAACATTCAGAGTCGTTCATATTTTTAAGCTTATCCTTCTGATCTATTTCCATCCTAACTAAGCCAACCTCTGATCAACACACAGGCCGGCACACACAAATAAAGACGGACAGTCGGCGCCTCCCGCTGTTAGTACGCTCTGTGGGCCGGAGTAGCGACAGAAATTCTGAAGAAAAATAGCACGAGCAGCAAAATGACGTCACTATAACCTTGACGTCATGGCATCGCTAATCTCACGACGCCGTGTACACAGTGACGAAATTGATGTTTCACGTCACACATCCGAAAGGCACACAGCCTCTTCCAGAGCTGACTGTTTTGTTCCACACAGTCTCTTCCCAGGCTGACTTTTGATGGAGCATGTAGCGGATCCAAAACGTGCAAAAATGAATAAATTATTATTTAAAAAGTTTAAGAGGTGCAAATCTGGCTAATGAACTCATCCAATGTTTTTCTCAAAACAAGCTATATCCACAATTTCAAGTAAATATGACAACAATTACGGATTCTAATCTGGGTCAAGCGACTTTTTATAAACTGTCTTTAGTGTATTCAAGGAGACATCCCGTTACAATATGCAAGGAGGCTCTCTTAGCCACCCCTTGAAGAAAGTGTTTCGCCAAGTTTCAAGCTTGTGCATATAGCAATATCGGAGAATCTCATGTTTACAAACATACGCGCCCGCGCGCGCGCGGGCACGCACGCACGCACGCACGCACACGCGCGCGCGCGCACACACACACACACACACACACACACGCACACATACACACGCACATACGGAGCTTCGCGCCAAATGAACGTTCAGCAGCGAAGTTGGCGTAACTAGACATGACGTAATTTTTATTTTGTTACTTCAGTTGTCAGAGGATAAGGCCTGCCCGCCTTTGACATCATGGACATGCTATTAAATTCGCCCCACCGCGACCCGTCCTAACAAAAATCCCTCCTATAAATGAAAGGGACGTAAAAAGCGAAACGCACGATGTAACAGAATACTGATCTGAATTTATAGCCAGTTTTAAGCAGGCAAATGAATACACGCAAACTCTGCGGTGAAATCAGGAGAATTATCTTGCTTATTATGATGCTGATAGGGCAACAGTTTGTTATAAGCGAAGTCGATAGAGCCGCGGGGACTGAAAAAAAAAAGAACTGTTATGTCCGAAATTTGTTATTTCCGGCCTTGTTATAAGCGGCTTAATTTTACAAAGACAAAGAACAGGTTTGGCGGGGTATCTCCCCGAAAGCTTTGCTATATCCGACTTTTATTATATCCCACCTTTCTTGTTATAAGATAGGTTTATTTATTTATTCGCTTATTTATTCATTTATTGTTATTTAATGGTCAGTGTTCCACCGTAACTTTAACGGTGATTAAACTTTGGTTTCAAAAGTTTACCACCAAAGGAAGTACATATTGAAAGGCCCGCCGGTGAAACACGATGGAGTGAACTGTACGTCAGATCTGCCTGGGGTCACATTGCTGTGGCAGCCTGCACCTTCAGATCGCAAATCATAGCAAATTTAAATCCAAAATCAAGTTAATATGTTCCTAGTCTTCTCAACACTCATACTACTACTACTACTACTACTACTACTACTACTACTGGATATTTATATAGCGCCTAATCTCATAGAGATAAATGAAATCCGTAAGAGACAGAGAACCTCATGAGCCCGCGCATCTTCACTGGGTCATTATGTTATCTGCCTCTTACCAAAAATTGCCGCGACAAATTGACCATGGGACGATCTGTCGTAGGGTCTGTCTGAAGCTTGGCATCGGTCTAATGGCAGGTGTAGCCCGTTACTCATTCAATAACAGGAATAAACGCTTGGCTGCTCTCAAGTACATGCTTATCTACTTTCACTTTCAACTGCAAAAGATAAGGAAACAATAACATTTCTTGTTTGCCGAAAATGTACGTGACTGTAACTCATTGTGCCCGAGATACGAAATATCCACATTTTGGAGTTATCCTCTGACTACTGCATTACAATGCAGGAGACAGATCGATCATGATAGTTCAAGGGTGGTGGCATAATAGCTTGGCGCCTATATGCGCCAAGCTATTCTGCCACCAGCCTTGAACTATCATGGTCGAGCCATATCTTGCTGTGGTGTGTCGCGGGCAGAATGAGATAAAGCGATCTTCTCTATGGCGGGCTTTGCTTGATAAAATTTGCGGATATAACGGGCTCTCAGCGTTGTCTTGCCTAAACTAAGACTGTTCTGCCCTCGTTTTTACATAGGCGCCAAGCTATTCTGGCACCACCCTTGAACTATCATACTCGATCTGTGTCTAGAATTTTAATATACTCCTTTAGAGGGTAACTTCAATATTTGCGTATTTCGATCCTCGGGTAGAATGTGTTATGTATGCTAATAACATTTTTATAAAGGGCATTATTTGGCGAACTATTGGCCGTTTATTACATGAAGTTGTCGCTTTAACACCTTTCACGGTCAGCGCACAATAAAAGTCATTGTACTCATGACAAATTAAACATCAACCCAAAATTCCCAATCTGCTCAAACACTGTTTCCGATGATTCTAATGACGTCGCATTTCCTTTTGTTGGTAGTTACGCACGTGTGAACACTGCGATATGCACAAGTTTGATTTCCTGGCGACACGGATTATTCAACGAGAGGATAACGATGTTTATTTTGCAAGGAACAACACCCAGCAACGAACAAGAGCAAAATCAGCGTGCGACAACAGCATTGACAACCAATACAAACATCTCCAAGAGACATAGATCCTCACGAGCCATCTGGGCTTATGAGGATCTGTGCCTCTTGGAGGTGTTTGGAGTTTTGGATCTATGCCACTTGAAGATGTTTGGAGTATTGTCATTGCTTATGGTTACCCGCCGTGATTTTGCCCTCGTTCGTTGTTGAGAGGTCGTTCGTTGCAAACGAAACGTCACTATTGTTTAAACTTTATCACTAGTACATACATTCATGAGCATCTATGCCTCTTACTTGCTTCATTCAAAGCGCTAGACCATCGGCATAAGGGGGATATTGTAGAAATTTATGTCTTGGAGTCTTTACTACTTGTTATCAAGCTAGCTAATCTGAAGATATGCAGACAGGGTGCATCATGTGCACTAACACGTATCAGAAGACCTTGTGATTCACACACTGTATCCTCAATCTTGATCATGCAAACAGTCGTGACAACATCTTCCTGTGTTGAGAATGATACAGCACTGGCACACGCGTTATAATTTTGTCTAGGGGGTGATTTTCAAATTACTTGTATGCGCTAGTGAAACCCTTAACCCCTTCCCTGCCACTGTACGTACATTTTTTTTTTTTTGTTTCTGACATCTGTGGTCATTCGACGACCAAAAGCCAAACCCGTCCAAGAGACACGGCTAAGAATTGGTCTCAGCAAGAGGCATAGATCCTCATGAGCCGCTGCAGTCGTGGGGGCTCATGAGGGTCTATGTTTCTTGCAGATGGATCCTGTTCGCTCTTTCGAGGGGAGTGAATGGGTTAATTGGACGAAAATCCAATAATTTAGTTCCTAGTTTCTAAAGATCCATGTTTGATGAGGGGAAACATTAGACACACGAAAGACAATGTAAGAATAATACAGTGATTATAGACGACGCGAAGCTGTGGCTAACGTCTTTTTCTAGCACATTATTTTTGGTCCCCCCGAAAAAAAAAACCGTCACTAAAAGGTGCTCATTAATACTTATAAAACAATCATTTATGTCGCTCATTTACAAGAGGAAAAGGACTTCAATCCCTAGACACAAATGTTTTCTTTTTGGCACAGTTTGCGGTGCTTTTTACTTAACCCATTCAGCCCTGACGCACTACATCAGGAGATTGGTCGACCATGATAGTTCAAGGTTAGTGCCAGATTAGCTTGGCGCCTGTCGGCGCCAAGCTAATCTGACACTACCCTTGAATTATCACGGTCGATCCATCTCCTGCAACAGGTGTATAGACGTTAGATGACGCATCCAAAATTTGGGGAAATACGTGCGTCTGGCTGAATGAGTTAAATACACGTCTTTTCCGATCAGCGGTATCGTTAGTAGCAATCAAGGGGTTAAAGGTGCACCCTGAAGATTACACCGGTAGATAGATCGTCTAAACACCAGGCTCATCTGGCACTAACTTTGAATGTTCATGGCCGATCTCATCTCCCACAAGTGACAAGCAGTCGAGTTGCGAAGTTATTGAATTCGTGTTCATCTCTGATGTTGTTTGCATTTCTGGGCTCAACTTCCAGTGATCACACACCGAACCAAGAGGATTGCGTATGTGGTTACTTTCAGGTTACACATGTAGGTAAATGCCACACCCAGTCTCCGTTTTTTTTTCATTCATTCATTCATTCATTCATTCATTCATTTATAGAAAGAAAGAAAAGAATAGAAAAGAACTTTATTGCCATATGTAATAATACATTAGGAAATCGTTGCGATGCTGCGCAACATAAAAGAAGAACATTAAACACATCAAAATATAATTAATCTACTCACGTGTACATCTACCCCCCCCCCCCCACACACACACACACACACACACCACACACACACACACACACACACACACACACACACACACACACACACACACACACACACACCGTATTCCTTAGTAGCTATTGTGGTCTAAGCATAAAGGCAATATACACGATTTCACAGTAACACAAATCACATAGGACATATCGTAATATAAAACTGAACACATCACTTGGATCATAGACACAGCAGTGCCGTTAGCCCTATTTCCTACACATTAGTTTGGCCAGTCACTTGCTGCCGTGGTATGTAGTCACTGCTCGCTGCCAGCAGGCTATCTAGGTCACTGTTTGGCATCAACTATTCCTTCTATAATCTCTGTTGCGGGACTACTGATGTGTATGCTATGCCTATTCATTCATTCATTCATAAATGTTCTTTCCTAACTATTTATGGATTTGTTTATTGATTGATTTATGTATTATATATTCGTTTTTTTATATGTTTAATTATGTACTTATTTATAATTTATTTATTCATTTATTATTTGTGTATTTATTTTTGATAGTGGTCACTGTTGCACAGTATCTTTTACCACGATTACTCTCTGTTTTCAAAATTATACAAGTGCACATGGAAAGACCGGTGAAACAATGTTTAATGAGCTATACGCCACAACGGCCTGGGGTCACTACGCAAATCATGGCAAATTTAGCTACCCCAAGAAGTTCTTAACCTAGTCAAGAATCATAGAGACAAATGAGGCTAGTAACATGCAGAGAATTTCATGAGCTCGCACATCTGCGCGGGTTCATGAGGTTCTCTGCCCCTTTCAGCTCGGTAGCATTTTAAATCCAGGCAGTGAAAGGTTTACAGAGACCTACGCCAGTCAGTAAAGGCGCATATATCCTTAATAAATGTTCTTAGTATGTGTCACAATAATGCTGGGCCAAAAAGGCAAACTTAAATTATGAAGTTTGAATGTCGTAAAATGAGGGACTTGATTGCTCTTTCTGTCTCCTTGGACGCCGGAGAACACCCTCCGTTACCCTCAACAGGTAGTGGAACACCTCAAATACGTGTGTCTACTCACATTGATTGTGAAAACAAGGGTAGAAAAGTCTGAGTTGTGACAAGACAACATTGATAGCCTCTTATATCGATGACTTAAGCAAACATAGCCGGCCATAGAGCAGATCGCTTTAATGTTGAGAATTCGTCGTGATCTATATTATTCGCTGGCAGAAGACGGTGACAGATGGATGGCTTACTTCATTCCTGTAAGTGTGTGACTTGTCTGTGAATGCAATACTGACTAATATAATGTTGACCCACATTTAACTGTGCACGGGTTGTCTTTGCATTTTGTTGACTGTCAGTGTCATTATCTGTACCGTTTATCAGTGTCGGGTGCACGGGTGTCACTCTGCCTGCACCTCCAATGACCGTTGCGGGGGAAACACCTTGTTGACTGACGGCTGTAGCCGGGGACTGTGGGCTGCTATCCACACTGGCTGCTGGTGACCGGGGGTCCGCTGGCCGCCTGCCTTGTGGAGTCTGGGACACTGGTTGTGACACAATGACAATGCCACTGGGAACTGACGACGGGTTCTCCTTGGCCGTCAATTATGACATGTCGCTGCATACAGCTGAACACAACAGTCACAGGAGATGTAGCAGCACCAATGACAACGCCACTAATCGGAGATGGAGGTAGGTGCCACAGTCTGGATACCAAATGGGGTGGAGGTCACCGTCTGACTGCCAGCTGGGGTGACAGGTTGCTGAGCGGCGCTGCGACATGCTGCTGCACTCTCACAAGCAGCCGGGGGAGGATGAAGATCGCTGCCAGATGCCGATGAGCGATTCTCTGTCTGGCCGTCCGTGGTAATGTCAGAATGCTGCTGCTGGCTCACTGTGACACTGACAACTGAAGCCTGAGGGCCCCGGTCATCGACCCCAGGCAGGTGAGTGCCAGCAACATTGCCAGTGCCGGGACCGACACCAGCCACGCCTCTGCTGTCACGGGCAATGCAGTCCTGAGAGGACGACCGCGGGTGCTGGGACGGGGGCCGGTTTCGGGGGTGGGGGTTAGGAGCAGGTGACGGGGAGGGTCGGTGAGAGGACGTGGACGAAACTACACTCCGGCAACGCTGCGCCAAGTGAGGATCCAAGTCTATCAAATCACTGGCCCGAGTATACTGCCATTCTGATTCTCGCACCGCAGGGTCCCCGAACGCCAGGGGGGTGGGACCTGTTCCACGGTACGGCACTCCCGGATAGTCCTGGTAATAGTCCTGGTGCTGAGTGTGCCAAATGCTGTAGTCGTACTCGTCACGTGCATTGTCCTCGTAATCGCATTGCTGCTGACTGCCGCCTCGCTGGGGCAATCGACCATCATACCCCCGGGGGTCGAGTACTGACGGTCGCGCTGGTCGTTGTAGTGGTCGTCCCAGAAGTGACTAGACTCTCTGCGGCGGGATCTGTGAGGGCTGGCGTTTCTGGGGCGGTACTGATCAGCAGCCCGACCCCCGGGCTGTCCACCGTCATGCACGTGGAGTGGTCCGTTACGGTAGAACCCCCTCCTCCCCTCGTCGCGCAGGACTCGGAGTTCAGCTGCTTTTCGCCTTGTTAGGTCAGAGGCAATACGATACCCATTCTCTCGCATCGCGTCACGTGCTTCACGACTGCGAAGTAACTGGAGCTTGTCCGTACACCTGTACAGTCTCACAATCATAGGGCGCGTACGTCTACTGTTTTTCTGCGGCCTGCACACACGATGGGCCCTCTCAAAATTGTCATAAACCTAATCTCTGTAAGAAGCATAATAGTTCAGGAAGCTTAACACATGTTCAGCATAGTCCTCACCTCTATACTCCTGCATCCCAAAGATCCTTAAATTGTTCATTCGGGAATAGTTTTCCAACTTTTCAACTTCATTCTCTAGGCTGGAAACTCTGCACAACAAGTCCTGTAGAGTCTTACCAACATCAGGTCTGTCGGATTTGTAGAATGCCATGCTGACAGTACACATCCACTGAAAATTCCACCACTGTAAGCAGTTACAAGTTGCTGGCCTCACATGCTGAACACACGACTGTGATGGGTCCTGCCACAACCGGTTTGAGGAAAACAGTCACCCAACCACACAATGTAAAAACAGTCACTAATACGGCGCATATCCTGTATATGGGAGCTTTTCCAGAAAGAACAGCATTCCAACGACTCACTTGCCAACATGTTTAGTAAATCACTCACTCTAGCAGCTATAAATGTCCAACTCTTCGTCCTGGGAACGTAGCCGGAGAAAGAAAAAAAAAAACATGTCTACCGGCCGCCAGGCGAGGCCACCTCTCTCTCTCTCTCTCTCTCTCTCTCTCTCGAGATAGAGAGAGAGAGAGAGAGAGAGAGAGAGAGAGAGAGAGAGAGAGAGAGAGAGAGAGAGAGAGAGGAAAATAGAAAGTTTATTTAAGTCTATGCTAAAAAGAAAAAAAAAGAAAAAGTACGCAGCATTTGGTGTGTTGCTGAAGATTTATTTCGAACGTACAGGACTAGAAAGTGTAGACATAGTTGGTTAAATATATAGTCTCGAACAAACACCACATTAATAACAACATCAACAGCGCCCCACCACCACATACAGCATGACTAAATTGCAAAGAAAGCGTTATTTTCATGAATGCAAACAAGCAAGGTAAACTGATTTATACTGAACAGTTTTAGCAGATGTGGTGGCCAAATAAAAAAATGAAAAAAAACAAAAAACAAACAAGATGGGATGAACCATAACCCACAAAGTCCCTTCTATATGAGAACTGTCCTCGCTGTCAATGGTCTCTACTTTTTGTCTTTGACCTGATTCTGATGATGAATTATGTCCTATTGAAAAAGTATCGCAGAAATGCCAATGCGTAAGTGAGTTCTATAAGGGGCATAGGACATACGCGTCATTGATTTGTCAAACGTCATTTGTTATGACGTAAGTTTTAGTTTTTACATAATGTTATATTTACGTGATATGAGTTTCACTTTCGCTTCATGGGCTTGAGAAAATGGTGACAAAACTAGAACTGCACGGTACAATTTCAGTCGTGCTATAATTTGTGTGTGTTACGATTGTGTTGTCCTGTGAGAGCATACATGTGTTAATCGTAGGAAACGATCCGATATTTATTTGAGCTATCGTGGTTACGATTCACGTACCTTTTAGTGGGATTTCTTTCGTTCGCGCGTGGAGCGGAATTCGCTTTGTTATTATGCTAGGTTTGTTCCGGAAGTTTCTAGCGAAGTCGCACGGAGAAAAGCGGTCAATTTTTGTACTGTGTAGTTTCGCTGAGAATAGTCCAGAACGTTCTAGAAAGGTCGCACTGTCTAGTGACCTCGTATGTGTGACGTCGTTGAATAGGCGACATTTTGCAACAAGTTGTTTACCATGCGCGTGAAGTCAACAGCCGTTTTTTTTATGTTTTATGAAAGATCGTGAAGCTTCCAGAAAGTATAGGCAAGGTCGTGAACGGTCGGCTATACTATTGTGTGATGTCGTTATACAATAGGATTTGGGGCTGAAATGAGCAGCCGAATTTTTGTAGCCTATTGTAGTGATTCTAAAAAAAAATTATTTATTAATATTTATGAGTTACAATTACGTGTTTTTGTTTTGATTGGTTGCGTTGTATGATTTTCTCGGATTATTCTAGAAATTTGTTGCACTATAAAAGATTGGTGTTGGGAAGCACATTCATACATTGTCTTGCATTGTCAGTTGTAGAGACACACAGTTTATCGTAGGTACGTGGCCCGTATAGGGTATACATTGTGAGAAACGCAGCGTAACGGTGGTGTACGTTGTATGAAAAACTTTGTGTCGTCAGTGTGGACATTTGCGGAAGAGACTTTGTATCAGTGTTGGTGCATTTGGATATGCATTGTGTGGAGATCGCATCGCTGAATTAAAATATTTTGGGAACTGTTACTCCAGTATTGTTTACATCCTTAAGCCACGTTTGACGGGTTGCAGCTGAATGAAGTTTATTTAAAAGAACCAGTTACGTGCGTGCGTCTGGTGTGTTTATCATACTACGACTACGACTCAACCACGTAACAGTGTGAAAGCAGGTTAAATTTACCTAGCTACATGATATACTAAGTACAGGGTCCCGGGGGTAAAAGGGTCACATGCATACTCTTCTGAAAGCGCGTCGATGTGTGTGTGCGTGCGTGTTCGCGCGCTCAAAACATCTCCAAGAGGCATAGATCTATTCCTCCTGGCGATGCGCGCATGTTTGTGTGTGAGAGAGAGAGCCGCGCGCTCGAGAGCAAATGACTTCATATTTTGAGTATTATGTCAGTGTCTGCATAGTGACGGAGTTCCCTCTTATACGTCACCGCCACTGTCTGATTTTCTCTAAAAGTAAAGGTTGTTTAGTGTTTTAATTCTTTTCTGAGAAGAATTATTTTTTACTAAAGAAGTTGAAAGGATACAAAGCTGGCTAAAACACTCATCCAATGTTTTTCTCCAAACTAGCTATATAAAAACGTTAATGTAAATATGACAGATATGACGGACTTTAATCCGGGTCAAATGACTTCCTATAAACGGTTGTTTATGTCTTCAATGAGACATTCAATTACAATATGCTCGGAGGCTCTCTCAGCCACCCACTTAAGAAAATAGTTTGCCAAGTTTCAAGCTTGTGTGTACAGAAATATCGGAGATTATCTTGTTTACATACATACGCACACAAATACATACATACATACGCTCACACATACATACATACGCACATACGGCGCTTCGCGCCAAATATACGTTCAGCAGCGAGGTTAGCGTAACTAGACATGACGTAATTTTTATCTTGTTAATTGTTAGAGGTTTAGCCTGCCCGCCTTTGACATCATGGACATGCTATTAAATTCGCCCCACCGCGACCCGTCCTAAAAAGTATCTTCTATAAATAGAAGGGACTTAAAAACACAACAAAGACAAGAGCTGCCGGAGATAAAATTGTGTGTTGAAATTCACAGTACTGAGACTGCCCATTAGACCATTAGACATCCCTTTTCCATTCTGGTATAGTGAAATTGATATTAACATATTTACTTTGCTTTTTTCTATACTGACGAGGAAAAGAAATTGCGACAATGTTGGAATTATCAGAAACACTTTAGTGTTTCCGATATTCCAACATTGTAGCATTTCTTTTGCTCGTCAGTATAGTAGTGAGGTTTCGTGTACAACGAACGTCTTCCAAAAGCGAACGAAAGCAATGTCCTGGCCGAAAACCGGCGTGTACCAGAAGCATAGACAACATTCCAAACACCTCCAAAAGGCATAGATCCTCATGAGCCCTCTGGTAGCCAAGCACTGACAACACTCCGAACATCTCCAGAGGCATAGATCCTCATGAGAACCCTGGTGGACAAGCACTAACAACACTCCGAAATTCCCCAGAGGCGTAGATCCTCGTTAGACCGCCGGGAGCTGGGCGCATGAGGATCTCTGCCTCTTCACACTGGAGGTGATCGGAGTGCTGTCTATGCTTGTGGTACACAACAGTTATCCGCCGTGATTTCGCTCTTCATTGTGAGGAGTCGTTCGGTGTAGACGTAACCTTCACTAATTACTCTGCTCTGGTACAAACACCTCTTATGAATGTACAACACACTGTATTCAGAGCTGCCTCTAGACAATTAGACAAACTCCAAAAATCAGAGGTCATTCAAACTAGCACGTGTTTAACGCACACATTGGATACAGAGTCCGGACAAAAACATGCGATATCGCATGTTTGACCGAGTTTGTAATCCACTGTCTGCGTCAAACACGTTGAGTTTTGACCTACTTCTGATTTCGGAACAAAGTCCATTTATTGATAAATGCGCACGTTTTGACTGCTTTCTAGCCTTTTTGTCCAAGAAAACAAAAAGAATAATATAATATACAAATTATATGAAGCCGCAACTTTGTATTCATTGCACATTCCTTGATCTTACTTTCCTTGTTGTCCGCCTACGTCATGTTAACCCCTGTACTGCCAGTGGACGCAGACTGTGTTGTTGAAATCATTGTAAATTCAACGTCAAAGGACTTCGTCCGGCAAAGAAACGAGAACACAGAGTCGGTTCAGCAAGAGGGACAGATCCTCATGAGCCCCCGCAACTGCGGGGTTCTCATGAGTATCTATACCCCTTGCATTTGGGTGATGTTCAACGTTTTCTCGGCAGTGAAGGGGTTGACAGCTACTGACAATACTGTTTTGCTAGAAAGGGACTAGTTAATTGACTTCCATGTCTGATTTGACTTCTGCTTCGAGAATAAAGTACTTCGTATCCCCATCTGGTTCATTTTTTCTCATTTTCTTCTTTTTCCAGTATGAAATACTGCCCGTCTTGATCACCTTAATCGTCCTGAGCAAATTTCGAATTCGCACCGTCTCCGGACGTTTGGCCCAAGGAAGTGTACTGCGTTTCTTGCGGCGACGGGTTGCTTTCCCTGTCGCAGGGATCCAGATGCGAGTAATCAGATGGTTCACACATCTTTGCAACATCGCCAAGACGCTGATGCTTAACGTCTTGGCGATGTTGCAATGAGTTGAAAGACGTTTGTTCAAGTGTGTCGTCTGATCCAATAACGGTAGCTGTTTCTGCTTCCAAGACAAAGTAATGCGGAGTAAAGCAGATTTCCATGCGATGACGCTTTTCTTCACCCCCATCGGGCGTACAGCCACTGGAACTGGTTACAGTACCGGTGGTTGCAGGCACCATGGAGTTAACAGCGTCTGACGATGGCGCAATGGTTTCGTTCTGACTGTCGTCTGCTGGAAGACTTCGTGCAAGAGAATAGCCGTCCTTTGCCAAGGCTTTAGCTGGAGAGTTGTCATCTATGGATGCAGGCGTCGGCGGCAGTTTTCTGCATGCGATGTTGTCGATTTCGTGATACACAGCTTCGTCCACGTCAGCATTTGCTACTGCCATGGGCCCGCTGTCGCGGTACCTCAGTGCCCCCCTGTTTCTGTTGGAAGCAGCAGCTTCTATGTGTTGGTCCGCACCCTGGTAAACAATATATTGAGACACAGATGAACCCCTTCCCTGCCACTGTACGTGCACTGTACGTACATTTTTCTTTCTGAGATCTTGGTTCATTTAACGACCCGAAGCCGACACCGTCAAAGAAACATGCATACAAATTGGTCTCAGCAAGAGGCATAGATCCTCATGACCCGCCTCAGTCGCGGAGATCATGAGTATCTATATCTTTTGCAGCTGGATCATGTTCACGGTTTTCTCGGCAGATATAACGAAACATTCAAACAAAACTATAAAATCTATTTATTGATTTGAGTGATCGTCTCGCACTTTATGCCAAGTAGTGTTTTCGTGATAGTAACTATTTTTGCCTTAATGAAGGAGGCAAGAGATTTAACTGTGTTCAAATGTTTGTCCATTATCATTACCTTGATATAGCCCCGGCAGTTTTCAATATCGAGGTCAAGCATGCAGACTTCACGTATGCCTGCACTGTTTCAAGCTTGAAAACTTGGCCATTTCACGTGAAAACAGATCTTTCGTATACTGAATATATGAGGGGCACATTTTGGGATGTAAAATCAGTAATTTCATGAAAACAATCCGACTGTTTACGACTGTACGGCAAAACCTACACATTGTTTGAGTTTATTAAAAGTTAATCGTGTTAGATCAACTGTCACTGAATGATATTTGTTCTAAGATTGCTACAGAAAAATGATTCTTTGTGGGGATATTTGCGAAAAGCGTTGCACGCTCCGATGTCAAACTGCCTATATCTACCAGCGTTTGCCTGGCCTTTTCGGTATCTAAGTATAACAATAGCCAAAAGGCAACATTTGCAATAGGGCTCGGGAAGCTGATGTCATCACGCTGGTCGTGGCGTCAATCTTGAGAGGCCGGATACGCGACTCGTGCTCTCATCGGGAAATCGCTGTCAGGACACTATCCTGACGTGCTATAGGCAATTGATTGAATGCAAGTGACGTCACGCGGCCAGCGTCGTTACGCGCGTCGTCTGAGGTCGGCCATTTTGTGCAGAAGACACAGTGAACACGAGTAACAGCGAAGTTAGAACTCGGCGAAAGTATGCCTGGATACGCAATTTTTGGATGTAATAATAGACCAGAGAAACACAGTTAATGTCCCCAATGGTGTAATTGTGAGATATTTTCGTACACCTGCTGTAGTATGTACGCACGGTATAGCACTAAAATCATTTTTTTAAAGAAAAAAAAAAAGAAAAAGAAACTAACCATAAATATTAGTCCCCGATCACCTCGGTGCCAGTGGGACATAAAACTGGAAGAAGTAGTAGTACACCTGCTGTCCGTGTATGGGAAGGAAAGGAAAGTTGAGCGAAGAAAGAAGACGACCATCGCCAGATATCCTGCACAAAATGGCGGCTCAACAAACGAACCCAGTTGCGTATCACGTGACCGATTCGTCTTGCACTCAATCAATAGCAGCAAGTCTTGTCATCACCATAGAAAACAGTTAACCAAAATCTTTTTTTTGTTTTTGTTTTTTGTTTGTTTGTTTCCAAAGAGGAAGAAATATGAAAAAAAAAAAAACGTGTTGAAACACTACTTCGCTACTATCTGAAGTCGATCGCCAGGCTAGCTTGTCCTCTCAAGATGGCGGCGCGGCAGCCGACGCTCCTAGGCAATTCGGGGAACCTCTAGGCGCCAAGCTATTCTGGCACCACCCTTGAACTATCATAGTCAATCTGTCTCCTAAATCGTAATGCAGTCCTCAGAGAACGACTCCAAAATGTGGGTATTTCGTACCTGGGACACTGAGATAAAACAAATAAGCTATAAATGATGTATCACACATTGTGTGATAAGACGTTTCCTCTTTAAGGTGCGAAGAAGGAGGTTGTACGAAACGTGTTCTCGAGATTTTCATTTGAGTGTGCATTATTACTGTTGTAATGACAGAAGAGATGATGTACACTGATCCATATCGTCAAAGCACGTTTCTCAACTAAATCCCATGCACAGGTAGTTAATTCTTACATCTGGCACAAAGGACACGTTGGGGAATCCCAGCGTACCGGAGAGAGTTGTCTCATGTTCGGTCTTTGCCTTTACCCTTACAGAATAAGATAGGAAAAAAAAATAATAATAATAATAATAATAATAATAATAATAATAATAACAGCAACAACA
Source organism: Semisulcospira habei (assembly GCA_036245525.1). Taxonomy (NCBI): domain Eukaryota; kingdom Metazoa; phylum Mollusca; class Gastropoda; family Semisulcospiridae; genus Semisulcospira; species Semisulcospira habei. The sequence continues at coordinate 155,484,847 of BTPG01000001.1, read as the reverse complement.
ACAACGATTATAATAATAATAAACGAAATTCAACATGTTGAGAGAAAACAAATTATATGCGACATCTTTTCTTCACCAAATCAGTATGGGAAAAAGATTCAAATGCCAAAACGAATAAGGCACGGGAGGAATTAAGCTTTTATTAACAGCAACACAAGTCTGCTTAGGTAGCTAAATGTATAAACATCTAAGGGATTGCAAAATGAAACTGGCTCAGCTTTGGCATGAATGCATTCAAACGGGCGCAATTTTGTGCAAAATGACGCATTCCGGAAATAATAAGTAGATCAGAACTCCGCGTGTTTCGACGAAATAAAAGCGGGTTAAAACTCGGGCACCATGCATGTTTATCCGGGCTGTTAACCCGTTCAGTGCCAGGTGACGCAGACCGTGTTTCTGCAATCTTCGTTAATTCAACACCCCAAACCCTAGCTGTCCCAGGAACATGAATTCAAAGTGGTGTCAGCAAGAGGTATAGATCCTCATGAGCCCCCGCAACTGCGGGGGCTCATGAGGATCTATACCTCTTGCAGTTGAATGATTGTTCAAACATTACAAGCACTAAACGAGTTAACCCATTCAGCCCTGACGCACTACAGCAGGAGATGGGTCGACCATCATAATTCAAGGGTAGTACCAGATTAGATTGGCGCCTGTCGGCGCCAAGCTAATCTGGCACTGCCCTTGGATTATCATAGTCCAGCCATCTCCTGCAACTGGTGCCTAGTCATTAAATGACACCTCCAAAATTTGGAAGATACGGCCGTCGGGCTGATTGATTTAAATATGTGGGATTAAAGAATGCTTTTTTTTTTTTATCGTTACTGTAAACGGTACTGGTGGCTGCAAATACAATTGATCCAACCACCCAGTTCCTATACTATATTTTTGCACACAGAAAAAAAGGCTATAAAAATATAGTATTTCCTAGCAGTTAATTCACTATGCTTAGAGAACAAACAGTGCACGTCAGAAACCTGGATAAATGTTTGTACGAGTGTTCTTACCTTCGTTTAGCTGATCTTCTGCTCCTCCGCCTGAGGAAAACGACAAGAGCCGTCGCCGCTCCGAGGGTAACAACGCCCAGGAGCGCCCCCAGCAATGCCAGCATAATGTCTTGATACTTCGCTGCAAGCAAAGATTTAAGTGCAAATAATGTGTTTTTTAACCTAATTGTATTGCAGCCACCGGTACCGTTTATAGTACCGATGTATGCATTCACAAGGGGTTAGTGTGATACGATAGATAAATACAATTGAATTTGCTAGTAATGAATTTGCTAGTGATGAATTTGCTAGTGATATTCCGTCGATCAAAAGAAATGCGACATTTTTTAAATCATCGGAAAACACTTTAGTGTTTCCGATGATTAAAACAATATCGCATTTCTTTTGCTCGTCAGTGTACCACGGCAGACACAGTGCCAGCTATCATAGGTTTGTATTTGCAGCCACCGGCACAGATTATAGTGCGATACGATAGGTATTAAAAATATTGCTAGTGATATACTCACGAGCAAAAGAAAGGCGACATTTTTATCAACAGAAAAACTGTTGTGTTTCCAATGAATTAGAAAATGTTGCAGCATTTCTTTTGCTCGTCAGTATACTATCGCAGAGCCAAGACAGCCACAACTAAAACTCATGATGCAAACTACGCATTCACTGCTCTCTGATTGTTGCTTATTATAATTGTAGTATGTAGTGATTTTTGTTAAGTATGCATGTTGTATAACATCCAGTAACTCGTAATATTTGAAGAATAAAAGGTTGAAAAATAAAAAAAAAAAAAAACGTATTTATCTCTGGACAGAGCGACTCGAAATTGCATCCAAAATAACCTGCAAAAAAGACCAAACGGCCCGAAAAATGTACAATCACGCGTTAACCAGAATGATTCCATCAACCAGACTGACAGCGGAAGCCACTTCTGATCTTTAAGATACACAGATTATCATGAGCGTTCCGCGCTCGGTGACTATGAATCAAAACATTTGCAGATTGTGACAGCGCGAGGTCTGTCTAGAAATGTTAGTATACGAATACTCCACTTCTAAGTTTTATACAAACTTTCACAACCGCAGAATAGCGATGTAGGTCGAAGCCATCTTTTGAAAAGGAGCGACGCATTTATTTTCATAAATAGTGCCCAATTCCAACTCAACAATTGAATCAACAAAGTAAATTCGTAACAAATGTCCATTTTGCACAACAAAACAAAAACAAACAAAACAGGATGAAATTTAGCTTGCAACATTTGAAACAACAAAGTGTAATAGAAACTATTTTTGATTCAGTATCAATAAACCGAAATCGAACATTACAATGCCAAACGTGAAGTTGTTTCCCTTGTTACTAAAAGCGGGTTTCTTGTGGTATTTCGGTACGTAAACTTATTACGTACTAAACTTCTTATTTTGAATAAAAATGGAAAAAAGATATATATATATATATATATATATATATATATATATATATATATATATATATATATATATATATATATATATATATATATATATATATATATTCGGATTGTGTGTGGCCTTTCTACGTGTAGGAAGTAAGCTTTAGCCATTCAAATTTGGAATATGTGTTTTTTGGGCGAACAATTACACACTCTCGTTTGCGAACAGTCTTCATGTTCACCATGATATCCCAGAAGGTTATGCGGGTACAACTAGGACATATGGTGTGGGAGTGTTTCCTACGTAAAATTGGTCTTGAAAGGTTCAATTCATCTATAGTCGGGGGTTCTTTCTCCGGGTACTCCGGCTCTTCCACCCCCACACCCCCCCCCCCCCCACCCATCCCCCCACTTTGGTACCGGTTTCAGGCCACTTTACAAATTTCAAATACAACCGATCAAAAATCTCTGTAACTTCAGTAGCTGAACTGGCCCTTCGTCTGTCTTGTACTGTGTTTGTCTTAAATGGCGTAAATCCGTGTCTGTTACGTGAGTGTGCGTGTTGGATTTCAGTTCGCGGCGCTTTGAGTCGATTTGCTCAAAAATTGAGAAAAAGCGCCTATATAATAACGGTATTATTATTATTATTATTATTACAATCTTTCAAGGCAACGTTTACATAGAAAACGCTCCCCACACTACAGCCTTACCGCTTACCGTTCCGAAATTGGTGACTATGGATCAAACACTTTACAGAAGTGACAGCCGCTCGGTCTGTCTAAAAATAAAAGCGTACTAATACTCCACTTCTTTGCAATAATTGGTAATCACATCGGATCCCACCAGAATGCTATAATCGTCTATACACGGTGTACGGCTGGCGTAATGTGCGTATATGTTTTTCGTTATTAGTTTAAAAAAAAAAATTATAAACCGTCTCAGTTTGAAAGAAACAAAAATGGCATGGTGAACTTACATTCGTCTCCATTTGTCTTGTGTCTCTTTCCCCGTACTTCACAAGCTGTACAATTAACGCTATTCATGAAACAAGTAAAACGTACACTGTTATACCAGCATATATATATATATATATATATATATATATATATATATATATATATATATATATATATATATATATATATATATATATATATATATATATATATATATATATATATATGTTGTTTTTCTTTACAGTAAGTTGCAGGGGCGGATCAGTTACCTCTAGGGGGTGGGGTTCCAGCGTTATGTTCGGGACCTTCAACTGACCTAACACAAAAGGCCTCCCGACGCGAAACCGGGTTCTTCTATTGACCGAAAATCAAACAACGAAAAATCAAACGGGAAGAGAGGGGGAGAGGGTGGGTAGGCGCGTGTGTGAAGACTCTCAACACTCGCCGAAATACTAAACAACCCGGGGCGGGAGAGGGGGGGGGGGGAGGGATGCGCATGTCAGTGCAGGCAAGGCGTGTTTCAAGGCATTTACCACTGACGAAATATCAAGATATCAAACAACGAGAGAGGAGGGGGGAGAGAGGGGGGAGGGGGTCCAGCCTCCCAAAAAAGGAACTTTGTAATACCATTTTAAAGAAATGTTTGGCCCGGGAGAGAGGACACCTGGACCTCCCCTCCCCCCCCCCCCCCACAATAGATCCGCCTCTGCCGATGCTTGACTATGCACAAAGAGGGTAACTTTCTAGGGAGAAGATAAGCCCATTACCCAAAACGCAAAAAGCCATCAGGCCAACGCCGGCCAATGTCGGCCCAATGGCATTTGCGCATTGGGTACTCACCTCTCTTTGACGTTGGTTTCTGTTTTATTCCTGAGAATGCACTTAAGGTACCAGGTTCCTTTGCAGCATTCCGAGTTTATAATGGTGGCGATGTCGCTGCGATCTAATCAATGAAAAATACCTGCGAGTGATAACCCCGTCACTGAGAAATATTGAAAATGACCCAGCTGCAAGGGGCGCATATCCTCATGTGACCCCGCACCTACGGGGGCTCATGATGATCTGTGCCTCTTGTTGACGTCGCTTTATTTCTTGGGCGGATGGAACTCTTTGGAGCAAAAGGAACACAGATTTCAAAGACAAAATCCTCGACCATTGGCAGGGGAGGGGTTATAAAGAAAATAGGATATCATACCACACCACCACTACTACTACTACTACTACTACTACATTATTGGCGTAGGAAAGTGTTTGGAGTTAGATATGGCCCAAATTAAACAATGGTGAACGTGGAGATGCATCATGCTTCAGGAGACCTAAATATTCTGCAGAAGAAAGATACTGTGCCTACTTCTGTGCTCAAGAGCTGTATTAAGAAACTTGACAGTTTTGGCGTTGAAATATCTATGGTACGTCGATGCTTTGTTTATTTAAAAAGAAAAAAGTATCGCGTGCCACACCTCCTCCAACACCTCCAAGACCCAGTTCACACACAGTAACTGATGTCAGATATAGCAAAAGTGGGAAAGAGCGACGTGTTCATTAGAGGTCGCCACCTGACTTTTCAATGCAATTAAGATTCTTGAGTAACCCATCTTCCCCCCCCCCCCCCCCCCCCCCCCACCCGCCCGCCCCCATCCCATCCTCGAACCCCCAATCTTCCTCTAACACACTTTTTAACGTTAAAATAATGATCACACAACGGCTTGAATAATATTTTCGAGGCAATAAGTCTAGTCACGCAAATAAACTTACTCTTATATGTCACCTGCAGACACGTCTGAAATTCCCTGTTATATGTATTTTTCACTTTCAGAATGCAGTCAGCATCCTTCCGAGTACAGGTCACAGAGAAGCTGAAAAGTACATAATCGAGACAAAAAAGGTGACTGCCAAGTGCGTAAAATGAAGAAAAGAACGAACGGAGAAGGAAACAGCTCAGAAACACAACTTTATAATGAATATTTCGATATATATTTACGATAAATATTTGAATACATCTTTCAATACGGATATAAAAAGCAATATAGAGATCAGTCGCTAATTATCTTGATGGAGAAGAAGGAATGAGGCAAAATTCCTTCTTCGAGGAAAGTAAGTAACGACTGATCTCTACCCCTGTTTGTTTGTGCATTTTGAAAAAAGGGTATTAATTTTTACTGTTATATGTATTAATAAATTGTGTTGTAACTATCGTTTCTAAGCGTGTTTCATTCGCCTATAAGTACCTAGATTTATATATTAGTATGTGCTTGTCTAATATCTGCGACCTTACAGCTCTAGGCTCAATATGTACTACCTTGTCTGCATAACCAATGAAAGATCTGCATAGCACATTGTAACCCCTTTACTGCCAATACAAAGTGACCACTACACAACTGCAAGAGGCATAGAAAGTGGGGGTTAACCTTCTTGCTGACACTGCTCTGAATCCATGCTACTGGACGTCCTGGGGACGCAGTGGGCCCCCGCATAGCCGTGCGTGGGCTCACTGCGGCCGTCGTGGGCCCGATGACCTTCGCTTACCGGGTTGGCGTTGAAACAGACAAAGATTTTAGAAAACACGACCTGCGCCGACCGGCAGTGACGGGGTTAAGAAAGAAATACAAAATAGAATACAAGTTCCGGGTGAAGAGTTGTAATTCCACTGAAAAGATGTGTTTTAACCCTCAATGCATGCGGGCCGGTGCCGTGTTTACAGTACCGGTGTCTGCATGTACAAGAGGGTTACGTTGTAACCGGCCTTCGTTGAAATAAAAACGTAGTCGCAAGGTTTCGTTTACGCCGAACGACTCCCAACAACGACCGAGGGGGAAGACACGGCGTATAAACAGCTTGTACTAGGAGCATAAACAACACTCCAAACATCTATAGATCCTCAAGCGCCCCTAGCGGGATGAACACAATTTATTGACTTGAACTGAATTGAATTGAATTGAACTGAATTGAATTGAACAACACTCCAAACTTTTCCAAGAGGTATAGATCCTCATGCTTTTTTCGGGAGCATGAGGATAATTATATGCATCTTGGAGACGTTTGGCGTGTTGTTTTAGCTCATTGTACAAGCTGTTCATCTGGCGTGACTTCGCTTTCGTTCGTAGTTGTAAATCGTTCGTTGCAAACAAAACATCGCTAGCACTGCAAGGGTTTCATGAAAAAGAAACTTACAAGAGATAGAAAACAAGTTTTAATTGGAGAGGAAGTGCTTACGACTTTTCTTATCTAGAGCCTCCTTCCGGTGAGATGAAGTGAAAGCAACGTGGCTGGGCAATTTTCACTGATTATTTTTTTACCCTTCGTTGCTGAGACAAAAATGAAAAATCACTCTACTGCGAGAGAGATGTGCGTGGGTTTGGAGGTTCTGCACCTTCCTCCTGTTTTTCATGTGCAGCTGTGTGTTTATCTTTATTGTTATTTTTCTTTTTATTATTATTATTATTATTATTATTATTATTATTATTATTTATATAATAATAATAATAATTGCTATTATTATATATATATATATATATATATATATATATATATATATATATATATATATATATATATATATATATATATATATATATATATATATATATATATATATATATATATAATATATATATATATATATATATATATATATATATATATAGTATGTAGCGATTGTTGTTAAGTATGCATGTTGTATAATGTCATGTAACTCGTATTTTTTTAAGAATAAAAGGTTAAAAAATAAACGTACATTCCTTTATGCAAAGTGCTGGAAACAGCATCTTAAAATCGCATCGAAAATGACCTGCAAAACAAGACGAAACAAATAGAACAAGATGGGATGAACCATAACCCACAAAGTCCCTTCTATATGAGAGCTCTCCTTGCTGTCAATGGTCTCTCTCTCTTTTGTCTTTGACCTGATTCTGATGTTGAATTATCTCCTATTGAAAAAGTCTCGAAGATCAGACAATGATTCAGTGAGTTCTATAAGGGGCGCAGGACATCCGCGTCATTAATTTGTCAAACGTCATTTGTCATGACGTAAGTTTTATTTTTTACGTAATTTATATTTTACGTGATATGACTTTCACTTTCGCTTCATAGGCTTCAGGAAATGGTGACAAAACTAGAACTTCACGGTACAATTTCAGTCTTGCTATAATTTGTGTGAAAGCCAGTTGACTTTACTTAGCTACATGATATACTAAGTACACGGGTCACATGCATGCTCTTCTGAACGCGAGCCGATGTGTGTGTGCGTGTTAGTACATGCGTGCGCGCGCGCTCCAAACATCTGCAAGAGGCATAGATTCTCATGCGCCTGGAGGGCGCATGAGGATCTATTCCTCCTGGAGATGCGCATATGATTGTGTGTGTGTGTGAGAGAGAGAGAGAGAGAGAGAGAGAGAGAGAGAGAGAGAGAGAGAGAGAGAGAGAGAGAGAGAGAGAGAGAGAGAGAGAGAGAGAGAGCCACGCGGGAGAGAGAGAGAATGACGTGTCAGTGTCTGCGTGGTGACGGAGTTGCTTCTGTTACGTCACCGCCAATGTCATGATTTCTTTGGTAGTAAAGTTCTTTTAGTGTTTTAATTCTTGTCTGAAAAGAATTATTTTTTTCTAAAGAAGTTGAAAGAATACAAATGTGGCTAATGAACACATTCAATGTCTTTATCCAAACTAGATATATGCAAAAGGTCAAGTAAATATGTCAAAAATTACAGACAGTATTCTGGGTCAACCGACTTCCTATAAACGGTTGTTTATGTCTTCAATGAGTCATCCAGTTACAATATGGTCGAGGCTCTTTTAGCCACCCACTTAGGAAAGTATTTCGCCAAGTTTCAAGCATGTGTGTACAAAAATATCGGAGATTCTCTTGTTTACATACATTCGCACACACATACATACATTCGCACATACATACATACGCACATACGGCGCTTTGCGCCAAATGTACGTTCAGCACCGAGGTTAGTGTAACTAGACATGACGTAATTTTTATCTTGTTACTTCAATTGTTAGAGGTTTAGCCTACCCGCCTTTTGACATCATGGACATGCTGCTAAATTCGCCCCACCGCGACCCGTCCTAAAAAGTCCCTATAAATACTGAAAAGGGACTTTAAAATGTACAAACCACACGTTAACAGTGTGGGTACATCAACCAGATTAACAGCGGAAGCCACTTTTGACCCGCAATATACACAGATTATCATGTGCCGCACAGACACATGAGAATCTAAGTATCCAGGACATGGGCAGAGTTGACTGAAGAACTTGTTCAACCTGCCGTATTTTACAATAGCTAGAAGAGGAGTGTTGTATACTATCATGTCTAGACAGACCTCGCGGCTGTCACTTCTGCAACTGTTTGATCCATAGTCACCGAGCGCGAAATGATAGTATACGAATACTCCACTTCTATCTTTCACAACTTTCACAACCGCAGAATAGCGATGTAGGTCGAAGCCATTTTGTGAACAGGAGCGATGCATTCATTTTCATAATGCACAACAACTCCAATTAACAATTAAATCAACAAAATAAAATTTGCAACAAAAGTCCATTTTGCACAACAAAAAATAGGATGAAATTTAACTTGCAACATGTGAAAGAACAACTGATGTGTAATACCAAACTATTTTGACTCAGTATCTAAACCTAAGTCTACATTACAATGCAAATGTGAAGTTGTTTCCCCTGTTACTAACAGCTTGCATTCTTGTGGTGTTTCGGTACGTAAACTTATTACCTCCTAAACTTCTTATTTTGAATAAGTAATGGGAAAATGAGAATTATTTTTGGATTGTGGGTGGGCTTTTTTCTGGTAGGAAGTGAGCTTTACCCATTCAATTTCAAATGTGGAATATGTGTTTATTGGCGAACAATCACACACTCTAGTTTGCAAACAGGCTACATGTTCACCATGATATCCCAGAAAGCTTAGCGGGAAGAACTACTGAGGACATATGGTGTGGGGTGTTTCCTACGTAAAATTGGTCTTGAAAGCTTCTACACGTCTATATAACCTTTCAAGACAACTTTTACATAGAATACGCCCCCACACCATATGCCCTAGTCTTTCCGTTACAGTTCCTCGCTCGGTGACAATTGATCAAACAGTTTACAGAAGCGACAGCCGCGAGGTCTGTCTAGAAATGATAGTATACGAACACTCCAGTTCTAAGCTATAACAGGTAATTACATCGGATCCCACCGGAAGGCTATAATCGCCTGTATACGGTATAAGGCGGGCTTAATGTGCGAATAATTATGCAAGAGCATTCTCAGAATTTAATGAAAAATTATATATATATACATATATATATATATATATATACATATATATATATATATATATATATATATATATATATATATATATATATACATATATATATATATATATATATATATATATATATATATATATATATATATATGTGTATATATATATATATATGTGTATATATATATATATATATATATATATATATATATATATATATATATATATATATATATATATATATATATATATATATATATATATATATATATATATATATATATATGTGTATATATATATATATATATATATATATATATATATATATATATATACACATATATATATATATATATATATATATATATATATATATAATATATATATATATATATATATATATATATATATATATATATTATATATATATATATATATATATATATATATATATATATATATATATATATATATATATATATATATATATATATATATATATATGTATATATAATGGGTAGACCATCGAAACCGATGATGTCGTCATTGTGCATGACTTTTATTTGTGGGTGCGGGTGTGGCTGACTAAGCCAATCCTGGAGCCACACCTGCGAGGGCAATGGGGACACTGGAACGTAGCTGTGGGAAGAGTCGACGCTGTCTTTCTGCGAGCTCTGGTACTGATGATCCGTTCGCGCCGACTGTGTTCAAAGAGCGTTCAATATATATATATATATATATATATAGAGAGAGAGAGAGAGAGAGAGAGAGAGAGAGAGAGAGAGAGAGAGAGAGAGAGAGAGAGAGAGAGAGAGAGAGAGAGAGAGAGAGAGAGAGAGAGAGAGAGAGAGAGAGAGAGAGAGAGAGAGAGAATTTTTCATTATATTCTGAGAATGCTCTTGCTACGCTAATGCCATGGAATTCCAGGCTGGTAAGCTTGCGTTGTGTCATCAGGACATCAGCTGTCCTTTTTGTGACTGCACCGCCTACTAGTTCTAGAAAGGAGAGGGTTAGTGGGAGAGAAGGGATGACAGACCTATCATTTTAAGCCATCCACTGAACACCTGCTACATAAAGTAGTAGGGACTACCCCCAGGCGCCCCGCAACCCGCTGGAGAATATCCAGTCCTCCCCCCGAGAGGGGAGGCTAGTGCATGAATATTCCCAAACAGATCTTGGACCTGCTGGATAGATTTAAGTTTTTGCCGCCTACAACCGGTTTTACCCCAAGGGGGCGGGGGGGGGGGGGGGGGGGGGGGGCTCTGCAGGTAGGCATACGGCGTTACCTGAAATTGCAAACACAACGCATGTACGAGAAGCTGCCTCCAGAATTATATATATATATATATATATATATATATATATATATATATATATATATATATATATATATATATATATATATATATATATATATATATATATATATATATATACATATATATATATATATATATATATATATATATATATATATATATATATATATATATATATATATATATATACTCATTGCTTATAACAAAGGCGTCGCCCAAGCCAAAAAATGCACTCAGAGTAGCTCCAAGGGACATAATTTTTCAATAAATTCTGAGAATGCTTACCAGCCTGGATTTCCATGGCATTAGCACAGCATTCTCAGAATTTATTGAAAAATTATATATATATATATATATATATATATTCGTTGCGTTGCATTACATTCTATCTTGATTGCAGGCTGTAGTCCTAAATATTGTATAGTTATAATTGATTTTAACCGTGTCAGTTCGAAACATTTAAAAAAGGCATGGTGAACTTACACTCGGGTCCATTTCCCCTGTGTCCTTTTACCCGATCTTCACAAGCTTTACAAGCAACACTATTCCTGAAACAAAGAAAACGTATACTATTAGATACTATCAGCATATATAGACATTTAAGGCTTTTCTTTACAGTACCGCTGCAGATTCGGATCAATTGCCTTTAAGGGGGGGGGGGGGGGAGGGTCCAACGTTGTGTTCGGGACCTTCAACCTGACACAAAAGGCCTCCCAACGCGAACCGTTTTTTTTTTTTTTTTTCCAGTGACCAAAAAATCTTCTTCTTGTCGTTCGCAGTGATTGCGGGTTTGCGTGGATCCATGGTTTATCCGAATGCGCCGTGCGGCCGGGGTCCTCCGTCTTCAGCATTCGACGTTTCTGTCGGGGTTACCTCACCTTTAGCTCCTGGTATGCGACCTTCCCTGGGAACACAGGGTGGCTAGAGCTTTATGCGGTTCTTGATCGCATGATAAATCCGTCATTGGACACATGAGGAATTTCAGTGGAGGTAACAGTGCCCCGCCCCGTCCTGGTAAGCTCATCGCCATTTGGTGCGCGACTGCTCGCGCAGCTAACCTCCATATCTGAAGGCCGTTTCCCTATCCGCCACCCGTGGACGCGCTAGGTTGGGGATGGTCGCCCCACTGAAAATCCCACCCTGGGTTAAGGAAGTTCAGCATGTCCTAGCCCAAAAAATCAAACAAAGAAAAATCAAACGGGGAGGGAGGGGGAGAGGGTGAGTAGGCGCGTGTGTGAAGACTCGCAACACTCGCCGAAATACCAAACAACCCAGGGGTGGGGGGGGGGGTGGGGGGGGGGGGGGAGGGGGAACACGAGATTGCGTGGGGAGGCGCATGTCCGTGCAGGCAAAGCGTGTTCCAAGGAAATAATCACTGCTGAAATATCAAGTAATGAAACAACGAGATAGGGGTGGGGTGGGCGGGGAGGGGGAAGAGGGGGGGGGAGGCAACCTCCCAAGAAAGAAACTTTGTAATACCATTTTAAAGAAATGCTTGTTCTGAGGGGAGATAACACCTGGACCTCCCCACCCCCCTAGATCCGCCCCTGCCGGTGCCTGATTTAATGCACAAAGAGGGTAACTTTCTCTGGAGAAGATAAGATATGCACAAAGTAAGGTAACTTTTTCTGGAGAAGATAAGCACCTCTTTTTGTCGTTGTTTTCTGTTTCTGCTTCATTCCTGAAAGTGCTCTGAAGATACTCGGTTCCTTTGATGCAGCATTCAGAGTTTATAATTGCGGCGCCCAGGCGGCAGGGATCTAAACAATGAAAAATACATGTGCGTGTTAACCCCTTCACTGAGAAATATTGAACATCACCCAGCGTCAAAGGGCACATATCCTAATAAGACCCAGCACGTGGATGTGGGCGCATGTGGATCTGTGCCTCTTGTTGACACCGCTTATTTTCTTGGGCGGATGGAACTGTTTGGAGAAATAGGAACACCGATTTCAGAAACAAAATCCGCGACCTTTGGCAGGGGAGAGGTTATAAAGAAACTAGGATATCATACCACACCACCACTACTACTACTACTACATTGGCGTAGGAAGGTTGTTGGAGTTAGACATGGCCCAAATTAGGCGATGGGGGACGTGGGGATGCATCATGCTTGACAAGAGCTAGACATTCTGCAGAAGAAAGATACTGTGCCTATTTCTGTGCTCAAGAACTACTAAGAAATTGATAGTTTTGCCGTTGAAAGATGTATGGCACGTCGATGCTTGAATTTATTAAAAGGGAAAAAGGCATCGGCGTGCCACACCTCCTCCAAAGCTAAAACTGTATGTTATACCTGACTCCCAGGGTTCCACCGCCACCGCATTACTTACGACCCAGTTCTCTTACAGTAATGTCGGATACAGCAAAAGTGGGAAAGAGCAACGTGTTCATTAAAGGTCGCCACCTGACTTTTCAATGCAAACAAGATTGATTACAAGAAATCAGACAATCGTAATGTGTAGAACAATTAAGTAGGAAATCTTTCAGTAACCCTTCCCCGCCCCCCCCCCCCCCCCCCCGCCCCCCCCCCCACACCCCGCCCTCGGGATATCCTCGAACTCACAACCTTTCTCTAAACACTTTTTAACTCATTCAGCCCTGAGGCACTATAGCTGGAGATGAGTCGACCATAATAATTCAAGGATAGTGCCAGATTAGCTTGGCGCCTGTCGGCGCCAAGCTAATCTGGCACTACCCTAGAATTATCATGGTCGATCCATCTCCTGTAAAAGCTGCATAGTCGTTAGATGACGCCTCCAATAGCTTGGAAATATGTGCGTCGGGCTGAATGAGTTAACGTTCAATGTTCATACAAAGTATCGAGTAACATTTTCGAGGCAATTAGTCTAGTCACGCAAATAAACTTACACTTAAATGACTCTTCCAGCGAGTCTAGCCACGTCAGAAATGAACTGTTACGTTCATCGTTCACTTTCAGAATGCAGTCAGCATTGTTCAGAGTACAGGCCAGAGAGAAGCTGAAAAGTACATAATCCAGACCAAAAAGGTGACTGCCAAGTGTGTCGAATGAAGAAAAAAACGAACGAGAAAGAGACAGGCGCAGAAAAGACAGTTATAACACAATTTAATAATAAATATTTCGATATATATTTGCGATAAATATTTGAATATATCTTTCAAACTGGACATACAAAGAAATATAGAGATCAGTCGCAACTTATCTTGTTGGCGAAGATGGAATGTGACCAAATTTTTTCTTCGCCGACAAAATAAGTAGCGACTGATCTCTTACCTGTTTGTTTGTTCATTTTGAAAAAGGGTATTTACTATTATATTTATTTATATTTATTAATACATTGTTTTGTAACTATATCTTTAAATCATTCAGCCCGACGCACGTATTTTCCAGTTGTTGGAGGCGTCATCTAACTATGCACCTGTTGCAGGAGATGGATCGACCATGATAATTCAAGGGTAGTGACAAATTAGCTTGGCGCCGACAAGCGCCATGCTAATCTGGCACTACCCTTGAATTATCATGGCCAACCCATCTCCTGCTGTAGTGCGTCAGGGCTGAATGGGTTAAGCGTGTTTGATTCTCCTATTAGTACATGTATACATTAATATATTAGTATTTGCAGGTCTGATATCTGAGACCTTACAGCTCTAGGCTCAATGTGTACTATCTTGTCTGCATAACCAATGAAAGATCTGCATAGCACATTGTAACCCCTTTACTGCCGATACAAAGTACACACTATACAACTGCAAGAGGCATAGCAAGTGGGGGTTAACCTTGTTGCTGACACTGCTTTGAACCATGCTACTTAGACGTCCTGGGCTCTTTCCCCAGTAGCAAAAAGTCCTCGGGCCCACGTCGGACGCAGTCGGCCCGCGCATAGACGTGCGCGGTTCCACTTCGGCCGTCGTGGGCAGGATGCCCTTAGCTTACCGTCTTGGCGTTCAAACAGACAAGGAGTTAAAAAAAAACACGACCTGCGCTGACCAGCATGGAAGGGGTTAAGAAATAAAATTTAATACAAGAATGGAAAACGAGTTCCGGGTGAAGAGTTGTAATTCCAAGAAAAAGATGGTTTTAACCCTCAATGCATGCGGGCCGGTGCCGTGTTTACAGTACCGGTGTCTGCATGTACAAGAGGGTTACGTTGTAACCGGCCTTCGTTGAAGTAAAAACGTAGTCGCAAGGTTTCGTTTACGCCGAGCGACTTCCAAAGACCACCGAGGGGGAAGACACGGCGGATAAACAGTTTGTACTAGGAGCATAAACAAAACTCCAAACATCTCCAAGAGGCATAGATCCTCATGAGCCCCTAGGGTGATGAACAAAGTCTATTGAGTTGAATAAATTTGAATTGAATTGAACTGAACAACACTCCAAACGTCTCCAAGAGGCATAGATCCTCATGCGCCTAAAGGTCGCATGAGTATCTACGCCTCTTGGAGACTTTGGAGTGTTCTTTTAGCTCATGGTACAAAACAGTTCATCTGTCGTGACTTTGCTTTCGTTCGTAGTCGTAAAATCAATTGTTGCAAACGAAACCTCACTAGCAGTGCAAGGGTTTAATAAAAAAGAAACTTACAAGAGACAGATAACAACTTTTAAGTGGAGAGGAAGTGCTTACGAGTTTGTTTTTTTTTCTAGAGCCTCCTTCCGGTGAAATGAAGTGAAATCAATGTGGCTGGGCAAATTTTCACTGATTATTTATTATTATTATTTTTTTTAACCCTTTTTTGCCGGGACAGAAATGAAAAGCCACTCTACTGCGAGAGAGAGTGATGCGTGGGTTTTTGAGGTTCTGCACCTCCTCCTGTTTTTCATGCACTACTGCGTGTTTTCATTTTATTGTTAATTTGTTTAAGTTTGAATTTATTATTATTATTATTATTATTATTATTATTATTATTATTATTATTATTATTATTATTATTATTAATTATTATTATTATTATTATTATTATTGTTATTCATTTATTCATGTGTGTGTGTATGTGTGTGTGTGTGTGTGTGTGTGTGTGGGTGTGTGGGTGTGTGTGTGTGTGTGTGTGTGTGTGTGTGTGTGTGTGTGTGTGTGTGTGTGTGTGTGTGTGTGTGCGTGCGTGTGTGTGTGGAATTTAGCTATAAAATTTATCTATCATAGTAAATACGAAAAATGTAAGAATTAGTCCCCTTGTTGTCCTGGTTAGCAGTCACTTGATTCACGACCGCTAACCGGTATTCTTGAGTGCATATAAGTAATACTTATGAGAAAATCTCTGTGCGATGTATATTTGTGAAAACAAAGTCAAACACCATGTTAAAATTTTTCGCGGGGATATTTCTTTGTTTGTTTGGATTTTTTAATTTATTTTGGGGGGAAAGTAGGAGGGGAATGGGGGGGGGGGGGGGTTTGGTGTGTGTTAAATGCCATAAAAATCCAGACCAAAAGATGATTGTCAAGTGCAGTGCATACAATGCAAAGAGCGCTTCAACGAACAAAACGGCACGCTCAGAGAAAACAATTGCGACACAGGTTACTAATATTTTGTGTTCAACCCTTATTTAATTTTTGTAATCCCTCCCTGTTGGCGGACGTGAATATTGACTCTGAAATCTGTGTTCCTACAAGAACCTAAATCCACATCCGTCCACAGAACATGGCTACACATTGGTCACAGCAAGAAGCATAAATCTTTATGAGACCCCGCGACTCATGAGGATCTATGCCTCTTGCAGTTGGGTGGTGTTCACCTTTTCTCGGCAGTTAAAGGGTTAATATTTCAAAGTGGGCACAAGAACAATTAGGTAATGTGGTAGTCCTCTTTTTCTTTGTGATCTTAAGTGTCCTCTTTTCTTTGCCGATCGCAGATTGTGTTGCACTAGGCTTTTCTAAGCGTGTTTCTTCTTTGGGATTTTCTCTGTGTGCCATGCTTTGAATAGTTTTATGCAACTCACACTCTTTTCCCAACAATGTGCTACAAGCCGATCTCAATTCAATAGTCGTGATGAAGCTTGTGCTGTCTCCCCCGCATTACTGATCTTTTCGTTGCAATGTCACATACCGATTAGCAACTGGGGCAGAGCCACTCACCTATTGCCCCGCTCATTTCTAATAGAAAACAATGTCGATTCTGAGATTAAAACCCTTTTATACATTTTTTAAAAAATCGTTGAACATAAATAAATTAACGTATAATGAATTTCCTTTGAATACATTACTCGTGTTTAGCTAATTGGTCGATAAATCCTCATTAAAACTTACTCACATTGTATCGGTCGAACTGAACACTCGTAATTCATTCTGCGCAACGAGAGGTCATTCATAATTTCCTCTCTACACGCGTGAGCTTCCGTTGCCACGTACCCAATACGCAAAATGTCATCGGGCCGACATCGGCCGCCGTTGGCCAGCGCACAGCCGTGCGCTGGCCAGCGGTGGTCAACTTCGGCCCGATGGTATTTTGCGCATTTGGGACCCTGGTTTCTTGATCATCTGAATTATCCTTACATGCCCGCGCTGCGTTTGCCATACAATATCTTTTTTTTTATATACATTGTCAATAAATCACTTTTGTACATAAACAGTAAGATAAATAAAAATGAAAAACGAAAGAAAAATGACATTAACACATTCTACCCCAGGACCAAAATCTCCAAATTTACAGTTGGCCTCTAAGGGACTGTATTACAATTCTAGAGACAGATCGAGCATGATATTTCAAGGGTGGTGCCAGAATAGCTTGGCGGTTATGGGCGCCAAGCTATTCTGGCACCACCCTTGAACTATCATGCTCGATCCATGTCGTTCTGCGGTGTGTCGAGACTGAATAAGTTAAGAAAGTCAAAAGACTGCTGCCAATATTTTGGCAAAAGGCGGTATGTCTTTTTTGTACATACTCGCTTTTGCCAAATCACGGCAGGCCGTCTCAGAGGCCATGTATTTGTGGATTGCTACTCACAATCGGTCGTCAGATTGTGACACCGCCTTTGAACCTGCATTGGACAAAGATGAATACCATTAACAAACACACAAATTATTACTTTTACTTTTGAAGCCTTCAGAATGTGACTTTCAATCAAGTAATCTGAATCCTAAAGTGCTCGCCAAGATCAAGCCTTCAGAATGTGACTTTCAGTCAAGTAATCTGAATCCTAAAGTGCTCGCCAAGATCAAGCTCACACATATAAAATAGATTATAATGGGGGCGTGTATTAACCTTTTTGGTGTTGGTAGCTGTTGCAGTCGCGATGATTCCTGAATGAATCATCGCAACTAAAACCGCTACCGACACCCACAGGGTCAGTGACGTTCGGAAGTGAACCACACAGAACAAGCTCCAGCTGAACAACGACAAGACTGAGGCCCTTCGGTTAACGTGCTCCTCTACGTGCAGTGCTGATCTTCCTGAGTCAATGATGGTGGGCGAAAGCACGATCTCCGTTCCTAGCTCCGCCAGTAGCTTGGGTGTCAAATTTGACAACAGGCTGACAATGAAGGAACAAGTCCCAATTCCCCAAATGCCTATCGGGCCGACGTCGGCCACGATGACCTGTTGTGAATTAGGGTGTAGTAAATTTGCTATAGTGCCTTTATTTTAACTCAGCACTGTTCGGCATCGGCTGACTGTTGTAGTTACCAAAACACTTGTTTACTCCATTGTGCTGTCCCGCAATGGCTATTGCAATTCCCCCTTTTTTTCTGGTGTTCAGCGAAATCTTCTTAGCCAATCTAGAGAGTCATAAACTGCGCTGCACGTCTAATTTTTGGGGTACCGAAACGTGAACACGTTATGCCTCTGCAACTACAAGCTGATTTGCACTGGCTGGCAGTTTTTGTTCCAAATAACTCATCAACATAACATTTAAAGACAACACAAACAACAAAAAGTCATCATTAAAGTTGTACCTAATTAATGTAGAGTCTGGGTGGCTTCAGACTCAGCGGGTTTAGCCACTACCCTCAAGAGATCATGGAGATGACAGTGACCGCTGACCTTTATCACCGTTGCTAAAACTATGACAATTAATCTATGCACGGGCCAGACGCCTTGATTGGTCAAGCTAACAAACATCTACCATGGACAGCGTAAACTTTACATGAATAAATATGCGTCCAGTTCTGAGTGGGGCGCGATTAAATTATGCTTGGGAGGTTTCAATAGGTCATGTTCAAATTTCCCGAGCGCGTCGGCTGAGCCATTGCTTTCAATACTAAAGAAACATTTAAATAACACAAAACCACATGGTGATCATCTTGTCTAATTAGATCTGCTTAAAATCTTCCGCGTTCAAAGGACGAGTCAATTACCCAGTACTTAAAGGCCAATATCGTGCCAACGTCGGCCGCCGTTGGTCAGCGCACAGCTGCTGTGGACGTTAAACCCGAATTAGCCAATTAACTGGGCCAACTGCGGCCGACGTCGGCCCGATGGCCTATTGCGCTTCATTCCTGCATCAACCCACGCAGCATGAAATGATGAAAAGATGAAATAATCGAACAAAACACATAAAAAGCCTACTCCAAAATACAAATCAATCAACAATCAATTGACATGACATGAATGAATGAATCAATCAATGAATCAATGAATCAATCAATCAATCATTCATTCAATCAATCAATCAATCAATCAACAAAACCAACCAAACAATCAATCAGCTAACAAAATCAACCAACCAAACAACCATTTAGCCAACCAACCAACCAGCCAACCAACCAACCAACGAACAACCAACCAACCAACCAACCAACCAACCAACCAACGAACAACCAACCAACCAACCAATTAACCAGCCAACCAACCAACCAACCAACCAACCAACCAACCAACGAACAACCAACCAACCAACCAACCAACCAACCAATCAATCAATCAATCAATCAAGACAGCAAGTATGAAACAATCAATCAATCAATAAATAATAGGTTCTATTTAAAATGTGGACATAATACTTACTTGTAAGCAAAAGCAGAATACATTGAATGAACAACACGTACAGACGACAAACACCCATGTCCAAGTGCTGAAGCCGGCGAGTGAAGAATATTTCTTCCTTCTTGTTAAATGAGGTAGTTTTATCTAAAAGCATGTGATGTGGGAACTCTCTCAAATTGTATTGCCTGAAAGAGGCTTTCAGATCTGTATAACAACACAGGATAAAAGAAACAACTTCGAGTTAGGACCTCTTAATGAGGCAAACAGCTGATGCCAGACGACCTAACTCGCATTTTTCCTCGACTTGTGCACAGCTGTAAATAAGTAATATTTTTCGGGGGAGAGGGATACAGCTGCTATTAGTTAGCCCCTTCACTGCCGAGGCAAAAAAGTGAACACGATCCAACTGCAAGAGACATAGATCCTCGTGAGCCACCGCGACTGCGGGGGCTCATGAGGATCTATGCCTGTTGCTGAGACCAAGAATCCATGTTTCTTGTGCGGTGTTGACTTTTGGTCGTTGATTAAACCAATATTTTAGAAACGAAAGTGTACGAACAGAAAAGGGGTTAAGATACCTAACTCGTGTAAATTTCCTCGGCCTGTGTATAAAATGTATATCGAGATAGTTATGGTTGTTGAAACCGACCAAGGGAAGTCCGTTTGCGATAAATTTGTCTTGCGTTTGTTCCCAATAAATAACGTAGGTTTCAATAAACCTTTGTTGGCTTCCAACCCGACGATTTAGCCACTCTCCTCAGTAGTTCATGAAGATAACTTACTTAACCCTTTGCGTGTCGGTAGCGGTTAACTTATTCCTGTCGGAATCATCGCGACCAAAGCCACTACCGACACGCAAAGGGTTACACGTTGAAATATATACCATAGGACTCTGTGACCACTGACCTGCATCCCTAAAGCTGAAACTCTGAGAGGACAGGCACGAATCAAGCAGACACATTGCAAGACCAGAACATTGAGTTTCCAGCATGGAGAGCGAGAATTTCAAAGGGATACGTTTACCAGTGTTTTGGAGTGAGGCATGATCTGGATACCTTTTAGCAAGTTTCAATAGGTTCTGTTTAATTATTCTCAGCACTAAAGGACATTTGTTTTAAGAATAGCTCCATGTTTATTTTTTTTTATTTATTTTTTTTCGTCTCGAAATGTTCTACTTTCGGAACAATTAGCAGATTATCGGGACAAACATTGCTCAAACAGGGTATAATATAAGTTATTGGTAGCAAGGGTTTGTTACACGGACCCGTGTAGGCCTGAGTGAGATCAAACGAACAATTGCACCCCTAAGGCCGAAGGCCTGAACGATACAATGGTTTCTTTGACTTCCGGAGGGCCTATAGTGGCCCGTTTAGCAAGCTCTTGTTTTATTTGTATTTGTTTTATTGATCCAAAATTTTCATAAAAGAAATCCCCAACCAAAAAAAGAAATCGGCCGACATGGATCACGCCTCACATGACTGGCATCAAAGGGATATACATTATACATGATAGACTAATGACGTAATTAAAAATCTTTCATTACGTTGCAGTCTCCAGTAGTGTGCTTGTTGTTTCGAACACGACTAAGTAACTTTGTACTTTAGAACGTTTTGGTGATCTTTTATACAACAACACTGGCATCCAAAACGCGTCAGAAAGAGGGTACAAAAAGTCTGCCATTTGTCGCTACAAGGGTTTTTGTAGCTCGATCGCATGGTGCGGTTTGCACTAAAGAAGATTGGTCGTGTGACGTAGGGATGAAAACAATATAAGTTATTGGTAGCAAGGGTTTGCTACACGGATCCTTGTAGGCCTGAGGGAGATCAAAGGAACCATTGTACCCCGAAGGCCAAAGGTCTGAGAGGTACAATTTTTCCTTTGACATCCCGAAATTCCGACACAGGGGTCCGTGCAGGAAGCCCCTGCAACCTATAACCAGTAATTGTTTTCATTCCTCCACTATTTTAGTAAAAGAAATCAAGAAGACATCTTCCGACCTGGATCACGCCAGACATAACTGACGTCAAAGAAATATACATTTATACATAATAGACTTATGACGTAATTTAAAATGTTACATGACGTTGGCGTCTCCAGTACTGAGTGTGCTTGTTGTTTCGAACAACACTAAGTAACTTTTTACTTTATAACGTGTTGGTGATCTTTTCCAGACAAAAAAAAAAAAAAAACAACAACAAAACTAGCATCCAAGATGCGTCACAAAGAGGGCTACAAGTAGTCCGCCATTTATCGCTACAAGGGGTTTGTAGCTCGGTCGTGTGGTACAGTTTGCGCTAAAGCGATTGGTCATGTGTGCGTAGGGATGAAAACAATAGACGCTATCCCCAAATAGGTCAGGCTATATTACGCTTATTACAGATATTGTAGTTCAGACTATGCATCCGTCAAAGAGCGCATTAGAATCATAACTATTGCTAGCAAGGAGTAAACTGATAAACATCCCCAGTTTGAGGTACTTATCCACAGTTAACCCTTTGGGTGTCGGTAGCGGTTTTAGTTGTGATGATTCCAACAGTAATCATTGCGAGTAAAACCGCTACCGGCACCCAAAGTGCTAACTGCGCCGGCTACATTTGTTTCCTCCCCGTGTTAGGGGCAGCTATACATCCGATCAAGCAAAATGGTTCATTTGTTTCTGCTCGGGCGTTCCCTTTGAAGTGGACACAATCTTATTTATTAATGAGTTAATTTATTGTTTGCCGAAAATGTATATGACTTTAACTCATTGTGATCGACATACGAAATATACACATTTGGGAGTTATCCTCTGAGTACTGCAATACAATGCAGGAGACAGATCGACCACAATAGTTCAAGGGTGGTGGGATAATAGCTTGGCGCCTACTGGCGTTAAGCTATATTCTGCCACCAGCCTTGAACTATCATGGTCGAGTCATATCTTGCTGTGGTGTGTCGCGGGCAGAATGAGATAAAGCGATTTCCTCCGTGGCGGGCTTTGCTTGATAAAATTTGCGGATGTAACTGGTTCTCAGTGTTGTCTTGCCTACAGTAAGAGTGTTCTGCCCTCGTTTTTACAGAGGCGCCAAGCTATTCTGGCACCACCGTTGAACTATCTTACTCGATCTTTCTCTATAATTTTTATACAGTCCTTCAGAGGGTAACTTCAAAATTTGTGGATTTTGGTCCTGGGGTACAATGTGTTATGAATGCTAATAACATTTTTATAAAGGACATTATTTTGCGAACTATTGGCCGTTTATTGCATAAAGTTGTCTCTCACCATTCACGGTCAGCGCACAGGAAAAAGTAATTGTACTCATGACAAATTAGACATCTACCAAAAGTTTCCAATCTCCTCAAACAGACTTTCCGATGATTCTAATGACGACGCATTTCCTTTTGCTGGTAGTTACGCACGTGTGGACACTGCGATATGCACAAGTTTGACTTCCTGGCGACACGGATTACTGAACGAGAGAATAAAGATGTTTTGTTTGCAAGGAACAACTCCCAGCAACGAACGCGAGCAAAATCAGCGTCAACAGCATAGACAACACTACAAATATCTCCAAGAGGCATAGATCCTCACGAGCCCTCTGGGCTCATGAGGATCTGTGCCTCTTGGAGATGTTTGGAGTTTTGGATCTATGCTATTTGGAGATGTTCGGAGTGTTGTCATTGCTTATGGTGGTTACCCGCCGTGATTTTGCCCTTGGTCGTTGTTGAGAGATCGTTCGTTGTTGAGAGGTCGTTCGTTGTTGAGAGGTCGTTCGTTTCAAACGAAACGTCACTATTGTTTACACTTTACCATTAGTACATACATTCATGAGCATCTATGCCTCTTACTTGCTTCATTCACAGCGCTAGACCATCGGTATAAGAGGGATGTTGTAGAAATTTTCATCTTGGAATCTTTAGTACTTGTTATCAATCTTGCTACTCTGAAGATATGCGGACAGAGTGCATCATGTGCATTAACACGTATCAGGAAACCTTGTGATTCACGTACTGTCTCCTCCATCTTGATCATGCAAACCGTCGTGACAACATCTTCCTGGGTTGGGAATGATACAGCACTGGCACACGCGTTATAATTCTGTCTAGGGGGTGATTTTCATGTTACTTGTATGCGCTAGTGAAACCCTTCACCCCTTCCCTGCTACTGCATGCACATTTTTTTTCTTTTTTTTTTTCTAAACTCTGTGCTCATTCAACAGCCAAAAGCCAAACCCGTCCAAGAGACACGGCTACGAATTAGTCTCAGTAAGAGGCATAGATCCTCATGAGCCCCCGCAGTCGCGGGGGCTCATGAGGGTCTATGTCTCTTGCACTTTGATCCTGTTCACTTTTTCGAGAGATGTGAAGGGTTAATTGGACAAAAAGCCAATAATTTATTTCCTAGTTTAAAGAGACTAGCACATAACGTTTCTAAAGATCCACGTTTGATGAGGGGAAACATTAGACACACGAAAGACAATGTAAGAATAATAAAGTAATTATTGAAAGCGCGTGTCTGTGGCTAACGTCTTTTTCTAGCACATTATTTTGGGTCAACAAAACAAAAAAACAAAAAAAAAAAAAAAAACACGTCACTAAAAGGTGCTCATTAATACTTATAAAACAATCATTTATTCGCTCAATTACCAGAGGAAAAGTCTGCAATCCTTCAACACAAATCTTTTCTTGATGGCGCAGTTGTGGGTACAGTTCACGTAAATACGCGTCTTTTTCGTCCTACGGTATCGTCAGTAGCAATCAAGGGGTTACATATGCACCCTGAAAATTACACCGGTAGATAGATCTACTAAACAACAGGCTCATCTGGCGCCAACTTTTAATGTTTTTGACCTATCTCATCTCCCACAGGTGACAAGCAGTCGAGCTGCAAAGTTATCGTTCAATTCGTGTTCATCTTTTATGTTGTTTGCATTTCTGGACTCAACACTCTAGTGATCACACATCGAACCAAGAGGATTGCGTATGTGGCAACTTTCAGTTACGCATGTAGTCAAATGCCACACTCCGTCTCCGTTTTTATTTCATTCATTCATTCATTCATTCATTCATTCATTCATTCATTCATTCATTCATGTTCTTTCCTAACTATTTATTGATTTGTTTATTGATTGATTTATGTATTATCTATTTATGTATTATCTATTTATTTTATATATTTATTTAATATACTTATTTATTATTTCTTTCTTTATTTGTTTATCTATTATTTGTTTATTTATTATTTATAGTGGTCACTGTTCCACAGTACCTTTTACGACGATTAGTCTCTGTTTTTTGTTGTTGTTTTTCCCAGAATTTCACAAGTGCACATTGAAAGGCCGGTGATACACTGTATTATGAACCATACGCCAGAACGGACTGGGGTCACTTCACTGTGGCAGTCTACAACTCTAGATCGCAAATCATGGCAACTTTAACTCCCCCCCAAAAGTTCTTAATCTACTCAAGATTCATAGAGGTAAATAAAGCTAGTAAGATGCAGAGAATTTCATAAACCCGCGCATCTGCACGGGCTCATGAAATTCTCTGCAACTTACAGAAAACTTCTACGCCAACTTGACCATGAGTCGATAATTATGTCGTAGGGTCCGTTTGGAGCGTGACGCCGTTCTCGTAATAATAATAATAATAATAATAATAATAATAATAATAATAATAATAATAATAATAATAATAATAATAATAATAATAATACTTATAGTAATAATAATAATAATAATAATAATAATGATAAAGGAGATTTCTTAAGCGTTTATTATATAAGTAGCTCAAAGCGCTGATACAATGAAAAAGATAACAACTAACACGCACACACAGACACACAACAAACGCACGCACACACTCACACACACACACACATACACACACACGCACACACACACACACACACACACACACACACACACACACACACACACACACACACACACACACACACACACACGTGATCGTGGTGATGAGTTGTGCATGGCTTGGGAAATAAACTAGTGAAAGCCAGCGTTGTAGAGGTGGGTTTTGAGAAGTGACTTAAATGAGGAGAGCGTTTGACAGTTACGGACCGGGGCGGGATGCTGTTCCATGTGGCGGGGCCAAGATGGGAGAAGGCACGACCGCCACGTGTTTTACATTTGAAACTTGGAAGGCGAAATTTACGTGTGACAGAGGAAGAGCGGAGAGTGCGAGATCAGTGGATTATACAGATGGAGTAGGTCAAAGATATAAGCAGGAGAAGTCAGGTTGATAGAGTTGAAGCTGACATGCAGGACAGTTTATACATAATGCGTTTTTGTACGGGCAGCCAATGGAGTTTTTCAAGGGCGGGGCGGATATGGTCACGCTTACGCACGCGCAGAACTAAACGACCAGCACTGTTTTGCACTCTCTGCAATTTATCTAGCTGGGTTTTAGGCAGGCCGGAAAGGAGGGAGTTACAGTAGTCTAACCGTGATAAAACAAAAAAAGGAGACAAGAAATGCAGTTGCACTGTCCTCCGTAGCGCAGTGGTTAGCGCGTCGGACTGGCGGCCGGGAGATCCGGGTTCGAATCCCAGCCGAGTCAAGCGGGACTTTTCCTACCTGGGTCGGCTCCTACCCAGAGCGGGTGTGCTATGGACCCAATGGGAAGGCTGATGCCACGCAGCCGAGACTCACCCACTTCACGGGTGCGACTTTGGGGGTGCTACCCGGGTTATGACGCATACTAAGGTGTGGATGATTACACGGCTGGCACCGCAGGTGTCCGCAAGTCCCGGGCCCGGTTAATACCAGGATATGTATGACAGGAAGCGTGGAATGCGGCCCTGTCTTGCAGTCCCTAACCACATGGACCACCATGGCATCATCTTATCATCCTCATCAGCATGCAAAAATGAAAAAAAAAACCGCTATTCCGGGTGCCTGACCCCTCAAATCTCCGTCTCATGGTGACCTCAGCCCAGTCCGGCCTCTAGGAGCCCTAGGTGCGCGGTTGTCTTCGGCCAGACCCTGCTGCTGTGCGTGGTAGGACGTAGTGGTTAAACCAGACTCGCCACCTCTGAGGGGAGCTCTCACTCGTCGACTCCGTGACTAGCAAAATAATTTTATAAGTAGGAAGACCACCGAAGTGACTCGCAGTAATGCGGAGTTTCCCCCGGAGGGAGTCCCCTACTACCTGACATATATATAGCAGCGGGGCCGGAAGTCTGCCTGGAAAAACTGGCGAGCCTGGGTGAGCAGACTGGGGTTGATGGGGGTGAGCGGCGTGGGAGGAAGACCTCCGAGGTCGACAAAGGAAATACTTGGAAGCAGCGGGGAAAAAATGCGGTTGCTTCGGGCGTCAGATACAGTCTAACACTGCTAATGCGCCGAAGTTCAATAAAAGCTGACCTGCACACAATACTAACATACTTATCATAAATGAAAAGAAAAGGGGAGACTGCCAGTGCTAATATTTTAGGAAGGTTACAAAGTAAAGTAGGTTATAGCACTGTCAGGGGAGAGAAATGTGCATGATCGACCAGTGATAGGACTGGGACGGGAGGCTACTCTCAGTAGTGCTTTGGCCACAGTAGATCTATGATCACTGGTCGATCATGCACATTTCTCTCCCCTGACAGTGCTATAACCTACTTTACTTTGTAACCTAACATACTTATCCATTTTGAGGTCTCTGTCAATGAAAACACCAAGGTTTTTAATACTGTCAGAGAAAGTGATTTGATTTTGACAGCCTGAGATGTGACTGGGAAGACAGGACAACTGCGAAGGACGCACACCAGCTGTGATAAGCATGGACTCTGTTTTACCATCATGTAGCTAGAGTTTATTTATAATCATTCAGTCTTTAACATCTGTCAGACAGTTTTCCATGTTGGAAATTAAACGACCAGCTTAAGGGATGGGATCAGAATCGTCCAACTGTGTGTCATCAGCAAACATATGATGTCTAACAGAATACTTTGAAAAAAAAAATAGTAACTAACGAATGAAGAAAATCGGCCCGAGCACAGAACCTTGGGGCACTCCGAAAAGTAGTGGGGCTGGGGCAGAGTGACAGCCGTTAACAGAGACAACTAGACGCCGGTTTGTGATATATGACTCCATCCAGAGTAAAGCACGGTCAGATAAGCCATAGTCAATGTGAAGACGAGACAGAAGAATGGAGTGATCGATAGTATCGAAGGCTGCGGACAGGTCAAGGAGAGGCAGGACAGACAGCTCATTATTATCCCCAGCGCAAAGGAGATCGTTTTAGATTATAATCAGGGCAGTTTCAGTGGAGCGGCCAGGTAAGTATGCGGACCGGAAGGGATGTAGGAGAGAATTTTCTTGGAGGTACTTCAACATCTAAGATAAAACAACCCTCTCGAGGATTTTAAAAATAAAGGGAAGGGTGGAGATAGGTCTGTAAATTTGCAGTACTTTAGGATCGAGGTTTGGGTTTTTTCAGCAATGGTCTAATGCTGACGAAGAACGTTTCTCATTAAATAATTTGAGTTGGTCTCAAGTACATGCTTATTTACTTTCAGATTCATCTGCATCAGACCATCATACACACATTTCCTGCTTATTAAGAGTGTATACGCCCTTAAAGCGACCTGCTTCGTGGTGTGCTTTGCGTGCTCAATTTTGCCGATACAACGGGTTCGCAGGTATAAGGTTTCAGTAGAACTCATGTAGTACAGGTTTACTACTACCCAATGTGTGTAACGAATGAACTCTTCTACGTTCAAAGGACTAGTAGAGCAGTAAATTAGTTCATTTAATGACATTCAAACTTAGAAGTCAAATTAGCCCTTTTGTTTAGCTTTAGTGTATGAGGCACCCAATCGCCAGCCTACAGAAAAATACGCAGGTATAGAACCAGACGATCATCTACATCCTTTAAGGGATGTAGATGATCGTCTGGTTCTATACCTGCGTATTTTTCTGTGGGCTCACCATTGGGTGCCTGATAGAGGAGGGGGCAGGGGATCTAACTGTTTGTCTGTCCAGCGCTGAGTAATTCCCCTTGGTATGTGTACAACTCTACCAGAGCTAACCTCACCTATATGGTTTGTGAGTATTCTATAACTCGAGACAAAACTTGTATCGTTACATTGTTGTGTATTGTCTTGTGCATCTACTGTGGGAAATCAGGGTATTTACCCGACGACATTTAGTAGTGCACCTTCATGTTTGTGTATGTGTGTTTCTCCTGCTTACTTCCTAAGTTTCAGAAAAAGACATGGGTTATAGGCTAGATCTGATGCATCCTTTTAGGGAGGAGTCCCAAATAGCTCAGGCGGTTAAGCGTCGGAGCAGGAGAGCGAAGGGAATCGCCGGGTCGTGGGTTTGAATCCCCGTCCCGGCCCCGGTAGCTGGACTCGCAATCCAGTTGAAAAAGACGGGCTTGTTCAATAGCATGTCCGTTGAAAGGTCCTGGTAAATCAAAGTGGCACAGTTGGAGTGCACATGAGTTGATCAGTGTTCAGGTCGTAATCCATAGGTAATAGATTTCTTTGTCCCCCAGGGCCGTCCATTATTACTTCGGTGCTGAGGACGTTAAACCCGAACTAACCAACCATCTTTTTAGAGATGTAGATGATCGTCTGGTTCTATACCTGCGTATTTTTCTGTGAGCTGGCGATTGGGTGCCTCATAGGAGGGGGCAGGGGATCTAACTGTTTATTTGTCCAGCGCTGTGTAATTCCCTTTGGTATGTGTACAATTGTGCCAGCGCTAGCCTCACCTATATGGTTTGTGAGCAAAAAGAGGGAAAGAATCGCATGAGCCCCCGCAGATGCGCGGGCTCATGAGGTTCTCTGCCTCTTTCAGCTCGTTAGCATTTTAAATCTAGGCAGTGACAGTTTTACAGCGACCTACGCCAGTCAGTAAAGGCGCATATCTCCTTTATAAATGTTCTTAGTATGTGTCACAATAATGCTGGACCGAAAAGGCAAACTTAAATTATAAAGTTTGAATGTCATACAATGAAGGACTTTTCTGCTCCTTCTTTCTCCTTGGACGCAGGAGAACACCTTCCGTTATGCTCAAAAGGTAGTGGAACACCTCTGATACGTGTGTCTATTCACATGGATTGTAAAAACAAGGGTATAAAAGTCTGAGTTGTGACAAGACAACATTGATAACCTTTTATATCGATGACTTAAGGAAACAAAGCCGGCTATAGGGGAGATCGCTTTAATGTTGAGAATTCGACGTGATCTATATTATTCGCTTTCAGAAGACGGTGACAGATGGATGGCTTACTTCAGTCCTGTAAGGGTGTGACTTGTCTGTGAATGCAATACTAAATAAAATAATGACGAGCAACAGAAATGTATTATTTGAATCATCCGAAACACTGTTAAAGTGTTTCGATAATTCTGATGACGTCTCCTCAATGCCCAAAAGGTCATCTGGCCGACGTCGGCCGCCCTTGCCCCAAGCACGGCCATGCTCGTGCCAACGTCGGCCCGATGGCCGTTGCGCACTGGGTCATTTCCTTTGCTCATCTTCAGACATGTGAACACTGCGATACGCACAAGTTCGAGCTTCCTTGCGACACGAATTTAATCGCCCACCACAGAGTTAAACTCCACACAAGCACAAGACCTTATTTATCTATTATTTGTTTAACTCATTCGAGATATGCCGCGTCCGGATAGGCGGCATATGTCGCGTATCCGGATGCGACACGTCTCGAATGAGTTAACTCCTTCTCTGCCAGTGATCACGAATTTCGCACACTGATCACATTAGCGTGAAAAACAGACAGGAAAATGGGATCAAAACTTGGCATGAAGAAAAGAGGACTAACAAGAGACATAAATCCTCATTAGCCCCCGGGACTGCAGTAAGTTAGTGCGACTGCGGGGGCTCATGAGGGTTTATGTCTCTTGCAGCTGGCTGGCTCATCTGGCACTACCCTTGAATTCTCATCATCATTCCATCTCCTGCTGCAGGGTTCAGGGACTAACACGGTTAACCCCATCACTGTCAGTTTGTTCGTGCAGACCTACGTTCGCTTGAAAAACCCAAATGTAAATGAGACCCAAATAAGTATAGAGGTCACGGGTCTGGCAAGAGACATGAACAGGCATGAGCCCTCTCGACGGCGGGGTCTCATGCTGGTTCGTGCCTCTTGCAGCTTGGTAGCGTTCGTCTCTTGCCCCGGCAGTTAAATAGCAATACAATAAAACAAACGCGCGCGCGAGAGAGAGAGAGACAGACAGAGACAGAGAAAGAGTGTGAGAGAGAGAGGGACAATGACAATGACAATGACAATGACAATGATCCTTTATTTGACAACGGTAAAAGTTTTGGTAGTAACAACCATTTTTCGAAATTGCCGTTGCTAATCTACTGATTACAGAGTTACTATCGCACTAATTGTTTTCTACTACTGAAAAGGGGAAAAAAATTACATGACACAGGACAAGCCAAGAATGAAGAGAGAAATAAAAGTAAGGGGGAAGTGACATAGGAATTACCAACTTTACTGGTCGGGCATAATGACATGTTGTGAGGTTTAATTAAAATAATATAATAAGAATACACACAACCTAATACGCATACATATCGTATGCACATTTGAGCACGCCACTCTCTATCTCTAATATACACGTACGCACACGCACACACGCACAATGCACACGCACACACACACACACACACACACACACACACACACACACACACACACACACACACACACACACACACACACACGCTTACTCGGCTTATAACGTTAAGCTAGTCAGTCATATGAGTAGCTGGCTAAATACAAGCTGTACCGAATAAATATGAGTCATCAGTCGAAACCTGTGATACACGCAATTAATAATCTAATGAGAAATAGTATTTTTCAATATGTGCACAGTCACGGAGATGCTGCTGACAAAAATAAGTACTTGGTCAGACTGACTTTAAACGAGGAGAAAGTAGCTGATGTCGTGACGTTTCTAGGCAAGGCATTCCAAAGACTAGAGCCAGAGAACGTCAAACTCGTTTTATAAAGATCAATTCTAGGTCGCGGCACAATAAGAGATTTTCTTGATCTGGAGTACGTTGATGACTGGACGGTAAATAGCGATGTGATATATCGGGGTAGCTTATCGTTTAATGCCTTGAACATAACCATTCCCTTATTGTAAATTAGATGATCTTTCAGGGGCAGAATTTTTAAGGCTGCCAATTTTTGGTCAGTAGTTAAGCTGGGATCAGGGAGTATTAGTTTGGCAGCTCTCCGATGTAGAGAGTTCAATCTTTTCAAATTGACATCGCTCGAACCATCCCATACAGTAGAAGCATAGTCTAAATGCGATCTAATATGAGCATTGAAGAACAGTTGACGTGTCTCCATATCAGTAATGTGTTTAAGTTTTGCTAAGATGTACAGATTTCTGGAGACAATTTTACAAACATTACTGGTGTGTGGCTGCCACCTAAGCTGGTTGTCCACCGTGACTCCTAGCAGGCGATGGTTAGTAACTTGGCTGATGGTTTTGCCTTTGAGGGACAGACTGAGTGAGAGAGAGCCAAGCTGGTGTTTTTGGCGGGTGCTAATTACCATGCTCTCCGTTTTTACCGGGTTTAACATCATAATATTATGACTGCACCATTCATCAATATCTTGCAATGTGTTTTGCAGTCGTGAATTGATGTTTGATATATCCTTACCTGGCGTGTGTACTGCAGCATCATCTGCAAACATATCACATGTAACGCTTTCATTTTTTATCGCAAGAGGAAGATCATTTATGAACAAGCAGAATAAAAGGGGACCAAGAATAGAGCCTTGTGGTACGCCATGCTTCACTAACCCTTGATTCGAGTATGAGCCATTTAGTAATACCTTTTGTTTTCTACCTTCGAGGTAGGATTTGAGAAACGACGCCGAGTTGTTGGTATACATGGATACTTTCTTGATCAGTATTTCGTGGTTTACTAGATCAAAGGCTTTACGAAAATCTAGAAACATGACTCCTGTAAGTTTTGAGTCGTTGATGGAAGATAACCAGGTGTCTATCATCCGTATCAGCGCAGTGTGACATGAGTGTTCTGAACTGAAGCCCGACTGCAATGAATAGATTAATTTTCGGCTTTCCAGGTATATAGATAGATGCTTGTGAATATACCGTTCTAAGGGCTTGGACAGAACAGGTAGAAGTGATATGGGTCTAAAATTATTAATTTCACTAAGATCTTTAGATTTAGGTAGAGGTATTACTTTCGCGTCTTTAAATGCGTATGGAAAACAATTAAGAGAGAGAGAGAGAGAGAGAGAGAGAGAGAGAGAGAGAGAGAGAGAGAGAGAGAGAGAGAGAGAGAGACAGACAGACAGACAGACAGAGAGAGAGTGAGAGAGAGAGAGAGAGAGAGAGAGAGAGAGAGAGAGAGAGAGAGAGAGAGAGAGAGAGAGAGAGAGAGAGAGAGAGATGATGATGATGATGATGATGATGATGAAACTTTATTTTACAACAGTAAAATGTTTTGACAGAAAACAAATCGTCATTTTACAAACTTGCCGTTGCTAACATCTACAGGATAAAAAAGAAGGGAAACTATAAAATATAGATGTACATACAAAACCCAATAGCATCATTATATACATAAAAAATAATAATACTCATCACACACACATGCACACACGCACGCACGCGCGCCGCTCACACATACACCCACACGCACAAACAAACACGAGCACACACACACACACGCACACACATATAAAAACCATCTGTATGAAATACATGAGGTACAGGAAATATTACAGTACCTGCGAAACGTACTAAGTCTGACTCATCAGGTAATCAAAAAGTTTTGTTTTAAAACTTCCTGGTGAGGTAATAGTTTTCAAATGTGCAGGGATAGAATTCCAAGCAAACGGACCAGAGAATGACATACTAGTTTTAAAAAGGTCAATTCTTGGCAGTGGTAGGGGTAAGGTATTGTTTCTTGAGGTCCGTTCACGTTCTTGGTGAGATATAAATTTAGTGATTAGATACTGGGGTGTCATATTATTCAGTATCTTATGCATATAGACGCATTTGTTTAATGTAAGTTGCTGACGCAGACCGAGAATGTTTAAATGTCTAAATTTGTCTGTGGTAGGGATGGGGCGTCTATCTATCATTTTTACAGCTCTTTTGTACATAGAGTTTAATCTCTTCATGTGGACATCACTGCAGCCGTCCCACACTGTGGAGACATAATCAACATGGGACTTTATATGAACATGAAAAAACAATTTACGGGTATTTGTATCCGTTACATGTCTAAGCTGGGAAAATAAGAAACTGTTTTTAGCAATGGTCTTACAAACAGCATTTATATGGGTCTCCCAGCACAGTTGATCATCAACATGTATTCCTAAGAATTTACGCTCAGTGACTTGTTCAACAGGTTCAGTGTTTAATTGTAATTGTAATGGCTGTAGTCGGCGTTGATGTTTTTGCCGCGTGGCGATTAAGATACTCTTTGTTTTTGGTGGGTGAAGAACCATATGGTTCTGTCTACACCAGTCAGATACCTCATTGAGACTGCATTGTAAACTATGGCTAATGACCGTCGTTTTCTTTTTTTTTTTTTTTTTTTTTGCCAGAAACATGAAGACTCGTATCGTCATCAAATAGATTACAATTAACGTCAGAATTAGTGATATGCAACGGTAGATCATTAATAAATAGTATGAATAGAAGAGGGTCCAAAATAGATCCCTGGGGGACGCCGTATTTTACATTTCCTTGCTTAGAGTATCTTCCATGGGCGTACACCATTTGTTTTCTGTCTTCGAGATATGATCGGAAGAATGCTATAGCGGTTGCATCCAAGTGATAAACTGTTAGCTTATTTAGGAGAATGTCATGGTCCACAAGGTCAAACGCCTTTTTAAGGTCTAAGAAAACTGCTCCTGACATCAGGCTTTTATTGATTGATTCGAGCCAGATGTCTCAATATGTGTCAGTGCTGACTGACAAGAATGTTTCGGTCTAAAACCAGACTGGTGAATATTAAGTAATTTACCTTTTTCCAGAAAATCAAAGAGATGTTTTTGAATGTGCTTTTCAAGGGGTTTTGACAAAGCTGACAGAAGGGAGATTGGACGATAGTTATTAATATCTTCAAGATCTTTAGATTTAGGGATTGGGATTACCTTTGCTTCTTTAAGAATGATCGGAAATGTACTTTGCTTTATGCAGAGGTTGAAAATATCTGTTAGTGATTCTACTGTATACGATAATGAGATTTTTAGGGTTTCATTATCAATACCATCAATGCCAGCAGACTTTTTGTTGGACATGCTAGAAATATATCTGCCGACTTCCGCAACTGTAATATCAGGGATGGTGAAAGTATTTGATATAGTTGGTTTTTTAAAGTGTTCTCTAAGAGAACTCGGCACTTCATACGGATTACTGTTATTTGCAGCTGACAATGCCAATATTTCGGTTGTCGTTAAGAAATGATTATTTAATATATCAGCTGACATATGAGATGGGATTTTGGGTGCTGATTTACCCTTCGTTATGACGTTCAGAGCTTTCCAAACAGATGCCGTGTCCTTTTTGTCTCGAATCATTTGTTGGAAAAAAGACTTCTTAGACGCTCTAACTAAATATTTGACACGATTGCGTTGTTTTTTGTATTCTTAGTACTTTTGCTCTTTTTTCAGTTTGTCTCTAAATGACGTGGCCTGCTTGATATCCGCTGTTAACCACGGTGGTATGGTGGAATGTTTAACTCGTTTTTCACGTATTGGCGCATGTTTATTGAGTATACTGAGAAACAGATCCATCCAGCACGACAAGGCACTGTCAGGAGATTGGTGATCATAAGCCTCAGTAAACGAAGCATTGTGCAGAGAGAGAGAGAGAGAGAGAGAGAGAGAGAGAGAGAGAGAGAGAGAGAGAGAGAGAGAGAGAGAGAGAGAGAGAGAGAGAGAGAGAGAGAGAGAGGGAGAGAGAGAGTGGAAAACAAAAAGTTTGTATAAGTCTATGCTAAGAAGAAGAAAAACATAATAAAAAAAGCACGCAGCATTTGGTGTACTGCTAAAGATTTATTTCGAATGTACACGACTAGAATGAATAGGTATAGTGGGTTATATCTATAGTATAGAACAAAAGCCACATCAACAACAACAACATCAACAGAGCCCCACTACCAACAGGAAGTCTAAATTGCCAAGAAAACGTTATTTTCATGAATGTAAACAGGCAAGGTAAGCTGTTTTATACTGAAAATAGCAGTTTTAGCAGATGTACTAATAAAAAACACAAACAACAACAACAACAACAACATCAAAGACAAGAGCTTGCGGAGAAAAAAAACAGTATGTTGAAATTCACAGTACTGAGACTGCCCATTAGACATCCCTTTTCCATTCTGGGAAATTGATATTCACATATTTACTTAGATTTTTTTAAAATACTGACGAGCAAAAAAAAAAATGCGACAATTTTGGATTTATCGGAAACACTTTTGTGTTTCCGATAATTTTAAAATTGTTGCATTTGTTTTGCTCCTCAGTATAGATACAGTAATGAGATTTCGTGTCCAACGAACGTCTTCCAGCGAGGAATGAAAAGAAAGCCTTGGCCGAAAACCAGCGTTAGCCATAAGCTTAGACAACACTCCGAACAACTCTAAGAGGCATAGATCCTCATGAGCACCCTGATTAGCAAGCACTGACATCCCAAGAGGGGGGCGCCGGGCTCATGAGGATCAATGCCTCTTCGAGGTGTTCGGATTGCTGTCTATGCTTGTGGCACACAACATTTATCCGCCGTGACTTCGCTCTTCATTGTGAGGAGTCGTTCGGTGTAGACGTAACCTTCACTAATTACTCTGCTCTGTTACAAACACCTCTGATGTATGTGCAACACATTGTAGTCAGAGCTGCCTCTAGACAATTAGACAAACTCCAAAAATCAGAGGTCATTCAACACTAGCACGTTTGACGTAAACATTGGATTCGGTGTCCGGACAGACATGCAATATCGCATGTTTGACCGCGTTTTTAATCCATTGTCTGCGTTAAACACGTTGAGTTTTGACCTACTTCTTATTTTGGAACAAAGTCCGTTTATTGATAAATCCGCAAGTTTGACTGCTTTCTAGCATTTTTTCAAAGAAAAAAAATGCTAGAAATTTAGTATATAAAAAACAACATTTTTACATAAATTATATGAAGCCGCGACTTTGCATTCATCGTACATTCCTTGATCCTACTTTCCTTGTTGTCCACCTACCTCATGTTAGCAACTTTACTGCCAGTAGACGCAGATTGTGTTTTTTAAAATCATTGTAAATTCAACGTCAAAGAACTTCGTCCGGCAAAGGAACGTGGGCACAAAGTGGTTTCAGCAAGAAGGACAGATCCTCATGAGTCCCCGCATTTGCGGGGGGCTCATGAGGATCTATACCTCTTGCAGTTGGATGATGTTCTGGAAAGGGGCGTAGTTAATTGCCTTCGTTATCAGCTTTGACTTCTGCTTCAAGAATAAAGTACTACATATCCCAATCTGGTTCATTTTTCTCCTTTTCTTCTTTTTCCAGTATAAAATACTGCCCGTCGTGATCGCCTTAATCGTCCTGAACAGTTTGCGAATTCGCACCGTCTCCGGACGCTTGGCCCAAGGAAGTGTACTGCGTTTCTTGCGGCGACGGGTTGCTTTCCCTGTGGCGGGAATCCAAATGCGAGTAATCAGACGGTTCACAAATCTTTGCAACATCGCCAAGACGCTGATGCTCAGAGTCTTGACGATGTTGCAAGGATTTGCGATGAGTTTGTTCAAATGTGTCGTCTGATCCAATCACGGCATGTGTTTCTTCTTCCAAGACAAAGTAATGCGGAGTGAAGCAGATTTCCACGCGATGACGCTTCTCTTCACCCCCATCGGGTGTGCAGCCACTGGTACTGTTTACAGTACCAGTGGTTGCACGCACCATGGGGTTTACAGCGTCTGACGATGGCGCAATGGTTTCGGTCCGACTGTCGTCTTCTGGAAGACCACGTGCCAGAGAATAGCCGCTCATTGTCAAGGCTTCAGCTGCAGAGTTGTCATCTTTGGATGCAGGCGTAGTCGGCAGTTTTCTGCATGCGATGTCAGCAATTTCGTGGTACACATCTTTGTCCGCGTCAGCATTTGCTACTGCCATCGGCCCGCTGTCGCGGTATCTCAGTGCCACCCTGTTTCTGTTGGAAGCAGCAGCTTCTGTGTGTTGGTCTGCACCCTGGTAAAGAATATTTTGAGACACAGATGAACCCCTTCCCTGGCACTGTACGTGCACTGTACGTACATTTTTGTTTCTGGAATCTTGTTTCATTTAACGACCACAAACCGACACCTTCAAAGAAGCATGCATACAAATTGGTCTCAGCATGAGGCACAGATCCTCAGTCGCAGTCGCGGGGATCATGAGGATCTATGTCTGTTGCAGTTGGATCACGTTCACATTTTTCTCTGCAGTGAAGGGGTTGAATATAAAAACCGGAACCCTGTTATTGACTTCCATAAAAGTAACCCTAAACAAACATTCAAACAAAACAATAAAATCCATTTATTGATGTGAGTGATCGTCCCGCACGTTATGCCAAGTATTGTTTTCGTGCTGGTAACAATAGCCACCATAATGAAGGAGGCAGGCGATTTCATTGCCCACGTTTTTGTCCAGAGATGACTACTTTCCCTTGGTATGTGCGCTATTCGTATCTATTGGCCCCTTGACATCGGGGAGCACACAGTTTTTCCCAAATATTTCCGCAAAGAAACACTTTTTGTCTTCCACTTTACGAACAAATATAATTAAGTGCTAACTAACTTAATAAGGAATATTTTTACTGAACACTATGGTTTATCAATTTTGCTGTACAGTAGAAAATATTTGGTGAAAAGACAAGAACAATCCATTATTATCAATATCCTGATAGAGCCCCGGCAGATTTCAATATCGAGGTCAAGCATAGAGACTCCGTGTATGCCTGTGCTGTTTCAGGTTTGAAAACCTGGCCAGTTCACGTTAAAATGGCTCTTTCTTATACTGGTCTTAATATATCTGGGGCACATTTAGGGATGTTAAATCAATCATTTTATGAAAACAATCCGAATGTTTACCACTGTGTAGCAAAACTGACACATTGTTCGAGTTTATTAAAAGTTCATCGAGTAGGTCAACTGTCACTGAATGATGTTTGTTCTAAGATTGCTACAGAAAAGTGATTCTTTGCGGGAATATTGTTTGCGAAAAATGTTGTGCGCTCCTATGTCAAACGGCCAATATATATCTACCAGCGTTTGCCTGGCCTTTTCGGTGTCTAAGAATAACCATAGCCAAAAGGCAACAGTTGCAATTAGGCTCGGGAAGCTTAAGACATCACGCTGGTCGTGGCGGCCATCTTGAGAGGATACGCGACACATGCACTCATCGGAAAATCGCTATCAGGACAATGCGCATACGCATTAACAGCAAGTCTTGCCATCACCGTACGAACCGCTAACCAAAATCCGTTTTTATTTGTTTCCAAAGAGGAAGAAACATAAAGAAAAACGTGTTGAATCACTACTTCGCCACTATCTGAAGTCTATCGCAAGGCTAGCGTGTCTTCTCAAGATGGCGGCGCGGCAGCCGACGCTCCTAGGCAACGCGGGGAACTCCCTGAGCCCTATAACAGAACACTGACCGACATCCAAACGCTCTTACATCAGTGTTTAGGTGACACAGAGAATCTCAATCTGCACGTGTGTACCCCCTCCGTTACCTAACTATAGACGCAGGTTGTGTTTCAGTGGAAATCGTCATAAATTCAATATCAAAGATCTCCGCCAAAGTAATATGTATACAAAGTAGTTTCAGAAGGAGGCACAGATCCTCATGAGCCCCTGCAAATGCGAGGGCTCATGAGGATCTATACCTCTTGTAGCTGGGTGATGTTCGATTTTACTCGACAGTCGAGGATTAACTCATTTAGTCCAGACACACCACAGCAAGATTTGACTCGACCATGATAGTTCAAGGGTGGTGCCAGAATAGCTTGGCGCCTCTAGTAGCCAAGGTATTCTGGCACCACCCTTGAAATATCATAGTCAATCTGTCTCCTAAATCGTAATGCAGTCCTCAGAGGACGACTCCAAAATGTGGGCATTTCGTACCTGGGACACTGTGTTAATGTTGTATACTATACCTATATTTTTTAATTGAGAACTGCCGCTTATAGGGTTTTTTGAGAGCCTTATTGAGTCTGGAGGCTATTGCCACCCTGAAAGACCCATGGTCCCGGGCATATTTGTAACTTTGAGCCTTTTGCGTGACCTACCCCTTGAGCGAAAACACGCAAAATAGCTGATTTCAGAACACAATAAAAATTTATCGAATAGTGTGTTAAAATGATAAAGAAACATTTCGGTCACTTCATAAAGTATGTTAGTATTTTCTCGTAAAAAAAAGTGTGTTCTGATAATTGGAATTCTAAGTGCAATCGAGAAAAGTTTATGTTGTAAATTCGCAAATTGCCCGGATGTTATCAATAACATTACAAGTGTTTGCAATGTTGGGCAATTGCTCAGACCCTTTTTATTCGATAAAGTCGTACTTTATGTTATAACTATCACATTGATTATGAAGAAAATATGGGGTCCCGCACAAAATTTGGCACTTTGGGTCGTTTTCGAGTGCGTATTCAATAAGGGATACAAGCGATGTCTGACTTCCGGCAGATCATATCTCCGCCGTAGCCGGTCACAAGCCTGCATGAGAAAGAAGGGAAAACGACTATTTTAAACCTACAAGGGAAAACCTACGCCCAAACTGTTGCAAACTACGCCCAAACTGCTAGTCCTCGATCACTATTTGTGACAGTAAACTGGAACAAACAACAACGGCAGATACGGAATGAAAACGTTTATCTATAAGTAATTAAATGCACGTACTGGTTCTTAGTAATGTAGTTAGTGCAGTGGTAAGGTACTTTGTTTTGCCACGCAGGTGACCAGGGTTCGAGTCCCGTAGATGGCGACATTTTTTTCCTGCTCACATTTGAAACCCATACATTTTCTACTTCGCTAAATGAAACACACTTTAAACCCAAAGCAAAAAAAAATTTAACGCGTGGCATTTTTTTATTTTTTAAATATGCGATTATCATCACTGTGAGAATGTGAATGTTAAACCATAAACCAACCAACCGGATTCAGTCTTGGATAAAAATGCACACTGGTTACCTCGGTACATTTGTTCATTCATTTTTTTCAGCCAGGCATTGTGTGAGCATGTTTACATTACATGTTTACATTCATTCAATCATTCACAGCTTCGCTGATGAAAAAGCACACCAAAGAGTGTTGTCACAGACAGTTTTTTTTTAATTTTTACTGGCATCATCTACAAACATTAATTGATGTGAATTTGTTTTAATATGCCTGCTGCAAGAAATGCTACATGTTCCTTTGGTGTCTCCGTGAAAGCAGGTCGATGAACATCTCTGGTTGAAAGATGTTTGTAAACAGATTGGTAGTGGATGTACCTATCTCTCTAGCTGAATCTCAGTTTCCCAGCAGTTTTTGGTTACAAATTGTAAGGAAACAAAAACACACTACCACCGAGCCACCCAGCTCCCCTTCAAAATACAGCTTTACTGCAGAACATATTTCAACTACATGTAACATTATTCACATTTACATTGACAAAGTGCTGACTTTATACAAGCTATTTGGGAGAAAAGTGGAGCTGATGTCATTTTTAGTTGTGTGCATGCCTACGGAGACTTGTATGGACACGGATCATAGTCAGGTCATTCTGTTTGCTGGCGTGTGTCATGTACAGTACATCTGTAAAACTTGTGAAATGAATCATGTGGTTAGCAATTCTGATACGATAAGTAAAGCCACACAGCTGAAAGTCAAAGATTGACAGTGGAAGAAAAAAACAAAACAAACACAAAGTACAGTACATATCATATGCCTATGATCAGTTATCACCCAACCACTTAAATCTGCTGTGACAGCTGGAGGGTAATGCAAGAACTGCATGGTCAACTCACTCTTGAGCAGTATTGCGTTTTTCATTGAGCAAGTCCACATTTGCACAACATTTTAAGCTGAGGGTTTAATGACATAAATATACATCCCCACGTTTCTATATTTCCGCACATCCCCTCTTCAGAAAGGACCCATGGGTTTTATACTCTAAGGCCAATAACCATTTTCAGAATGAACCCTGTATATCATTTTGAATCATGCAAAGCGGAGCAGTGATAAGTTTTCTCCTTGTCTCACACCGATGCTGCACAAAATCTATCTGTACCACTGTTTCCTACCCCATAAGTGTCAGCTGTGGAGTACATATTTTGAATGACTGATGTATGCCAGTATTTAGGAACTTGTCACAAAAAGACCTGTTCATATGATGAAATGTCTTCGAAAAATGAACACATTGTCAGTAAAGGGGTTTTCCTTTGGTATCAGCTTCAGCCCACTTAATCAAATTTCAAATACAAACGATTTTGAATTTCCAAAAACTTCAGTAGCTTGCTTGAGCTTGCCCTTAGCACAACGTGAATGTTCTGTGTTTACGTACAGTGTGTGAGTGAATGCGCGTGATTCACGTGAGCGTGCTTGTTGGGTTCAGTTCGCGGCGGCGCTTTGAGCCGATTTTCAATTGGGATAAAGCGCCTATTTAATGCGCTTATTATTATTATTATTATTATTATTCCTTGGATAATCAAAAACTAATACATATTAAGCTGCGTTTCCAAATCGCGACATGACAGGAGAGTGACAAAAAGTAACTTTTCTGAGGGGGTCATCCAAATAAATATGCATAGGAAGGTCTTACCATCAGGTATCTCTTTAACAAGTTTAGGGTTACAGTTAGGAATACTTGAGAAAAAAACATCTTTGGGCAATATATGGCCATCTTGTACCTATTTCCCGATTTCTTGTGACCCTTGACCTTTCTGACCTTTCATGCATACGAAATTAGTATGCATGAAAAGTTCTTACCATCTTGTACCAAGTCTGGGTTTGAAGTTGTGTATACTTGAGAAAACATCTGTTTGGTCAAAATACAGATATTTTTCACCTTTTTACTGCACTACAAATTACAACATGGGTGTCAAATCGCTTTGTCACGTTGTTATATCAAAACACAAAGCACACCCCCATCACTGTACAATAGCCCCTGAACTGCTCGACTGCACATTACAATTTTGTCGCCCCGCTGCTTCTATGTCAGGCTTATGGAAACACTCCCTCTTTATTTCTATGTTCTCGAGTTTTGTCATTGTCACTTTGTTGTCACTGCCCCACTGCTGTTGTGTCTGCAGTTGAATAGGCAGGCCTAAAGCCTGCTTGCCCTTCTC
Organism: Semisulcospira habei; assembly: GCA_036245525.1. Classification (NCBI taxonomy): domain Eukaryota; kingdom Metazoa; phylum Mollusca; class Gastropoda; family Semisulcospiridae; genus Semisulcospira; species Semisulcospira habei. The sequence continues at coordinate 155,441,679 of BTPG01000001.1, read as the reverse complement.
CTAATATATGGCTATGCATCAGCTCAGGCAGTAAGGCACAGGCTTTTGCTGCATTGCGAATGATGTGACTGTCCAAAACCTTGACATTGTGGCCAGCCGGGTGGATGGACATCAAAAAAACAGGACGTCTGCCCTCCTACACAGGACAATCAGTTCACTTCCTTTGCCTTCTCGTCGGTTGGCCATCGCGGAGAGATGTACCCGCTGAACTCTTCTTCCCTTATCTTTCGCAACCTGCAAAAGATAATTTTGTATCAAAAAATGTTTTGACATGCACATATTGCGTGCATATATGTTTGCAAGTATTTATACAAAGTACATACATGCATAATATGACAGTAGTCAGAACAGGAACAAGAAAGGCAATGTCCTTATGGTTCACGTGTATGACCAATCCACATAATACGTCCGACCTTTTCGACCTTGGCTTGACTTCTCCAACAGGTCTCTGAAAATGTCTAAACATAAGTATAGGGCTGGATTTTGTACCAGTGAAACCTGAGTTGTTTTTTTTTTCCAAATCCCTTCATTTTTCACACATTTGTCAACCCTCTGTGACCCTTGACCTCTGTGAGGGGCTGATTACATTAGTATGCACAGAAAAGTGTTATCATCATGCCAAATGTTATTGAAAAGTTTGCAAAAACATTGATAAAAACTACAACTCTACCCGAAACTAACTTTTGTCACCCTTATCATGTGGTATCTCCATAGCAAGTTTGAGTTTGAAGTTGAAAATACTACTTGAGATGACCTTTGAAAGGTCACAGAAATTGGTATGTTTAGAATTATTTTACCACAAAGTACCCTTGTGCCAAGTTTGAAGTCTGAGGCTTGCATAGTCTTCGAGGAAATGCCAATGTTAAAGTTGCCCACAGATAACAGACAGTTGACGGACGACCCATTACAAACACTTACTTTTGCTATCACACGTGCGCCAAAAATTAGACGCCATTGAGCTTGAAATGACCACAAAGGGTGTATACATATATCTAGAATCAGCATCAATATTCAAAGTGTAACTTGCAGAAATTGTTTCAAACAGGACACAACGCATTGCTGTTTAGCAACAGCACACACTGGACCAAATGGGTAGTATTCAGAGTTTTCTAGTCCTTTTGTATGCACTAAGTGCTTATTAAAGAAAACGACAGTATTTGCAGACTTGCCCAACCCTCTAGTTTTCAAATCAAATGCAATATGGTGCCACTTGTTGACAGCAAGTGATTTTAGCATTCGGTGTTGTTGAGAATGCTGGTACTAGTACTACACCATCTTCAAAATGAAAGAAAGCATTACAGTGTGATGTGTTTATTTCAACCAGTTGTGTTTTGTTATGAACCTGATTCTATTCACAAATCAATCGGTATGCTTTACCTCGAGTCCAGGACAATAAGTGTCACCTTCTCCCACTTTAGTTGATCCGCTGGAACTGGAATTGCCTGCTTTTATCTGTGGCCTTCTCCTTTGAGCAACATGACCTGACTAGCTCTTGCCTCTTCTTGGTGTAGGCGTCATACTTCTGTGCTTGTTTGCAAGTATACCCTCTGGGCGTGACTCTGCAGTGAGACGTCAACAGCAGCACTGACCTGAAATGAAATACATGTTTATTATCGTGTTATTTGGCAGCATGGCAATTTCACTTCTGATCTTATTTCAGGGTGGGTCGGTTCAAAACTCCACAAACAGGGACTTTGTTATAGCATTATAAACAATTCGGGGCCGGTGGGGGGAGTCCCCCCCCCACCCACCCATCCACCCAATTCATCCCTACATTTAGTTTACACATTACTACCTTCAAACTAATGTGAAATAAACTGTGAACACCACAAACAACAATGGTGAAGCCTGGATCGCTCGTGTGCATTTAAAACTGATCATTTTCTTAATCTGAACTGTGTGACCTTTCCAAGAGGTGACTGAAATTTAAGTGCCATGAGTCTAAGCATAAGTAAAGGGCTGGCTTATGTACAGTTGTGAATAGTATTTGAGAAAAAATATCTTTTGTCAAAATATGGCTATTTTTTTTTTTTTTTTTTTTTTACCTATTTCTTGATTTCTCATGACCCTTGGCCTGAACTCAAACTGGTAGGCTAAGAGTAAGAAAGGTCTTGCCACAAAGTATCCTTCGGCTACGTTTGAAGACTGTGGTTTGAATAGTCTCTGAGAAAATGCCAACATTAAAGTTTACCATGGATGACCAATGGCCCAAAACATAGCCTTACACTTGTTTCGCACATGAGCCAATGAAAGAAGGCATTACAGTATGATGTGTTCATTCACACCATAGTTGTGTTGTGTTCTGCACCTGATTCTCATCACAGATCTACTGGTATGATTTACCTTGAGTCCAGGAGAATAAGTGTCACATTTCCTCACTTCACTAGAGCTGTGAGTGTGACCTTGGTCAGTTGGTGTAGGCGTCATATTTCTGCGCTTGTTTGCAAGTATGTACTCTGGGTTAAAGTACTGAGACTCCACAGCGAGAAGTCAACAGCAGTATTAGCCTGAAATGAAATACATGATTATTACTGTGTTGTTCGGCAGCATGACAATTTCACTTTGCGTGAACTAAATGCAAGGGCAGATTATTACTTTCAAAATAAATGCGCCAAAAACTGTGTAAACCGCAAAGAACAAACAACAATGGCAAAGTCACGCCTGTACGCCTCATGCACATAACTGATTCACAACCTGTGTGACCATTCCAAAAGGTAGCTGAAATAAGTGTCACGAGTCTCAACATAAAGGCTTGCTTTTGTACTAGTCAAATTTGTATTTTTCACACATTCTACGGTCATTCAAAATGGTAGTCAACAAATATTAGGGTTTCAGTCATAGTAGCGTTTTACTAGGTAACCCTTTTAATCCTGATACACCCACTGCTTGACATAAATGTGACTATGATAGTTTAAGGGTGGTGCCAGAATAGATTGGCGTATTATCCGCCAAGCTATTCTGGCACCATCCTTGAACTAAAAAAATGCTGGACCTATCTCCTAATCTGTAATATAGCCTCCATAAGACAGAGAATGGATGAGAAAACTAAGTTACTAAGTACTGAAAGCAGTTACTGAGTTAGTAATGCAAAATTCTCCCTTAGCAGGACTTTTTACTACACACAGTACGTTTTCCTAAATAATAAGCACTGGCACTGGTTTAATATCACTACAATGTGGACTACATTCCTTCCACCGTATTAGTAAAGGCTCTCTGAGAATGTATGGAAATGTTCTACTTCTAGGTGGTGACTGACATACATGGAATGCATGCCCCTGTCAACCCACAATAAAATGTAGTCTTCTTCATTGCAGGTAGGCTGTAAATTTCCATGCATAAAAGGACAGTTAGCTATTGGGGTTTTACGCCGTATAGGTGACATCTCACGGCGGTGCATAAAACGGTTTTTTTTTTTAAAGAGTTGGAAAACCAGTCAGATACACCACCAACCACTTTTTCTACTTTAGTTTACCTTTTCCTTGCTGATGTCTGAAGAGATTTTGTTGTTTTCCTGGCTCCCGTTCGGTTGGCCCGTTCATTTTTTTTTTTCTTCTTCTGAGAAATGGTTATGCGTTACCACTGACGCTCGATGACTTGTCGCAACTTATGCAAAAGTATCTTATTTCTGAGGAAACACAACATTTTATGCATAGAAACAGTCAGCTTACACACCTATTTCAGACAGTATATATCTTTTGTCAATTATCGATAAATTGAGCTTGTTTGCAATATGACTTGCCGTACGGCGGTTTTTTTCGGTGACCTCTAGTCTCAGGTCACGGCAGACGCAAGATAGCGGTATCTAAATGCGCAGAAAAGATGCGCGAAAGAGGTGTGTCCTACAACCTTAAAACAATAAGCTATAAATATGATGTATCATACATTGTGTGATAAGACTTTTTCCTATTCAAGGTGGGAAGAAGCAGGTTGTACGAAACTTGTTCTCAGGATGTTCTTTTCAGAGTACATTATTACTTTTGTAAGAAAAGAAGAGATGATGTACAATGATCCATATCGTGAAAGCACATATCTCAAATAAATCCAATGCACAAGTAGTTAATTCTTACATCTGGCACAAGGGACACGTTGGCGAATCCCAGCGTACTGGAGAGAGTTGTCTCATGTTCGGTCTTTGCCTTTGCCCTGACAGAATAAAATTAGGAAATAATAATAATAATAATAATAATAATAATAATAATAATAATAATAATAATAATAATAATAATAATAATAATAATGATGATGATAATGACAAAAATAACAGCAACAACAATAATAATGATAATAATATACGAAATTCAACATGTTGAGAGAATTTGTTTTTGTTATAAGCGACACCTTTTCTTCGCCAAATGAGTATGGGAAAAAGATTCCAATGCCAAAATGAATAAGGCACGGGAGTACTTAAGCTTAAATCAACAGCAACACAATTCTGCATAGGTAGCTAAATGTGAAAGCATCTAAGGGATTACAAAATCAAACTGGCTCAGCCTTGGCATGAAAGCATTCAAACGGGCGCATTTTGTGCAAAATAAATAATAATAATAATTACGGTATTTTTAATGCGCTTATCTTATAATAATTATAACTCTAAGCGCGCACTCACAACTCGCGCACGCATGCGCACGCTTTAGACAACGACTCACGAACCACAATAGTGAAATACATAACGACAGTCTGCTTAGGGTGGGGAGTGTGGTGGTATAGTGCTAGAACTGTTAAAAGAGGTGAGTTTTGAGGGCGGATTGGAAGGAGGAGAGAGAGTGTTTCTGACGGAGAGAGAGTGGGAGAGTGTTTCAGATGGATGGACCGTATACTGAGGATGAGCGGGGGCCGAAAGTGCTGAGTTTGGTGCGGGGGACGTGGAGACGGAGAGGGTCGGAGGCGGAGCGGAGGGAGCGGGGAGGAGTGTAGGGGTGAAGTAAGTTGGAGAGATAGGCGGGAGCGCAGTTGTTCAGGGATTTGTAGCAGAGAGACAGAATCTTGTATTGGATGCGTTGGGGGATAGGAAGCCAGTGAAGGAGTTTGAGCAGGGGAGTGATGTGGTCGGATTTTTTCTTTCTGAGGACGAGGCGGGCAGCATTGTTCTGGACGCGCTGGAGAGTGAAAGTGGTGGAGTGAGGGAGGCCGGAAAGGAGAGAGTTGAGTAGTCGATGCGAGATAGGATGAGAGAGACAGCAAATTCGGTGGCAGCTTCGGTAGTGAGGTATTTTCTGATCTGACCGATGCGGCGGAGGTGGAAGTAGCATGCCTGGGCCGTGGCGGAAACAAAGCTGGTCATGGAAAGAGAGGAATCGAGGATAACGCCGAGGTTTTGGCCGAGTCAAAGAGGGAGATGGGGGTGCTGTCGAGTTGAAAGGTGGAGGGAGGGAGGGAGCTGAGAAAGTTTCTGGCGAGTGCCTACCAGCATGGCTTCCGTTTTGTCGTCATTCAGTTTAAGCTTGTTTGCTGTCATCCAGTTTTTCACGTCTTCGTAGCAGTCAGCCGTGCGAGTCAGTAGTGACTGAGTGTTGTCGAGTTTGTCTTTGTCTAGTAGTTGTGAGACGTCAGCGTAGAGGTGGTGGTGTATGTGGTGAGACTGGATGATGTTGGAGAGGGGAGACGTGTAGAGTGTGAAAAGGACCGGGCCCAGGACGGACCCCTGTGGAACTCCGCAGGAGAGCGTGACTGGGTTTGAGGAGACGCCGTCGATGGTGACGGACTGCTGTCTGTCGGAGAGATAGGAGAGAAACCAGGAGTGAGCAGAGTCAGTGATGCCAACGGAATGGTGAAGGCGGTGGAGGAGGATAGAGTGGTCTATAGTGTCGAAGGCGGCAGAGAGGTCGAGTAGCGTAAGAAGGGAGATGTTGCCCGAGTCGGTGGAGAGAAGCAGGTCGTTTAAGATATGTAGAAGGGTTGTTTCAGTGCTGTGATGTTTGCGATAGGCAGACTGGAAGGGACTGAGGAGATTGTTGTCGGCGAGGTGGAGGTTGAGCTGGTTGAGAACGACCTTCTCAAGAAGCTTGGACAGGAAAGATAGATTGGAGAATGGGCGATAGTTTTTGAGTTCGTTTGGGTCGAGGTTGTGTGTTTTTTTTTAGGAGAGGACGGACGATGGCGGACTTAAAGATATCGGGGACGGAGCCGTTCTCTAGAGATGTGTTGATGATGTCGGTAATGAATGGCAGAAGTTTTGGAAGGCTGTCCCGGTAGAGAGAAGCTGTAGTCCATAAGCTAGGAAGGTCTACCGTGCACCCCCCCCCCCCCCCAGTACTCAATAAGATGGGTTTCAAAGTGTTCCTTAGTATGTCCTGAGATGTTTAAGCCATGTTCCCCAAAAATCATTAGGAACACAGCAGAGATATAGCCGATGGCGCAAGGGTACCCCCAATCACGCTCTTCGCAGGTGCTAAAAATGAGGTTGAGAAACATTTTCCTCTAAATAAATCAGAATTCATTCCAGAAACCCAAATCAGGCAATATTATGTCAAGGCACACCTTCTGCATCCTCTGCAAAAAAACAGAATGAAAAAATATTGAATCTCTGGCTCACAGTGAAGGTATTTGTGCGCCCAGTAAACGACCATTTCCTCGAAATCGCAAAAAAAAGACAAAAATAATGTGTCAGATGCCTTCAGACATTTTCTATAGCACTGACAGTCCATTTTCAGGTTTACATCATTACAACAGGATGTCACAATTATTATAAACGTGACTAGGTGATGCTGTGATCCTTGTGAGTGCCACAGTGGTTGATTTTGTATCCCTACCCACAAGTTGTAAAAATACACAAAATTAATTAGAAAAAAATTGCTTAAGTTATTCCATTTTATTTTGACCTCTCTTTACCTATTAAGTTTGAATAATGTGAGCATAAAGTGCAAGAAAATAAGGAAAGTCGGCATCCTTTACGGTATGTTCGTAGTGAATGATAGCTTTTTCCCATTTAAAATTGCCGAATTGGAAAACGTACGTTGTTTCCGATGCCCTCAGAAATTTTGTATATACCTGATAGGTCTTTTTTATGTTTTATTTTTTAGGAAAGAGGACCACAGTTACTCCCAACCTGATTTTATGATGCTGTGATGCATTTAGGGGCCACAGTGGCTGAATCTGCTGCCCTACCCCCATTTTACCTGTACGCAAAGGAACGAAAAATGATCATAACAATTGCTCCTCTGATTAAATATGTTTGTTGTCAGTTTTCTTAACAAAATATGCATATTGAGCATAACATTTGTGATAATTTCATTAATTTCAATGTGACCTATCAATTTAATTGTAATTCTTTTTATTTAAGGCATGCTTAACAGGGGCTGCCGCTGAAGCTTCTATCGTCTGCACATTCAGCACTCTTGTCAAACTCGGGGAAGGTGTACCTCAGGGAGATGTTGTGTCTAATGCTGTTTTTGGTCTACATTAATGACATCAGTACAACAGTACCAAGGTTCGTCTCGAACATCCTCCATGCGGATGACTTTGCAGTGTGGAGCGCAGCAGAACATAAAGAAATAGCATCCTCCAGAAAACATAAAGAAATAGCATCCTCCAGAATCCAGGATGCTGCCAATAGAGTCAGCAGCTGGACTGAAAGAGGCACTCAAACTGAGCTAGACCATCTCTTTCAATCAGACGGAAGAGGTCACCTCAAAACTGGAGACCTTCCAGTACCAAAGACAGACAGGCCAACTTTACTGGCAACAAATAAATTACTGGATTCACGTGGAGGCCTCACATTGAAGCCATGGAAGCTAGAGCTGCAAAAAAAAGTCTCTGATGAAGAAACTGGTGGGGACCACATTGGCGCAAATTACAGCATCCTGGCACAAGCAAACACCTGCTCGGTCAGACCAGTCGTGCGGTACCAAGATACATCGACAACATGAAACACTGCCTGCAAAACCCAAAAAGCCAGGCTTGACAAGATGCAGAACATGGGTCATTCTCATGATGCAGTGACATTCTTAGAGCCATCTGGAGCACCCCAATTTAGGAAATGGAGGACATTGGAGCCACTGGAATGCAGAACAGCACACACGATGAAGAAACTTACTAAACACCGACAGCATGGGAGACTACAGGAGCAGACCAAGAACCGTCAGAAATGTCTAAATCTGAACCGCCCAAATCTGAACCGCCAACTGAAGGTCCTGCAAAGGGCTAACACTGACGTCCTGGAACCAAGCCCAAAGATGTGTGAGCAGCTCCCTTCAGATACCTGGACATCTCGAAAGAGCCTTCAAGACAACATAAACAATGTTCCAGGACTCTTTGCCAAAGGTCGCGGCACTGCACAAAGCCATCTTGCTGGAGGTTGTGCACAAGCGCTACCCTCACAGCAGCTGTGATACCACACATGATGCCGTGCTGAATGAAGGAAGTGGCGTGTAATCTGTTGTGCAGACCGCACTACTACCTCCCTCTCCTTACCAGCTGGTGGCAGCAGCTCCAACTATCGTACAGATCTGCAGGTGCTCAACACAGCAACAGAGCACTAGCTAGGGAAAGGCAGCAGCTTGATCCACTGATCTCACCAGGAAGCTTCAAGATAGACTGGATGCCCTGTCCACAAAATAGTGCTGCATTGGATTCCAGTGCATTCTGGACTAGCTGGGAATGGAGACACTACAACAACAAAGTGATTTGCAACAGCAGAATGGCGGCTGCAGCCCGTGGGCAGATGACATCAACAAGCTGAACAGGGAGAGCCAGGCCACCATCTTTCATCTACGCACTGATTACTCTGGACTGGGTCCATACAGAAAAGCAGGAACGTTTCACAAACCCAAAATGAAGCCTGAAGGTTTACACACTTTAATCAGATCACTCTGTATCAGCAATTATTTGAAGCTTCCGTGCCTAATGCATGAAGAGATATCAAAATAAAAGAACGCTTAGCGAATGGCGGACTTCCGTAGAAGCGTAAACAACCAATCAGAATGTTCGGCAGAAAGGCCATGCAGTCACTTTATGATCAGAGCTAAATATAGATCACTTGCAACAAGCGTCAGCATGATCGTTCGCAATGGAATAGTCACAAATTGGGGGAGAAAAAAAATAAAAAAAAGTAGACAAAAGTCTGCCAGCACGTTGTAATTCTGTACAAACTTTCACAGACTTTAAGGAAAAAGACTGAAATTGACAGACTTTCCAGGGCTCTGAAAAAGCCTTGTCATTTTTTAACATCTTTCACAAATGTTCACAGACCGTAAGGACCCGTCTGGACTCACCTCGAAGGATTGGGTCATGCGGAAAGAGCCCTATGTGAATTTGGCGTAGAAAATCAGTCTCCTTAGCACATTCTCCAAACATGTCCATACACAAAAGCGGTCTGCTGGCAGTTCTGACCAGAAGACACACCCCTATACACCAAACTCTGAAAATATGCTGCCTAGCTCTTAACAGCTCACTTATTGGCATCCAGAACAATATAAGATTTAAAGACAGCCATAAAAAATTGAACGTTGCAGAAGGTGGAAGTGGAGATCTCGTGGTCGACATGTGGAAACTAAGTATTTTGATAACATTGTTTTGGCTATTAGGAACCATGAATCTTTATTACGCATTCATATTTACACATTTCTAGATGAAAATAAATGAAAGGAAAAAGGGAGACCTTACTAGACCCACTTTACACTAGGTAAAATATCACATAAAAGACCAGCCAGTTAAAAATAGTTACAATTAAATTGATGGGTTACATTGAAATTAATGAAATGATCACAACTTGTTATGCTCAATATACATACTTAAAAAAAAAAAACTCGCAACAAAAAATATTTAAACAGAGGAGTATGACGTAAGCAATTTTTATGATTATTTTGTGTTACTTTGCGTACTGGTAAAATGGGGGTAGAGCAGCAGATTCAGCCACTGTGGCCCCTAAATGCATCATAGCATCACAAAATCAGATTGGGAGTAACTGTGGTACTCTATCCTAACCAATAAAACCTAACAAAGATCTATCGGTTGTGTACAAAATTTCTGTGGGCACCGGAAACAACGTACGTTTCCGAATTCGGCAATTTTAAATGGGAAAAAATTATCATTCACCACGAATGTACCGTAAAGGATGCCGACTTTACTTATTTTCTTGCACTTTATGCTCACATTATTGAAACTTAATAGGTAAAGAGAGGTCAAAATAAAATGTCATAATATAAGCAATTTTTTCTAATTAATTTTGTGTATTTTTACAACTTGGGGGTAGGGATACACAATCAACCACTGTGGCACTCACAGTGATCACAGCATCACCTAGTCACGTTTATAATAATTGTGACATCCAGTTTTAATGATGTAAACCTGAAAATGGACTGTCAGTGCTATAGAAAATGTCTGAAGGCATCTGACACATTATTTTTGTCTTTTTTGCGATTTCGCGGAAATGGTCGTTTACTGGGTGCACAAATACCTTCACTGTGAGCCAGAGATTCAATATTGTTTCATTCTGTTTTTTGCAGAGGATGCAGAAGGTGTGCCTTGACATAATATTGCCTGATTTGGGTTTCTGGAATGAATTCTGATTTATTTAGAGGAAAATGTTTCTCGATCTCATTTTAGCACCTCCGAAGAGCGTGAATGGGGGTACCCTTGCGCCATCGGCTATATCTCTGGTGTGTTCCTAAGGATTTTCGGGGAACATGGCTTAAACATCTCATGACATACTAAGGAACACTTTGAAATCCATCTTATTGAGTACTGGGGGGGGGGGGGGGGTGCACGGTAGACCTTCCTAGCTTGTAGACTACTGAGAGAGGGTCTAGTTCGCAGGTTTTGAGAGGCATGGACTTTATGTCTTGAAGACTTGGTCCTGAGAGACGGGCTGGAAGGACGAGAGGGGGGTGCTGGAAAAGGGGGTGTCGGGGGGGGGGGGGCAAGGCGGAGAAGGCAGAGTGTCGAGTGTGTTGCGCAGAGTTTGGATTTTGTCGGAAAAATAGGTGGAAAAAGCGGACGGGAGATCTTCTTTGCTGTGTGTGTTGGGGAGAGGAGAGTCTTTAGAAATGCCTAGGAGTGAGTTCATGGTAGCGTAGAGGGTTTTGGAAGAAGTGGATTGCATGATTTTGTTTTGAAGGTGCTTACGTTTGGAGTCGGAGATCATTCTGCAGACTTTGGATCTAGTTGTTTGGAAGATCTGTCTGTGAACGGTGAGGTCAGATGAGCGCTTGCATTCCGGAAATCATAAGGCTGTTAACCCGTTCAGTGCCAGGTGACGCAGACCGTGTTTCTGCAATCTTCGTTAATTCAGCACCCCAAACCCTAGCTGTCCCAGGAACATGGATTCAAAGTGGTGTCAGCAAGAGGTATAGATCCTCATGAGCTTCCGCAACTGCGGGGGCTCATGATGATCTATACCTCTTGCAGTTGGATGGTTGTTCAAACTTTCTCGGCACTGAACGTGTTACACATGTGGGATTGAAGAATGTTTTTTCATTAGTCATTGATCCGACCACCCTTTCCCTATACTATATTTTTGCTCATAGAACAAAAACAAAAGGGGGGGGGGGGGAATACAAATGTGGTGTTTTCTAGCAGTTTATTACGTATACCGTAAATTCACTATGCTTAGAGAACAAACAGTGCATGTCGGAAACCTGCGTAAATGTTTGTACGAGTGTTCTTACCTCCGTTTAGCTGATCTTCTGCTCCTCCGCCTGAGGAAAACGACAAGAGACGTCGCCGCTCCGAGGGTAACAACGCCCAGGAGCGCCCCCAACAATAATATGGTAATATGTTCAGGGGAATACCTGCCTGAAAGCAAAGATTTAACGATTTAAAAAATGTCCTTTTACCTAATTGTAGGCTATTTGCAGCCAACGGTACCGTTTATAGTACCTATGTCTGCATTCACAAGGGGTTAGTGCGATAAATAGATATTCAAGAATTTGCTAGTGATATACGCATGTGCAAAAGAAATGCGACATTTTTTTTAAAATCCAAAAATGTCGCATTTTTGTTGCTAGTCAGTGTACTACGGAAGACTCAGTGCCAGTCATATGTTTGTATTTGCAGCCACAGGTACCGATTATAGTACCGATGTTATAGCACAAAGGGGGGAAGGGGGGGGGGGGGGATGCGACACGATAGATATTCAAGAATTTGCTAGTGATATGCTCACGAGCAAAAAAACGGCGACCTTTTTTATCATTATAAACACTTTAGTGTTTTCGATGACTCCAAAAATGTCGCATTTGTTTTGCTCTTCAGTATACTATTGCAGAGCCAAAACAGTCACAGGCTCTAAAACTCATGATGCAAACTATGCATTCACTGCTCTCTGATTGTTGCTAATTATACATGTAGTATGTAGTGACTGTTGTTAAAGGAAGCATGTTGTATCATGTCCTGTAACTCGTATTATTTGAAGAATAAAACGTTAGAAAATAAACATACTTTTCTCTAGACACAGCGACTCGAAATTGCATCCAAAATAACCTGCAAACAAGACGAAACAAACAGAAAAATGTACAACCACACGTTTACAGTGTGAGTCCGTCGACCAGATTAACAGCGGAAGCCACTGTTGACCCTCAACATACACAGATTATTATAAACCGCACAGACCCATGAGAAACTAAGTCGCAAGGACATGGGAAAGAGTTGACTGAAGAACTAGTTCAACCTGCCGTATACTATATTCCATAAGCTCGCAAGGTCTACCGTGCAACACCCCCCCCCCCCCCAGTACTCAATAAGATGGGATTCAAAGTGTTCCTTAGTATGTCCTGAGATGTTTAAACCATGTTCCCCGAAAATCATTAGGAACGCACCAGAGATATAGCCGATGGCGCAAGGGTACCCCCATTCACGCTCTTCGCAGGTGCTAAAATGAGGTTGAGAAACATTTTCCTCTAAATAAATCAAAATTCATTCCAGAAGCACAAATTAGGCAATATTATGTCAATGCACACCTTCTGCAGTCTCTGCAAAAAACAGAATGAAAAAATATTGAATCTATGGCTCACAGTGAATGTATTTGTGCACCCAGCAAGGGACCATTTCCGCGAAATCGCAAAAAAAAAAGACAAAAATAATGTGTCAGATGCCTTCAGACATTTTCTATAGCACTGACAGTCCATTTTCAGGTTTACATCATTACAACTGGATGTCACAATTATTATAAACTTGACTAGGTGATGCTGTGATCATTGTGAGTGCCACAGTGGTTGATTTTGTATCCTTACCCACAAGTTCTAAAAATATACAAAATTAATTAGAAAAAAATTGCTTAAGTTATTCCATTTTATTTTGACCTCTCTTTACCTATTAAGTTTCAATAATGTGAGCATAAAGTGCAAGAAAATAAGGAAAGTCGGCATCCTTTAAGGTACGTTCGTGGTGAATGATAGCTTTTTCTCATTTAAAATTGCCGAATTGGGAAACGTACGTTGTTTCTGATGCCCTCAGAAAATTTGTGTACAACTGATAGGTCTTTTTTGATGTTTTATTGGTTGGGATAGAGTACCACAGTTACTCCCAACCTGAATTTATGATGCTGTGATGCATTTAGGGGCCACAGTGGCTGAATCTGCTGCCCTACCCCCATTTTACCTGTACGCATACGAACGAAAAATGATCATAACAATTGCTCCTCTGATTGAATATTTTTGTTGCCAGTTTTCTTAACAAAATATGCATATTGAGCATAAACATTTGTGATCATTTCATTAATTTCAATGTGACCCATCAATTTAATTGTAATTTCTTTAATTTAAGGCATGCTTAACAAGGGATGCCCCTGAAGCTTCTACCGTCTGGACATTCAGCACTCTTGTCAAACTCGGGGAAGGTGTACCTCAGGGAGATGTTGTGTCTGATGCTGTTTTGGGACTACATTAATGACATCAGTACAACAGTACCAGCGGTTCAAGATGGAGGTATTATCTGTGAGGAGTGCCTGGCCATTCGCGCTTCGCAGGGGACTTTGTACCAGGTGCCTGGGGCCATACACTGCTTTCAGTGCTTCGTAGAAGCCCCTGTAGTCACCATTGTCAGCACAAAGCTGGGTCCTCTGTGCAAGTCTGGTCCACCACTCATTCTGGAGATCTCTGAGCTTGCGCTGGAGACTGCTGCAGACGAGGCGGAAGGCAGACTTCTTCACAGGGCAGGAAGGCTGGGCTAGGTGGGCCTGATGGGCGGCTCTTTTTTTTGCTAGGTGTTCCTGGATCTCTACATCGTTTTCGTCAAACCAGTCTTTGTTCTTCTTTCTGGCGAAACCCAAGACTTCTGCAGAGGATTTTGCAATAGCAGTTTTCAGTTGTTCCCAAAGTGTTTCAGGGGAGGAGTCTACTGGGTCCGCTGTGTCTTTGAGCCTGCGCTGTAAATCTGTCTGAAAGGCAGCTTTCACATCGTCACGCTGAAGGCTGGCAACGTCAAGCTTTTTCTTGGGGGGGGGGCCCCATTTCTTGGGTTTTGGCTTGAAGTGGAGCCTGAGTTTGCAGCGGACAAGGCGGTGGTCAGTGTGGCACTCTGCGCTGGGCATCACTCTGGTGAGGAGGACGTCACTGCGGTCCCTCTGACGCACTAGGACATAGTCGATAAGGTGCCAGTGTTTGGAGCGAGGATGCATCCAGGTGGTCTTTCGACTGTCCTTTTGCTGAAAAGTAGTGTTGGTGATGACCAGTTGCTGCTCCGCACAGAACTCCAACAGTAGGCGGCCATTGTCATTGCAGTTCCCCACGCCATGCTTGCCGAGGACTCCTTTCCAGGCTTCAGAGTCCTGGCCCACTCTGGCGTTGAAGTCGCCAACGATGATGACTTTGTCGTCTGCAGGGGTACTCTGTAGGAGGCTGCGCAGGTCAGTGTAAAACTTGTCCTTTTCAGCAGGCTCTGCCAGGAGGGTTGGGGAGTACACACTGAGAAGGGTGACGTGCTGCTGGTGTCTCAGTGGGAGGCGCATGGACATGATGCGGTCTGAGTGGCCCGTTGGTCGGAATACTTTCAGAGCCTCTTCAGCGCTGAGCGCACTGTTCAAGAAGCAGTCGTCCTACAAATCCCACACCTCCCAGTAAAGGTTGAATTGGACGAACCGCCCACCGCTGAAGAGACCCTCACAGCCATCCACCAGGTCAAGAGTGGCAAAGCAGCAGGCATTGATGGAATACCGCCAGAGATCTGGAAACATGGAGGCACAGCACTGCACAACAAGCTCCATGACATCTTTCTCTGCTGCTGGGAGGAAGGAACACTACCAAAAGATCTCCGTGATGCAGTCGTTATCACCCTGTACAAGAACAAAGGCGAGAAGTCTGACTGTTCCAACTATCGGGGAATTACCCTGCTGTCCATTGCTGGGAAAATCCTTGCAAGGCTGCTCCTGAATCGGCTGGTACCTGCCATCGCTGAAGACCAACTCCCAGAGGGCCAGTGTGGCTTCAGAGCAAACAGGAGCACCACCGATATGGTCTTTGTGCTGAGACAGCTACAGGAGAAGTGCCGCGAGCAGAACAAAGGTCTGTACGTAACATTTGTCGACCTAACAAAAGCGTTCGACACTGTGAGCAGGCAAGGCATGTGGCAGATCCTGGAGCGACTTGGCTGTCCCCCAAAGTTCCTCAACATGATTGTCCATCTACACGAGGACCAGCAAGGCCAGGTCAGACTCAACAATGATCTCTCAGAACCATTCCCTATTCTCAACGGCGTAAAGCAGGGCTGCGTGCTGGCACCGACCCTCTTCACCATCTTTTTTAGCATGATGTTGAAGCAGGCCACAGTGGACCTCGATGATGACGATGCAGTGTACATCAGGTATCGTCTCGATGGAAGCCTGTTCAACCTCAGACGACTGCAGGCCCAAACGAAAACCCTAGACCAACTGATTCGTGAGCTGCTTTTTGCTGATGATGCTGCCCTCGTTGCACACACAGAGAGAGCCCTGCAGCGCATCACGTCTTGCTTCGCAGATGCTGCCCAGCTCTTTGGCCTCGAGGTCAGTTTGAAAAAGACAGAGGTCCTCCATCAGCCGGCACCCAAGACAGTGTATCGCCCTCCTCACATCACCATTGGCGAGTCTGAACTAAAGTCAGTGCACCAGTTTACTTACCTTGGCTGCATTATCACGTCGGACGCCAAGCTGGACAAGGAGCTTGACAGCAGGCTGGCAAAAGCGAACAGCGCTTTCGGGCGACTTTTCAAGCAGGTGTGGCACAATCAACAGCTGAAAACAGGCACCAAGATCAGCGTGTACAGAGCTGTGGTCCTCACCACCCTGCTGTATGGTTCCGAGTCCTGGGCCCTCTACCGCAGCCAACTACGACTCCTCGAACGCTTCCACCAGCGCTGCCTGCGTACCATCCTGGGCATTCACTGGAGTGACTATGTCACCAACGTCGAGGTCCTTGAACAGGCTGAAACTGTGAGCATCGAGGCTTTGCTGCTGCGGACACAGCTCCGCTGGGCGGGGCATGTCTCCAGGATGGAGGATCATCGCCTACCAAAGATCACCCTGTTCGGCTAGCTTGCTACTGGACACCGTGACAGAGGGGCACCAAAGAAGAGATACAAAGACTGTGTCAAGAAGTCACTTAGTGCCTGCCAAATCGACCACCACCAGTGGTCTTCGCTTGCTGCGGACCGTGACACCTGGCGCTCCACCATTTACAAGGCAGCTGTCTCCTTTGAGGACTCTCACAGAGCTAGCCTTAAGGACAAGCGGCTCAGGAGAAAAAACAGAGATGCCGCAGCTCAGAACCCTGGCCATACCTTCCCCTGCAGCCACTGCGGTCGAACCTGCCTGTCTCGGATTGGCCTCCGCAGCCACGAACAAGCCTGCAGACGTCGTGGGCAACTCCTATAAAATCTTCGTTCGCGAAGTCAAGCCAAGAGACAACAGTACCAAAGTTCGTCTCGAACATCCTCCGTGCAGATGACTTTGCAGTGTGGAGCGCAGCACAACATAAAGAAATAGCATCCTCCAGAATCCAGGATGCTGCCAATAGAGTCAGCATCTGGACTGAAAGAGGTCACTCAAACAGAGCTAGACCATCTCTTTCAATCAGACGGAAGAGGTCACTTCAAAACTGGAGACCTTCCAGTACCAAAGACAGACAGGCCAACTTTACTGGCAACAAATAAATTACTGGATTCACGTGGAGGCCTCAAATTGAAGCCATGGAACCTAGAGCTGCAAAAAAAAGTTTCTGATGAAGAAACTGGTGGGGACCACATTGGCGCAAAGTACAGCATCCTGGAACAAGCAAACACCTGCTCGGTCAGACCAGTTGTGCGGTACAAAGATACATCGACAACATGAAACACTGCCTGCAAAACCCCAAAAGCCCGACTTGACAAGATGCAGAACTTGGGTCATTCTCATGATGCAGTGACATTCTTTGAGCCATCTGGAGCACCCCAATTTAGGAAATGGAGGACATTGGAGCCACTGGAATGCAGAACAGCACACACGATGAAGAGACTTACTAAACACCGACAGCATGGGAGACTTCAGGAGCAGACCAAGAACCGTCAGAAATGCCCAAGTCTGACCCGCCAACTGAAGGTCCTGCAAAGGGCTAACACTGACGTCCTGGAACCAAGCCCAGAGATGTGTGAACAGCTCCCTTCAGATACCTGGACATCTCGAAAGAGCCTTCAAGACAACATAAACAACGTTCCAGGACTCTTTGCCAAAGGTCGCGGCACTGCACAAAGCCATCTTGCTGGAGGTTGTGCATAAGCGCTACCCTCACAGCAGCTGTGATACCATACAAGATGCCGTGCTGAATGAAGGAAGTGGCGTGTACATCTGTTGTGCAGACCGCACTACTTCCTCCCTCTCCTTACCAGCTAGCGGCAGCAGCTCCAACTATCGTATAGATCTGCAGTTGCTCAACACAGCAGCAGAGCACTAGCTAGGGAAAGGCAGCAGCTTGATCCACTGGTCTCACCAGGAAACTTCAAGATAGACTGGATGCCCTGTCCACAAAATAGTGCTGCTGTGGATTCCAGTGCATTCTGGGCTAGCTGGGAATGGAGACACTACAACAACAAAGTGATTTGCAACAGCAGAATGGCGGCTGCAGCCCGTGGGCAGATGACATCAACAAGCCGAACAGGGAGAGCCAGGCCACCATCTTTCATCTACGCACTGATTACTCTGGACTGGGTCCATACAGAAAAGCAGGAACGTTTCACACACCCAAACTGAAGCCTGAAGGTTTACACACTTTAATTAGACCACTCTGTATCAGCAATTATTTGAAGCTTCCATGCCTAATGCATAAAGAGATACCACAATAACAGAACGCTTAGCGAATGGCGGACTTCGGTAGAAGCGTAAACAACCAATCAGAATGCTCGGCAGAAAGGCCATGCAGTCACTTTATGATCAGAGCTAAATATAGATCACTTGCAACAAGCGTCAACATGATCGTTCGCAATGGAATAGTCACAAATTGGGGGAGAAAAAAAAAAGAAGTAGACAAAAGTTTGCCAGCACGTTGTCATTTTTTAAAAACTTTCACAGACTTTAAGGAAAAGGACTGAAATCGACAGACATTCCAGGGCCCTGAAAAAGCCTTGTCATTTTTTAACAACTTTCACAAATGTTCACAGACCGTAAGGACCCTGCTGGACTCACCTCGTGAGACTGGGTCATTCGGAAACAGCCCTATGCGAATTTGGCGTAGAAAATGAGTCTTCTTAGCACATTCTCCAAAACATGTCCATACAGAGAAGCGGTCTGCTGGCAGTTCTGACCAGAAGACACGCCCCTGTACACCAAACTCTGAAAACATGCTGCCTTGCTCTTGACAGCTCACTTATTGGCAGCCAGAACAATATAAGATTTAAAGACGGCCATCAAAAAATTCAACGTTGCAGAAGGTGGAAGTGGAGATCTCTTGGTTGACATGTGGAAACTAAGTATTTTGATAACATTGTTTTGGCTATTAGGAACCATGAAACTTTATTACGCATATTCATATTTACACATTTCTAGATGAAAATAAATGAAAGGAAAAAGGGAGACCTTACTAGACCCGCCTTACACTAGGTAAAATATCACCTAAAAGACCAGCCAGTTAAAAATAGTTACAATTAAATTGATGGGTTACATTGAAATTAATGAAATGATCACAACTTTTTATGCTCAATATGCATACTTTAAAAATAAAACGGGCAACAAAAAAATATTTAAACAGAGGAGTATGAGGTAAGCAATTTTTATGATTATTTTGCGTTACTTTGCGTACAGGTAAAATGGGGGTAGGGCAGCAGATTCAGCCACTGTGGCCCCTAAATGCATCATAGCATCCTAAAATCAGGTTGGGAGTAACTGTGGTACTCTATCCTAACCAATAAAACCTAACAAAGCCCTATCGGTTGTATACAAAATTTCTGTGGGCACCGGAAACAACGTATGTTTCCCAATTCGGCAATTTTAAATGGGAAAAAGCTATCATTCACCACGAATGTACCGTAAAGGATGCCGACTTTCCTTATTTTCTTGCACTTTATGCTCACATTATTGAAACTTAATAGGTAAAGAGAGGTCAAAATGAAATGGAATAACTTTAGTATTTTTTTCTAATTAATTTTGTGTATTTTTACAACTTGGGGGTAGGGATACAAAATCAACCACTGAGGCACTCACAGTGAACACAACATCACCTAGTCAAGTTTATAATAATTGTGACATCCTGTTTTAATGATGTAAGCCTGAAAATGGACTGCCAGCGCTATAGAAAATGTCTGAAGGCATCTGACACATTATTATTATTATTATTATTATTATTATTATTATTATTATTATTATTATTATTATTATTATTATTATTATTATTATTTGCGATTTCGCGGAAATGATCGTTTGCTGGGTGCACAAATACCTTCACTGTGAGCCAGAGATTCAATATGTTTTCATTCTGTTTTTTTACAGAGGCTGCAGCACATGTGCCTTGACATAATTTTGCCTGATTTGGGCTTCTGGGATGAATTCTGATATATTTAGTGGAAAATGTTTCTCAACCTCATTTTAGCACCTGCGAAGAGCGTGAATGGGGGTACCCTTGCGCCATCGGCTATATCTCTGGTGTGTTCCTAATGATTTTCGGGGAACATGGCTTAAACGTCTCAGGACATACTAAGGAACACTTTGAAACCCATCTTATTGAGTACTGGGGCGGGGGGGGGGGGGGGGGGCGGGCGGGGGGGGGGGGGGGGTGCACGGTAGACCTTCCTAGCTTGTGGACTACTATAATAGCATAGAAATGGAGTATTCGTATACAATCATTTCTAGATAGACCTCGCGGATGACACTTCTGCAGCTGTTTGATCCATAGACAAAGAGCGCGTTCCGCGCTCGGTGATTATGGATCAAACAGTTGCAGAAAGTGTCAGCCGCGAGGTCTGTCTAGAAATGATAGTATACAAATACTCCACTTCTATATGTAATAGAACCTTTCAAACCCGCAGAATAGCAATGTAGGTCGAAGCCATCTATTCAACAGGAGCGAGACATTCATTTTCGTAAATAGTACACAATAACTCTAACTCAACAGATGAATCAACCAAATAATATTTGTAACAAACGTCCATTTTGCATAACAACAAAAATAGATAAAATTTAATTTGCAACATATGAAACAACAAAGTGTAATACAAAGTAGTTTGAACTTAGTATCTTTAAACCGAAATCTACAAATCAACAATGCAAATGTGAAGTGGTTTCCCTTGTTACTAACAGCTCACATTTTTGTTGTATTTCGAAATGTAAACTTTTTAAGTACTAAACTTCTTGTTTCGATAGAAATAATGGGAAAATGAGTATATTTTCGGATCATGAGTGGCCTTTCTACGTGTAGGAAGTGACCTTTAGCCATTCAAATGTGAAATATGTGTCTTTTGGCAAACAATCGCACACTCCAGTTTGCGAACTGGCTACATGTCCACCGTGATATCCCAGAAAGTTTAGCGCGGCAAGACTAGTGCTTATGGTGTGGGTGATTCCTACGTAAAAGTGGTCTAGAAAGGTTCTATACATCTATAGAACCATTCAAGATTACCTGTACATAGAAAACGCCCCCACACCATACGTCCTAGCCTTACCACTTACCGTTCGGAGCTGGGTGACTATGGATCAAACAGTTGCAGAAGTGTCAGCCGCTCGGTCTGTCTAGAAATGATAGTTTACAAACACTCTACTTTTATGCTTTAATAGGTAATTACATCGGATTCCATCTGAACGCTATAATCGCCTGTACGCGGTATAAGGTGGGCTTTATGTGTCTATACATTTTGGGCGTTGTGTAGCAAGCGTCAGTCCATAAAATTACATTAGTTATAAATGTTTTAAACTGTTTCAGTTTGAAACATAATAAAATGGCATGTTGAACTTACGCCAGCATCTGTTTTCCTTTGTATCTTCCGATTTTTTAAAAGCTTTACAAACAACACCATTCCTGAAATAAATTAAAAAGTATACTGTTAGATACTACCAGCATATATATATATATATATATATATATATATATATATATATATATATATATATATATATATATATATATATATATATATATATATATATATATATATATATATATTATTCAATTCAATTCTGAGAATGCTTTTGCTTTACTAATGCTATGGAATTCCAGGCTGGTAAGCTTGCATTGTGTCATCAGGACATCATCTGCCCTTTTTGTGACTGCATCGCTCACTAGATCAGGATATTGGTCGCCTGATGTTGACATGGGGATGACAACATCACTCGGCACGCCCTGAACGACCAAGCAACCTTCTCTAGGGACAGCACTGCTTGCTCCATACGGAGAGGGGCCTAGAAAAGGTGGCCTAACCAAAGCTCGTCCCCTCGCAACCCCAGTTGGCTAGCCGCGGTCAACGGGCATCTTCTCCTGCGGTCAAAAAACAAGAAAGAATAACGGATCCACTCTCATGACGACCACGACCGGACTCAACGTAGCATGTTGGAACGTCCGAACCATGCTCGACAAAGCAGACAGCGGACGCCCTGAACGTCGCTCTGCCCTCATTGCCCATGAATTGCGGAGGTTAAACATCGACATCGCCGCGCTCAGCGAAGTACGCCTTCCGGACGAAGGCAGCCTCCACGAACTTGGTGCTGGGTACACCCTCTACTGGTCAGGCAGGCCTGCATCAGAAAGACGGCTTTCAGGCGTGGGTTTCATGGTCAAGACATCCATTGCGACTAAGCTGGAAAACCTACCAACGGGCCACTCAGACCGCATCATGTCCATGCGCCTCCCACTGAGACACCAGCAGCACGTCACCCTTCTCAGTGTGTACTCCCCAACCCTCCTGGCAGAGCCTGCTGAAAAGGACAAGTTTTACACTGACCTGCGCAGCCTCCTACAGAGTACCCCTGCAGACGACAAAGTCATCATCGTTGGCGACTTCAACGCCAGAGTGGGCCAGGACTCTGAAGCCTGGAAAGGAGTCCTCGGCAAGCATGGCGTGGGGAACTGCAATGACAATGGCCGCCTACTGTTGGAGTTCTGTGCGGAGCAGCAACTGGTCATCACCAACACTACTTTTCAGCAAAAGGACAGTCGAAAGACCACCTGGATGCATCCTCGCTCCAAACACTGGCACCTTATCGACTATGTCCTAGTGCGTCAGAGGGACCGCAGTGACGTCCTCCTCACCAGAGTGATGCCCAGCGCAGAGTGCCACACTGACCACCGCCTTGTCCGCTGCAAACTCAGGCTCCACTTCAAGCCAAAACCCAAGAAATGGGGGCTTGATGTTGCCAGCCTTCAGCGTGACGATGTGAAAGCTGCCTTTCAGACAGATTTACAGCGCAGGCTCAAAGACACAGCGGACCCAGTAGACTCCTCCCCTGAAACACTTTGGGAACAAATGAAAACTGCTATTGCAAAATCCTCTGCAGAAGTCTTGGGTTTCGCCAGAAAGAAGAACAAAGACTGGTTTGACGAAAACGATGTAGAGATCCAGGAACACCTAGCAAAAAAAAAGAGCCGCCCATCAGGCCCACCTAGCCCAGCCTTCCTGCCCTGTGAAGAAGTCTGCCTTCCGCCTCGTCTGCAGCAGTCTCCAGCGCAAGCTCAGAGATCTCCAGAATGAGTGGTGGACCAGACTTGCACAGAGGACCCAGCTTTGTGCTGACAATGGTGACTACAGGGGCTTCTACGAAGCACTGAAAGCAGTGTATGGCCCCAGGCACCTGGTACAAAGTCCCCTGCGAAGCGCGAATGGCCAGGCACTCCTCACAGATAATACCTCCATCTTGAACCGCTGGTCGGAATACTTTCAGAGCCTCTTCAGCGCTGAGCGCACTGTTCAAGAAGCAGTCGTCCTACAAATCCCACACCTCCCAGTAAAGGTTGAGTTGGACGAACCGCCCACCGCTGAAGAGACCCTCACAGCCATCCACCAGGTCAAGAGTGGCAAAGCAGCAGGCATCGATGGAATACCACCAGAGATCTGGAAACATGGAGGCACAGCACTGCACAACAAGCTCCATGACCTCTTTCTCTGCTGCTGGGAGGAAGGAACACTACCAAAAGATCTCCGTGATGCAGTCGTTATCACCCTGTACAAGAACAAAGGCGAGAAGTCTGACTGTTCCAACTATCGGGGAATTACCCTGCTGTCCATTGCTGGGAAAATCCTTGCAAGGCTGCTCCTGAATCGGCTGGTACCTGCCATCGCTGAAGACCAACTCCCAGAGGGCCAGTGTGGCTTCAGAGCAAACAGGAGCACCACCGATATGGTCTTTGTGCTGAGACAGCTACAGGAGAAGTGCCGCGAGCAGAACAAAGGTCTGTACGTAACATTTGTCGACCTAACAAAAGCGTTCGACACTGTGAGCAGGCAAGGCATGTGGCAGATCCTGGAGCGACTTGGCTGTCCCCCAAAGTTCCTCAACATGATTGTCCAGCTATGTCACGTAACGGATGTGACATGTTGTTTTATTTTTTCGCCAAGTCGGTTTTTTTGTTAATAAATGTAGGTCGCCGACTTCTGTAAATAGCCTTAGTTTAGGGAAGTTAATAAATGTAGTGTGAGCGTAATCGTAAAGCCCGTGCAGCAAGCTTAGCAGTGAGCGAGTACAGCGGTTGCACGCTTTCGTCAAGTAGCTTTAAACCGAACAGTGTTCAGAAGCAAAGTTAACCTGCGAGGTAGCAGTAGGATATTAGTCAGTCAGCGGAGTTAGCCAGCGAAGTGAGAGTCTGGGTCAGGGTGCGGCCTCGTTTGGAGCCCTTGACAAGCTGTGTGAGGGTTCTTTTACCCTCCCTGCAAGACCACGGCCAGTGTTCCTGGGTGTGGGTGTCCCGAAAGACTTGCGACCACGGCTGCTACTCACCAGAAGACCCCTCCGGTTCGTCTTCGTCCTTGTTTTGTCTCGTCCTGCCGGAGGACTCACCAGTGACAGGTATTTATTCATGCCAGGTTCCTCAGTTAGCTGCTGCGCTCTCGGGTGTGTGAATGTGTATATAGGTGCGGAAGGGTATGTTCGTCTAGTTTTTTAGTGATGTTTTAATTGAGTCTTTAACCATGTTTTTTAGGTTGGGTTGTAATGTGGTGGGTGTCGGATTTAGTTGTTTATATTCGGCTGTCGCCGAGTGAGTATATTTAAAGGGCCATGTTGTAAAATGGATTAAAGTGGGTATCCTTTCAAATATATCTGTATTAAGTCCTAGATGTAATGTAATAAGATTGTCACGTTGGGTGGTTGCTGGTGATTATTTGATATCTTTGTATGTACATGTGGATATTTTGATAATGTTGGTTTTAGCAGTGGCAATGTTATTATACAAAAGTGGTTGTGCTAGCTTAATGCTAGTGTAATAGAATAGTGCAGACCTGGTGAATGTTGAATGTACATAGGAAGCTTTCATATCCATGATTGTATATTTAATATGGCCAAGGCAGGTATTAGGGTGAGACGAGACAACTCACGTGGTTTGTGAGTAGGTGCGTGTCAAATAGGCCAGAATTAACTGTGTTGGCACTTTGACCGACAATGCGCCCTTTTCCAGTGCACTGGCTTCAAAGACTGGCTTCAAAGACTGGCTTCGAAGACTGGCTGCGATCACTGGCTTCGATCATTGGCTTCGAAGATTTCGTTCTTCATCATCCACGACCAACGGTGACGCATCATCGGGAGTCAGAACGCCTTCGCTAGCCGGTCCTGTTGGACAAGTACGTTGGGCTACAGCAGGCTGACTCTACGTTCTGAGCGTCGGTCACAGGCGTGCGTGAGCAAGCGCGGCTACGGTGCTCTGTGGTGCAGGGGTAGTACTCGTACGTTATGAGCCACCCTGTCTAGTGTGGGACAGAGGACACTGTACAGAGACTAAGTTACCCGCCTTGTATAGCCGTTGGCCATATTAGTCATTTTTGTCTGTTAGTCATATTCACATATTAGTCATTTTCGTCTGTTAGTCATATTCACCTGTTAGTCATATTCACCTGTTAGTCATTTTCACTTGTTAGTCATTTCTTATATGTTAATCTTTTTTAAGTGTTAATACGTTATGAGTGCATGTGTGGGTATGTGTGAGTGTGTGGGGCGTTAGTGGGTCGGGGTGGGGGTTAGAGTAAGGGTAGGTAATAAAGGATTTGTTTGTTGTTTATCACTGGCGTTGCGTTATTTATTTAGAGTGGGTGGGTTTTCTCGAGTGTCTGCACTCATATTGTCCACGGCGCCCTGACCCCGTCAGGCGTGTCGTGACAAGCTACACGAGGACCAGCAAGGCCAGGTCAGACTCAACAATGACCTCTCGGAACCATTCCCTATTCTCAACGGCGTAAAGCAGGGCTGCGTGCTGGCACCGACCCTCTTCACCATCTTTTTTAGCATGATGTTGAAGCAGGCCACAGTGGACCTCGATGATGACGATGCAGTGTACATCAGGTATCGTCTCGATGGCAGCCTGTTCAACCTCAGACGACTGCAGGCCCACACGAAAACCCTAGACCAACTGATTCGTGAGCTGCTTTTTGCTGATGATGCTGCCCTCGTTGCACACACAGAGAGAGCCATGCAGCGCATCACGTCTTGCTTCGCAGATGCTGCCCAGCTCTTTGGACTCGAGGTCAGTCTGAAAAAAACAGAGGTCCTCCATCAGCCGGCACCCAAGACAGTGTATCGCCCTCCTCACATCACCATTGGCGAGTCTGAACTAAAGTCAGTGCACCAGTTTACTTACCTTGGCTGCATTATCACGTCGGACGCCAAGCTGGACAAGGAGCTTGACAGCAGGCTGGCAAAAGCAAACAGCGCTTTCGGGCGACTTTTCAAGCGGGTGTGGCACAATCAAAAGCTGAAAACAGGCACCAAGATCAGCGTGTACAGAGCTGTGGTCCTCACCACCCTGCTGTATGGTTCCGAGTCCTGGGCCCTCTACCGCAGCCAACTACGACTCCTCGAACGCTTCCACCAGCGCTGCCTGCGTACCATCCTGGGCATTCACTGGAGTGACTATGTCACCAACGTCGAGGTCCTTGAACAGGCTGAAACTGTGAGCATCGAGGCTTTGCTGCTGCGGACACAGCTCCGCTGGGCGGGGCATGTCTCCAGGATGGAGGATCATCGCCTACCAAAGATCACCCTGTTCGGCGAGCTTGCTACTGGACACCGTGACAGAGGGGCACCAAAGAAGAGATACAAAGACTGTCTCAAGAAGTCACTTAGTGCCTGCCAAATCGACCACCACCAGTGGTCTTCGCTTGCTGCGGACCGTGACACCTGGCGCTCCACCATTTACAAGGCAGCTGTCTCCTTTGAGGACTCTCACAGAGCTAGCCTTAAGGACAAGCGGCTCAGGAGAAAAAACAGAGATGCCGCAGCTCAGAACCCTGGCCATACCTTCCCCTGCAGCCACTGCGGTCGAACCTGCCTGTCTCGGATTGGCCTCCGCAGCCACGAACAAGCCTGCAGACGTCGTGGGCAACTCCTATAAAATCTTCGTTCGCGAAGTCAAGCCAAGAGCTCACTAGATCTAGAAAGAGAGGGGAGTGGGAGAGAAGGAATGACAGACCTATCATTTTGAGCCTTCCACTGAACACCTACTACATAAAGCAGTAGGGACTACCCCCAGGCGCCCCGCAATCCGCTGGAGAATATCCAGTCCTCCCCCCCCCCCCCCCGAGTGGGGTTGCTAGTAAATAATCCCCAAACATATATTAGACCTGCTGAGTATATTTCGGTTTTTGCCACTGCAACACCTCATAAAACTTTAGAGATTCAATCCGCACTGTACTAGTGGTGCTACCAGTAAATTCTGGAGGCGACTTCTAGTACATGCGTTGTGTTTGCAACTTTCAGGTTACGCCGTATGCCTACCTGAAAAGCACCCCCCCCCCCCCTCCCCTTGGGGCGAAACCGGTCGTAGACGGCAAAAACCTAAATCTACTCAGCAGGTCCAATATCTGTTTGGGAATATTTACTAGCATCCCCCCTCGGGGGGAAGGACTGGATATTCTTCTTGTGGACAGCTGGTCGCTTGCACATAACTGTCTTATATGCCAATGCAGACAAAATCACCCCTTTCCTCTCACCCCCCCTCACCCCCCCCCCCTATTTTGCATGCAGCCAACGGAGCTGTATACTGTTTTCAGTAAACAGTACCGACGGAGCAAGGGAGCGGGAAGTTAGCGGGGGTGGGGGTAGGGTTATACTTTATAGTACCGGTGCAGAGGCGGAGGGCGGAAGTGGATGTCCGTGCAGGCCAAACGTGTTTCAAAACACTCACCACTGCCGAAGATATTAAAGAGCGAGGAGGGGCGAGGGGGGCCAACCTCCCAAGAACGGGACTTTGAAATACCATTATTTTTAAATGGGACCCCACCCCCTAGATCCGCCCCTGACGGTGCCTGAATATGCACAAAGAGGGTAACTTTCTCTGGAGATTACCCAATACGCAAAAAGCCATCGGGCCGACGTTGGCCGCCGTTAGCCCGCGCCCGATGGCCTTTGCGCACTGGGTACTCACCTCTTTTCTCCGTTACTTTCTGTTTCTGTTTCATTCCCGAAAGCGCTCTGAAGATACTCGGTTCCCTCGATGCAGCATTGCGAGTCTTTTATGGCGGTGTCCTTGCAGGGATCTGAACAATGAAAAATACCTGCGCGTGTTAACCTCTTCACTGAGAAATATTGAACATGACCCAGCTGCACGGGGCACATATCCTCATGAGACCCCGCACTTGCAAGGGCTCATGTGGATCTGTGCCTCTTTATTTCTTGGGCGGATGGAACTCTTTGGAGCAAAAATCCGCGAATATTGGCAAGGGAGGGGTGATAAAGAAAATAGGGTATCATCCCACCACCACCACCACCACCACCACTACTACTACTACTACTACTACTACTACTACTACTACTACTACTACTACTACTACTACATTAGGGTAGGAAGGTGTTTGGAGTTAGATATGGCCCAAATTTGACGATGGGGGAGGTAGGGATGCAGCATGCAGATACCTAGACATTCTGCAGATACCTAGACATTCTGCAGATACCTAGACATTCTGCAGATACCTAGACATTCTGCAGAAGAAAGACACTGTGCCTACTTCTGTGCTCAAGATCTATACTACGAAACTTTATATTTTTGGCGTTGAAAGATGTATGGCACATCGATGCTTTATTTAAAAAGAAAAAAAAATAGAAGCATCGGAGTGCCACACCTCCAAAGCCAAAACTGTATGTTATACCTGACTCCCAGGATTCCTCCGCCACTGCATTACTTAAGACCCAGTTCACTTACAGTAATGTCGGATACAGCAAAAGTGGAAAAGAGCAACGTGATCATTAGAGGTCGCTACCTGACTTTTCAATGCAAATAAGATCGATTACAAGAAATCCGACAATCATAATGTGTAGAACAAATAAGTAGAAAAATTCTTCGATATCCCCCCCCCCACCCCCTCCCCCGCCCTGCCCCTATCCCCATCCTATCCTCGAACCCAAAACTTTCATCTAACACACTTTTTAACGTTAAATTTTCATACAAGGTCTCGAATAACATTTTCGAGGCAATTTGTCCTGTCACGCAAATAAACTTACAATGTGATGGCAACTTTTCCAGCTTGTCTAGCCACGTCCGAAATGTACTGTTGCTTTCATCGTTAACTTTCAGAATGCAGTCAGCATCCTTCTGAGTGCAGAGCAGAGAGAAGCTGAAAAATACATAATCCAGACCAAACAGGTGACTGCCAAGTGTGTAGAATGCAGAGAAGAACGAACGGAGAAAGAAACACGCTCAGAAAATACAGTTATAACACCATTTATTAATGAATATTTCGATATATATATGCGATAAATGTTTGAATATATCTTTCAAATTGGACAAACAAAGAAATATAGAGACCAGTCGCTACTTATCTTGTTGGCAAAGAAGGTATATGGCAAAATTCCTTCTTGGCCGACAAGATAAGTAGCGACTGATCTCTATACCTGTTTGTTTGTCCACTTTGAAAAAGGGTATTTATTATTATATTTATTTATATTTATTAATAAATTTTGTTGTAATTATTTTTTTTAATCATTCAGCCCGACGCACGAACACATGCATTTCCCAAATTTTGGAGGCGTCATCTAACGGCTATGCACCTGTTACAGGAGATGGATCGACCATGATAATTCAAGGGTAGTGCCAGTTTGCTTGGCTCCTGCTGTAGTGCGTCAGGGCTGAATGGGTTAAGCGTGTTTTATTATCCTATTAGTACATAGCTTTCTATATTAGTATGTGCTGGTCTGATATCTGAGACCTTACAGCTTTAGGCTCAATATGTACTACCTTGTCTACATAACCAATGAAAGATCTGCATAGCACATTGTAACCCCTTCACTGCCGATACAAAGTGAACACCAGACAACTGCAAGAGGCATAGAAAGTGTGGTTAACCTTCTTGCTGACACTGCTTTGAATCCATGATACTTCGACGTCCTGCGCTCTTTCCCCAGTAGCAAAACGTCTTCGGTTCCACAACGGAAGCAGTGGGCCCGCGCATTGCCGTGCGCGGGTTCACTGCGGCCGTCGTGGGCCCGATGACCTTCGCTTACCGGGTTGGCGTTGAAACAGACAATGATTTTAGAAAACACGACCTGCGTCGACCAGCAGGGACGGGGTCAAGAAAGAAATACAAAAATAAAATACAAGTTCCGGGTGAAGAGTTGTAACTCCAAAGAAAAGATTATTTTAACCCTCAAGTGCATGCGGACCGGTGCCGTGTTTACTGGAGCAGTGTCTGCATGCACAAGAGGGTTACGTTTTAACCGGCCTTCGTTGAAGTAAAAACGTGGTTGCAAGGTTTCGTTTACACCCAGCGACTCCCAACAACGACCGAGGGGGA
Organism: Semisulcospira habei; assembly: GCA_036245525.1. Taxonomy (NCBI): domain Eukaryota; kingdom Metazoa; phylum Mollusca; class Gastropoda; family Semisulcospiridae; genus Semisulcospira; species Semisulcospira habei. The sequence goes on along the minus strand of BTPG01000001.1, from coordinate 155,411,394 downwards.
AGACACGGCGTATAAACATATGGTACTAGCAGCATAAACAACACTCCAAACACCTATAGTCCTCAACGGCCCCTAGCGGGATGAACAAAGTTGACTGACTTTAACAGAATTGAATTGAACCACACTCCAAACGTTTCCAAGAGGCATAGATCCTCATGCGCCTGAAGGTACAAGCTGTTCATCTGTCGTGACTTCGATTTCGTTACTAGTCGTAAATCGTTCGTTGTAAACGAAACCTCACTAGCACTGCAAGGGTTTCATGAAAAAGAAACTTACAAGAGAGAGATAACAACTTTTAAGTGGAGAGAAAGTGCTTACGATGGTTTTTTTCTATAGCCTCCTTCCGGTGAAATGAAATTAAAGCAATCTGCCTGGGCAAATTTCACTTATTATTATATATATATATATTTTTTTACCCTTTTTTTGCCGGGACAAAAATGAAAAGCCACTCTACTGCGAGACAGAGATGCGTGGGTTTTGGAGGTTCTGCACCTCCTCCTGTTTTTCATGCACATGTTTTTATTTTTATTGTTAATTTTTTTTTAAAGTTTCAATTTATTATTATTATTATTCATTTTTATAATTATTATTATTCATTTATTCAGTTAGGGGTGTAAGTGTGGAATTTATCTATAAATTTATCTATCATAGTAAACACGAGAAATGTAAGAATTAGTCCCTTTGCTGTCCTGATTAGCAGTCACGTGATTTGCGGCCGCTAACCGGTATTCCTGAGTGCATTTAATTAATACTTATGAGTAAATCTCTGTCGATGTATATTTGTGAAAACAAATGTTAATATTATTATTATTTTTGTTTTTTGTGGGGGATGTTTGTTTGTTTGGATTTTAAAACAAATTGGAGTGGGAGGGGAGGGGGGGGGCTGTTTTGGTGTGTGTTGAATGCCATAAAAATCGAGACCAAAAGATGATTGTCAAGTGAATGCACACAATGCAAAGAGTGACTCAATGAACAAAAAGGCACGCTCAGAGAAAATATTTACGACACAGTTTACTAATATTTTGTGTTCAACCTTTTTTTCAATTTTTGTAATCCCTCCCTTGCCAGCGGACGTGAATCTTGATTCTGAAATCTGAGTTCTTTCAAGAACCTAAAGCCACAACCGTCAACAGAACATGGCTACATATTGGCCACACCAAGAGGAAAAATCCGCATGAGACCCGCGATTGTGGGGGCTCATGAGGATCTATGCCTCTTTCAGTTCGGAGGTGTTCACCTTTTCTCAGCAGTGAAAGGGTTAATATTTCAAAATGGGCACACGAACAATTAGGTAATGTGCTAGTCCTCTTTTCATAAGTGTCCTCTTTTTTTTGCCGATCGCGCTAGGCTTTTCTAAGAGTGTTTCTTCTTTGAGATTTTCTCTGTGTGCCATGCTTTGAAAAGTTTTATGCAACTCACACTATTTTCCCGACCATGTGCTACAAGCCGATCTCAATTCAAAAGTGGTGATAAAGCTTGTGATGCCTCCCCCGCACTACTGACCGTTTCGTTGCAATGACACATACCGACTAGCCACTGGGGCAGATCCACTCACCTGTTGCCCCGCACATTTCTAAAATAAAACAATGTCGATTCTGAGATTAAAGCCCTTATATATATATATATATATATATATATATATATATATATATATATATATATATATATATATATATATATATATATATATATATATATATATATATATATATATATATATATATATATATATATATATATTAAATCGCTGAAAATAAATTAATTAACGTATGATGACTTTCCGTTGAATACATCACTCAAATAAATGAAAAAAAAGGGGAGACTGCCAGTGCTCATATTTTAGGAAGTTTACAAAGTAAAGTAGGTAAGAGCACTGTCAGGGGAGAGAAGTGTGCATGATCGACCAGTGATCATAGATCTACTGTGGCCAAAGCACAAAAAAAAAAGAAGATAGGAAAGAGGGGGTGCGCTAAGAAAGTGACTGAAAGCAATGCATATGGAAGCCCTCCCCCCCCCCCCCCCCCGAAGGGGGGCGTATCACATATCCCACTGTTCCAGCCACTCAGTGCAAGGAAATTTAAATCTAGGTCCATCACTCGTTTTTAGTTAATTGGTCGATAAAATTCTCATGAAAACTTGCTGATTTTGTATCGGTCGAACTGAACTCTCATAATTCATTCTGCGCAACGAGAGGTCATTCATAATTTCCTCTCCACACGCATGAGCTTCCGTTGCCACGCACCCAATGCACTAAAATGCCATCGGGCCCACGTCGGCCGCCGTTGGTCTTTTGCGCATTTGGGACCTGGTTTCGTGATCATCTGAATTATCCTTACATGCCGGCGCTGAGGTTGCCATACAATGTCTTTTTGATACATCACCAATAAATCACTTTTGTACATAAACGGTAAGATAAAATAAAAAATGAAAAACGAAAGAAAAATGACATTAACACATTCTACCCCAGGACCGAAATCCCCATATTTTACAGTTGCCCTCTGGAGTACTGTATTACAATTCTAGAGACAGATCGAGTATAGGCGCCAAGCTATTCTGGCACCAACTTCAACTATCACGCTCGATCCATGTCTTTCTGTGGTGTGTCGAGACTGAATGAGTTAAGAAAGTAAAAAGACTGCTGCCAAGATATTGGCAAAAGGCCGTATATCTTTTTGTTTCTTTTTGTTTTTTAAACAAAAGGGTGATTTTCACTATTATACAATGAAAATCTCCATTTACTCCAAAACGGGACATACTCGCTTTTGCCAAATAACGGCAGGCCGTCTCAGAGGCCATGTATTTGTGGATTGGACAATTCATTATCTGCTACTCACAATCGGTCGTCAGATTGTGACACCGCCTTTGAACCTGCATTGGACAAAGATGAGAACCATTAACAAACACACACATTATTACTTTCACGTTTGAAGCCTTCAGAATATGACTTTCAATAAAGTAATATGAATCCCCAGAGTGCTCGCGAAGATCAAGTTCACAGCCCAACACACATATAAAATAGATTATAATTGAGGCTTGTTTCAACCCTTTGGGTGTCGGTAGCGGTTTTCAGTCGCAATGATTACTGAAGGAATCATCGCGACTGTAACCGCTACCGACACCCAAAGGGTTAGTGAAGTTCAGAAGAGGACCATACAGGACAAGCTCCAGCTGAACAGCGACAAGACTGAGGCCCTCCAATTAACGTGCTCCTCTACGTGCAGTGCTGATCTTCCTGAGTCAATGACGGTGCGCGAGAACACCATCTTCTTTTCTAGCTCCACCCGTAAATGGGTGTCATTTTTAACAACAGGCTGACAATGAAGGAACAAGTCCCAATTCTGCAAAAGCCATCGGGACAAATGGCCTTTTGTTAATTGGGGCGTGGTAAATTTGCTAGCGTGCTTTCTTTTAACTCAGAAGGATCATCACTGTTCGGCATCTGCTGACTGTTGTAGTTACCAAAACACTTGTTACTGCGTTGTGCTGTCCCGCACAATTCTCTCTCTTTTTTTTTTTTTTTTTTTTTTTTTTTTTTTTTTTTTTTTTTTTTTGGGTGTTCCGCGAAATCTTCTTGGCCAATCTAGAGAGTCATGAACTGGACTGCACGTCTGATTTTTCGCGTACCGAAACGTGAACACGTTATGCCTCTACAACTATCATGGTGATTTGAACTGGCTGCCAGTTTTTATTCCAAATAACTCATTGCAAGACATTTCAGGACAACACAAAGAACAAAAAGTCATCATTAAAATTGGACCTAATTAATGTAGAGTCCGGCTGGCTTCAGAACCAGCGGTTTAGCCACTACCCTCGAGGGGTTATGGAGATGACAGTGACCGCTGACCTGTATCACCGATGCTGAAACTATGACAATTAATCTATGCACGGGCCAGACGTCTTGCGAGGTCAAGCTAATGAACACCTACAATGGACAGCATGAATTTTACAGGAATAAATATGCGTCCAGTTCTGAGTGGGGCGCGATTAAGCTATGCTTAGGAGGTTTCAATAACACAAGTCCATCATGGTGATCATCTTTTGTAATTAGAACTGCTAAAAATCTTCCGCGTTCAAAAGACGAGGCTATTACTCAGTACGTAAAGGCCAATCAATATCAAGGCAGCCGGCTTTTGCTCGAAAATTAAGACATTTCACTTCTACATCAACGCACGCAGCATGATATGATGAAAAGATGAAATAATCCAACAAAACACTGAAAAATATCACTCCAAAATACAAATCAATCAACAATCAATGTACATTGACTGAATCAATCAATCAATGAATGAATCAATCAATGAATGAATGAATCAATAAATCAACCAATCAATCAATTAATCAATCAACCAATCAATCAATCAATCCATCGAACAAGCCAGAAAGCCAGTAAGTAAGAATCAATCAATCAATCAATCAATAATAGGTTCTATTTAAAATGTGGACTATATACTTACTCGTAAGCAAAAGCAGACTACATTGAATGAACAACACGGTCAGACGACACACACCCATGTCCAAGTGCCGAAGCCGGGGAGTGAAGAATATTTCTTCCTTCTTGCTGAATGAGGTAGTTTTATCTAAAAGCACGTGATGTGGGATCGCTCTCGAGTTAGACTCCCTGAAAGAGGCTTGCAGATCTATATAACAACACAGGAAAAAAGAAAGAACCTCGAGTTAGGACCTCTTAATGAGACAAACAGCTGATGCCAGAAGACCTAACTCGCATTTTTCCTGGACTTATTCTCAGCTGTAAATAAGTAATTTTTTTCGGGGAAGAGGCTTATGGCTGCTATCTATTAGCCCCTTCACTGCCGAGGAAAAAAAATGAACACGATCCAACTGCAAGAGACACAGATCCTCATGAGTCTCCGCGACTGCAGCGGCTCATGTGAATCTATGTCTTTTGATGAGACCAATTTGTGTCCATGTTTCTTGGATGGTGTTGACTTTTAATCGTTGATTGAACCAAGATTTCAGAAACGAAAGTGTACGAACACAGAAGGGGTTAAGATACCTAACTCGTGTAAATTTCCTCGGCCTGTGTATAAAATGAATATCGAGATAGTGATGGTTGTTGAAACAAACCATGGGTAGTCCGTTTACGATAATTTTGTCTTGCGTTTTTTCCCAGATAACTTTTCAATAAGACATATTTCATAACCAAAATGATCACAAAACGCAGGCCTAATTCTTTATATAGTTTTGTTCGCTTTAAACCCGACGGTTTAGCCACTCTCCTGAGTAGTTGATAGAAATGATCTACTTAACCCTTTGCGTGTCGGTAGCGGTTTGTTCGCGATGATTCCTATAGAAATCATCGCAACAAAACCCACTACCTACTCGCAAAGGGTTGTTACGTGGTAGTCGAGGTCGTAGTATGATGCAATCACACCAGACGCACTCACGTATGGTTCTTGTAAAGAAACTTCACTCAGCTTCAACTCGTCACACGTGCCATAAGGTTGTAGACCACACTGGAGTGACAGTTCCAACAATAATTTATTGCAGCGATGCAATCTCTACACAATGCATTCACAAATGCACCAACACTGATACACTGTCTCCTCTTCAATCCATCAACACTTTTGACACACTGCGTCTCTCATACAATGTACACACATACTTCCTAACACGGTCTTTTATACTAGCAATTACAGATTTGCAGTACAACTCAGCAAATTCTTCCAACACAACCAATGAGAAAAGAAAACGTAACCAAAACTCATTAATATTCATGAAAAAGAGCACCCGAGAAGTTACTACAAATTTCCACTACTATCTAAGCGCCTTTAATACAATGTTACGAAAAGTTGCTGACACTTTGACGTTATATCTGAGGTCACTACTAAAAGATTGCGACCCAGCTCCAACCTAACAGTTTAATGTAGGCGAAACTACGCGTCACAACGTAATTTTTATCCAAAATAACACAAATGAATATCGGATCTTTCCTATGATTAACACACACATGCTCTCAAAGAATGACACAACCACACACGTAACAAAGGGTTAAAAGTTGAAATATATACCATATGACTTGAGTGACCACTGACATGCATCCCTGAAGCTGAAACTATGAGAAGCTAGGCACGAATCAGACAGACACATTGCTAGACCAGACCATTGAGCTTCCAGCATGGAGAGCGAGCATTTTACAGGAATACATTTACCAGTGTTTTGGAGTGGGACATGATCAGGATACCGTTTAGCAGGTTTTAATAGGTTCTGTTTAATTATTCTCAGCAATAAAGGACATTAAAAAAAGGGTTCTTTTGAACATTTCTTATAAATATACTTAAAAGCCGATGTAATCTTTATTTAAGTCTCTTTGGTACCTCGGCAAAGCCTTGGAGCAAAGGCTTGTATGTTGAAAACAGGACTGTTAAATCACCACAGGATGTGGTTTAACACATTCGAGAAGCGCCGCATTCGGATACGCGGCATTATGCCGCGTATCCGAATGCGGCACGTCTCGAATGAGTTAACCATTCCGCAGTTGACAGCTCTAAATATAAAGCCCAGACCAGGAAAGTGGCTGCCAAGCATGTAAAATACAGAGAAGAACCACACAGACGAAGGAACACGTCTAGAAATGACATACAACGCAATTTATTAACATTGTGGTAAAGAGACTATTTTTAGTAAAATTTGGTTAAAAAGCCTATTCCAAAATAGACAAACATACAAGTATACAATTCAGTCGTTACTTATAATGTGAGTGAGTTTCACTTTGCATCTTCTCACTGACAGGACGTAGCTAGTGAATTGGGGCCTACACTTGTTTCACAATTTTGAAACTTTCTAAATATTAATAATTGTTTGTAACTGTCATTTCTAAGCGTGTTTCTTTCTCTGACAGCCGCCTTTAAATGGCCTAAGTCGCCTGCTCGGTGTTAAACCCAAATAACTAACTCTTATCTAACCGCTGTTAAATATGATGGCTCCGACGTGATCGTAGATCAGTGCTAGTTAATCTTGCACAGGCGTCAGGAACAGGTATAGATCCTCATAAGTCCTCGCGTCTGCTGGGGCACATGAGGATCTGTGTCTCTTGCAGGTGGCTCTTGTTTGATGCGCTCCAAAACTGAACGACTTAACACAACATGGCTTTACGTGATCAGGACTCGACCACTTACTTTCAAACCCGTTTAAAAATATGCATCTCCTTCACTGTCGAGAATACAATCCAACTGCAAGAGACATAGATCCTCATGAGCCCCGCATTGCGGGGGCTCATGAGGATATATGTCTAATGATGACATCAACCTATAGCCAGGTATGTTCCTTGTACAAATTCGTTTTGTGTGTGTGTGTGTGTGTGTGTGTGTGTGTGTGTGTGTGTGTGTGTGTGTGTGTGTGTGTGTGTATGTGTGTGTGTGTGTATTTGTGTGTGTGTGTATGTGTATGCGTGTGTGTGTGTGTGTGTGTGTGTGTGTGTGTGTGTGTGTGTGTGTGTGTGTGTGTGTTTGTGTGCATTGAATAGCAATGATTTCAGAAACACAGTCTGTGCCCCTTGGTGGGAAAGTCGTTAAATTACATTCCTGCTTTTCGTACAAAGCGAGTGAGACGCACACACGTGTGATGAGTGAACGTGAACAGTGGTTAGGACATGCGTACGGTGTCTTGGATCTGTAAAGGCAGTACAAGCCGCGTGACTGATTTGAAAGTCTGCTCGAACACCACATCCTGCAGCGAAAGTGTCGTTTCCGCTGTAACTTATCCCTTTCAGCCCTGACGCACTGCAGCAGGAGATGGGTCGACCGTGATAATTCAAGGGAAGTGCCAGATTAGCTTGGCGCTTGTCATTGCGAAGCTAATCTGGCAATGACCTTGCATTATCATGGTCAAGCGTTTTCCTGCAACTGGTGCATAGTCATTAGATGACGCCTCCAAAATTTGGGAAATACGGCCGTCGGGCGGAATGAGTTCACCGAAACTTGTGTTTCTTTGCTGATAAGCGAGTGTGATTTAACCCTCTTGTGCATGCAGCCATCGGTTCTCTTGACAGTACCGGCGGCTGAAGGAACATGAAGGTTAAAGCATCCGTGTCCTCTTGTGATGACTCACAATTTCAGTTTATTTGGCAAAATAACTGCGCCATCTTAGTTTGCGGGTTGAAGATAATATACTGACGAGAGAAAGAAATGCGGTATATTGGGAATTTTCCGATGACCCCAAAATGTCACATTTCATTTGCTCGTCAGTATACATAGGCGCAAAACAAACGCTTGTCACAGTGTATCAGTCACGTTACTTGGGCTTTTCTAAAACAGTAAAGGTTAAGGTCTGAGCAAATAGGCTTACAACACAAATGCGCACTTACACTCACCGACGCACACACACACACACACACACACACACACACACACACACACACACACACACACACACACACAAACACACACACACACACTCACACACACACACATATACATACAACAACAGTCATCGCACAAGAAAAATGTACAAACATAATAGTTTATTGTCTTTATTTACATAGAGCTAAGTACAACAGTGACAACAATGTGCGGCTTGTCGCGTTTTAATCCGTTCTTACATGGAGGAATTTCTACGCGGCGAACCATATTTACACACTTTGCCTTTTCATTTCTTTTCTTCTTTTTTTCGGGGGGGGGGGGGGGGCTGGAATGGGGGGAGGGGGTGGGAAAGGGGGGAAGGAGGGGGATCGGCAAACTCGGATTCGAGCTTTAGCTGATTTTCACGATTTGTTCATTTCGGTTATTAGCTGAAACATAAACTCTTTATAACAGAGGAGGGTAGTTTCATGTTTACAAATAGCTCACATCGCTTCGGAAGACAATACCCAAGCATCATGCTGAAAACAGGATCAACTTAAAATGTATTAATCAAGTATTAGGTCTGCGTTCTTCCTTGGCTGGGCCATGTGAACGTGCCTGATGTCATCAACCATCCGTTTTAATAAACGGGGTCATCAGGAACGTGCCTGTAAGCGCGTTTATTGGTTAAGAACATTACTGCTTGGTCGAATGTCCATCCGTCAACGTTTACTTCACGAACTCGACACACCGCAATCTCGTCTTATTAAGAACGGGCTTAAGATTATAGTAATAGTGTTTAATGTATCATGTTCGGCTAATATGGTTTACATTGCACAAGCATATTACATGTACCTAGGGAAGGTGTCAAGTGTATTGCTATTACACACAGAACACGATTGTAAATAGCATAGCAAAAACAGATGACTGTTGCGAGACTTTGACCAACGTTCTGAAGCAAGAGATGGATAGGCCATAATAATTCAAGGGTAGTGCCAGATTAGCTTGGCGCCTGATGGCGCCAAGCTAATCTGGCACTGCCCTTGAATTATTATGGTCGATCCATCGCCTGCAGCTAGTACATAGTCGTCAGATGACATCTCATTAATTTGGAAAATGCGGCAGTGGGGTTACATGGCCTAAACATAACAAAGGTCAGCCTCAGTGTATCGCGGTATCCTGGAACCAGAAACTCACACCGCGTTTTTCGCGATCACTTTATTGTAGTTCATAATAAATTCATGGACTGGCTAAGGAAAACAGTTTGGTGTTCAAAAGTTCCTCGGGCCGACGTCAGCGTTAGCAAGAGGCACATGACTGTGCGCTGGCCAGCTCAGGCTGACTTCGGACCGAGGAACTTTTGCTCACATGACGTCCCCTATGGGAGCCAGAGAATTGTGCCTGGTGTGTTTAATATATATTTAAAAGCGCGTAAAACTGAGTGAGCTGTGTGTCCATGACAGAACCATTACAAAAATAGAGAGAGTAATATATTTCACGCGAATGACAACCAGGAAATGTTATTAATTTGTTTCCTCCTTCGTACTGTGTAACTCTGCTGTAAGTTGACACATTCAGCGCGCGTACAACAGAGGGAACGGATCATTCCAAAGGGTTATCGATATTAACAGTTTTAACTCATTCACTACCGACACACCACAGGAAGATATTGCTCAACTTTGATAGTTCAAGGGTGGTGCCAGAATAGCGTGGCGCCTATAGGCGCCAAGCTATTCTGGCACCACTCTTGAACTATATTGGTCTATCTGCCTCCTAAATCGTAATGCAGTTCTCAGAGGACAACTCCAAAATGTGGTATTTCGCACCTTGGACACAATGAGTTACTTAATATGTCTGCAAACACACCCTCCCATTCACCCCCACCCCACCCCCCCCACCCCCAACCCCCCACACACACATACGCACACAAACACACACATGTACACACAAACACACAAACACAAACACACACACACACACAAACACCCACATATACATACACGCACGCTCACAGACTTCACTCCCACTTTCCTCAACATTTTCCTCCCCACCACCCCCACCTCCCTCCCCCACCCCCACCCCCCCCCAAAAAAAAAAAAATAATAATACAATTAAAAAATAAATAATATAAAAAATAACAAATACAAAATTGAAATAATAAATAAATAAATAAGTAAACAAATAAATACAATGAAAAAAAATGCAAATAAATAAAATCACGCCACGGAAAAACAACGCTTATCATATTTCCACCATGCATGGCTAAAAGTACAGTTGAGTGTCAAGTTTAACCCATGGACTCTCAGAACAAAAATTCTTCCATACCATAAAATAGGAAGTTTAGTTGTGGGAGTTAAGGGGGTTATCCCAACCATTGCCGTGACTATGAATGACCTGTGTGAAACCATTGCAGCCTTGCACGTGCACATTTAACACGTCCGCGTTAGTCATGTAAACCCATGCGAGTAAAAACGATGTTTACAAATATCAGCAAGAGGCACAGATTCCTTTGGGCCCACGCAACTTCGACTAATGAGAATCTATCCCTCTTGTATGTGTGTAGTGTTCGCCTTTATCCAGACAGGAAAGTGGTAAGTGTTATCGCACATCACAGTTTTTGGAGACCTCTTCTCCGGTTCGAGTTCGAAGTATTAATTCGCGTTTCTGGCTTCTTCCTCGTTGGGATCAGCAGTCGAAATAAAACCCAAGTGCGTGTACTCCTTGTCCTGGTCAGATGTTTTGGGTTACCTCTCTTGCCTGAGTGATCCAAGTGAAAATACTCTTCGTCGGTTGTATTTGCTGAGTGGAGATGATTAACTCCCTTGCCTATCCCGACACTAGCGGTTACTCTATTGTCCTTAACCCCTCTTGTGTCTGTTGTCACCGGCACCGTTTATCGTACCGGTGGCGGCATGGACAAAAGGGTTAATTTTCTTGGACTCAGTAGCGTTCTCCTCTTGTTCCGATGTGTTCACACTCGCACCATCCTTTTCCAAGACAAAGTAGTGCCCGTCTTTCTCTTCTTGGTCTTCATCAGTGGCTTCCCGCGTCTCCTGTTGACGTGGGTATAGACGTTCTCACTTATCCGGCTCTCACTGCCTCCGGCTGCCGCGTTCTGTCTACCGTTGTGGTGCCTAGTGGGCCCATGATCCTGGAAAATATTGTGGAATGCAACAATCAGTACTGTTCACAGTATCGATGGCTGCAAACACAATGGGGTTAACTCATTCGAGACTTGCCGCCTCCGGATACGCGGCTTGTGCCGCGTATCCAGAGGCGGAACGTCTCGAATGAGTTAACAGCACCTACGACTGCATACACAAAAAGTTAACAGTTTAGAGCTTAATGCCTTTTGTCCACCACGATGATCTGCATGCACAGGGGGGGGGGGGGGTGGGTGGGTGGTTGAACTGGAACAAGATGGGATGAACCATAACCCACAAAGTCCCTTCTATATGACAGCTGTCCTCACTGCCAATGGTCTCTACCTTTTGTCTTTGTTCTGATTCTAGCAGTTGAAGGTACCATTCACGTAAATACGCGTCTTGTCCGCCCTGCGGCATCGTTAGTAGCAATCAAGGTGTTAAAGATGCACTCTGAAGATTACACGGGTAGATAGATTGACTAAACAACAGGCTCATCTGGCACTAACCTTGAATGTTCATGGCCGATCTCATTTCCCACAAGTGACGAGCAATCGAGTCACAAAGTTATCATTAAATTTGTATCCATCTTTGATGTTGTTTGCATTTCTGGATTCAACACTCCAGTGATCACCCATCGAACCAAGAGGATTGCATATTTCAGTTACACATGTAGCCAATGCCACACTCCGTCTCCGTCTCCGTTTCATTCATTCATTCATTCATTCAGTCATTCATTCATTCAGTCAGTCATTCATTTTTTTCTTTATTGATTTATTTATTGATTGATTTCTTTTGGACATCTATTTATTTTGAACTAGTTATTTGTATTTATTTATTTACTTATTAATAAGTTATTCTATTTATTTATTTACTTATTGATAAGTTATTTATTTATTTATTTATTTATTTATAGTGGTCACTGTTCCACAGTACCTTTTAGGACGATTAGTCTCTGCCGTGCTCAGCCCAACGGCGGCCGACGTCGGTCCGATGGCCTTTGCGCACTGGGACATTTCCTTTGCTCATCTTCAGACATGTGTGAACACAGCGTTATTCGAACTTCCTCGCGACACGGATTTAATCACCCACAGAGTTAAACTGTACACAAGTACACAACTTTTATGCCGCGTATCCGGAGGCGACACGTCTCAAATGAGTTAACCCCGTCTCTGCCAGTAACAGCACACTGATGAACGTTAGCGTGAAGAACAGACAGGGAAATGGGATCAAAACTTGGCATGAAGAAAAGGGGACTAACAAGAGACATAAATCCTCATGAGCCCCCGCGACTGCGGTAAGTTAGTGCGACTACGGGTGCTCATGAGGATATATGTCTCTTGCAGCTGGGTAGCGTTCGCATTGCCCCGGCAGTTAACGGGTTAAAAACGCTTACACTTCGAAGCAACTATATCCAGTGTTGGACCAATTGCCTCAACGAGGAAAATCAAACAGAATAAGAATTGAATTGAATTGAATTGAACTGAACTGAACTGAACTGAACTGAATCGAATTGAATTGAATTAAATTGAACTGAATTGAATTGAACTGAATTGAATTGAATTCTCATGATCAATCGATCTCCTGCTGCAGGGTCCCGGGGCCGAAAGGGTTAACCCCATCACTGTCAGTTTGTACGTGCTGACCTACGTTCGCTTAAAAACACAAATGTAAATGAGACCGAAATAGGTAAAGAGGTCAAGGGTTCGACAAGAGACTTGAACCCGCACGAGCCCTCGCGACGGCGAGGGCTCATGCGGGTTCATGTCTCTTGCAGCTTGGTAGAGTTCGTTTTGCCGCGGCAGTAGGGGATAATAATAACAATACAATAATACAAACAAGACACAGAGAGAGAGAGAGAGAGAGAGAGAGAGAGAGAGAGAGAGAGAGAGAGAGAGAGAGAGAGAGAGAGAGAGAGAGAGAGAGAGAGAGAGAGAGAGAGAGAGAGAGAGAGAGAGAGAGAGAACGAACGAACGAACGAACGAAACTTTATTTTCCAAGGATTGAGATATTAGGCGCGCAGGCCTTTCTTACAATCTGTCCTTGCTAAGCTACTTAAGGAACACTAACCAAACAACAAAAAACTAACTAATAATAAACGTCACACACACGCATACACACACGCACACAGACACACATATACATGTACTCGTGCACATGCGCACTTTTGTACATACACATACACACGTACGTGCGCACATAATTATCTAAGATATAAGTAGGTATGATATTTTGTGTACTATCAAAAATAAGTTAGAAAACTGAACAAACAATTTGTAGGCTAGATGAAAAAAAAAAATAATAAAAAATAACAAATTTTAAAACATGAAGCGTATTATGTCGAAAAACAAAGAAGAAGAAAGGATCAGCATAACGATGTCTTAGAAAGGTAATCATGTACTCTACTTTTAAGCAGAGAGAGGGACGTGGTTTGTTGAATAGTGGGAGGAAGAGAATTCCATAAAAGAGCACCTGAATAAGACAGGCTAGATTTGAACAGGTCTATACGGGGCCTTTATATAGAGAGACTGTTCCTGGAGGTGCTGTATTTTTTTTCAGTTGGCGAAAAAAGCCTAGATAAGTAAGGTGGAGCTTTCCCGTTAAGAATTTTGTGAATCAGTACACATTTGTTTAGTGCGAGGTGCTTAACTAGAGGGAAAAGTCCGATGGCCTGCAGCTTGGCATCAGTGGATAAAGACGGATCAGGGAGGATAATCTTAGCAGCGCGCTTAATAATGAGTTTATCTTCTTTAAGTGATTTTCACTGCAGCCATCCCATATTGTTGAGGAATAATCAATGTGTGGTTTAATGTAGGCATTAAAAAATAGTTTGCGCGTCTTAAGGTCAATGATCGTTTTAAGTTTGGAAAGTAGAAACAACTTTTTGGACAAATGTTTTCTTACATAATATAGGTGGTTATGCCAGCTTAGATCATCATCTATTATTACTCCAAGCAGGCGGTGTTGACTGACCTGCTCAACTGAGATGGGGTCCAAAGAAAGGCTGAGTAATGGAGATTTGAGCTGATGTTTCTGGCGGGTTGTGATAAGCATGCTTTTTGTTTTTGTGGGATTTACAAGCATGCGATTTTCATTACACCACCGAGAGACTTCATGAAGACTCTCTCGAAGATTATTTGCAATTTCAGGCACCGTTTTACCAGCGGAAGGTAATGTTGAGTCGTCCGCAAACATGTCACACTCAGTCTCACTACACGTTACATGTAACGGTAGATCGTTAACGAAGACACAAAACAGTAGTGGGCCTAAAATAGACCCCTGGGGCACTCCATACTCCACAAATTGTTCAGAAGAACATTTTCCATTGACATAGACTGTTTGTGTTCTTTTTGTAAGATAGGAGTTCAGAAACGAAAGAGCTGAGGGGCTCTTTTTGTTTAAGTAGGTGGCAAGCTTTTTCAGTAAGATGGTATGATCGATAAGATCAAACGCTTTTCTTAGATCCAAGAAGACAGCACCAGCCATTTTATTATCATTTATGCTGTTGACCCACGAATTCACTATTCGTGCGAGTGCAGTGTGGCATGAATGCTCGGGACGAAAACCTGACTGGTAATGATATAATAGGAACCTTTTTTCAAGAAATTTAAGAAGATGTTTGTGATCATGCTTTTCCAGAGGCTTCCAGAGAACTGATAGAAGGGAAATGGGGCGAAAGTTATTAATTTCAGAAGAATCGTTTGCTTTAGGAACTGGCACTATTTTTGATTTTTTGAAAGCTGCTGGGAAGACATTTTTTGTATACATAGGTTATAAATGTATGTAAGAGGTTCCACTATGTATGGTTGCGACAGGTCAAGGATATATCCATTGATACCATCACTGCCCGAAGACGTTTTCTTTTTTAGGATAGAAATGAGAGAGAGAGAGAGAGAGAGAGAGAGAGAGAGAGAGAGAGAGAGAGAGAGAGAGAGAGAGAGAGAGAGACAGACAGACAGACAGACAGACAGACAGACAGACAGACAGACTGACAGAGACAGAGACAGAGAGAGATAGAGAGAGAGAGAGAGAGAGAGAGAGAGAGAGAGAGAGAGAGAGAGAGAGAGAGAGAGAGAGAGAGAGAGAGAGATGATGATGATGATGAATCTTTATTTATTCAGGATAAAGCTATTAGGCAACTCAATGCCTGCCTTACAAGCTGTCCTGTAAGCAAACAACATAACAGGAAAATAAACAGAGCATGCAAATACTAACAATAATAATAATAAGAAGAAGAAGAAGAAGAAAAAAAAAAAAAACTACGGGGGGAAAAAAAACACAATGTAGAATTTGTAACTGCCTCCGATGCAAAAAGCAAGAGAACGAAACGCGTGCACAGCATTAATATTATACTCATCTAAGACAGTGTCATAGAATCAGCAGCATCAATAGCGTATAGTGACACCGACAAGACAATAGATGATCAGGTAGCAAATTTAAGGAGAAAGAGAAAAATATTTGACGTTTACGTGTTATCAGCAGAATTATTTTTATATGGCAAACTGTGAAGTCACGCTGATTGGAAGTGAGTGTGCAATGCACGTTTAAAATGGGTTTTATCGCAAAATGATTTAATGTTTAATGGCAATGAGTTCCAGACAGAACTACCAGAAAATAGAAGGCTTGACTTGTAGAGATCTATCCGTGGGCGGGGTAAGTGAAGCAAGTCATTCTTCGTATGTTGTTGATGCCGAGGGCTGAAGTTAAATATCATGCGCAGATAATCCGGGGCTTGATAGTGAAATATTTTGTGCATGAGGACGCATTTGTTAAATTTGAGTTGTTCCTTCAGTGTAAGCAGGCCAAGGGATTTTATTTTCTCAGCCGTGGAAATAGGGTTAGGAATAATTAACTTAACTGAACGACGATACAGCGAGTTTAGTTTTTTTAAATGAAGTTCACTGCATTCGTCCCACAAAGAGGACGCATATTCACAGTGGCTTTTAATGTGTGCGTGAAAGAACAATGTACAGCACTTTGTACTAAGAATATGTCTAAGTTTAGATAGCAGAAATACATTCCTGGACAAGGTTTTGCACAAACTGTCGATATGTGGCGACCAGTTCAGCTGGTCGTCAATTACAACTCCCAGTAGGCGGTGCCTGGATACTTGTTGGATAGGTTTATTGCCAAGTGACAGTTTCAGAGGGGCAGGATGTAGCTGACGCTTTTGGCGGGTTGTTATCAACATGCTTTTGGTTTTAGAAGTACTGATTAGCATGCGATTTTGTGCACACCAATCTGACACTTCATCGATGACTTTACTGGAGGATACAATTTAGCGTCGTTTCACGTTTGTCTGATTTATGCAGAGTTGAATCGTCAGCAAAGAGTTCGCATTTAACATCGGGATTTGAGATGGAAAGAGGTAGATCATTGATGAATAAAGAAAATAAAAGAGGCCCTAGGATAGATCCTTGGGGGACTCCGTGCATCACTATACCTTCTTTCGAATACCACCCGTTTAAGTACACCTTCTGTCGGCGGTTACTGAGGTAGGAGGAGAAAAAAGCTATAGAGTTCGAATCAAGCTTATATACTGAGAGTTTCTTTAAAGGAATGTTGTGATCGACTAAATCAAATGCTTTGGTTAGGTCCAGAAAAACTGCACCATTTAATTTGGAATTGTTTATTGATGAGAGCCAAGAATCAACAATGAACGAGGGCAGTATGACATGAGTGTTTAGGTCTAAAACCAGACTGAAGAGATACGAGGAGGCGGTGATTCTCCAAGAATTGGAGTAGGTGCTTATGAACGTGTCTTTCTAGTGGTTTCGATAATAGTGATAACACTGAAATAGGACGGAAATCGTTTGGACTTTTGGGATCTGTACATTTGGGAATGGGGACAACTTTAGCATCTTTCATGGCATCTGGAAAAATGTGACCCTCTCTCACGAAACCAGTCTTAACTCGCAAGGAGCCGATCAGCACTACACGCAATAATATGTGGTGGGGGTCAATCTGGGTCATTTTCACTTTTTTGCAGAAATGTATTCTACATACACCAAAGTATCGTATGGTTAAAATCTTTATCATGAAAAATGCCATTAAATAGGTTTAAAATGATTTTTAAAGTCTGCCCTTGGTCATAATTATGCTGCACACAGAAACTTCCCAGGCTGTTTTCTCAAAATGGCCGCCAGAGGCTTTAACAAGTTCAAACACTAACAACTTCTACAATTTTTGCACTACAGCATACAGTCATATATCACAGTAATCAGCAAACATTGTTGTTTTCAGAAATGTATATATGTCAAAACATCCAAAATGCGAGTTAAGACTGATTTTGTGAGAGAGGGTCACAAATACCTTTCTTGATAGAAAGGTTGAATATAAATGTCAAGGTGTCAGCTGTGTATGGAAGGGACAATTTCAGTACCATGTTGTTTATTCCATCCAGGCCACACGATTTAAACCGTTAGAGTAGAAATATATTGACCTACTTCAAACACTGTCATAAGAGGTATGGAGAATGACGCACCTGTTGCAGACTCACAGTGTGTGCGCAGTTTATCAGAACAACTGTAACTATCAGTGCCACTGGAAAAAGACTGTACAAGGGACTCAGCAATATTTAAAAAGTGGGAATTGAAGTCGTCTGGAGTTATGCCTGGAGAGGTAGCAGTATTGATGGAACTCCTCTTCTTTGTAAACAAATTGATTGCATTCCAGACACTTCGGGTATCTTTACCCTCTGCGATAACTTTTTCCGCAAGCGTTTTCTGTGCTTTTCTGACTAAGGATTTTACAAGATTACGTTGTTTCTTAAAATCCGCAAACTTTTTCTGTCGTTTTAAGTCATCTCTTATTTTCATTGCGTGAATGATGTCCTTTGACAACCAAGGCGGAAGGGTATGGTGTTTAACGCGTTTAGTCCTTAGTGGGGCATGTTTATCGAGGACCCAAAGAAATAGCTTGTACCAAAGCGAGAGGGCTTCATTGGGATCATTAGTGTTATAAATAAGGTGAAAGGGCGTGATTGAGAGGTCATGAAGAAAGTCATCTTTGTTGAACTTTGTGTAAGACCTGTATGTAATGGTAGTGTGGTGTTTGTGCTGGGGTTTATCACGTTTAACTGAAAGATTAAAACAAGTAGGAAAGTGATCACTAATGGCTACATTCGGCACGTGGACGTTTGTGACAGCAGGTGCATTAGTAGTATAGATGTGGTCAATCAATGTGGCGGATGACAAAGAAACTCTAGTGGGAGACCGAACCATCTGCTGCAGGCCAAATAATGAGGTGGTGCAATTCCACGCCGCATTACCAGTCTTTAGCAGGTCAATATTAAAATCGCCTAGAAGGTGTATATCTTTGTTGTGACGTTGTTGCACCTTATCCATCATGGTGACAAAATCATCATACCATGAAAAAGTGGCTGAAGGGGTGCGATAAATAAATCCAATTAGTGTGGGGGAAGATTTGTCACATTTCAGTTCAAGAAATAAACTTTCAACGTGACAAGACTCTAAATCCATGCGGCGGGTAACGTACTGGCGGATAGAGTTATGAATGTACACAGCTATACCGGTATGACCAGGGGATGATGCATCTCTACGGAATACAGCATAGTTATGAATGGAGATCGAGGCGTTACTAATATGTTCCCTGAGTCTAGACTCAGTAAATCCAAATATATGAAAGGGTTGGGGTTGTGAAAGTAAAACAGTGGCGTCGGGCACTTTGTTGTATAAATGATAAACGTTAAGGTGCCCTATCCGTAAATCATGCTTATTCAGCGAACACTGATGTACATGTGGGCTACAGGCAGGCATGATGAAGCAACACGTGGGGGGAAAATGTTTACAAAAGACAATTAAGAACAAATGAAAACTTTTGAACTCTAACAAAGTTAAACAAAACCCAGGAGAAACTACAGTGCTGAAACCTCAGCTCAGTCTATCGCTTTCGCTGCAGACAACGTCACACCCCACGCAGGGGAAATAATAGGTCGTTACGTTCTGTAGGCGAATGAGTCACTGAACGTATACCGTATCTGCGATATATACAAATATCTAAACCGGCTCCTTAGCGTCACATCCCACGTAGGGGAAATAATGTTTTGGTTACGTTCTGAAAAGCGAAATAAATGAGTCACTGATCGGAGACCGTATAATACACGATACACACACTGGCTCCTTCGCTATATCAAAAAGAGTATATTTCCTCCGTTTTGAGAGAAAGGAAAATTCAGGAAGATAATAATCGTCACCATTCACAGAAAACAAATTCATGTCACTAATTAAATCCAAAGTGCTATTTGATTAAAAAACTATATATTCAATATCGGACACTAAACAGTTTGCCAGATTGTCAGATTCATATTTCATAATTAATGAGAGATAAGGTTTGTGCTGCACTGAGTGACTGTCTTTCCGTATGAGAGGGAAGGTGAGCGCCACACTGGTTGACTCCGTCGATTCACACTAGAGAAGCGAGGGAGACAACCCATGTGGACATATAAATACGACATTGAGACATCATGGTACGCCGCGCAAGTTGTCTCTGTCGCTCCGCCAGAACGAATCAAGGGAGACAACGAGCGTGGGTTCAGAATGTCACTTCACTCAGTCAAGGGACGAACGATAGACGACACTGATTGTGCCGGTCGAACCACTGGTGAGAATCGAGGGAGGCAAACAGTGTGGGATCACACTGAACTTCACTCAGACGAGGGTCTCATAGTGCCGCCCATGATACTCTGGACAGGGGATGTAGCCGTACCGGCCATGGCTAGGGGCAACAGGTGGCAACAGAGAGAGAGAGAGAGAGAGAGAGAGAGAGAGAGAGAGAGAGAGAGAGAGAGAGAGAGAGAGAGAGAGAGAGAGAGAGAGAGAGAGAGAGAGAGAGAGACAGACAGACAGACAGACAGACAGACAGACAGACAGACAGACAAACAGACAGACAGACAGACAGACAGACAGACAGACAGCCAGACAGACATAGACAGAGATAGAGAGAAAGAGAGAGGAAAAATAGAAGTTTGCATAAGTCTATGCATTGGCACTGACGTCATGATTGGAAGCCATAATCTAGAAACAGTTAATAAATTCAAATACTTAGGAGCCATTGTGACAGATGAGGGATCAAAACCATAAATACTGTCCAGGATTGCGCAGATAACAACAGCACTGACAAGATTAAAGACCATATAGAAGGACAGAAACATCACGCTCTGCTCCGAGATCAGACTGATGCGCTCCTTAGTCATCTCAGTGTTCTTGTATGCCTGCGAGTCATGGACCCTCACAGCAGACCTTGAAAGGAGGATACAAGCCACTGAAATAAAATGTTTTCGAAGGCTGCATGGCATTTTATACAGAGATCACATCACGAACGAGGAAGTGGGAAGCAGAATCAGGCAAGCCATCGGGCCCTATGAAGACCTACTAGCCACTGTGAAAAAACGCAAACTGAAATGGTATGGGCATGTCACGCGTTCAGCAGGGCTCGCCAAAACAATCCTGCGAGGCACTGTGCAAGGAAGACGAAGGAGAGGAAGACAAAGGAAAAGATGTGAGGATAATATCTCAGAGTGGACAGGACTGAGGCTTTGTGATACGCAAAGAATGGCAGAGAACAGAGAGGAATGGAGGGAGCTGGTTGCAAAGTCATCAGTCAGTGGTGCCCGAACGGTCGGCAAGACTACGGGATATAGATAGATAGATAGATAGATAGATAGATAGATAGATAGATAGATAGATAGATAGATAGATAGATAGATAGATAGATAGATAGATAGATAGATAGATAGATAGATAGATAGATAGATAGATAGATAGATAGATAGATAGATAGATAGATAGATAGATAGATAGGTGGGTGGGTGGGTGGGTGGGTGGGTGGGTGGGTGGGTGGGTGTGTGGGTGGGTGGGTGGGCGGGCGGGCGGGCGGGCGGGCGGGCGGGCGGATAGATAGATAGATAGATAGATAGATAGATAGATAGATAGATAGATAGATAGATAGATAGATAGATAGATAGATAGATAGATAGATAGATAGATAGATAGATAGATAGATAGATAGATAGATAGATAGATAGATAGATAGATAGATAGATAGATAGATAGATAGATAGATAGATAGATAGATAGATAGATAGATAGATAGATAGATAGATAGATAGATAGATAGATGCTAAGAAGAAAAAAAATTAAAAAGCATGCAGCATTTGATGTTTTGCTGAAGTTTAATTTCGAATGTACAGGACTAGAAAGTATAGACATAGTGGGTTAAATGTATAGTGTCGAACAAGCACCACATCAACAACAACAACAACATCAACAGAGCCCCCACCACCACTAACAGCATGAATTAATTGCCAAAAAAAAACACGTTATTTTCATGAATGCAAACAAGCAAGGTAAACTGATTTATACTGAAAATAACAATTTTAGCAGATGTGGTGATCAAAATATAAAAAAAGACTAGAGCTTGCGGAGAAAAAGCAATGTGTTGAAAGTCACAGTACTGAGACTGCCCATTAGACATCCCCTTTCCATTCTGGTATAGGGAAATTGATATTCACATATTTATTTTGTTTTTTCTATACTGTGATGAAACTCTATGCTCACGCATAGGGTTCACACAGAGGGTTTAGTACGGTATAGTTTTTGTTGGCGGTTTGTGTTGTGCCGATATTCCACGAGGCACGTGGGCCACGTGGAATCTTTAAGAAACGTTTGGCACGTGTTTTTTTTTTAGTGAGTTCAGGCGAACAGAGCTGTAGGAACGTCAGCACGGGGCTCTACTGTCAGTGAGGACAGACGTGTGTGAGATACCTTAGCCCGTATTCCAAGACTCTGAAACCTAGAACTCAGAGTGCTTGTCGGAGAGTGGAGCGACGGACGACGAGACGTCAGTCACCAGGGACCTAATAAAGTATTGTGAGGTTATCTCTTCACTCAGGGAGTGAGCGACCGGTGCCGAGACACCCGGGTCACAGTAAGGACTGCGCTACAGAGCGAGCTACGAGGACGTCCACGGTACGAGAGACGGGACGACTCGGGAGCGTACGACAAAGGACTTGCACGCCTATACGTGAAAAGGACTGAACGTAACCAGGCGAGAAGACCAAAACAGGTTGGATTGTGAGAGACAGCTACCCCTAGCCTGGCATTTACATTGTGTGTGTGTATGTGGTGTTGGGGTGCTTGTAGTGGGGAAGGTGTGGTGTACATAGCTGTGATAATCTTTTGAGCGTTCTTTTATTATTTGGTTATAAACGTCTTTGTCAGAAAGGAAGCCCGTGTGTTGAGTTTTACCGCGTGAGTGCGCCCGTCTGAGTCAGTGGCGGTGTATGCGTCTGTTGTGCGAGAGTATGTACGTGCGACTGGAGGCAAGTCTGCGTGCGTTACAAATACTGACGAGCAAAAGAAATGCGAAAATATTCCGTTAATTCCAAAATTGTATCATTTCTTTTGCTCGTCAGTATAGATACAGTAGTGAGGTTTCGTGTGCAACGAACGTCTTCCAACAGCGAACAAAAGCGAACTCCTGGCCGAAAACTAGCGTGTACCAGAAGCGTGTACTCCAAACACCTCTAGGAGGCATAAATCCTCATGAGCACCCTGGTCTACAAGCACTGACAACACTCCGAACATCCCCAGAGGCACAAATTTTAGTGAGGCCGGCGGGCTCATGAGAATCTATACCTCTTGGGGGTATTCGGAGTGCTGTCTATACTTCTGGCACACAACAGTATCCGCCGTGACTTTGCTCTTCATTGTGAGGAGTTGTTCGGTGTAGACGTAACCTTCACTAATTACTCTGATCTGTTACAAACACCTCTGATGTATGTACAACACATTGTATTTAGTGCTGCCTCTAGACAATTAGACGAACTCCAAAAATCAGAGTTTTTTTTTCAATATTAGCAGGTGTTGACGCAAATATTGGATTCGGAGTCCGGACAGACATGAGATATCGCATGTTTGACCGAGTTTTTAATCCACTGTCTGCGTCAAACATGTTGAGTTTTTAATACTTCTGATTTCGGAACAAAGTCCTTTATAAGAATAAGAATACAAGAATAAGAATAAGAGAATAAGAATAAGAGAATAAGAATAAGAGAATAAGAATAAGAGAATAAGAATAAGAGAATAAGAATAAGAGAATAAGAATAAGAGAATAAGAATATCTCGAAAAGAGAAATTCGTCTCGCCACCTCAGGTGCAACTCGCACTCACACACACTCACACAACAGTTTACAAACAAATGGACAATAACATAGCTACAAAATGGACAATGTCTCAAGACGGGTGAAACCCGTCTCCAAGGCATCTAAAGGCCGGCGCCAGTGGCCTCATCCCGACCCGAACCTCCGTGACGAAAACAGAATACTAAAACAACCGTATGTCTCCTGAACACACTATTATATGTTCTTTCGTAAAGTTCTTACTTGACTAAAGCAAGTACATGAAATACAAGTTAACAACAAAAACGAAATACCGTCGACAGAGAAATGATCTAAGATCTAGGCTACATAAAAAACAGCAGTCAAAGCTGTACCTGGGGACCCGTCGCCATAGTACAGCGCCGGTATTTAGAGGGCACCGCTCCTACAAAATCCGTCAACACTATGAGTTATATTATAAATATGAGAAATGCGCTGTATAAATACTACGTATTTTATTATTATTATTATTATTACTATTATTATTATTATTATTATTATTATTATTATTATTATTATTATTATTATTATTATTATTATTATTATTATTATGTTTTACATATAAATATCATTCTGGTATCCGCAAATAGTCGTTATAATAAATACCCACACACCCCTGCCACACACAGTCCTGTTCATTTCACTGGCACACTGCTTGTTGGGAAATGTCTGTCAAAAGCGAACGTCGGCGAGCCAGGCAGATGCTACATAAACACGGCCGCCGTGGAGGGAACGCAGTAAATAATTAAGTAGTAAATCTCGCTGGTAGATGCTTCTCTGTATGCTTTCACGCTTTTCTATGGAGTCAGACATAATAAAGAAAAATTTGGCACCAGTCTGCAAACTCTGTAGGATGAGCCAGGAATAGCACATGATTAATGATTCCACAGTTCATCTGCACGCTTTTCTTTGACTATATAGTCTGGCGTGAAGTAGGTTGAAATTCAGTCCGACTGTTACACTGAAGAAGAAGACGATCCGAATCAGTATTACAAAATAAAGACGATATTCTATTAAATAAGTTGTTGAAAAAGTACATCACTGGTTCCTACGAACTTGATGGCACAACATTCCCTAAACAATAATAATTATAGGCGTTGCTTCAAAGCACAGTTGACTGATTTTGCCGGAGAGGCCGGCCAGGAGATGATGCCTGGCCGCCATCTTGCCTATTGATAAATGCGCAAGTTTTGACTGCTTTCTAGCATTCTTGTCCAAGAAAAAAAAAAGCTAGAGATTTAGTACATACAAATTCTTATACAAATTATATGAAGCCGCGACTTTGTATTCATAGTACATTCCTTGATCCTACTTTCCTTGTTGTCCGCCTACGTCATGTTAACCCCTGTACTGCCAGTAGACGCAGATTGTGTTTTAAAATCATTGTAAATTCAACGTCAAAGAACTTCGTCCGGCAACTGAACGAGGACACAAAGTGGTTTCAGCAAGAGGTACAAATCCTCATGAGCTCCCGCAACTACCGGGGCTCATGAGGATCTATACTCTTGCAGTTGGGTGATGTTCTGGAAAGGGGCGTAGTTAATTGCCTTCGTTATCTGCTTTGACCTCGGCTTCAAGAATAAAGTACTTCGTATCCCCATCTAGTTCATTTTTCTCATTTTCTTCTTTTTCCAGTATGAAATAATAATAATAATAATAATAATAATAATAATAATAATAATAATAATAATAATAATAATAATTATTATTATTTATATAGCGCTTAATCTTACTCAAAAGCTCTAAGCGCTTTACAATCTGTACACAAAACTAAAAATACAATGACATATGCACATAACAAACAAAGCACAATGCCCGAACACACCACTTTTACAATGAACTAAACAACAATACATACATAATAATTTATATTCTAATTAACATTCAGTTAAATAGGGAGGATTGCAGAACTACAACTAAGGCATCAAACACTGGCAGTTATTCAAAGTAAAGCTTGAAGAGGTGAGTTTTCAACGACCTCTTGAAGTCAGAGACAGACTCACTGTTTCTGACCTCAAGAGGAAGTGTATTTTGCCCGTCTTGATTGCCTTGGTCGTCCTGAGTAGTTTTCGAATTCGCTTAGTACCCGGACGCTTGGCCCAACTGAGAAAGTGTACAGCGTTTCTTGCGGCGACGGGTTGCTTTCCCTGTCGCAGGGATCCAGATGCGAGTAATCAGACGGTTCACAGATCTTTTCAACATCGCCAAGACGCTGATGCTCAGCGTCTTGGCGATGTTGCAAGGATTTGCGAGGAGTTCAGTTTGTTTAAGTGTGTCGTCTGATCCAATCACAGCAGCTGTTTCTGCTTCCAAAACAAAGTAATGCGGAGTCAAGCAGATTTCCACGCGATGACGCTTCTCTTCACCCCCATCGGCCGTGCAGCCACTGGTACTGTTTACAGTACCGGCGGTTGCATGCACCATGGGGTTAACAGCGTCTGACGATGGAGCAATGGTTTCGGTCTGACTGTCGTCTGCTGGAAGACCACGTGACAGAATAGCCGCCATTTACCAAGGCTTGAGCTGGAGAGTTGTCATCTTTGGAGTGCAGGCGTAGGTGGTAGTTTTCTGCACGCGATGTCATCAATTTCGTGGTACACAGCTTCGTCCGCGTCAGCATTTGCTACTGCCATCAGCCCGCTGTCGCGGTACCTCAGTGTCACCCTGTTTCTGTTGGAAGCAGCAGCTTCTATGTGTTGGTCCGCACCCTGGTAAAGAATTATTTTGAGACACAGATTAACCCCTTCCCTGCCACTGTACGTGCACTGTACGTACATTTTAGTTTCTGATATCTTGGTTCATTTAACAACCACAAGCCGACACCGTCCAAGAAACATGGGTACAAATTGATTTCAGCAAGAGACATAAGAGACATAGATCCTCATGAGCCCCCGCAGTCGAGGGCATCATGAAGATCTACGTCTTTTGCAGTTGGGTCATGTTCACATTTTTCTCGGCAGAAATAACCAAACATTCAAACAACACACACAAAAAAAATCCATTTATTGATATGTGTGACTATCTTCTTATCCCCAACGCAGAAGGGGGTAAATGTTTTGACCAATCAGAGAAAAGGGATCCCCTTGGATGGCTCAAAATGTTATGTGATCTTTTTCCGACAGCGAAATATGGTTTGCCGAGGTTCGTGAATATCTATACCTCTTGCAGCTGGATGATGTTAGATTTTGCTGGACAGTCAAGGATTAACTCATTTAGTCCCGACACATCACAGCAAGATTTGGCTCGATCATGATAGATCAAGGGTAGTGCCAGAATAGCTTGGCGCTTACAGGCGTGAAGCTATTTTGGCACCACCCTTAGACTATCATGGTCGATCTGTCTCCTACATCGGAATAGAGCCCTCAGAGTACAAATCTAAAATGTGGGTATTTCGTACCTGGGACACTGAATTAAAACAAATTAATATGCTGATCACACATTGTGTGATAAGACTTTTCCTCTTCAAGGTGCGAAGAAGGAGGTTGTACGAAACGTGTTCTCGAGATTTTCTTTTCAGTGTGCATTATTACTTTTGTAATGACAGAAGAGATGATGTACACTGATCGATATCGTGAAAGCACGTTTCTCAACTAAATCCGATGCACAGGTAGTAAATTCTTACATCTGGCACAAAGGACACGTTGACGAATCCCAGCGTACCGGAGAGAGTTGACTCATGTTCGGTCTTTGACTTTGCCCTTACAGAATAAAATAGGAAATAATAATAATAATAATAATAATAATAATAATAATAATAATAATAATAATAATAATAATAATAATAATAATAATAATAATAATAATAAACACAAAAACAACAGCAACAACAAAAACAATAATGATAATAATATACGAAATTCAACATGTTGAGAGAAAAAAATTATATGCGACACCTTTTTTTTTGTTGCCAAATCAGTATGGGAAAAAGAATCAAATGTCAAAATGAATAAGGCACGGGAGTAATTAAGCTTGTATCAATAGCAACACAATACTGCTTAGATAGCTAACTGTATAAACATCTAAGGGATTGCAAAATCAAACTGGCTCAGCTTTGGCATGAATGCATTCAAACGGGCGCAATTTTGTGCAAAATGACGCATTCCGGAAATCAAAAGTAGAGCAGAACTCCGCGTTTCTCGACGAAAATAAAGTGGGTTAAACTCGGGGACCATGCGTGTTTATCCGGGCTGTTAACCCGTTCAGTGCCAGGTGACGCAGACCGTGTTTCTGCAATCTTCGTTAATTCCATACCCAAAAAAACCTAGTTGGCACAGAAACAATGATTCAAAGTGATGTCAGCAAGAGACATAGATCCTCATGAGCCCCCGCGATTGCGGGGGCTCATGACAATCTATACCTCTTGCAGTTGGATGGTTGTTCAAACTTTCTCGGCACTGAACGAGTTAAACATGAGGGACTCAAGAATTTTTTTTCATTAGTCATTGATCCGACCACCCTTTCCCTATACTATATTTTTGCTCAAAGAAGAAATAAAAAGGATATAAAAATGTGGTATTTCCTAGCAGTTTATTACGTATACCGTAAATTCACAATGCTTAGAGAACAAACAGTGCACGTCGGAAACCTGGATAAATGTTTGTACGAGTGTTCTTACCTCCGTTTAGCTGATCTTCTGAATCCTCCACCTGAGGAAAACGGCAACAGCTGTCGCCGCTCCAAGGGTAACAACGCCCAGGAGCATCCCCACCAGTGTTTTGATAATAATACGCTTCCCTGCAAGCAAAGAGTTAAAGGAGAAAAAAAATATCTCTTTTAACCTAATTGTATTTGCTGCCACCGATACCGTTTATAGTACCGATGTCTGCATTCACAAGAGGTTAATGTGATACGACAGATAAATATTGATGAATGTGCTAGTGATATACAGTCGAGCAAAAGAAATGCGACATTTATTTTAAATCATAGGAAACACTTTAGTGTTTCCGATGATTCCAAAAATGTCGCATTTCCTTTGCTCGTCAGTATACTATTGCATAGCCAGGACAGTCACAGGCTCTTAAACTCATGATGCAAACTACGCATTCACTACTTTCTAATTGTTGCTTATTATACATGTAGTATGTAGTGATTGTTGTTAAGTATGCATGTTGTATCATGTCCTGTAACTCATAATATTTGAAGAATAAAAGGTTAAAAAATAAACGTACGTTTATCTTCGCAAAGTGCTGGAAACCGCGACTCGAAATTGCATCGAAAATAACCTGCAAAACAAGACGAAACAGACCGAAAAATGTACAACCACACGTTAACAGTATGGGCCCATCAACCAGATTAACAGCAGAAGCCACTTTTGACCCGCAAGATACACAGATTATCATGAGCCGCACAGACTCATGAGAATCTAAGTCTCCAGGGCGTGGAAAGAGTTGACTGAAGAACTAGTTTAACCTGCCGTATACTATAATATCATAAAAGTGGAGTGTTCGTATACTATCATTTCTAGACAGACCTCGCAGCTGACACTTCTGCAAACTGTTTGATCCATAGTCACCGAGCGCGTTCCGCAAACAGTTGGCAGAAGTGTTAGCCACGAGGTCTGTCTAGAAACGATAGTATTCGTTTACGGAACCTTTTACAACCGCAGAATAGCGTTGTAGGTCTAGGCCATCTTTTGAACAGGAGCGACGCAATTATTTTCGTAATAGTTTCAAAAACTCTAACTCAACAGTTGAATCAACAATATAAAATTCGTAACAAACGTCCATTTTGCACAACAAAAATAGGATGAAATTTAGCTTGCAACATATGAAACAACAAAGTACAGTACGAAAGAAATTTGAACTCAGTATCTTTAAACCGCAATGTACAATGCAAATGTGAAGTTGTTTCCTTTGTTACTAACAACTCACATTCTTGTTATATTTCGGTACGTAAACTTCTTACGTACTAAACTTTTTGTTTCCAAAGAAATAATGGGAAAATGAGTATATTTTTCGGATTATGCGTGGCCTTTCTACTGTAGAAAGTGAGCTTTAGCCATTTAATGTGAAATATGTGTTTGGCGAACAATCACACACCCCAGTTTGCGAACTGGCCACATGTTCACCGTGATATCCCAGAAAGCTTAGCGCAGTAAGACTAGAACATATGGTGTGGGGTGATTCCTAGGTAAAAGTGGTCTTGAAAGGTTTTATACATCTATAGAACCTTTCAAGATTACCTGTACATAGAAAACGGCCCCACGTCCTAGCCTTACCACTTACCGTTCGGAGCTCGATGACTATAGTTCAAACAGTTGCTGACGTGTCTGCCACTCGGTCTGTTCTAGAAATGATAATTTACAAACACTCCACTTTTATGCTATAATAGGTAATTACATCGGATTCCACCGGAATGCTATAATCGCCTATACGCCTATAAGCTTTGCAAACAACACCTTTCCTAAAATAAACACAAAATATACTGTTAGATACTACCAGCATATATATATATATGTATATATATATATATATATATATATATATATATATATATATATATATATATATATATATATATATATATATATATATATATATGTATATATATATATATATATATATATATATATATATATATATATAT
Source organism: Semisulcospira habei (assembly GCA_036245525.1). Classification (NCBI taxonomy): domain Eukaryota; kingdom Metazoa; phylum Mollusca; class Gastropoda; family Semisulcospiridae; genus Semisulcospira; species Semisulcospira habei. The sequence goes on along the minus strand of BTPG01000001.1, from coordinate 155,381,191 downwards.
ATATATATATATATATACTCTTATAATGTATGGTATCTGGGGACAATCGCATGCCTATGAGCGTGAATCTGGGAACATGCTCTGGATATGGGGACATTGAAAAGTTCCCTTATCCAACCCAAGGTTTTTTTCACTCAATCTGATTCAGGCGATGAAAATAAAGGGAAAAAAACAATGTTCTCAGATACCAAAAATTTTTCGACAGGTTACTTCCCCTGGTCTACAACCACTGACCTATACTGTATGGCTTCGGTGGAACAGAGGAGCTTTCGTCTTGATACGAAACTAAAAGTGCGACTAAGTCTCATCCATGCTCAGTGCAGCTCTTGATTGTAATTTATCACTTTTTACACAATTACCACAGTACAAAATTAAAAGAAGAAGAGAAACAAATATAAATGATGCCAAATACTAAACTCCGTGCCCAGCTCTGTTTAAGCGAGGCTATGTATACAATGGCTACAGGTATAACACTGGATTTTACCAATGACGCATCATCCCATTTCAGGACCCACTGAGATCGCAAGGTAAATCTATCTGACATTTTGAGTAGTGCATAGCGTAGTGGCTGTATACGATGATCGCTGGCCTGAACCATAATTTTCGCAAAAGTACTTTGCATGAGTTAGAACAGTTGAAAGACGTTTCATTTGCAACCGATTTACGTTGTCTTCACGGTAAACTGGGCGCCGGTTGCCTGTCTTCTAGTCCGTTGCATGCATTGCTCATCTTCATTTTCCTAAGCATGTCTAGT
>BTPG01000001.1:155303497-155364793 GCA_036245525.1 Semisulcospira habei | reverse complement strand
GTACACAACTTTAATATATATATATATAACGGTAAAGTTTTCGGGAACGTTGCATTTGGGAATCTTAACATCTACTCGTATATATATACAAATTATTTTTCTCACATTTCAAGTCATATTTGGCATCAGCATGTGTCTTTTGGTGAAATTGCAAAATACCAGATTTCTGCATGAAGTGGAAAGGCATGTTCCCAAAAAGCTGTTGTGGGCATATGTTCCCGAAAACAACAATTTATGTATATATATATATATATATATACATATATATATATATATGCAGGTCGAAGTTTGCGCTAAAGAGATTGGTCGTGTGACGTATGGATAAAAACAATTATATTATACATATATAATATAATTGTTTTTATCCATACGTCACACGACCAATCTCTTTAGCGCAAACTGAGCCAAATGACCGAGCTACAAAAACCCTTGTAGCGACGAATGGCGGACTTTTTGTAGCCATCTTTCTGACGCGTCTATGATGCGAGTTTTGTTCAATAAAAGATCACCAAAAGGATCTAAAGTACAAAGTTACTTAGTGTTGTTCGAAACAACAGCCACACTACTGGAGACGACAACGTTATGAAATATCTTAAAATTCGTCAAAAGTCTATTGTGTATAAATATGTAATTCTTTTACGTCAGTGTTGTCTGGCGCGATCCAGGTCGGCAGATTTCTTCTTGATTTCTTGTACGAAAATAGTGGAGGAATGAAAACAAATACGTTATTGGTAGCAGGGGCTTGCTGCACGAACCCTTGTAGGCCTTCGGGAGATCAAAGGAACCATTGTACTCCTCAGGTCTTCGGCCTTCGGGGTATAATGGTTCCTTTGACCTCCCTCAGGACTACAAGGATCGGTCTTCGGGGTACAACGGCTCCTTTGACCTCCCTCAGGCTACAAGGGTCCCTGTAGCAAACCCATGCGACCAATAACTTAATATATTGTTTTCATCCCTACGTCACACGACCAATCCCTTTAGCGCAGACTGTACCACATGACCGAGCTGCAAAAACCCTTGTACCGACAAATGGCGGACTTCTTGTAGCTCTCTTTGTGATGCATCTTGGATGGGAGTTTTGTTCTATAAAAGATCACCAAAACGTTATAAAGTAAAACGTTACATAATGTTGTTCGAAACAACAAGTACACAACTGGAGACGGCAACGTCATGAAATATTTTATTACGTCATAAGTCTATTATGTATAAATGTATATTCCTTTGACGTCAGTCATGTCTGGCGTGATCGAGGTCGGGATATTTCTTCTTGATTTTTTTTTCTCACGAAAGTAGAGGAGGAATTAAAACAAATACGTATGGTACAATGGTTCCTTTGACCTCCCTCAGGTCTTTAAGGTTCTAACTGCATATATTCAGTATATGTAGTTAGATCGCATTCTTTTTTTCTTTTTTTCTTCTCGGCTCTGTAGAAGTTTGTAGGCAAAGAAAAGGGCAACTGCAAAAAGTCCCTGAAACTTAAGCTTTACGCCTGTGGACAGTTAGTCGCTTGCACATAACTGTCTTATATGCCAATGCAGATAAAAGCAACCCCCCCTCCCCCACCCACCACCCCTCCCCCCTCCCCCCTCCCCGCCCCCCCCCCCCCCCCACACACACATTTCGCATGCAGCCAACGGTACTGTATACTGTTTTTAGTAAAGAGTAACGACGGAGCAAGGTGCATGGTAGCGGGAAGGGAGCGGGGGTGGGGGTAGGGTTATACTTTACAGAACTGATGCAGAGGCGGAGAGGGGAAGTGGATGTCCGTGCAGGTCAAACGTGTTTCAAGACACTCACCACTGCCAAAGATAACAAAGAGCGAGGGGGGGGGGGGGGGGGTGAGCTCCCAAGAACGGGACTTTGTAGTACCATTTTAAAGAAATGGAACCCCGCCGCCTAGATCCGCCCCTGACGGTGCCTGAATATGCACAAAGAAGGTAACTTTCTCTGGAGAAGATAAGTCGATCACCCAGTACGCAAAATTCCATCGGGACGACGTCGGATGCCGTTAGCCCTATGGCCTTTGTGCAGTGGGTACTCACCTCCTTTCGTCGTTGTTTTCTGTTTCTGTTTCATTCCCGAAAGTGCTCTGAAGATACTCGGTTCCCTTGATGCAGCATTCCGAGTCTTTTAGGATGGCGTCCTTGCAGGGATCTGAACAATGAAAAATACCTGCGCGTGTTAACCCCGTCACTGAGAAATATTGAACATGATCCAGCTGCAAGGGGCACATATCCTCATAAGACCCTGCAACTGCGGTGGCTCATGTGGATCTGTGCCTCTTTTCGACGCCACTTTGTTTCTTGGGCGGATGGATCTCTTTGGAGCAAAAGGTACAAAGATTTCAGAAAATAAATCCGCGACTTTTGGCAGGGGAAGGTTTATAAAGAAAAAAGGGTATCATACCACACTACTACTACTACTACTACTACTACTACTACTACTACTACTACTACTACTACTACTAAATTTTAGGGTAGGAAGGTGTTTGAAGTTAGATATGGCACAAATCAAACGATGGGGGAGGTGCGGATACATCTTGCTTAAGGATACCTAGACATTTTGCAGAAAAAAGGATGCTGTTCCTACTTCTGTGCTCAAGAACTGTACTAAGAAACGTGATAGTTTTGGCTATGAAAGATGTATTGCACGTCGATGCTTTTATTTATTAAAAAAGAAAAAAAGAAGCATCGGCGTGCCACACCTCCAAAGCCAAAACTGTATGTTATACCTGACTTCCAGGGTTCCCCCGCCACCGCATTACTTACGATCCAGTTCACTTACAGTAATGTCGGATACAGCAATAATTGGAAAGAGCAACGTGTTCATTAGAGGTCGCCACCTGACTTTTCAATGCAACTAAGATCGATTACAAGAAATCAATCATAATGTGTAGAACAAATGAGTAGGAAACTTCTTCGGTATCCCCCCTCCCCCCTCCCCCCCCCCTTCCCCCCCCCCCCGCACATCACCTCCCCCCCCCCTCCACCTCCACCCCGTCCCGCTGCCACCTATCCTCGAAGCCACAACGTTCCTCTAACACACTTTTTAACTTTAAATGTTCAGACAAGGTCTCGAGTAACATTTTGAGGCTATTTCTCCTGTCACGCAAATAAACTTACTCCATGAAAACAACTTCCCCAGCTTGTCTAGCCACGTCAGAAATGTAGTGTTACGTTCATCGTTCACTTCCAGAATGCAGTCAGAATCCTTCAGAGTACAGGCAAGGGAGAAGCAGAAAAGTACGTAATCCAGACCAAAAAGATGACTGCCAAGTGTGTAAGATGCAGAGAAGAACGAACGGAGAAAGAAAGACGCTCAGAAAAGACAGTTACAACACAATTTATTAATAAATATTTCGATATATATTTGCGATAAATGTTTGAATATATCTTTCAAAATGGACAAACAAGGAAATATAGAGATCAGTCGCTATTTATCTTGTTGGAAAAGAATGAATGTGGCAAAATTCCTTCTTCGCCGACAAGATAAGTATAAGATCTCTATACCTGTTTGTTTGTCCATTTTGAAAAAGGGTATTTACTATTATATTTATTTATATTTATTAATGCATTTTGTTGCAACTATCTATGTTTTTTTTTACTCATACAGCCCGACGCATGTACACATGTATTTCCCAAATTTTGGAGGCGTCATCTAACGACTATGCACCTGTTGCAGGAAATGGATCGAACATTATAATTCAAGGAAAGTGCCAGATTAGCTTGGAGCCAATAGGCGCCAAGCTAATCTGGCACTACCCTTGAATTACTATGGTCGACTCATCTCCTGCTGTAATGCGTCAGAGCTGAATGGTTTAAGCGTATTTCATTCTCATATTAATAGATAGATTTATATATTAGTATGTGCTTGTCTAATATCTGCGACCTTACAGCTCTAGGCTCAATATGTCCTACCTTGTCTACATAACCAATGAAAGATCTGCAGAGCACATTGTAACCCCTTCACTGCCGATACAAAGTGACCACTACACAACTGCAAGAGGCATAGAAAGTGGGGGTTAACCTTCCTGCTGACACTGCTTTGCATCCATGCTACTGGACGTCCTGGGCTCTTTCCCCAGGAGCAAAACGTCTTCGTGCCCACAACAGACGCAGTGGGCCCCCGCACAGCCGTGCGCGGGCCCACTGCGGCCGTCGTGGGCCCGATGACCTTCGCTTACCGGGTTGGCGTTGAAACAGACAAAGATTATAGAAAACACGACCTGCGCCGACCGGCAGTGACGGGGTTAAGAAAGATATACAAGAATAGAAAACAAGTTCCGGGTGATGAAAATATGTGTTTTAAGCCTCTAGTGCACGCGGGACCGGTGCCGTGTTTATAGTATCGGTGTCTGCATGCACAAGAGGGTTACGTTGTTACCGACCTTCGTTGAAGTAAAAACGTAGTCGCAAGGTTTCGTTTACGCCGAACGACTCCCAACGACGACCGAGGTGGAAGACACGGCGGATGAACAGCTTGTACTGTGAGCATAAACAACACTCCAAACATCTCCAAGAGGGATAGATCCTCATGAGCCCCTAGCGGGATGAACACAATGTATTGAATTCAATTAAATGGAATTGAACTGAATTGATTTGATATGAACAACTCTCCAAATGTCTCCAAGAGGCATAGATCCTTATGCGCCCGAAGGGCGCATGAGGATCTATGCCTCTTGGAGACGTTTGCCAAAAGCCCGAAGGGCGCATGAGGATCTGTGCCTCTTGGAGACGTTTTGAGTGTTGTTTAAGCTCACGGTACAAGCTGTTCATATGCCGTGACTTCCCGTTTGTTCGTGGTCGTAAATCGTTCGTTGCAAACGAAACCTCACCAGCACCGCAAGGGTATCATGAAAAAGAAACTTACAAGAGATAAATAACAACTTTTAATTGGTGAGGACGTGCTTACGACGTTTCTTATCTAGAGACTTCTTCCGGTGCAATGAAGTGAAGGCAATGTGGCTGGGCAATTTTCACTGATTATTTTTTTACCCTTCGTTGCTGGGACAAAAATATTTATAAAAAAAAAAAAATCACTCTACTGCAAGACAGAGATGCGTGGGTTTTGGAGGTTGTGCACCTCTTCCTGCTTTCATGTACAACTGTGTGTTTATTATTATTATTATTATTATTATTATTATTATTATTATTATTATTATTATTATTATTATTATTATTATTATTATTATGTGTGTTTATCTTTATTGTTTATTATTATTATTATTATTATTATTATTATTATTATTATTATTATTATTATTATTATTATATTAATGACATTATTATTGATTTATTAATTTTTTTAAGGTTCAATTAATCTATGTTAGTAATCACGAGAAATGTAAGAATTAGTCCCCTTGTTGTCCTGGTTAGCAGTCACGTGATTTGCGACCGCCAACAGGCATTCCTGAATGCATATAATTAATACTTACAAGTAAAATCTCTGTGTGATGTATATTCATGAAAATGATTTCAAATATGTTAAGAAAAAAATCATTTTTAGGTTTTCGTTTAACTGTTTCTTTGTTTGTTTTTTTGTGGTTTTTGTTGTTGTTTGGTTTTTGTATTGTTGTTTGTTTGTTTACTTTTTGGTTTTTGTTTTTGTTTTGTTTTTTGGGGGGAGTGCTTTGTTTTGGTGTGTGTTGAATGCCATAAAAACCAGACCAAAAGATGATTGCCAAGTGCACACAATGCAAAGAGAGACTCAACGAACATAAAGGCACGCTCAGAGAAAACAATTACGACATAGGTTACTAATATTTTGTGTTCAACCCTTTTTTAATGTGTGTAATCCCGCACCTTGCCAAGGGACGTGAATCTTGATTCTGAAATCTGTGTTCATTCAAGAACCTAAAGCCACAAACGTCCACAGAACATGTCAACATATTGGTCACAGCAAAAGACATAGATCCTCATGAGCCCGCGCGATTGCGGGGGCTCATGAGGATCTATGCCTTTTGTAGTTGGGTTGTGTTCATCTTTTCTCGGGAGTGAAGGGGTTAATATTTCAAAATGGGCACACGAACAAGTGCATAATGTGCTAGTCCTCTTTTCCGTTGTGATTTTAAGTGTCCTCCTTTCTTTTCCGATCGCAGATTGTGTTGCACTTGTCTTTTCTAAGCTCGTTTCATCTTTGGGATTTTCTCTGTGTGCCATGTTTTGAATAGTTCTATGCAACTAGCACTCATTTCCCGACCATGTGCTACAAGCCGATCTCAGTTACATGTGGTGATAAAGCTTGTGCTGTTTTCCCCCGCACTAACGACCGTTTCGTTGCAATGCCACATAACGATTAGCCACTGGGACAGAGCCACTCACCTATGGCCCCGCACACTTCTAAGAGAAAACAATGTCGATTCTGAGATTAAAACGCTTTTATAAAGTAAAATAAATTTAAAAAAATAAAACAGAACCAGTTTTAACATAAATAAATTAACTTATGATGACGTTCCGTTGATACATCACTCGTGTTTAGCTAACTGCTCGTTAAAACTTACTCACATTGTATCGGTCGAACTGAACACTCATAATTCATTTTGAGCAACGAGAGGTCATTCGTAATTTCCTCTCTACACGCGTGAGCTTCCGTTGCCATGTACTCAGTGCGCAAAAGGCCATCAGGCCGACATCGGCCGCCGTTGGCCCGCGCACGGTCCGCTTATTCGACCAGTGGCGATGTTCAACGAGCAGCGACGATATATTCATCTTCAATTCACGGTCGGAGTAATTAGACTGTGTAATACATTCGAGGATTCTAAACATCAACTTAAATAGTGTACAGTTGTCAGCAGACAATGAGAAGAAACATCGCAGTGGAACAATGAGTGGATGAGATGTGATTAGTGCTCTGGACATTGTGCGAATGGTTAAGTGTGTGCGTGTATTATAGGTGCATGCATTACGTGACTGAGTAGAGCGTAGGTTTGTGTACGTCTGTGTCTTTTGTTTGTCGTGCGAATGGGAAAATCAAATCATTAAAATCGAACCAAAAAATCCAACAATTTCGTGTGATATTTAACCTTCCTCCCTGGTGTGACAGTGGGCGAGAGAATCATCTCCTTTCCTAGATCCGCCCGTAACGTGTGTGACAACAGGCTGACAACGAAGGAACAAGTCGCAATTCCGCAAAGGCCATCGCTCCGACGTTGCTAGTGTGCCTTTTTTAACTCGGAAGGATCAGCACTGTTCGGCATCTGCTGACTGTTGGTGTTACCAAAATACTTGTTACCTCAATTGTGCAGTCCCGCAATGGATATTGCAATTTGTTTTTTCTTCTTCTTCTTGGTGTTCCGCGAAATCTTCTTGACCAAATCTAGAGTCATAAAATGCGCTGCTCGTTTCATTGTTGTTGCGTACCGAAGTACAATTATAAGCTGATTTGCATTGGCTGCCAGTTTTTCTTCCAAATAACACATCAGCAATACATTTCAGGACAACACACAGAACAAAAAGTTGGAAGTAATTTATGTAGAGTCTGGCTGGCTTTAGACTCGGCTATTTAGCCACTACCCTCAATAGATCATGGAGATGACAGTAACCGCTGACCTGTATCACAGATTCTGAAATTATGACAATTAATCTATGTTCGGTCCAGACGCCTTGCCAGGTCAAACTAATGAACATCTACCATGATGGACAGCGTGAATTTTAACAGTAATAAATAGGCATCCAATTCTGAGTGGGGTGCGATTAAAGTATGCTTAGGAGGTTTAAATAGATCATGTTCAAATTTTCAGAGCTCGTCGACTGAGCCATTGTGTTCAATACTAAAGGAACATTTAAATAACACAAGTCCATCATGGTGATCATCTTTTTAAATTGGAATTGCTGAAAATCTTCCGCGTTCAAAAGACGAGGCAATTATCCAGTAGGTAAAGGCCAATATCGGGCCAAAGTCGGCTGCCGTTGGCCCGCGCACGGCTGTGAGCGGGTCAACGGCGGCCGACGTCGAACCGATGTCCTTTTACGCACTGGATAACCTTTGCTCGAATATTAAAACCTTTCATTCCTACATCAACGCACACAGCATGATATACACACAAAATTAAATAATTGAACAAAACACTAAAAAAGCTCACTCTCAAATACAAATCAATCAATAATCAATTGGGATGGGATGGGATGGGATGGGATGGGATGGGATGGGGTGGGGTGGGGGTGGGGGTGTGGGTGGGGGTGGGGTGTGGGTGGGGGTGGGGGTGTGGGGGTGGGTGGGGGGGTGTGGATGGGGATGGGATGGGATGGAATGGAATGGAATGGGGGGGGGGTGTGGATGGGGATGGGATGGAATGGAATGGATCGTCCGTCCGTCCGTCCGTCCGTCCGTCAAGCAAGCAAGCAACCAATCAATAAAACCCACAACCAACCAATCGTCAATCAATCAGTCAATCAATCAATCAATCAATCAATCAATCACTCAATCAATCAATCAATCAATCAATCAATCAATCAATCAATCAATCAATCCAGCAGCTATTTAAAAAAAAAACCAATCAACCAACCAACCAACCAACCAATCAAGCCAGCAAGTATCAATCAATCAATCAATTAATCAATCAATCAATCAATAATAGGTTATATTTAAAATGTGGACTATATACTTACTCGTGAGCAAAAACAGAATGCATTGAATGAACAACACGTACAGACGACACACACCCATATCCAAGCGCTGAATCCGGCGAGTGAAGAATATTTCTTCCTTTTTGTTGAATAGTTTTATCTAAAAGCACCTGCTGTGGGAACCCTCTCGAGTTAGACTCATTGAAAGAGGCTTTCAGATCTATATAACACAGGAACAAAGAAACAACCTCGAGTTAGGACCTCTTAATGAGGCAAACAGCTGATGACAGACGACCTAACTCGCATTTTTCCCTCGACTTATGCTCAGCTGTAAATAAATAATATTTTCGGGGGAGAGGCTTACAGCTGCTATCAATTAGCCCCGTCGCCACCGAGGCAAAAACGTTAACACGATCCAATTGCAAGAGACATAGATCCTCATGAGCCTCCACGACTGCGGGGGCTCATGAAGATCTATGCTTTTGTTTTGAGACCAATTTGTATCCATGTTTCTTGGGCGGTGTTGACTTTTGGTCGTTGATTAAACCAAGATTTCAAAAACTAAAGTGTACGAACAGAGAAGGGGTTAAGATTCCTAACTCGTGTAAATTTCCTCGATCTGTGTATAAAATGCATATCGAGATAGTGATGGTTGTTAAAACCAACCATGGGAAGTCCGTTTGCGGTAATTTTGTCTCGCGTTTTTCCTCTAATTAACAACGTTTCAATAAATAAAAGAAAATGGCTTCAAAATCGACGGTTTAGTAGTAGTAGTTCAGTAGTTCATGGAGATGACCCACTTAACCCTTTGCGTGTCGGTAGCGGTTAACTTATTCCTGTCGGAATCATCGCGACCAAAGCCACTACCGACACGCAAAGGGTTACACGTTGAAATATATACCATTGTCACGACCCCGCTTCGGGGCGCGAACTATGAGCGCTAACACTCGAGACACACCCAACCCACACTAACACAAACCTAACACAAACACCAGAGGAACAATGACGATGAAATTTATTACATGTAACCCTAACAATCAGCCAACTCAATCCTAACCACGCACTCACGCATCACATTCACACTCACACACGTCCAAACTCCCCACCCCGAATATCCGTTACACAATACCAAAAAAACCCAAAATATATAATAAACTAAATGTCCCCAAAATACAAAAGGTTGAGAAAACTAATATATAACCAAACATCTCTAATAGAATACGAAAACATTTGTAATTAAACTAATATATAATAACGATTATCCTTAATAATACAACCGAAAACAGACAAAAAAGCTTACGGCACAAGCCTCTGAACCCCGACGGAAGCACAAGCGTCAAGCGCAAACGCCAGTTAGACCAACGCCTTTGCTTCCGCGAAGAGTCCCTTACAGCACGTGGCTCTTTAAGTAATACAGTATCACAATTAGCACAATATCAAATATACGATCAACCAAATATGCTTTCTAACACACAAATGAAGATCGAGAAAGATGAATATAATCCGTAAGCTACTGAATCTCCCCAGCGGGATCACGAACGACAAGTTCGAATCAAACTAATCCCTTCGCAAACTAGACATTCACAGCACAAGGCTCCTTTAACTAACAATGTTTCGACCAACACAAAGTCGACTATATAATGGAACTAGCGTCCTCAATACAATACAGCCGAAAGTTAAGCAAACTTAATCAGTCAAAAGTCACTAGACCTTCTCCCCGGAAGCACAACCGCTAAGCTCGACTCAGCTCGGCGCTCTTGCTTCCGCGATAAGGCAGGCTGCTTTAAATAATACAATATCTCAAAATGTCACTGTCACAAAGCTCCTCTCACAATATAGTCACTACGAGGAGATGAAATAATTCTCACGATCTTCACAACACTATAAATATACGAAACTTCACTTAAACAGGTTAGAAATAACTACATGGGACGACCCGAAGTGAATAAACACGAGGCGTGCCGCGACACTCGCAACAGCACCCAGGTCCGGCGTCGTAGCCCACAAGGCGGAGTGACACAGTCAGCATCCACTCTCGGTACCACAGCACGGTGGCAGACTTAGCTGGTTAGTTCTGACCATTGGATTAGGATGCACTAAAACACAGTTGCAAAGATACACATAAATAACTAACAAAATAAACAAAATAATCACATCACCCTTCCCGCATCATTAACTGCCGTCTTTTATATTCCCTTCACCTCTCTCCCGCAACAATAAATTCAACCTTAACAGAATACATATTTACACGTCACCCGGTGACTCACTTCCGAATTCATCCTCCGACGCTAAATAGTGAAATGGACTTAGTCGCCTGCTAAGCGTTAAATCTCAATAACTAATCCACCGCTAGATACCCTAGAAACTACAACATACAACAGACGGCATTCACTTCTACATTCTATTCTTACACTTGCCCCCCCCCCCCCCCCCCCCCCCCCGATATACACTAGCCAAAATAATAATAATAACAGAACAAGCAAACACAAACAAACCCCCTGGGCAAATGGCCACTGAAGAATTGTTGCGTGCACTTACTGCCATCCGTGAACGCGCCCCGGCTAGGACGAAGACACACAAGGACAATAAAAGCCAGGGGTTAAGTTGTCGCAGCTCTTCTTTCTCGTCTTAGGACACCAACTCCCGGGCTCCACCAGGGCCGTCTAGTAGGGCCGTCACAGAGCGACGACACTGCTACTTGAGGCTGGCGGTGAATGGAAAATCACGCCCGCACAACCCGCCCCCCCCCCCCCCCCCCTCAGAGACTACGTTGAAAAGACGACTGTTCTCGTTCGCAGCTAGAATGAGACTGACTAGTAATTTCGTTATCGTACGTGTTGCAAAAGGCGCTCAGTAAATCGAGCGGTGAAAGTTCACGTGAAACAAGCACCACCCAATAGCGTTCAGACTGAGCGATCCCGTGTGTTACGCCGACCCGCAAACTTTCGCACGGCAGCAAATACTCGTGTACAGGCCAAATACCCCACCTAAACTACCCATACGTCCAGTGACTATCTAAAACCTGTCACCCCTCTAAACTTACTCCCCTACAAAAATAGACGAAAAAAAAAAAGAAACCCGTGTCCTGACAACCATAGTTAGGACTCAGTGACCACTGTCCTGCATCCCTGAAGTAGAAACTATGAGAGGCTAGGCACGAATCAGACAGACACATTGAAAGACCAGACCATTGAGCTTCCAGCATGGAGAGCGAGAATTTTACAGGGATACAGTTACCAGTGTTTTGGTGTAGGACATGATCAGGGTACCTTTTAGCAAGTTTCCATAGATTCTGTTCAAATATTCTCAACACTAAAGGACATTTTTTTTAAAGAATAGGTCCATGTTTTGTTGTGGTTTTGTTGTTGTTGTTGTTGTTGTTGTCTTCCGTCTCGAAATATTCTACTTTCGAAACAAATTATCAGATTTTCGAGGCAAACATTGCTCAAATGGGGTATAATATAAGTTATTGGTAGCAGAGGTTTGTTACACGGATCCTTGTAGGCCTGAGATCAAAGGAACCATTTGCACCTCTAAGGCCAAAGGCCTGAGCGGTACAATGGTTCCTTTGACCTCCCGGACGCCTACAAGGATCCGTTTAGCAAGCCCCTGCTACCAATAACGTATTTGTTTTTATTCATCCACAATTAACAATTTTTCATAAAAGAAACCCAAAAGAAATCGGCCGACATGGATCACGCCTCACATGACTGACATAAAAATATACATTTATACATAATAGACTTATGACGTATTTTAAAATATTTAATGACGTTGCCGTCTCAAGTGGTGTGTCTGTTGTTTCGAACACCACCAATTAACTCTGTACTTTAGAACGTTTTGGTGCTCTTTTATAGAACAACACTGGCATCCAAGACGGTCAGAAAGAGGGTACAAAAAGTCCGCCATTAGTCACTACAAGGGTTTTTTGTATCTCGGTCGCATGGTACGGTTTGAGCTAAGAAGATTGGTCGTGTGACGTAGGGATGAAAACAATATAAGTTACTGGTAGCAGGGGTTTTCTACACGGATCCTTGTAGGCCTGAGTGAAATGAAAGGAACCATTGTACCCCGAAGGCCAAAAGCCTGAGGGTACAATGATTCCTTTGACATCCCAAATGCCTACAAGGGTCCGTTTAGCCAGCCCCTGCTACCAATAACGTATTTGTTTTCATTCCTCCACTATTTTCGTAAAAGAAATCAAGAAGACATCTTCCGACCTGGATCACGCCAGACATGACTGACGTCAAACAAAAATATACATTTATACATAATAGACGTATAACGTAATTTAAAATATTTCATGAGGTTGGTGTCTCCAGTGCTGATTTTGCTTGTTGTTTCGAACAACACTATGTAACTTTTTTTATTTTAGAACGTTTTGGTGATCTTTTATAGAACAAAACTCGCATCCAAGATGCGTCACAAAGAGGGCTACAAGAAGTCCGCCATTTGTCGCTACAAGGGTTTTGTAGCTCAGTCGTGTGGTACAGTTTGCGCTAAAGGTATTGGTCGTGTGACGTAGGGATAAAAACAATAGACGTTATCCCCAAATAGGTCAGGGTATATTACGCGTATTACGGATATTGTAGTTCAGTCAGCGGAGACATAATTTATATATACTCGTGAGACTCTACATCCGTCAAAGAGCGCATTAGAATCATACCTATTGCTAGCAAGGAGTAACCTGATAAACATCCCCAGTTTGAGGTACTCATCCACAGCTAAACCTTTGGGTGTCGGTAGCGGTTTTAGTCGTGCTGATTCAAACAGGAATCATCGCGACTAAAACCGTTACCGACACCCAAAGGGTTAACTGCGCCGGCTACAGTTGTTTGCTCCCCGTGTTAGGGGCAGCTATACATTCGATCAAGCAATACGTTCCATGTGTTTCTGCTCGGGCGCTCCCTCTATAAGTGGACGGAATCTTATTTATTAATAACTTAATTTCTTGTTTGCCGGAAATGTATGTGGCTATAACTCATTTTGCCCGAGATACGAAATACCCACATTTGTAGTTATCTTCTCAGTACTGCAATACAATGCAGGAGACAGATCGACCATGACAGTTAAAGGGTGGTGGCATAATAGCTTGGCGCCTATAGGCGCCAAATATAGGCGCCAAGGTATTCTGCCACCAGCCTTGAACTATCATGGTCGAGCCATATCTTGCTGTGGTGTGTCAGGCAGAAAAAGATAAAGCGATCTCCTCCATGCCGGGCTTTGCTTGATAAAATTTGCGGACATAACGGGCTCTCATTTTTGTCTTACCTAAACTAAGACTGTTCTGCCCTCGTTTTTACATAGGCGCCAAGCTATTATGGCACCACTCTTGAACTATCAATCTCGATCTGTCTCTAGAATTGTAATACAGTCATGCAGAGGGCAACTTCAAAATTTCGGATTTCGGTCCTGGGGTAGAATATGTTAAGAATGCGAATAACATGTTGTTTTTATAAAGGACATTATTGACAAATAAAACATCCCCCAAAAGTTCCCAATCAGCTCAAACAGTGTGTTTCCGATGATTCTAATTTTACGCACGTGTGAACACTGCGATATGCACACGTTTGACTTCCTGGCGACACGGATTATTCAACGAGAGAATAACGATGTTTCGTTTGCAAGGAACAACTCCCAGCAACGAACGAGAGCAAAATCAGCGTGCGCCAACAGCATAGACAGCACTTCAAACATCTCCAAGAGGCATAGATCCTCATGAGCCCGGAGGTGTTTGGAGTTTTGGATCTATGCCACTTGGAGATGTTCGGAGTGTTATCATTGGTTATGGTTACTCGCCGTGGTTTTGTCCGCGTTCGTTCTTGAGAAATCGTTCGTTGCAAACAAAACGTAACTATTGTTTAAACTTTACCTATAGTACATACAGAAGAGGCAGCGGTTCATGAGCATCTATGCCTCTTGCTTGTTTTATTCACAGCGCTAGACCATCGGCATAAAGGACGTAGAAATTTATAAAGATTATCTTGGCGTGATTAGTTCTTCTTATCAAGCTTGCTATTCTAAAGACAGGGGCGGTCCGTGGCGCAGTGGTTAAGGCGCCTGCCACCAATGCCAAAGGTGCGAGGTTCGAAAACGGGTTCCGGCGTCGGACTTTTCTATTCTGGTAAGTGTCACCGTTAATTCGGGCGGACCGTCGGGGGTTCTTTCTCCGGGTACTCCGGTTCTTCCACCCCCACCCACCCCCTCACCCCCCACACTTTGGTACCGGTTTCAGGCCACTTTACAAATTTCAAATACAAGCGATCAAAAATCTCTGTAACTTCAGTAGCTGAACTGGCCCTTCGTCTGTCTTGTACTGTGTTTGTCTTAAATGGCGTAAATCTGTTACGTGAGTGTGCTTGTTGGGTTTCAATTCGCGGCGCTTTGAGTCGATTCGCCCCAAAATTGAGAAAAAGCGCCTATATAATAACGGTATTATTATTATTATTATTATTATTATTATGCGCACATGGTGCATCATGTGCACTAACACGTATCAGAAAACCTTGTGATTCACACACTGTCTCCTCAATCTTGTTCATGCAAACAGTCGTGACAACATCTTCCTTTGTTGGGAATGATACAGCACTAGCACACGCGTTATAGTTCTGTCTAGGGGGTATTTTCAAATTACTTGTATGCGCTAGTGAAACCCTTAACCCCTTCCCTGCCACTGCATGCACATTTTTGTTATTTTTTTTTCTTTTTCTTTCTGAAATCTGTGCTCATTCAACGACCAAAAGGCAAACAAGTCCAAGAGACATGGATACGAATTGGTCGCAGCAAGAGGCATAGATCCTCATGATCCCCCGCAGTCACGGGGCTCATGAGGATCTATGTCTCTTGCAGTTGCATCCTGTTCATTTTTTCGCGGTAGTGAAGGGGTTAATTGGACGAAAAGCCAATAATTTAGTTCCTAATTTTAAAAGACTAGCACATAACGTTTCTAAAGATCCATGTTTGATGAAGAGAAACATTAGACATACGAAAGACAATGTAAGAATAATAAAGTGATTATAGAAAGCGCGTGGCTGTGGCTAACGTCTTTTTCTAGCACATGTTTGGTCGATAAAAACGTCACTAAAAGGTGCTCATTAATACTTATAAAACAATCATTAGTTGCTCATTTACCAGAGGAAAAGTACTGCAATCCCTGGACACAATAATATTCTTTTGGGCACAGTTGGGGATGCATTTAAATAAACCCATTCAGCTCTGACTCACTACAGCAGGAAATGGGTCGACCATGATAATTCAAAGGTAGTGTCAGATTAGCTTGGCGCCTATCGGCGCCAAGCTAATCTGGCACTACCCTTGAATTATTATGGCCGATTCATCTCCTGCAACAGGTGCATAGCCGTTAGATGACGCCTCCCCCCAAAAAATTGGGGAAAATATGTGCGTCGGGCTGAATGATTTAAATACGCGTCCTTTCCGACCAGCGGTATCGTTAGTAGCAATGAAGGGGTTAACGATACACCCTAAAGATTGCACCGATAGATAGATCGACTAAACAACAGGCTGATCTGGCACTTACTTTGAACGTTCATGGCCGATCTCATCTCCCACAGGTGACAAGCAGTCGAGTCGCGAAGTTATCATTCAATTCGTGTTCATCTTTCATGTTGTTCGCATTTCTGGACCCAGCACTCCGGTGATCACACACCGAACCAAGAGGATTGCGTGTGTGGTTACTTTCAGTTACACATGTAGGCAATTGCCACACTCCGTCTCCGTTTCGCATTCATTCATTCGACCATTCATTCATTCATTCATTCATTCATTCATTCATTCAGTCATCCGTCCCGTCCGTCCGTCCCGTCCCATTTCATTCCCATTTAATTCCCATCCATTTCATTCCCATCCATTTCATTCATTCATTCATTCATTCATTCATTCATTCATTCATTCATAAATTTTCTTTCTCTTTATTGATTTATTTATTGATTGATTTTGTTGTCCTCTATTTATTTGTAATCTATTTATTTGTATTTATTTATTTACTTGTTAATAATTTATTTTTATTTATTTATTTACTTATGGATAATTTATTTATTTATTTATTATTTACTTATTTATTTTTGGTGGGCACTGTTCCACAGTACTTTTTACGACGATTAGTCTCTTGTTTTGTTTTTTTAATTATGAAAGTGTATATTGAAAGGCCGGTGAAACACTGTGGAATGAACCATACGCCAGAACGGCCTGGTGTCACTTTGCTGTGGCAGCCTATACAACTACAGATTGCAAAAACCAGAGCAAATTAAACTCCTCCAAAAGTTCTTAACCTACTCAAGAATCATAGAGATAAATGAAGCTAGTAAGATGCAGACAATTTCCTAAGATCGCGCATCTGCGCGGGCTCATGAAATTCTCTGTCTCTTACAGAAATCTTTTACGCCATCTTGACCATGGGTCGATATGTCGTAGGGTCTGTCGGGAGCGTGACGCCGTTCTCTTGGGTGACAAAGGCTGTTTCTCATTAAATAACTTGCTAATACATGCTTATTTATACATACAATACAATACAATACAATACAATACAATACAATACAATTCAATACAATACAATACAATACAATACAATACAACTTTATTGTCTGTTCCGAGTCAAAGCACGATAGAAATTTGCCTTTTGGCTCGCCATTAAAACAAGACAATTTACTTTCAGATTCAACTGCATCAGACCATCAGACAAACATTTCCTGCTTATCTAGAGTGTATACACCCTTAACCCTTATCATTCTGAATACACCATTGTGTGAAATAAGGTTGACTAAAATACTTCAAGGGTAGTGCCAGAATAGCTTGGCGCCTCTAGGCACCAAGCTATTCTGGCACCACCCTTGAACTAAAGCCATTGGTCTATATCCTTATCTGTAAGTACTATAATATAGCTTGCATATGGCAGTGTACAAATTTGAAGCTTTTAGCTTCCGTATGATATAGGTTAACTCTTTGAGCCCGCGTAGGTGATATGAGCACGTAAGAACCCCCCCCCCCCCTCCCCCCCCTCCCCCCCCTCCCCCCCTCTTCATGATGGTAAATATGGTCAAAGGGAAACAACTTCTGTTATTCGATTTATAAACCATTTGTCTATAAGAAGTTACTTTCCTTGTTTAGACAGGTTCAGCCGATTGCTTTTGTTTTCGAATTTACATGAGCAACTAAAGGTCTTTTCAAGCGGTTTCTATTATGAAAATGGCGGCAAAAAGTCTGGATACAATTTGTTAGTGTATTGCATAAAAATATTTCGGTAAATTCTTTTTAATTTGGGTACATAAAACTTACATCATTAGAAAGTTGAAATAATGAAGTTTTTTTTTTTTTACTAATATGTGTAGCAATCTTGTGTGCATGAAAAAACTGAAGAAAAAAAATTAAAAAAAATTACAATACCCCCAAAATGTGCGTCTCCAAACAGTTAAAGGGGTCTGCTCCATGGTGGGCTTTGCTTGCTCAAATGTGCCGATACGACGTGTTCGCAGGTAAAAGATTTGAGTAGCTATATACGTAATACATGTTTACTACTACCCAGTGTGTGTAACGAAAGAACTCTTCTACGTTCAAAGGACAGGTAGAGCAGAAAATTAGTTCATTTAACTCATTCTACCCCATCACCGAAATCCCCAAATTTTGCCGTTGTCTTCTCAAGACTGCATTGCAGTGCAGGCCACAGATCGACCATGATAGTTCAAGGGTGGTGCCAGAATAGCTTGGCGCCCATAGGCGCCAAGCTATTCTGGCATCACCCTTGAACTATCATGGTGGATCCTTATCTTCCTGTTGTGTGTCTGGGGTAGAATGAGTTTAAGGACATTCAAACTGAGAAGTCAAATTATCCCTTTTGTCCAGCTCCGGCTATTGTAAGACATACTGTGAACATTTATAACTGACGGCATTGTTTTCTGCGAGCATGAAGTGGGCCGCTTCGACCCATTTACACATAGCGCATAAAAGCTTCTGTCCTATAAGTCATGACAACTTTATCACCAAAAAAATGTTAAATCACTAAAGGAAGATAACTCAAAATTGAAGCCAAAAAGAGGGAGAGAATCTCATGAGCAAGCGCAGATGCGCGGGCTCATGAGTTTCTCTGCCTCTTTTCTGGGTAGCATTTTAAATCCAGGCAGTGAAAGGTTTACAGAGACCTACGCCAGTCAGTAAAGGCGCATATCTCCTTAATAAATGTTCTTAGTATGTGTCACAATAATGCTGGGCCAAAAAGGCAAACTTAAATTATGAAGTTTGAATGTCGTAAAATGAGGGACTTTTCTGCTCTTTCTTTCTCCTTGGACGCGGGAGAATACCTTCCGTTACGCTAAAAAGGTAGTGGAACAACTCTGATACGTGTGTCTACTCACATGGATTTTCAAATGATGGGTAGAAAAATCTCAGTTGTGACAAGACAACATTGATAACCTGAAATGTCGATGACTTCAGCAAATTTAGCCGGCTCTAGGGCAGATCGCTTTAAAATTGAGAATTCGTCGTGATCTAAATTATTCGCTTGCAGGAGACGATGACAGGCTTACTTCATTCGTGTAAGGGTGTGACTTGTCTATAAATGCAATACTGACTAATATAACGACGAGCAACAGAAATGCGGCATCATTTTAATCATCCGAAAACACGGTAAAAGTGTTTTTATAACTCTGATGACGTCTCCTCAATGCCCAAAAGGCCATCTGGCCGATGTTGGCCACCATGTGCCCGCGCACGGCTGTGCGCGGGTCAACGGGGCCGACGTCGGCCGGACGGCCTTTGCGCACTGGGTCATTTCCTTTGCTCGTGCATCTTCAGACATATGTGAACATTGCGATATGCTCAAGTTCGAACTTCCTTGCGACAGGGATTTAATCCACCACAGAGTTATACTGTACAAAAGTACAAGACTTTTTCTCAATCTTTTGTTTAACTCATTCGAGACGTGCCGCCTCCGGATAAGCGGCTTATACCGCGTATCCGGATGCGACACGTCACGAATGAGTTAACCCCGTCTCTGCCAGTGATCGCGAATTTCGCGCCTGAAAACCAGTGCACACTGATCCATGTCATGTTAGCGTGAAAAACAGGCATGGAAACGGGATCAAAACTTGGCATGAACAACATAGGGCTAACAAGAGACATACATCATCATGAGCCGACCCCCCTCCCCTTTCCCACGGACTGCGGGGGCTCATGAGGGTTTAAGTCTCTTGCAGATGGGTTGCGTTCGCCTTGACCCTGCAGTTAACGGGTTAAAAATGAATATATACTTCGAAGCAACTATATCCAGTGTTAGACTTCAATTGATTTAACGAGGTAAATCAGACAGAAATCGAAGATAAGAATTGAATTGAATTGAACTGAACTGAATTGAATTGAACTGAATTGAATTGAACTGAATTGAATTGAACTGCACTAAACTGAAATGAATTATAATAATTATAACTATAAGCGCACACTCACAACACGCGCACGCATGTGCACGTATTTGACAATGACTCACCTACCACAAATTAATACATTACGACAGTCAGCTTGGGATGGAGAGTGTGATGGCGTTATAGTGCTAGAACTGTTGAAGAAATGAGTTTTGAGGGTGGACTGGAAGGAGGGTTCAAGATAGATGGACAGCAGGCAGAGAAAGAGCGGGCGCCGAAGTTGCTGAGTTTGGTGCGGGCGATGTGGAGGCTGAGAGGGTCGGAGGCAGAGCGGAGGGAGCGGGAGGGAGTGTAGGGGTAAAGTAAGTTGAAGAGATAGGCAGGAGCGTAGTTGTTAAGGGATTTGTAGCAGAGAGTCAGAGTCTTGTATTGAATGCGTTGGGGGATGGGGAGCCAGTGAAGGAGTTTGAGCAGGGGAGTGATGTGGTCGGATGTCTTCTTTCTGAGGACGAGACGGGCAGCATTGTTCTGGACGCGCTGGAGATTGAAAGTGGTGGAGTGAGGAAGGCCGGAAAGGAGAGAGTTGCAATAGTCGATGCAAGATATGAGAGAGACAGCAAATTTGGTGGCAGCTTCGGTGGTCAGGTATTTTCTTATCTGACTGATGCGACGGAGGTGGAAATAGCATGCCCGGGCCGTGGCAGAGACAAAGCTGGCCATGGAGAGAGAGGAATCGAGGATAACGCCGAGGTTCTTGGCCGAGTCAGAGAGGGAAATGGGGGTGCTGTCGAGTTGAAGATGGAAAGAGGGAGGGAGCTGGGAAAGTTTCTGGCGAGTGCCTACCAGCATGGCTTCCGTTTTGTCGTCATTCACTTTAAGTTTGTTTGCTGTCATCCAGTTTTTCACGTCTTCGTAGCAGTCAGAGGTGCGAGTCAGGAGTGACTGAGTGTTGTCGGGTTTGTCTTTGTCAGCGTAGAGGTGGTGGTGTATGTGATAGGACTGGATGATGATGATGGACAAAGGAGACGTGTAGAGTGTGAAAAGGACCGGACCCAGGACGGACCCCTGTGGAACTCCGCAGGAGAGCCTGGCTGGGTGAGAGGAGACGCCGTCAATGGTGACGGACTGCTGTCTGTGGGAGAGGTAGGAGAGAATCTAGGAGTGAGCAGAGTCAGTGATGCCAAAGGAATGGTAAAGGCGGTGGAGGAGGATAGAGTGATCTATAGTGTCAAAGGCGGCAGAGAGATCGAGTAGCGTAAGAAGGGAAATGTTGCCCGAGTCGGTAGAGAGGAGCAGATCGTTCAGGATATGTAGGAGGGCTGTTTCAGTGCTGTGATGTCTGCGATAGGCAGACTGGAAGGGACTGAGGATATTGTTGTCGGCGAGGTGAAGGTTGAGCTGGTTGAGGAAAACCGTCTCAAGAAGACAGAAAAGTAAGATTGGAGACTGGGCGATAGTTCTTGACCTCGTTTGGATCGAGGGTGTGTTTTTTGAAGAGAAGACGGACGATGGCGGACTTGAAGACTTCGGGGACAGCCATGTTCACAGAGTTTGGATTTTGTCAGAGAAATTGGTGGAAAAGGCGAACGGGAGTTCTTCCTTGCTGTGTGTGTTGGGGAGAGCTAGAGGAGAGTCTTTAGAGGTGCCTAGGAGTGTGTTCATAGTAGCGTAGATGGTTTTGGAAAAAGTGGATTCCAGGATTTTGTTTTGAAGGTGTTTACGTTTGGCATCTGGGATCATTCTGCAGACTTGGGATCTGGCGGTTTGGAAGATCTGTCTGTAAACGGTGGGGTCGGATGAGCGCCAGCGGCGTTCCGCTAGACGGCGCTCTCGCGTGGGTTTAGCTATGTCGTCAGTGAGCCAAGGGGAGGGGAGTAGGTCGGGCATGGAGCATGTGGTGGCAGGGGCATGGGTGTCTAGGAGTTTTCGAAGGGAGGAATCGAAGTGGAATGCAAGATCAGGAGTGGAGGGCGGGGTCGAAGAGAAGGTCGACAGCTTCGTCGAAGAAGCTCTCTCGGTTGACAGATTTTAGTTTGCGGCGAGAGACAAAGAGCTTGTTTTTTTCGGGGGAGGAAGATTGAGGGAGACGAGAATAGCGAGATGGTCAGAGGGGAGTACAGGGGAGATGTCAGAGTCGAGAAAGAGTTGATCGGAGATGCGGGTGATGATCCAGTCGAGGGTGGGGCCGAGACGGTCGGTGGGTTTAGTGATGTGTTGTGTAAGATTGTCGTTTGAGAGTCACGTGCAAAGGTGTTTTGTGTCGGGGTGGTCAGGTTTGTCGAAGTGGAAGTTGAAGTCGCCAAGAAGGGCGTGTTTTCCGAGTCATGTGCTTTCAAGGAGGAGGTCGAACTCGGTGAGGAACATGGAGTTTGTGAGTTTGTTTTGAGAGCTTGAGGGGGGGGGGGGGGGCGATAGATACATGAGAAGATGAGAGACTGGCCAGGGAGTGTTGCTGCGGCCTCGACAGATTCAAAGGAGGGATGAGCAAAAGGGAGAGACTGAGAGAAGGAAAGGTGAGCAGAAAGACAGTTCCTGTAGATGATGGCAATGCCACCCCCTTCTGGTAGCGCGCGGGAAGGAAACCAGGCGGTAGCCACTCGGAGTGACGCTGGCGATGATGGGTTCATCGCCAGCTGGGCGGAGCCAATTTCAGTACTCACGACAGCATCTAGGTCATTGTCTAGAATGAAATCTAAAATCACGTCGGCTTTGTCATCTTTGCAGACAGACTGTACATTGAACAGACACAGTTTCAGGTTGGATGAGGCAGAAGAAGAAGAGGGAGAAGAAACGGACGAAGAATAGGACAAAGGAGGAGGATGGGGGAAGGGGGGAAAGAGGAGGGAGGGGAGAAGGAAAAGGTGAGGATGGAATAACCGGACAAAAAAGAGGATGTGGGGGGAGAGGAGGGGGGAGCTGGGAGGGGAGTAGGAAAGAATGAGGAAGAGGGAGGGGGAGGGTGACGGGGAGAAGGAATGGGGAGGAGGAGACGAGGAGGAAAAAGCAGGCGAAGAAGGAGGGGGTGTGGGGAGGTAGAAGTAAGTAAGTATAGATTGCTTTACGTCCCGCAAGCGACAAAGGCCTTCTCAGGACGTGCCTGCGCCAAATGAAGAAAAGAACTGCAAAAAGCGCAGACAGGAGGGAGAATTTCAAAAGAAAAATACAGATGAATGGACCAGAAAGACAGATTGATTGATTGTACATTGCTTAACGTCCCGACAGCAACAAGGCTTTCTCAGGACGTGCCTGCACCGCTTGTGAAAAAAAACAACAGAATATGGAATGTATGTCGCCAGCCGGTCCAATACGTTAAATAAACCTACGACACGGGGCCTAAATAAAGCTAAGACCATTTAGCAACATACATCCAATATCAAGAGCTACAGGCAGCGCAGACAGTAGGGAGAGTTTAAAAAAGGAAAATACAGGTGAATGGACCAAGGGTAGACAGAAACACATGCCCCAGAATAGAAGGGAAAACCCACCCTGTGGGGTTGACCAGGGTGACCCTGGGAACTAAAGAGTAGTCAACCCCACCCAAGTCCCAAAGGGCAGACCCGGGTGGGGTCCAGAAAGACAGAAATACAAACCCCCAAACGATGGGGAGGTAGAGGGAGAGGAGAGCGAAGAAGGAGGGGGTTGAGGAGTAGAGGGAGAGGTGGATGGGGAAGAGAGCAGAAGAAATGGGAGAAGAAGGAAAGGAGGAGGAGTGGGGAGACAAGGATGAAGATGTGGGGGGGGGGGGGAGGAAGAAGGGGTGGAGGAGTATTGGAAAAGAAGAAGAAGTGTGTGTTTGTGTGTGTGGTGGTGAATCGCGCCTTCTGCTTGTTTCTCCCCTGCGGGCGCTCTTTCGCGATCGGATGCCGTGTAAGGAGCTGCGACACTATCGGCCGCACCGGCCGCGCAGTTGGTGGCAAGGCGACGTAAAGATAGCAGTTGTTGGCGTGTGTATCTGATGAGCATGATAGGAGAGGGTGCGAAATGGAGGACAGGAGAAAATGTGCAGTAGTGTGTGTGTGTGTGTGTGTGTGTGTGTGTGTGTGTGTGTGTGTGTGTGTGTGTGTGTGCGTGCGTGTGTATATGTATGTGTGTGTGTGTGTGTGTGCGTGTGTGTGTGCGTGTGTATATGTGTGTGCGTGTGTGTGCGTGTGCGTGTGTGTGTGTGTGTGTGTGTGTGTGTGTGTGTGTGTGTGTGTGTGTGGTAGGAGAGCGGCGCTGATGATACACAATACCAACACTGAAAGAAAAAATGGATATGGGGAAAAAAGTAACAAGCAACAAACAATCCCAGTCAGACGGCGGCGAAATCAGACGAAGACGCCAAAGTGGGGACGGGGGAGAAAATTTTGAGGCAGGACACATAAAACCAAACAGGACGGCAAGAACTCGAACAACAACACAGCAACAGAAGCAACAGCGGGTGACACAAACTCACACAAGAAACACTTCACGCACTAGCGAGCAGCACAACAACAGGGCGGAGGAGGGTCCCGCTCTGCTGAGCAGTGACCCGCACTGCGGAAAAGCCAAGATGGCGACGTGAACAAAGTTGAAACGACAAAACTCTATTCAGTACGATACCACTCGAACAGCAACCAGATCCGAGGAAAAACAAGCATACAATCCTAATCAGCGCACTCATATATGACACTTAGCAGACTTTCAGCACACGAAAACACAGTACATCTAACGAAAAACCACTTAAATGAGATGGAGAAGCACCTTTGTGGAGCTGGGTGTCATCGACATACTTGTGAAATTCACAGGCATGTCGGGTGATGACGTCACAGAGGGATTGGGTGTACAGGATGAAAAGGCCGGGCCCAAGGTCGGATCCTTAGGGGACACCGTATCTTAGCGTGAGGAGCAGCTTTTCTGATTTATTGACAACAACCTTCTGAGTACACCCACGCAGATTTGGTCCACTTTCTATTCTGGTATCGGGAAATTGATATTCACATATTTACTTGTTTTTTCTATACTAAAGAGCAAAAAAATATGCGACAATTTGGGAATTAACACTTTAGTGTTTCCGATAATTCCAAAATTGTAGCATTTCCTTTCTTCGTTAGTATAGATACAGTAGTGAGGTTTCGTGTGCAACAAACGTCTCCTAACAACGAACGAAAGCGAAGTCATGGCCGAAAACAAGCGTGTACCAGAAGCATAGACAACACTCCAAACACCTCTAAGAAGCATAGATTCTCATGAGCCCCCTGGTAGACAAGCACTGACAACACTCCGAACATCCCCAGAGGCAGAGATCCTCATGAGCCCGGCGGTCGCCGGGGTCATGAGGATCTATGCCTCTTGGAGGTGTTCGGAGTCCTGTCTATACTTCTAGTAGACAACAGTACTCAAACCAAGGGGAATCACAGCGCTGGACAGACAACAGTTAGATCCCCTGCCCCCGCCTATCAGGCACCCAATCGCCAGCCCACAGAGAAATACGCAGGTATAGAATAAGACAATCATTTCCATTCCTATAAGAATGGATCAGGTCTCTTATATAACCCATGTCTTTCTCCGGAACTTAGGAAGTAGGCAGGAGAAACATACATACACAAACATGAAGGTGCGCTACTATATGTGGTCGGGTAAATACCCTGATTTCCCACAGTAGATGCACAGAACATTACACAACAATGTAACGATACAAATTTTGCCTCGAGTTATACATGATACTCACAAACCAGATAGGTGAGGCTAGCGCTGGCAGAATTGTCAGTACTCAAACCAAGGGGAATCACAGCGCTGGACAGACAACAGTTAGATCCCCTGCCCCCGCCTATTAGTAGACAACAGTTATCCGCCGTGACTTCGCTCTTCATTGTGAGGAGTCGTTCGGTGTAAACGTAACCTTCACTCATTACTCTGCTCTGTTACAAACACCTCCGCTGTATGTACAACACACTGTATTTAGAGCTGCCTCTAGACAATTAGACGAACTCCAAAAATCAGAGGTCATTCAAAACTAGCACTGGTTTCACGCAAACATTGGATTCGGTGTCCGGACAAACATGCGATATCGCATGTTTGACCGAGTTTTTAACACGCTGAGTTTTGACAACTTCTGATTTCGAAACAATTTTGATAAATATTGATATTTATAAATGCGCAAGTTATGACCGTTTTCTAGCATTTTTGTCCAAAGAAAAAAAATGTTAGAAATTCAGTATATTAAAAAAAATTGTATACAAATTATATGAAGCCGCGACTTTGTATTCATAGTACATTCCTTGTTCCCACTTTCCTTGTTGTCCGCCTACGTCATGTTAACCCCTTTATTGCCAGTAGACGCAAATTGTGTTTTTGTAATCATTGTAAATTCAACGTCAAAGAACTTAAGACATAAGACATAAGACATTTATTCACCAAGTAAAACGTTACAAGGATTTTTGTGTGACATGGCGACAGTAAAATACATCCTCACTTGCTGCACATGCATTCATCATGTCATACACTCAGTTGGCGATCGTCCTGTATACAGCACTAAGAAAGATAAACACAATATTATCCTCCTATGTCACAATCACGTTGTTTCATGGATGGTGGTGAACTGAGGACAGCTTCTGGAAAGAAACTGCATCTGAATCGAGAGGTTCTGGCTTTCAAAGCACGAAACCGCCGGCCAGAGGGCAGAAGCTCGAAGAGATGATTGGCTGGGTGTGACAGATCGCGAACGATCTTTCCTGCCTTCCGTTCCATACGCGTTTTGAAAATGAAATGGAGGCGACAGATGGAAAGTCGCAACCAGCTATTTGGGAGGCAGTCTTAACAATGTGCTCGAGCTGGTTCTTTTCTGTCGCGGTTGTGCTGCCATACTAGACAGTGATAGAGAAGCACAAGGTGCTCTCTATCACCGCGCGGTAGAACTGTGCCATGATTCCTCTGGACATACCGAGTTTCCGCAGCTGTCTCAGAAAGTGGAGACGTTGTTGGCACTTTTTCACATAGGCCGTAGTGTTATTGTCCCAACTCAGATCGCTCGAGATTATGGAGCCGAGAAATTTGAACGAGTCGACTTGTTCTACGATTTCCCCATTCATGACAGGGGCAGTATCGGGACTTTGATTTGACGAAAGTCAATCACCACCTCCTTTGTCTTTGAGACATTCAGTTCCAGGTCATTTTCCGAGCACCAGTCGACCATTCTCCAAACCTCGTCTCGTCCGGCATAGTGATTTCAGCAACTGCCGGGACTCATGAGGATCTATACCTCTTGCAGTTCGGTGATATTCTGGAAAGGGGCATAGTTAATTGCTTTCGTTGTCTGCTTTGACCTTTGCTTCAAGAATAAAGTACTTCATATCCCCATCTGGTTCACTTTTCTCATTTTCTCCTTTTTCCAGTATGAAATACTACACGTCTTGAGTGACTTGGTCGTCCCGAGCAGTTTGCGAATTCGCACCGACTCCGGACGCTTGTCGCAGAGAAGTGTACTGCGTTTCTTGCGGCGACGGGTTGCTTTCCCTGTCGCAGGGATCCAGATGCGAGTAATCAGACGGTTCACAAATCTTTGTAACATCACCAAGACGCTGATGCTCAGCGTCTTGTCGATGTTGCAAGGATTTGCGAGGAGTTTGTTCAAGTGTGTCGTTTGCTCCAATCACGGCAGCTGTTTTTGCTTCCAAGACAAAGTAATGCGGAGTGAAGCAGATTTCCACGCGATGACGCTTCTCTTCACCCCCATCGGGCGTGCAGCCACTGGTACTGTTTACAGTACCGGTGGTTGCATGCACCATGGGGTTAACAGCGTCTGACGATAGCGCTATGGTTTCGTTCTGACTGTCGTCTG
Organism: Semisulcospira habei; assembly: GCA_036245525.1. Taxonomy (NCBI): domain Eukaryota; kingdom Metazoa; phylum Mollusca; class Gastropoda; family Semisulcospiridae; genus Semisulcospira; species Semisulcospira habei. The sequence goes on along the minus strand of BTPG01000001.1, from coordinate 155,337,065 downwards.
CTGGAAGACTTGGTGCAAGAGAATAGCCGCTCTTTGCCAAGGCTTCAGCTGGAGAGTTGTCATCTTTGGATGCAGGCGTAGGTGGCAGTTTTCTGCATGTGATGTCATCAAGTTTGTGGTACACAGCTTCGTCCGCGTCAGCATTTGCTGCCATCAGCCCGCTGTCGCGGTACCTCAGTGCCACCCTGTTTCTGTTGGAAGCAGCAGCTTCTATGTGTTCGTCCGCACCCTGGTAAAGAATATTTTGAGACACAGTTTAACCCCTTCCCTGCCACAGTATGTGCACTGTACGCATATTTTTGTTTCTGAAATCTTGGTTTATTAAACGACCAGAAGCCGACACCGTCCAAGAAACATGAATACAAGAGGTATAGATCCTCATGAGCCCCCTCAGTCGCGGGGATTATGCGGATCTTTGTCTTTTAGCAGTTGGATCATGTTCACAGTTTTCTCGGCAGATATAACGAAACATTCAAACAAAACAATAAAATCCATTTATTGATATGAGTGATCGTCCCACATTTTATGCCAAGTATTGTTTTCGTGCTGGTAATTATAGTTGCCATAATGAAGGAGGCAGGAGATTTCACTGTGTTCAAATGTTTGTCCTGAGCTGAGTACTTTCCCTTGGTATGTGTTATCGGTATCTATAGGCCGCTTGACATCGGAGCGCACGTTTTTCCCAAAAATCTTGGCAAAAAAAAAACACTTTTCTGTACCACTTTAAGAACAAATATTATTAAATGACAATTGACTTAATAAGGAATATTTTATTGAACACCTATGGTTTGTCAATTTTGCTGTACAGTCGAAAATAATTGGTGAAAAGACCAGAACAATCCATTATCATTACTTTGATAGAGCCCCGGCATATTTCAATATCGAGGTCAAGCATGCAGACTTCATGTATGCTTGCACTGTTTCAGGTTTGAAAACTTAGCCAATTCACGTGAAAATGGATCTTTCTTATTCTTAATATATCTGGGGCACATTTAGGGATGTAAAATCAGTCATTTCATGAAAACAATCCGAATGTTTACGACTGTTCAGCAAAACTGACACATTGTTCGAGTTTATTAAAAGTTCATCGTATTAGGTCAACTGTCACTGAATGATATTTGTTCTAATATTGCTACAGAAAAGTGATTCTTTGTGGGAATATTTGCGAAAAACGTTGTGCGCTCCGATGTCAAACGGCGTATATCTACCAGCGTTTGCCTGGCCTTTTCGGTGTCTAAGTATAACCATAGCCAAAAGCAACAGTTGCAATAGGGCTCGGGAAGCTGACGTCATCACGCTAGTTGTGACGGCCATCTTGCGAGGATACACTACTCATTCGCTCATCGGGAAATCGCTGTCAGGACAATGTCCTGAAGTGCTATAGGCAATAACAGCAAGTCTTGCCATCACCGTAGGAAACCGCTAACAATAACCTGTTTTTGTTTGTTTCCAAAGAGGAAGAAACATTAAGAAAAACGTGGTGAAACACTAATTCGCTACTATCTGAAGTCTATCGCCAGGCTAGCGTGTCAATATGACGGCGCGGCAGCCGACGCTCATAGGCAAAGCGGGGAACTTCCTGAGCCCTATAACAGAACACTGACCGACATCTAAACGCTCTTACGTCAGTGTTTAGGTGACACAGAGAATCTCACTCTGAAAATGTGTACCCCCTCCGTTACCTATAGACGCAGGTTGTATTTGAGTTGAAATCGTTATAAATTCAATATCAAAGATCTCCGATTTTATACTATGTATACAAAGTGGTTCATAATGAGGCACAGATCCTCATGAGCCACTGCAACTGTGGGGGCCCATGAATATCTATACCTCTTGCAGCTTGGTGGTGTTCTACTTTTCTCGACAGTCGAGGATTAACTCATACAGTCTCGACACACCATAGCAAGATATGGCTCGACCATGATAGTTCAAGGGTGGTGCCAAAATAGCTCGGCGCCTTTGGGCGCCAAGGATTCTGGCACCACACTTGAACTATCATGGTCGATCTGTCTCCTTAATCGTAAACGCAGTCCTCAGAGGACAACTCCAAAATGTGGGTATTTCGTACCTGGGACACTGAGATAAACAAATAAGCTATAAATATGCGGTATCATACATTGTGTGATAAGACGTTTCCTCTTCAAGGTGCGAGGAAGGAGGTTGTATGAAACGTGTTCTCAGGATTTTCTGTTCAGTGTACATTATTACTTTTGTAAAGACAGAAGAGATGGTGTACACTGATTCATATCGTCAAAGCACGTTTCTCAACTAAATCCCATGCACAGGTAGTTAATTCTTACATCTGGCACAAAGGCCACGTTGGCGAATCCCAGCCTACTGGAGAGAGTTGTCTCTTTTTCGGTCTTTGCCTTTGCCCTTACAGAATAAAGCAGGAAAAAAAAAAATAATAATAATAATAATAATAATAATAATAATAATAATAATAATAATAATAATAATGATGATAATAATCTCTTGGCTTGACTTCGCGAACGAAGATTTTATAGCAGTTGCCCACATCGTCTGCAGGCTTGTTCGTGGCTGCGGAGGCCAATCCGGGACAGGCAGGTTCGACCGCAGTGGCTGCAGGGGGAGGTATGGCCAGGGTTTTGAGTTGCGGCATCTCTGTTTTTTCTCCTGAGCCGCTTGTCCTTAAGGCTAGCTCTGTGAGAGTCCTCAAAGGAGACAGCTGCCTTGTAAATGGTGGAGCGCCAGGTGTCACGGTCCACAGCAAGCGAAGACCACTGGTGGTGATCGATTTGGCAGGCACTAAGTGACTTCTTGAGACAGTCTTTGTATCTCTTCTTTGGTGCCCCTCTGTCACGGTGTCCAGTAGCAAGCTCGCCGAACAGGGTGATCTTTGGTAGGCGATGATCATCCATCCTGGAGACATACCCCGCCCAGCGGAGCTGTGTCCGCAGCAGCAAAGCCTCGATGCTCACAGTTTCAGCCTGTTCAAGGACCTCGACGTTGGTGACATAGTCACTCCAGTGAATGCCCAGGATGGTGCGCAGGCAGCGCTGGTGGAAGCGTTCGAGGAGTCGTAGTTGGCTGCGGTAGAAGGCCCAGGACTCGGAACCATACAGCAGGGTGGTGAGGACCACAGCTCTGTACACGCTGATCTTGGTGCCTGTTTTCAGCTGTTGATTGTGCCACACCCGCTTGAAAAGTCGCCCGAAAGCGCTGTTCGCTTTTGCCAGCCTGCTGTCAAGCTCCTTGTCCAGCTTGGCGTCCGACGTGATAATGCAGCCAAGGTAAGTAAACTGGTGCACTGACTTTAGTTCAGACTCGCCAATGGTGATGTGAGGAGGGCGATACGCTGTCTTGGGTGCCGGCTGATGGAGGACCTCTGTCTTTTTCAGACTGACCTCGAGTCCAAAGAGCTGGGCAGCGTCTGCGAAGCAGGACGTGATGCGCTGCAGGGCTCTCTCTGTGTGTGCAACGAGGGCAGCGTCATCAGCAAAAAGCAGCTCACGAATCAGTTGGTCTAGGGTTTTCGTGTGGGCCTGCAGTCGTCTGAGGTTGAACAGGCTGCCATCGAGACGATACCTGATGTACACTGCATCGTCATCATCGAGGTCCACTGTGGCCTGCTTCAACATCATGCTAAAAAAGATGGTGAAGAGGGTCGGTGCCAGCACGCAGCCCTGCTTTACGCCGTTGAGAATAGGGAATGGTTCTGAGAGGTCATTGTTGAGTCTGACCTGGCCTTGCTGGTCCTCATGTAGCTGGACAATCATGCTGAGGAACTTTGGGGGACAACCAAGCAGCCAAATAATAATAATAATAATAATAATAATAATAATAAATATAATATAATAATAATGACAACAAAAACAAAGACAACAGCAACAACAACAATAATAATGATAATAATATACGAAATTCAACATGTTGAGAGAAAAGAAACAACTAAGATTTATATGCAACACCTTTTTTTTCGCGAAATCAGTCTGGGAAAAGATTCGAATGCCAAAATGAATAAGGCACGGGATTAATTAAGCTTTTATCAACAGCAACACAATTCTGCTTAGGTAGCTATATGTATAAACATCTAAGGGATTGCAAAATCAAACTGGCTCAGCTTCGGCATGAAAGCATTCAAACGGGCGCTATTTTTTGCAAACTGAAACATTCCGGAAATCAAAAGTAGATCAGAACTCCACGTGTTTCGACGAAAAATAAGTGGGTTAAAACTCGGGCAAACATGCATGTTTATCCGGGCTGTTAACCCGCTCAGTGCCAGGTGACGCAGACAGTGTTTCTGCAATCTTTGTTAATTCAACACCAAGAAACTTAGCTGTCCCAGGAACATGGACTCAAAGTGGTGTCAGAAAGAGGGGGCTCATGAGGATCTGTACCTCTTGCATTTGGGTGGTTGTTCAAACTTTCTCGGCACTGAGCGGGTTAAATATGTGGGACTCAAGAATGTCTTTCCATTAGTCATTGATCCGACCACCATTTTTCTATACTATATTTTTGCTCACTGAAGAAAAAAATAGGTTATGAAAATGTGGTATTTCCTAGCAGTCTGTTACGTATACCGTAAATTCACTATGCTTAGAGAACAAACAGTGCACGTCGGAAACCTGGATAAATAATTGTACGAGTGTTCTTACCTCCCTTTAGCTGATCTTCTGCTCCTCCGCCTGAGGAAAAAGACAACAGCCGTCGTCGCTCCGAGGGTAACAATGCCCAGGACAGCCCCCAGCAAAGCCAGCATAATGATATGATCAGGGGGAAGGTTTTCTGCAAGCAAAGATTTAACGCAAAAAAAAGTGTCCTTTAACATAATTGTATTTGCAGCCACCGGTACCGTTTATAGTACCGATGTCTGTATTCACAAGAGGTTAGTGTGCTACGATAGATAAATATAAATCAATTTGCTAGTGATATACCGTCGAGCAAAAGACGTGCGACATTTTTAAAATCATCGAAACTTTAGTGTTTCCGATGATTCAAAAAATGACGCATTTCTATTGCTCGTCAGTGTACTACGGCAGACCCAGTGCCAGTCATAGGTTTGTATTTGCAGCCACCAGCACAGATTATAGTACCGATGTTATAGCTCAAAGTGGTTAATGCGATACGATAGATATTCAAAAATTTGCTAGTGATATTCTCACGATCAAAAACAAGGCGACCTTTTTATCAGTGTTTCCGATGATTCCAAAAATGTCGCATTTCTTTTGCTCGTCAGTATACTATTGCCAAGACAGTCAGAGGCTCTAAAACTCATGATGCAAACTATGCATGCACTGCTATCTGATTGTTGCTAATTATATATGTAGTATGTCGTGATTGTCGTTAAGTATGCATGTTGTATAACGTCCTGTAACTCGTAATATTTGAAGGATAAAAGGCTAAAATATAAACGTATTTATCTCTGGACATAGCGACTCGAAACTGCATCCAAAATAACCTGCAAAACAGAACGAAACGGACCGAAAAATGTACAATCACGCGTTAACCACAGTGATTCCATCAACCAGACTGACAGCGGAAGCCACTTTTGATGCTCATGATACACAGATTATTATGAGCGTTCCGCGCTCTTTGACTATGGATCAAAACATTTGCAGAAGGAACAGACGCGAGGTCTGTCTAGGAATGATAGTATACGAATACTCCACGTCTATGTTTTATACAAACTTTCTGTTACGATTGTGGTTGTGTTGTCCTGTGAGAGCATACATGTGTTAATCGTAGGAAACGATCCGATATTTATTTGAGCTATCATGGTTACGAATCACGTACATTTCCAGTAAGATTTTCTTCCGTTCGCATGTAGAGCAGATTTCGCTTTGTTATGTTACGCTAAGTTTAGTCCAGAACGTTCTAGAAAGGTCGCACTGTCTAGTGACCTTGTATGTGTGACGTTGGTGAATATGGAACATTTCGCTACATTGTATAATCATGGTTGTTTACTGTGCGCGTGAAGCCGTCAGCCGTTTTCTTGTGTGTTATGAAGGCTCGTGGTTGTTCTCAAAGTTTCCGACTACTTTGTGAACTGCCTACCATACTTTTGTGAGATGTCATTTTACCAAGGATTTGGAGCTGAAGTGAGCAGCCAAATTTGTGTAACCTATTGTAGTTTTCTAGAAAGTTCGTTTTTCTGTTAATATTTTTGAGTTCCGGTTACGTAGATTATTTTGTTTGGTTGCGTTGTATGATTTTCCTAGATTATTATAGAAATTGGTGCACTATAAAAGATTGGTGTTAGGAAAACACGTTCGTACATTGTCTTGCATTTGTCAGTTGTAGAGACACACAGTTATCGTAGGTACGTGGCCCGTATAGGGTGTACATTGTGAGAGATTCAGCGTAACAGTGTGGTGTACGTTGTGGAGAGACTTTGTGTCGGCTGTGTGGATATTTGCAGAAGAGACTTTGTATCAGTGTTGGTGCATTTGGAACTGCATTGTTTGGAGATCGCATCGCTGAATTAAAATATTGTTGGAACTGTTACTCCAGTATTGTCTACATCCTTAAGCCAGGTGTGACGGATTGCAGCTGAATGAAGTTTATTTAAAAGAACCTTAGGTGCATGCGTCTGGTGTGTTTATCATACAACGACTACAACTCCACCACGTAACATATTGGCACCTCCGACGGGACTTCTTCAGTTGGTTCAGTGGAAAGGGTAGCAGGAGAAAACAGCCAGCAGTGAAACGCAGAGATGGCGACATCGGAGATGGAGACATTCCTGAAAATTGGAAAGGAATGTGGACTCGAAGGAGCTCAACTCCTCGAGTTCGTAAAGGAGAGATAAAGAGAAAAGAGACTCAAAGAAGAAAAGAGACTGGAGAAAGAAGAAAAGAGACGAGAGAGAGAAGAAAAGGAGAGACTGGAGAGAGAGGAGAAAGAAGAAAAGAGACGAGAGAAAGAAGAAAAAGAGAGATTGGAGAGAGAAGAAAGGCCTAAAGAACGTGAAATCAGGAAACTCGAAATCCAAGCAGAAGAGGCAGCGTCAACACGAAATTCATCTGAAACAGATGGAGATAGAGGTACAGAGCCAGAGGGTTTCTGAAGCAACAGCATTAGCCAGCAGATAGCAATAGCCCGTGCGCCAAAGCTACCACCTTTCACAGAAAATTCAGATAAGATGGACGCTTACCTAGACCGATTCGAGCGCTTCGCAAGCAGTAATAACTGGAAACAAGAGACTTGGGCTATCAAACTGAGTGCACTTCTAACTGGCAAAGCGCTTGAATTTTACACCCGTTTACCAAGAGAAGAAGCCGAAGATTATACACAGTTGAAGGCCGCCTTGCTGAGACAGTACGACTTCACTGAAGAGGGTTACAGGCGACGATTTCGGAACTGCAAGCCTGAAGAAGGAGAAACACCTGGCCTATTCATTGAGAGAATCAGAAGTTACCTGGAGAAATGGATAGAACTGGCTGGTTTAAACAACGAGTACCAGGACCTGTGTGACCTCATCATCTAAGAACAAGCCTTCAACGCATGTTCAAAGGACCTGGCCGCCCACCTCAGGGAGCAAAAGGACCAGTCCCAGAAGGCCTTGGCCGACTTCGCTCAAAGATAACTTGACGCCCACAACATGAAGTTCGGGTCCAGTAAGCCGCAGCGTGTCTATGCACCAGCCGAGGAAATCCACAATGTCAGAGACACTCCGAAATACAAGCCGGTGGAGAACCTGACATGTTTTCTCTGTGGAAAGAAAGGCCACAAGGCGATACGGTGTCCTTCTAAAGATGTTCCCCGAAGCGACAACATCAGAAGATCCAACCAAGATCGCGGGATAGCAGGCAGAGGCAATAACACGTCTCAACACAGAGCTAGAGCCGCCGCTGTATTAGCAAATGATGTGACGTCATCCAATGACTTTGAATCTTGAGAAAGGCAGGCGACACCGGAGCTGATTGAATCTTTCAGAAAGAATGGACGCATCCCAGTAGGAGATGGGGCTACATTCTTACCAGTCTCAAACATCGCGCTGCCTGAGAATGAAGTGCCGAATATGCCGGTGGTGTCAGGATTCGTCGGCGACACACCAGTGAGAGCGCTGAGAGATACGGGTTGTAACTGTGTCATCGTGAGAGACGACTTAGTAGCTGAAGACCAGAAGCTACATGAGTGGACAACCCTCGTTTTGGCCGATGGAAGTGGGAGAGTCACCACACTTGCCAATGTCAGTGTCGACACTCCGTACCTGAGGGGAGAGGTGAAGGCGTTGTGCGTGACAACCCCTGTCTACGATCTTATCATCGGAAACATTGATGGTGCCAGAAATGGTACTTTGGTATCAGTTTCAGCCCACTTAATCAAATTTCAACTTTGGTATCAGTTTCAGTCCACTTAATCAAATTTCAAATGCAAACGATTTTGAATTTCCAAAATTTCAGTAGCTCGCTTGAGCTTGCCCTTAGCACCACGTGAATGTTCTGTGTTTATGTACAGTGTGTCAGTGAATGCGCGTGATTCACGTGAGCGTGCATGTTGGGTTCAGTTCGCGGCGGCGCTTTGAGCCGATTTTCAATTGGGATAAAGCGCCTAATTAATGTGCTTATTATTATTATTATTATTGTAAATGCAGACGATCCAGATCCAGAGTGGAGACCTGAAACATGTGCTGTTACCACGAGGTCAAGCAAAGAGGAGTCACCAGACCATCCCTCTAAAAGTGGCGGACAACACGGAAGCAGCTGTGGTGAATAAGGACAGGCTGATGGAGCTACAAAGAGCCGACCCCACGCTTGACAAGTTCTGAGGTCAAACCGAGCCCGTGACGCAAAAGGGAAAAGAGATAACCTTCGAGACCAGAAAAGATATCCTGTACCGGATATTCGACAGCAATGGAGATAAACCTGTGCGTCAAGTAGTAGTTCCTGAACCTTTGAGAATGCAAGTGATGAAATTGGCCCATGATTCCATATTGGGAGGACACTTGGGAATCAACAGGACCCTCGATAGAATCCGAGCCGTCTTCTGCTGGCCTGATATGGGAGGCGACGTCACCCGATTCTGCAGGTCGTGCGACATATGCCAGAAGACAATTTCCAAGGGAAAGGAGCCCAAGGTTCCTCTAGAGAAAATGCCACTGATCGATATGCCTTTCAAACGCGTAGCTGTAGACCTGGTGGGGCCAATATCCCCTCCAAGTGAAGATGGTCATCGCTACATTTTGACCCTTGTGGACTACGCTACATGTTATCCTGAGGCCATACCATTGAAGAAGATCGACACTCCAACTGTGGCAGAGGCGCTCGTCGATATGTTCAGCCGTTTAGGGATTCCAGAGGAGATCCTGAGTGACCTGGGAACTCAGTTCGTCTCCGACTGCATGGAGGAAGTCAACCGGCTATTGAGCATCCGACACCTTACTACCACCCCTTATCACCCCATGTGTAATGGGCTGGTTGAAAAGTTTAATTGAACATTGAAGGCTATGCTGAAGAAACTGTGTGCGGAGCAGCCAAGGTTGTGGCATAGATATATCAATGCCTTGCTCTTCGCATACCGTGAAGTTCCTCATGATTCCACAGGGTTTTCCCCTTTTGAAATACCGTATGGCAGGACTGTAAAGGGGCCCATGCACATCCTGAAGGAGCTGTGGACCAAGGATATCGACGCGCCTGAGGTGAAGATCAGCTACCAGTACGTCTTCGACCTGAGAGAGAAGCTAGAAGATACCCTCAGGATGGCTCGAGAAGAACTGGGGAAGGCGCAGAACAAAGGGAAGCATTACTATGATCGTAAGGCGAAACCTCGACGATTCCAGCCAGGTGACCAAGTATTGGTTCTTCTTCCTACCGACAACAACAAACTCCTGATGCAGTGGAAGGGACCCTACGTTGTCGACACGGTGGTTGGCATCAACGACTACAGAGTCAAGGTCAACAACAAGGTGAAGAGTTACCATGCTAATCTGCTGAAGAAGTATATTGAGAGAGGTCGTAAAGACAAAACACAACTGGCGGCATCGGTGTGTCTTGCTGATGACGAAAGACTAGACGACGAAAACCTGTTTGACCTTAACGAACTTCGCCACAAGGAGGATGTAGAAGATATCCAGTTCGGTTAGAATCTGACCCAGACTCAACGAGAAGAACTGCGCGTCCTGACTCAAGAGTTCAAGCATCGGTTTACACCTGACCCAGGGACAACAGACACCATCCAGCACGAGGTTAACCTGACGTCAAACGAGCCAGTTTGGAGCAAACCTTGTCGTCTTCCTTATAATACGAGGGAAGAATTGAAAAAGGATATCAAGGAAATGCTGAGTCTGAAAGTCATCAGAGAGTCCAAGTCACCATATGCGTCCCCAGTGGTCATCGTGAAGAAACCAGATGGATCCAACCGAGTGTGTGTGGACTACCGCAGACTCAATAAACTAACAATCTTTGATCCAAAGCCTATGCCCACAGCGGAGGAACTGTTCCAGAAGGTCAGTGGAGACCGATTTTTCTTCAAAATTGACCTAAGCAAAGGGTATTGGCAAATCAAGGTTGTAGTGAGTGAGTGAGTGAGTATAGATTGCTTTACGTCCCGCAAGCGACAAAGGCCTTCTCAGGACGTGCCTGCGCTAAATGAAGAAAAGACCTGCAAGAAGCGCAGACAGGAGGGATAATTTCAAAAGAAAAATACAGATGAATGGACCAGAAAGACAGAAATACAAACCCCCAAAAGAGTAGAACTCACCTTGCAGGTGACTCTAGGAACTAAAAAGTAGACAACCCCACCAAGGTCCCTTAGGGCAGACCCGGTGGGGGCAAGGTTGCAGAAAAAGATATCCCCAAGACAGCGTTTGTTACACCCGATGGTCATTGGGAGTTCATGAAGATGCCTTTTGTTATAGTGAACAGTGGTGCCACATTGAAGAGAGGACTGAGAAAGATTCTAGAAGACATGCAGAATGTGGTCTTTTATTGGGATGACATTTTGATCCATACCAAAACTTGGGGGGATCACCTCAAAACCCTCCGAGAACTGTTCCAAAGACTGTCAGATGCAAATTTCACAATCCGTCCAAGCAAGTGTATTCTTGGGGCCGACAACATAGACTTCATTGGACACAAATTGAGCGAAGGTTTAAAGGGGCTACACGACGCCAACGTGCAGAAGATCAGGGATGCCCCGCGACCTACGACCAAGACGCAAGTTCGCTCATTTATTGGCTTGGCGAACTACTATCGGGAGTTCATACTAAACTTTGCGGCAGTCACAGCACCCCTAACTGATTTGCTGAGGAAAGGACAGCCTAACGTAGTGAAGTGGGAGGAGGCCCAAGAACGAGCATTCCAGGCAGTTCGAGACATCCTAACCGAGAAGCCTGTTCTACACCTCCCTGACCCGTTGAAAACGTTCTTCCTGAGAACAGACGCCTCCAACGAAGGAGTTAGTGCAGTCTTGATGCAAGAAGATAATGGAAAACTCCACCCAGTGAGCTACGCCAGCAAAATGTTAACCAGAGCTGAGAGAAACTACTCAACCATCGAGAAGGAGTGCCTAGCCAACATCTGGGGAGTAAGGCGATTTGAATTGTACCTTCTGGGTGTGTGGCATTTGTTCTCCAAACAGACCATCAGCCCTTAAACTATCTAAACTCTGCAAAGTTTACAAATTCTCGAATTATGAGATGGGCGATGTTCTTGCAGAATTTTGACGTTAAACTACAGTCTATCAATAGTTCGCAGAGTTTGAATGAGCATTTCTGTGTCCAGAATAATTTGAAGAAACATTTAGGTGTCCATGACAGAGTAAAGGGACATGTTTTTGCTCAGGACTGTTTAAAAGAAACTGTGAGACGATCATTTTGATTTCATTTTGATGTGAAATTTTTATTATTTATGCTTTTGTGTAGGTTTACACAGCCACAACCGTATTTTGGAGGTTTGAGAAGAATTTTTTATGAAATTTCATTCTAAAGAGGGGGGTAATGTTACGATTGTGGTTGTATTGTCCTGTGAGAGCATACATGTGTTAATCGTAGGAAACGATCCGATATTTATTTGAGCTATCATGGTTACGAATCACGCACCTTTTCAGTAAGATTTTCTTTTGTTCGCATGTAGAGCAGATTTCGCTTTGTTATGTTACGCTAAGTTTAGTCCAGAACGTTCTAGAAAGGTCGCACTGTCTAGTGACATTGTATGTGTGACATTGGTGAATAGGGAACATTTCGCTACATTGTATAATCATAGTTGTTTACTGTGCGCGTGAAGCCGTCAGCCGTTTTCTTGTGTGTTATGAAGGCTCGTGGTTGTTCTCGAAGTTTCCGACTACTTTGTGAACTGCCTGCCATACCTTTGTGAGATGTCATTTTACCAAGGATTTGGAGCTGAAGTGAGCAGCCAAATTTGTGTAGCCTATTATAGTTTTCTAGAAAGTGCGTTTTTCTATTAATATTTTTGAGTTCCGGTTACGTAGATTATTTGGATTGGTTGCGTTGTATGATTTTCCTAGATTATTATAGAAATTGGTGCACTATAAAAGATTGGTGTTAGAAAAACACGTTCGTACATTGTCTTGCATTTGTCAGTTGTAGAGACACACAGTTATCGTAGGTACGTGGCCCGTATAGGGTGTACATTGTGAGAGATTCAGCGCAACAGTGTGGTGTACGTTGTAGAGAGACTTTGTGTCGGCTGTGTGGATATTTGCAGAAGAGACTTTGTATCAGTGTTGGTGCATTTGGAACTGCATTGTGTGGAGATCGCATCGCTGAATTAAAATATTGTTGGAACTGTTACTCCAGTATTGTCTACATCCTTAAGCCACGTGTGACGGATTGCAGCTGAATGAAGTTTATTTAAAAGAACCTTACGTGCGTGCATCTGGTGTGTTTATCATACTACGACTACAACTCCACCACGTAACACTTTCACAACCGCAAAATAGCGATTATATAGGTTAAAGCCATCTTTTGAACAGGAGCGACGCAATTATTTTCATAAATAGTGCACAACAACTCCTACTCAACAATTGAATCAAAAAAGTTAAATTCCTAACAAATGTCAACTTTGCACAACAAAACAACAACAACAACAAAATAGGATCAACTTTAACTTGCAACATTTATAACAACAAAGTTTTTACGAAACTATTTTGATTCAGTATCTATAAACCGAAATCTACATTACAATGCAAACGTGACGTCTTTTCACTTGTTACTAACAGCTCGCTTTCTTGTGGAATTTCAGTACGTAAACTTATTACTTACTAATCTTCTTATTGGATTTTTATTTTTCAGAAGGAGAAACGAGTGTATTTTCGGATTGTGCGTGGCCTTTCTACGTGTAGGAAGTGAGCTTTAGCCATCCAAATATGGAATATGTGTTTTTTGGAGAACAAAACTCTAGTTTGCGAACAGGCTACATGTTTATCATAATATCCCAGAAAGCTTAGCGGGTAGAACAAGGTCATATGGTGTGGGGGTGTTTCCTACGTAAAATTGGTCTTGAAAGATTCTATACATCTATAGAACCTTCCAAGGCAACTTTTACATAGAAAACACCCCACACTATATTTTTATAGCCTTAACGCTTACCGTTCCTCTCTCGGTGACTATGGATCAAACACTTTACAGAAGTGACAGCCGCTCGGTCTGTCTAGAAATGATAGCATACTTTTGTGCAATAATAGTAATTACAACAGATTCCATCGGAATGCTATGATCGCCTATACACGGTACACAGCTGGCTTAATGTGCATATAATTTTTTTTTTTTCAATTTTTTAAAAACCGTTTCAGTTTGAAACCCCCCCCCCCCCCACCCCAAAAAAAAAAAAAAAAAAAAAAAAAAAAAAGGCATGGTGAACCTACTCCCGTTGTGCTTTCCAGCGGGTTTATCTGCATGACTTTCACTAGTTGTCCCAGCAACACTACTCCTGAAACAATAAAATGTACACTGTAAGATACCTCTAGCATATATATAATATATATATATATATATATATATATATATATATATATATATATATATATATATATATATATATATATATATATATATATATAATATATATATATATATATATATATATGACGTAATTTTTCATTATTAAATTCTGACAATGCTGTGCTAATGCCACACCTCATAAATCTTTATGGATGCAATCCGCGCTGTGCTAGCGGTGCTACCAGTAAATTCTGGAGGCGACTTCTAGTACATGCCTTGTGTTTGCAATTTCAGGTTACGCCATATGCCTACCTGAAGAAGCCCCCCCCCCTCCCCCTCCCCCTCCCCCTCCCCCTCCCCCTCCCCCCTCCCCCCCCGCCCCCCCCCCTTTGGGGCAAAACCAGTTGTAGGCGGCAAAAACTTTAAATCTACTCAGCAGGTGCAATTTCTGTTTGGGAATATTTTCTAGCATCTCCCCTCGGTGGGGGGGGGGGGGAGGAGGGGGGGTGGGGGAGAACACTGGATATTCTCCAGTGGATGGCAGGGCGCCTGGGGGTAGTCCCTATTACTTTATGAAGTAGGTGTTCAGTGGAAGGCTTAAACAATCTAATAAGTGATGCAGTCACAAAAAGGGCAGCTGATGTCCTGATGACACAATGCGAGTTTACCAGCCTGGAATTCCATAGCATTAGCACAGCATTCTCAGAATATAATGAAAAATTACGCCCCTTGGAGCTACGTACTCTGAGTGCATTTTTGGGCTTTAGGCGACACCTTTGTTATAAGTAAAGAACAAATTGTACCACAAAATTGCCAAGGTGTTGCCTTTTCAAAATGTCTTCTTCCACTGCAGCACCTCATAAGGCTTCAGGGATGCAATCCGCGCTGTGCTAGCGGTGCTACCAGTAAATTCTGGAGGCACCATCCTGCACATAGCCTGTTCGAGCCCTTGCCATCTGGCTTACGCTTTAGATCCATAAAGGCCAAAACCACACGTTTTCAGAAGAGCTTTTGTCCCTTGGCTATTCAGGCCCTGTCTAATGTGGCTGTGATATGATTTCATTCAGCAGATTGACTCAAAGTCCCTTTAGAATTACATATAGCCTATCTTATTTGTTCATATATGTTCGATTAAACCTCTTCTTAAACAGGATATACAGAGATATGAATTTAGCTAATCTGTTTTCGCTGCGGCTCACTTGGCGGTCTTTGTTGTCATATGTTTATTATGCTATAGATTTATTTTATTTCACTTGCGTGTGCACACTTAGTAGAATGACTGCTATACATATGTGTGTTTTGTTATTTTAGAGTCTGCTTCATTATGATGTATGTATGTTTTATGTGTTGATGTTCATATGGACGGTCGTCAGTTATGCCGCAAAAAAATCCTAATGTTTATGCATATGGCAATAAAGTTTATCTTATCTTATCTTATGTTATTTTAGTACATGCGTTGTGTTTGCAATTTCAGGTTACTGATTGATTGATTGATTGTACATTGCTTAACGTCCCGACAGCAACAAGGCTTTCTCAGGACATGCCTGCACTGCGTGTGAAAAAAAAAACCCAGAATATTGAACATATTTTGCCAGCCGGTCCAATACGTTAAATAAACCTACGCCATGGGGCCTAAATAAAGCCGAGACCATTTAGCAACACACATCCAATATCAAGAGCTACAGGCTGTGCAGACAGTTGGGAGAGTTTTAAAAAGACAAATACAGGTGAATGGACCAAGGGTAGACAGAAACACATGCCCCAGAATAGAGGGAAAAAACCCACCCTGTGGGGCTGACCAGGGTGACCCTGGGAACTAAAAAGTAGTTAACCCCACCCAAGTCCCCCAGGGCAGACCTGGGTGGGGGCAATTTCAGGTTACGCCGTATGCCTACCTGAAGAGCCCCCCTTTGGGGTGAAACCGGTCGTAGGCGGCAAAAACTTTAAATCTACTCAGCAGGTCCAATATCTGTTTGGGAATATTTTCTAGCATCCCCCCCTCGGGGGGAACACTGGATATTCTCCAGCGGATGGCGGGGCGCCTGGGGGTAGTCCCTATTACTTTATGTAGTAGGTGTTCAGTGGAAGGCTCAAAAGATCTAATAAGCGATGCAGTCACAAAAAGGGCAGCTGATGTCTTGATGACACAATGCACGCTTACCAGCCTGGAATTCCATGGCATTAGCACAGCATTCTTAGAATTAAATTTTAATATTTAAACCCCGCTTCCGGGGCGCGAGCTATGAGCGCTACCGCTCGAGATGCACCCAACCCACACCAACACAAACCTAACACAAACACCAGAGAACAATGACGACCACATTTATTAAATAAAACCCTAACAACCAACTATTCACACTCAATCCTAACCACGCACTCACGCGTCACATTCACACACACATACGTCCCAATTCCCCAAACCAATTAACCACTATACACATACAAAACAACAAAATATATATTAAACTAAATATCCCTAATAAAATACAACCGAACAATATATAAATAAAACTACTATCCTTACCACAACGAAACTGAAAAGCTTAAACCCAAAAGCCACCGGACCCTCGACGGAAGCACAAGGGTCAGGCGCTAACGCCAGTACACCCACGCCTTTGCTTCCGCAAAGAGTCCCTCAACAGCACGTGGCTTCTTAAGTAATATAGTATGGCAAATAGCACAATATCAAATATGCGATCAACCAAATATGTTTACTAACACACAAATGAAGATCGAGAAAAAGGAATATTGCTCATAAGCTACTACATCTCAGCGGGAGCACAAACGACAAGTTCGACTCAACTAAAGATTTCACAAACTAGAAATTCACAGCACAAGGCTACTTTAACTAGCAACGTTTCAGAAATACGCAAGGCTCCTTTAACTAACAACGTTTCAGAATACACAAGGCTCCTTTAACTAGCGACGTTTCAGAATAAACAATATCACGTATACAAATGGAGCAAACGTCCTTAATCTAACATGACTGAAAGTTAGTTGAATAAACAATATATTTCATGTCACGGGACCTTCTCGCCGGAAGCACAACCGTTAAGAGCAGCTCAACGCAACGCTTTTGATTCCGCGATAAGGTTTTCCGCAACACAGGCTGCTCTTACATAATACAATAACTCAAAATGTCACAATACAGTCACGAGGAGAATCTCGCAATGTTTCTTACAAGATTATATGCGAACAAAACTTCAATCCAGACCAAAAAGGTGACTGCCAAGCGTGTAAAACAAAACTTCGCTTAAACAGGTTAGAAAATAATAAACGGGACGACCCGACCTGACTAAACGAGGTGCGCCGCGACACTCACAAAGGCACCCAGGTTCGGCGTCGTAGACCCACAAGGCGGAGTGACACAGTCAGCCTCCACTCTCAGTACACCATTGGATTAGATTAGTAACCAGATTTGGAATAGGATGCACTAAAACACAGGTGCAAAAGTACACATAGAAATAACTAACAAAAGATAAGATAATCACATCACCTTTCCCGCTACTTTAACCGCCGTCTCTTATAATCCCTTCAACTCTCTCCCACAACAATAAATTCAACCTCAACATATTCCCTTCACCTCTCTCCCACAACGATAAATTCAACCTCAACATATTCCCTTCACCTCTCTCCCGCAACAATAAATGCAAACTCAACAAAATACATATTTACATGTCACCACGTGATTCACTTCCGAATACACCTTCCGACGCTAATTACTGAGACGACCTTAGTCGCCTACTCGGCGTTAAATCCCAATAACTAAACCACCGCCCACTACTCTAGAAACTACAACAGATGGCATTCCCTTCTACATTCTATTCTCCTCTATTCTACACCTGCCCCCCCCCCCCCCCCAATACAGTAGCCAAAATAATAATACAGAACAAGCAAACACAAACACCCCCCCCCCCCCAGAGCAAATGGCCACTAGAGAACTGTTGCGTGTACTCACTGTCATACGTAAAGACGCCCCTGCTAGGACGAAGACATACAAGACAAGACAAGCCAGGGGTAAAGTCGTCGCAGCTCTTCGTCTTATCGTCTTAGGACACCGACTCCCGGGCTCGACCAGGGCCGCTTCGTAGGGACTCCACAGCTACTTGAGGCGGCGGCTAATGGAAAACCACGCCCGCACAACCCCCCCCCCCCCTCCCCCTCAGAGACTACGTTGAAAAGACGACTGTACTCGTTCGCTGTTGGAATGCGACTCACTAAAATTTGGATAACGTTAGGTTGGCAAAAAACTGCTCACTACATCATGTGATGTGGAAACACGTGAAACAGGTACCACCCGATGGCATTCAGACTGGGCGGCCACGTGTTTCACGCCTACCTCCGAACTCTCGCACAGCAGCAAATACAAGTGTACAGGCATAATACTGGACACCTATGCTATCGCTACCCGGTGACTAACTAAACCCTGTCACCCCTCTAAACTTACTCCCCTACAAAATTAGACGAATAAAACTCGTGTCGTGACAATAAATAAATATATATATATATATATATATATATATATATATATATATATATATATATATTATATATATATATATATATATATATATATATATATATATATATATATATATATATATATATATATATATATATATATATATATATATATATATATATATATATATATATATATATATATATATATATATATATATATATCTCTTGGCTTGACTTCGCGAACGAAGATTTTATAGGAGTTGCCCACGACGTCTGCAGGCTTGTTCGTGGCTGCGGAGGCCAATCCGAGACAGGCAGGTTCGACCGCAGTGGCTGCAGGGGAAGGTATGGCCGGGGTTCTGAGCTGCGGCATCTCTGTTTTTTCTCCTGAGCCGCTTGTCCTTAAGGCTAGCTCTGTGAGAGTCCTCAAAGGAGACAGCTGCCTTGTAAATGGTGGAGCGCCAGGTGTCACGGTCCGCAGCAAGCGAAGACCACTGGTGGTGGTCGATTTGGCAGGCACTAAGTGACTTCTTGAGACAGTCTTTGTATCTCTTCTTTGGTGCCCCTCTGTCACGGTGTCCAGTAGCAAGCTCGCCGAACAGGGTGATCTTTGGTAGGCGATGATCCTCCATCCTGGAGACATGCCCCGCCCAGCGGAGCTGTGTCCGCAGCAGCAAAGCCTCGATGCTCACAGTTTCAGCCTGTTCAAGGACCTCGACGTTGGTGACATAGTCACTCCAGTGAATGCCCAGGATGGTACGCAGGCAGCGCTGGTGGAAGCGTTCGAGGAGTCGTAGTTGGCTGCGGTAGAGGGCCCAGGACTCGGAACCATACAGCAGGGTGGTGAGGACCACAGCTCTGTACACGCTGATCTTGGTGCCTGTTTTCAGCTGTTGATTGTGCCACACCCACTTGAAAAGTTGCCCGAAAGCGCTGTTTGCTTTTGCCAGCCTGCTGTCAAGCTCCTTGTCCAGCTTGGCGTCCGACGTGATAATGCAGCCAAGGTAAATAAACTGGTGCACTGACTTTAGTTCAGACTCGCCAATGGTGATGTGAGGAGGGCGATACATTGTCTTGGGTGCCGGCTGATGGAGGACCTCTGTCTTTTTCAGACTGACCTCGAGTCCAAAGAGCTGGGCAGCATTTGCGAAGCAAGACGTGATGCGCTGCAGGGCTCTCTCTGTGTGTGCAACGAGGGTAGCATCATCAGCAAAAAGCAGCTCACGAATCAGTTGGTCTAGGGTTTTCGTGTGGGCCTGCAGTCGTCTGAGGTTGAACAGGCTGCCATCGAGACGATACCTGATGTACACTGCATCGTCATCATCAAGGTCCACTGTGGCCTGCTTCAACATCATGCTAAAAAAGATGGTGAAGAGGGTCGGTGCCAGCACGCAGCCCTGCTTTACGCCGTTGAGAATAGGGAATGGTTCTGAGAGGTCATTGTTGAGTCTGACCTGGCCTTGCTGGTCCTCGTGTAGCTGGACAATCATGTTGAGGAACTTTGGGGGACAGCCAAGTCGCTCCAGGATCTGCCACATGCCTTGCCTGCTCACAGTGTCGAACGCTTTTGTTAGGTCGACAAATGTTACGTACAGCCCTTTGTTCTGCTCGCGGCACTTCTCCTGTAGCTGTCTCAGCACAAAGACCATATCGGTGGTGCTCCTGTTTGCTCTATATATATACTTTACTTTTAACAAAGGCGTCGCCCAAAGCCAAAAAATGCACTCAATCAGAGTAGCTCCAAGGGACGTACTTATTAAATTCTGAGAATGCTGTGCTAATGCCATGGAATTTCCAGGCTGGTAAGCTTGCATTGTGTCAACACGACATCAGCTGCCCTTTGTGACTGCATCCCTTATTAGATCTTTTGAGCCTTCCACTGAACACCTATCACATAAAGCAATAGGGAAATTCCATGGCATTCTCAGAATTTAATAAAAAATATTACGTTCCTTGGAGCTACTCTGATTGAGTGCATTTTTTGGCTTTGGGCGACGCCTTTGTTAAAAGTAAAGAATAATTGTACCACAAAATTGCCTAGGTGTTGCCTTTTCAAAATTAGTCTGTCTTTTTCCACTGCAACACCTCATAAAGATTTAGGGATGCAATCCACGCTGGACTAGTGGTTGCTACCAGTCAAATTCTGGAGGCGGCTTCTAGTACATGCGTTGTGTTTGCAATTTCAGGTTACGCCGTATGCCTACCTGAAGAGCCCCACCTTGGGGCGAAACCGGTCGTAGGCGGCAAAAACTTTAAATCTACTCAGCAGGTCCAAAATCTGTTTGGGAATATTTTCTAGCATCCCCCCTCGGGGGGAACACTGGATATTCTCCAGCGGGTGGCGGGGCGCCTGGGGGTAGTCCCTATTGCTTTATGTGATAGGTGTTCAGTGGAAGGCTCAAAAGATCTAATAAGCGATGCAGTCACAAAGGGCAGCTGATGTCCTGATGACACAATGCAAGCTTACCAGCCTGGAAATTCCATGGCATTAGCACAGCATTCTCAGAATTTAATAATATATATATATATATATATATATATATATATATATATATATATATATATATATATATATATATATATATATATATATATATATATATATATATATATATATATACATACATTTAGGGCTTTTCTTTACAGTACCAGTGCTGGGGCGGATCAATTACCTCTAAGTGGTGGTGGGTCTAGCGTTGCGTTCGGGACCTTCAACCTGACACAAAAGGCCTCCCGACGCGAAATTGGGTTCTTCCAATGACCGAAAAATCAAACAACGAAAAATCAAACGGGGAGGGAGGGGGAGGGGGTGGGTAGGCGCGTGTGTGAAGACTCTCAACACTCGCCGAAATACAAAACAACCCGCGGGGAGGGGGGTGGGGAAAGGGGGACTGGGGGGGGGGGATGGAGGGAGGCACATGTCTGTGCAGGCAAAGCGTATTTCAAAGCACTAACCGCTGCTGAAATATCAACATATCAAACAACGATAGAGGAACGGGTGTGGAGCTCATGAGGATCTATACCTCTTGCAGGTGGGTGGTGTTCACCTTTTCTCTGCAGTGAAGGGGTTAATATTTCAAAATGGAAACACGAACAAGTGCATAATGTGCAATTCATCTTTCCTTTGTGATCGTAAGTGTCCTCTTTTCTTTTCCGATCGCAGATTGTGTTGCACTTGTCTTCACTAAGCGCATTGTTTCTTTGGGATTTTCCCTCTGTGCATTGCTTTGAATAGTTTTATGCAACTCGCACTATTTTCCAGACCATATGCTACAAGCTTATCTCAATTCACATGTGGTGATAAAGCTTGTGCTGTTTCCCCCGCACTAATGACCGTTTCGTTGCAAGGCCACATAACGAATAGACACTGGGACAGAGCCACTCACCTAAGGCCCCACACACTTCTAAGAGAAAGCAACGTCGATTCTTAGAATAAAAACCTTTTATTAAATCAAAAATCATCGTTGAACATAAATAAAGTTACTTATGATGACTTCCTTGAATACATCACTCGTGTTTAGCTAACTGCTCGTTAAAACTTACTCACATTGTATCGGTCGAACTAAACACTCATAATTCATTTTGCGCAACGAGAGATCATTCATATTTTCCTCTCTACACGCGTGAACTCCCGTTGTGCGTAAAAGGCCATCAGGCCGACGTCGACCGCCATTGGCCCGCGCATCCGGACCCTGGTTTTTTAACATCTGAATTATACTTACATGCCCGCGTTAGGTTTGTCATACAATATCGTTTCATACATCGTCAATAAATAACTTTTTCATATAAAGAGTAAGATAAAATAAAAATAAAAAATGAAGAAAAATGACATTAAGAAAGTAAAAACACTGCTGCCATGATTTTTGCAAAAGGCGTTGTTGTTTGTTAAAGAAAAGCACGATTTTACTATTATACAATGAACATCGCCCTTTACTCCAGAACGGGATATACTCGCTTTGGACAAATCATGACAGGCCTTCTCAGAGGCCATATATTTGTGGATTGTACAATTGATTATATGCTACTCACGGGTCGTGATCTTGTGACACCGCCTCTGAACCTGCATTGCACAAAAATGTGTACCATTAACAAACACACAAATTATTACTTTCACTTTTGAAGCCTTCAGAATGTGACTTTCAATCAGGTAATATAAATCATAGTGTGCGCGCCAAGATCAAGTCTGCCCAGCACACAGAAAATAGATTATAATGCCGGGAGACTTTATTAACCTGTTGGGTGTCATTTGCGGTTTTAGTCACGATGATTCATGAAGGAATTATCGCGACTAAAACCGCTACCGACACCCAAAGGGTTAGTGACGTTCAGAAGTGAACCACACAGAACAAGCTCCAGCTGAACAGCGACAAGACTGCGTCCCTTCGATTGACCTGCTCCTCTACGTGCAGTGCTGATCTTTCTGAGTCAATGATAATGGGCGTGAGCACCAGCTTCTTTTCTAGCTCTGCCCGTAACGTGTGTGTCATTTTTGACAACAGGCTGACAATGAAAGAACAAGTCCTAATTGATTGAATGCAAGACAAAGCGATCTCGTGATACGAAACTGGGTTCGTCTGCTACAGCCGCCATTTTGTGCAGCAGAGATGGTCTAGGTAAAGAGTCGCGATCGTGAACGTGGACGGTTCTTACAAATTAAAGACGTCAAAGAACTACATAACTAAAATTTAAACCGATGCATTGTTGGAGAGATCGGTGGACACCTTGAATTTAATGTCGACAAAAGTGAGGAGATTTTCGTGACTCCAACAGAACAAGTGGTTTGGGGAAAATACATAGTGAGTGCACAGTTTTAAAGGAATCCGTCCTCAGACGCTAAATCATTGCACCAGTCCAAAGCGATGTTAGCCGATAGACGCTAACAACACCGTGATTTGCATATAATTATAATGGACTCAGTTTATTTCTATTTCCCCATAGCTCAGTAGGTATTGCACGCAGACATAAATCACACGCATGATTTGACTGATGCCGTCACTGATGTGGGTTCAACCCCCACCCCTTCTCCCGCGGTGTTATTTGTTTGTTTATTTATTATTTATTTATTTTGTGTTTGTTTTTTACTTGTTTCTTCGTACATTTATCGTGTTTGCGGTCCATGTCTGATTATCTTTTCCACTGGCACCTATTCATTATTTGAGCCAGCAATTCAGCCTTCTTAACTTTTGCCATACTCTTTAATAAGGATGGTTCTTTGCGAAATGAAGCGTTCGGGATCCCCTGGGCCTCTCCACTCTATTCATAAATCGATGCCCTAGAGCGGTAGAAGAGTTAAACAACAGTTTTCTGTTTTTCTAAGCGTGTTGTGTCGCAGTTTTGAAAATCTGGAACATGTTTTTTAAACCTGTTTTAATTTACTATCGTGTTGTGCGGCCCACCTCTAACTTGTAGAGCCGAAGCCGTATCTTTTAGATTGTCGTCTTCTTTCTTTGCCCAGCTTTCCTCTCCTTCCCTTTAACGGACAGCAGGTGTATGAAAAAGAAATCTCACTACTAAATCTTCGGGGACTTTTTCTTTGTTTCTCTGGCCTATCATCGCATCCGAAAATTGCGCATCCAGGAATATTTTTTTCCGAGTTCTAACTTTGCTATTACTGGTATTCACTGTGTCTACTGCACAAAATGGCCGACTGCAGACGACGCGCGTAACGACGCTGGCTGTGTGACGTCACTTGCATTCAATCCATTCCGCAAAAGCCATCGGGCCTCTTTTGAACTCAGAAGGATCAGCACTGTTCGGCATCTGCTGATTGTTGTATTTACTAAAACACTTAATTGTTACCTCCCCTGTGCTGTCCCGCAAAAGGCTATTGCAATTCTCTTTTTTCTGGTCTTGCGCGAAATCTTCTTGGCCAATCTACAGATTCATGAACTGCGCTGCACGTCTGATATTTCGGGTACCGCAACGTGAACACCTTATGCCTCTAAAAGCTGATTTGCACTGTCTGCCATTTTTGTTCAAATAACTTATCAACAAGACATTTCAGGACAACACAAAAAACAAACAGTCATTACCAAAGTTAGACATAATTAATGTAGATTGTGGTTGGCTACAAACTCAGCGGTTTAGCCACTACCCTCGAGAGATCATGGAGATGACATTGACCGCTGACCTGTATCACGGATGCTGAAACTATGATAATTAATCTGTGCAAGGGCCAGTCGCCTTGCCAGGTCAAGCTAATGAACATCTACCATGGACAGAGTGAATTTTACAGGAATAATTATGCGTCCAGTTCTGAATGGGGCGCAATTTAGGTATGCTAAGGAGGTTTAAATAGGTCATGTTCAAATTTCTCGAGCGCCTCGGATGATATAACACATGTCCATCATGGTGATCATCTTTTCTAAATAGAATTGCTTAAAATCCTCCGCGTTTAACAGACGAGGCAATTACCCAGTATGTAAAGGCCAATATCGGGCCAACTTCGAACGCATCGGGTAAGCATTGCTCGAATATTAAGACCTTTTATTCCTACATCAACCACGCACGATGATATGATGAAAAGATGAATAATCGAACAAAACACTAAAAAAGCGCACTGCAAAATACAAATAAATAAACAATCAATTGACAATGAATGAATGAATGAATGAATCAATCAATCAATCAATCAATCAATCAACAAAACCAACATCACCTGGTCATCCAATCAATCAATCAACAAATCAATCAATCGATCGATCGATCGGTCGATGGATCAATCAATCAATCAATCAATCATCTAACAACGCCAACCACCCAACCAAACAATCAATCAATCCTGAAAGCCAGCAAGCAAGAATCAATCAATCAATAATAGGTTCTATTTAAAATGTCGACTATATACTTACTCGTAAGCAAAAGCAGAATACATTGAAAGAACAACACGTACAGACGACACACACCCATGTCCAAGTGCTGAAGCCGGCGAATGAAAAATATTTCTTCCTTTTTGTTAAATGAGGTAGTTTTATCTAAAAGCACGTGATGTTCGAATCCTCACAAGAGAAAAATTTCCTGAAAGAGGCTTTCAGATCTATATAACGACACAGGACAAAAGAAACAAACTCGAGTTAGGACCTCTTAGTGAGGCAAACAGCTGAAGCCAGACGACCTCACTCGCATATTTCCTCGACTCGTGCTCAGCTGTAAATAAGTAATATTTTTCGGGGGGAAAGGCTTACAGCTGCTATCAATTAACCCCTTCATTTCAGAGGCAAAAACGTGAACACGTTCCAACTGCAAGAGACATAGACCCTTATGAGCCCCCGCGACTGCCATTTGCAAACTACGACATGCTTTGCGAGACGCGCTCTGATTGGTTGAAGCTTACAACCGGGGCCGAATCGGATCGGGAAAATAGAGCAGGTTCTAGACACCCGATTCCCAGCCGATTGGGACCGGATCAGATAATTGACGTCATCCGATCGCAATCGGATCGGAATCGGCTTCAAAATCAGGGCACAACCGGCTCGTGTGGCGGGGCCTTTACAAGAAAAACATGTTGGCTGGTGATTCGTTTTCAGAAAAAGTGGGGAACATGGCTTTTGTTGCCTTCAGTATCTTGAGCCTTGTTTAAAGCCGGAAGTAGGGAATAAAAACAATGACACCTCATGAAGGCTAGTTGTGGTTAGGCAGTTTGCTGGATTTTTTTAAAACTGTGCATGGGCTTTTCTCTGTTGTCAAATTGGGTTCAAAGTTGAAAAAAACTTTTTAAATGGATTCTGCTTGGAGGGTAGGATAGCAAAACAAATTGCCAAAACATAATCCACTGTTGAAAATTGTAATTGCTGCTTGTTTGGATGAGTAGCATGCGTGTCTGCTTGTCTGCAAAATATGGGGTTGCTAGCTTGAACATAAGTGTTTCTTTTGGGATCTTTACATGTGTGGTGCTGACAGTCAGCTGCAGGAGCGAATGGTACTCCTGGCCCGAAAGGGTGCAGGTAGTAATTTTGGTGCAGCTTTAAAACCGTCAGCCATTCATGTCTGAAACTTGGCAGTGTATCATCGTATAGGGTAAGGTTATCAGTGATAAAGTGTTGATTGCACCTGACAACCTTTTGGTTTCATTACACCCAAAAATCGACATTTTTTGCTTTTTAAGCTAATATGAGGTGTTTTTAGGCCATTTTGGAACTTTTGATGGCAAACAGATAGCTTCATTTATCTGTATAAGGATTATAGTGGCAAAATGGTAAATATGTATGCAAAGGTGAAAAAAGAGGCTAAAAAACACAGAGGAACAATCCCAGGTCACATTTGCTGTCATAGTAGTCATTCAAAAACCCGTCTGAAAAGGTAACAGTCATTACAGTGTGATCTAGATGAAATTTAGTTAAATTTGATGGTTGTCTGGTAACCGACATTTTGCTTTTGTTTTGACTGCATTCAAACACACCCGTTTATCCTGCACAGTGTATTTAATAATAATAATAATAATAATAATAATAATAATAATAAATTTATTTCAGTTTTTGCAGGCCATCAGGCCCATATGAACACAAAATACAATTTACAACCAGAAAATACAGGAAGGTGGTTGTAAAGAACACAATCACATAGCATTACATCAGCGCACATAAATAAACAAAAACAACGAAAGTTCAAAGCAAATCCCTCTAATTCCTTAATTTAAGGCACCCTGAAATATACATAGCAACTTTAAAGACCAGTTTATCATGTAGGTTTCCACACAGCAGCTGAACTTTGAGATCGGATGGGAATCTGTAGTAAAACAGTGGAATGTACTTTTTACGTAAAGGGGAATATTTTGGACACTCGAAAAGAAAATGACACAAATCTTCAGCCTTATGCCAATCACACGAATTACATTCTGGATTAGTGATGGGTTTTCCAAATCTGGATACTCCGTTTAAAGGTAAACGGTTACATCTAAGTAAACAAATTGCCCGCCTGAGTTCACAAGAAGTCAGCTGCCCTATGTAACTTGCTCTAAGTATTTCTGGGTGGTAGTGGCAGTATTCTGTGTTTGATGTAAGGGGTGCATGCCAGTCCTGTCGGAAACAATCCATCAGCCGATCTTTGAATATCTGAATGAACAGAGGAGTGTTTCCAACTGACTGCATTTCCCACACATACCCAAACCCATGCATACACAACAGAGTCTTTATTTGCGTAGCCCAGTTCGATCTACCTGAGGCATCATGCATACATAACATCGTGTAACACTGTCTTGGGTATCTGTTTTCTGACATGGTAAGAAGTCTGCACCAATACTTCACCATTCGAACATAGGCATCAATATACATAGGAAATCTTCCACACTCACCCAGCGCAATATTGTTTTTTACATCTCTTCCAACACCAAGGACCATTTTACAAACCTTTATATGAACCTGCTCAATTACATCATGCCTCTGGAAACCCCAAACCTCTGACCCGTATAGCACAATGGGCTTAATCTTGACATCAAAAATGTGAAAAACAGTGTCAGCTGGCAAGTTTTGTAATTTGAAGTATAGTCTTTTGATGCCTGCAACTGCTCTCCTGGCTTTTCCAGCTAAGTTTTCTACACATCTAGCCCAGTTCAGAGTAGAGGAAAATATCACACCAAGGTAAGTATAACTGGACTCGACTTGAATCTGCTTGTCAGCATAAAATCATTTTTCACAATTTTTCACAAAACCTCCATTTTTGAAGACCACCACTTTTGTCTTGTCCATGTTCACAGTGAGACCCCATTTTTTACAGTATTTTTCTAAACAATTAATTTTCTTTTGGAGATCTGCTACAGAGTCAGAGACAATGGCTATATCATCAGCATACATAAGAAGAAAAATACCCAGTGGGTCCGCAAAAATATCAATGCCACGTGCACCGCACGATGATATTTCTGTCTCAAATTCTGAAAGAAAGATAGAAAACAGCAGTGGGCTCAACACACAACCTTGTCGCACCCCTGACATGCAATCAAAGTAGTCGGTAACTTTGGTTCCAACCCTTACAGCAGCTTTTACATGTTTGTACATACTCTCCAGTGTCTGAAGCAACTTACCATGAACTCCTTTACGTAACAAGAGATACAACAGTTTTGTCCTGTGCACAATGTCGTAAGCTTTAGAAAAGTCTACGTACATGGTGTAAAAACGGCCACCCTGCTTGCTAAGATACTTTTGCACTAGTGCCTGTAAACAAAAAATGTTGTCTATAGTACTGTACCCTTTACGGAAGCCAGCTTGAGCCTCAGGAATACAATCATTCTCTTCACAAAAACGAATCAACCTGTTGTTAATGACAAAACTGTACAACTTACTGATAACGTTCAAAAGAGAAATTCCTCTGTAGTTGTCAACATTTCTAGGATTACCCTTTTTGTGCAGTGGAAATATCACAGCCATGGTCCAGCTTTCAGGGTATTCCGCACTTTGAAACACACGATTAAACAAAGGATGCAGAAATTTCACAAGGATTTCACCTGCATGATGAAAAAGGTCAGTGGGCAAGCCATCAGGGCCTGATGCTTTCCCTTTCTTCATACTATTAATAGCACTGCGAATTTCATCCTGCGTGATTTCCTCGTCAAATTTTGCATTGTGACAACCATCACAATCATCAGATAATATATGGTCATTCAAAACACCCTCGGCCTGTCTGCTGAAACCTGAATCATCAACATTCTGATCCACATTTAGCAAATTACGAAAATAATCATACCACACGCGTGGTGAAATAACATCAGAACACAACTTCTTAACGCCAGTCAGAGACTTTATTTTTTGCCAAAATGTTCTTGAATTTGCATCGTTACATGCATCGTTGAGCTCATTCGAAACCCGTGCTTTGT
The DNA here is from genome assembly GCA_036245525.1 of Semisulcospira habei. Lineage (NCBI taxonomy): Eukaryota > Metazoa > Mollusca > Gastropoda > Semisulcospiridae > Semisulcospira > Semisulcospira habei. The sequence goes on along the minus strand of BTPG01000001.1, from coordinate 155,307,933 downwards.
ACTCTACTTGTTTTGTTTTACACAACTTCTTAAATTCTTTCTTCATGTCAAGATACTTCCCTAAGTCGTCATGTGTGTTTGTGTGTCTGAACTGCTTCAACTGTATGTACTTGTTTTGTTTTGCTAACTCGCAGTCCGAGTCCCACCACGGCGGCTGTGCACGGGATTCACCACCTACCTTCTTACCCGACCTCATTTTGTCAGCCGCCTTCTGAGTGAATGCTACAAAACAGGCCGACCCTTCTTCTACACTCGAGTCAAGCGCTGACGAAAAGTGTTGAAATTGAGTCTCCTGATTATCTTCAATGTATGCCCAAAAGGACTCAGCGTAGTTTTCTTTCCAAACAAATTTAACCCCTTCCTCTAGTATTATATCATCATTTAAATCATCATCATCACATGAATAAACAGACTGAATAGAAGTAAACGTGGTTACAATGGGGAAATGGTCTGACTCGCACCTGTCTGCAACAAACATATCGGTCACTAGGTCAAACACGGATTGAGAGCAAATACAGTAGTCCACCACACTTTTGCCTCTGTTGGCCACACACGTAATTTCTCCCTCACTGTCACCTTTCGTTCTGCCATTGACAATAAACAAACAGTACTCTTGACATAGTTCTATCAGTTTCCGACCAAAACTGTTTACGCCAATATCTTTTGACCTCCGTGGGCTTTGTGGTACATCCTCTAGCAGATCTGTTAATTCCTGTAAAGGCTGCACGTGTGTATTATCATCAATAAAATCAGTATCAGACAGACCGGCGGTGCGGGCGTTAAAATCGCCACATAATAGCCAAGGCAGCTCAGGATGAGCACGTAACACTTGAGCCATGTAGTTTTCTAACACTTCAAAACCATCAACGTTATCTTCACCATATACAACAGAACGCTCTGGAGCCACATACACAAATGCTGCCAGAACATCAGATGCAGAGTTCAAAACAGACTTACCGATCTTTAGAAACACAATATCCTCAGCTGCCTGCATTAAACGCAACACATGACAGGCTATAGATTTATGTACACACACGGCCACGCCCCCTTTCAACTTTTGTGTACGTGGTGAAAAAAACACCTGATACTCTGGAAAGGTATCCTCTATAACATTTTGCTTACATGACCAGATCTCTGAAAATGCAAAAATTTGACACTTTTCACAGAACTGCCTAAAAGAAACACTTTTCAGCTTATTTACAAGACCTTGGATATTCCATGCCATGATGCGAAACACAGAGCTACCGCTTTCACCACTACCACTTTCATCATCACAGTGTGCTGGTGGCGTGGGTTTGAGTGTGGGCACTTGAGTGTGTGTGTGTGTGCAGGTAAGTCGTCCTTTGAAGACACATGGTGAGGGCCCTGGGGGTCTAAATGAGGGACGGGCTGTCTTCTCCTGGTTACTGGGTCAACATGCCGGCCTGCCCCTCATTTCTGCCCCCTGCGCTCCACTGGCCTCTGGGTAGCAGCGTCGTATGCGTGGGTCTTTCCCTCAACAACGAGGGAGTCGAAGCGGAGGAAGGCCTTCTTCCCCGCCTGCTTGGCCTCCTTGAGGAAGGGTAGCAGCTTGCGGCGCACGTCCCTCACCCGAGGGGTGAAGTCCTCAGAGATGTAGACCCGGGACCTGTTCTCCTTCAGCGTTCTGCGCTCAAACAGGATCCGCTCCTTGTCTTTGTACTTGTTGAAGCACACGATGATGGGGTGGGGCGCCTTGCTCCCCTTCAGACGATGGGCACGCTCCACCTCGATCTCCTCCTCTATGCCCATCTCGTCCTTCAACATTGACTTGACAGCTTTCTCACAGTCCGCCCAAGTCTCTGAGCGCCCCTGGGGGTGGGAGATTCCGTGAAAGATCAGATTCTTGCGTCTGCTCCGCCCCTCCAAATCATCCAGCTTATCCTCCAGCTGCGTTACTTTCTCCTTCAACTCTTTGTTTTCTTTCATCACCGCAGTAAAGTCACTCTGAATTCTGTCCATCTGCTCCTGCATTGTAGCTTTCATACTGTCCATCTTTTTGTCCATCACATTCAACATTTTAAACACATCCGCAATAGTCGGCTCAGACACTGCGTTTGTCTCACCCCTGGGTGACTGGTTGTCTTGGTTTCCCTGGCATGTCAAAAGAGTCTGTCGTTTCGGTGGGCCTGGGTTCGCTTCGACATCGCCGCACCGGAGCAGAAAGCCGACCAAAAACACGAGTATGACTGCCACCGGTCCGCTGACACTGACAGTGCGGTAACGTAGGGCTGCCTTCCTCTGTGCTTTGCGTGCCATGAAGTTTTGAAAAGTCCAGTGAAAGGTACCGCAAATGGCACGAAAAGCTACCGAACTGATCGGCATGATGAGCTGAATCACCCTGTCGTTGTTCTAAAGTCACTAATTAAGTAATTATGTTGCAAAATGCTAAAAATGTGCGGAGCCGCTCTTCTACTGTGTGATGTCGATCGTGAGCACAACTCACCCCCCGCACAGTGTATTTGGGGCTTTGTGAGAGTCATCTTAGTGAAAACATGCTGAAAACTGCAAACCTCAGTGTGGTGACACCAAACCATGTTGTTTTGGCTGGTTTCTGAAGTCGGTTCAGATGGTGTGGTGCAGTGAAAAGGCACAGTTGTCATAAATATTATCGAGATGTTACTTGTGTGAGAAAATTCTCACCTTTACCTTATTCAAACACAAATCGTCCTACTGTATCCTGAGCATATCTATTATTCCGCCTAAAAATCCATTCCACACACATCCACCCACCCATCCACCCCCCCCCCCCCGCCCCCAACACCTCCTCCTGCCCCCGCGCCACCACCCCCCCCCCCCACCCCTCTTCAATATCCGTCACTGCCAACCTTCAGTATGGTAACCTTAACCTTACTATGCTAACCCAGATCCTAAAACTACTATGTTCGCCCCAGAGAAAGATAATAGGAGACCCGTAAGACAATGAATTCAATAGAGCCGCATCAGTCATTAATTTACGCCATTTTTAATATCAAAATTTTGACCCCAATTTTACCCCCGTTAATTCTGAATCAACCCTTTGATTTTTTAAAAGTGATGAGTATGACTGATGCGGCCTTATTGATCTGATTATCTTACGGGTCTCCTATTATCTTTCTCTATAACTATTGTCTCTATAAAAACCTAATCATGAACCTGATCAAGTGATGCCAAGTGAAACTTAATACTTATTAACAAGTTGCAACTAACTTTTAGGAACCTGCAGAGGTAACCTTTAAGTGTGTTGCCATAAGAACTTATTATTTACTTACCCTAAGTTCTTACAAGTACTTACCCTAAGTTCTTACAAGTACTTACCCTAAGTTCTTACAACAACTTGACTTAAGTCACAACTTACTCGGTCAGATTTGACAAGATACAAGGACAATAAAAAAACTTTTTTTTCTCAGTAGTACTCTGGTGGTGGTGCAGATGGGGTTAAATAATCAGGCACAAGTGTTGTAAGTGGCATGGCATTTTTCTGTGAAGTGTATGACATTAATAAACGATTACCAAATCTGATTTTTATTTGTTTAAAAGATTGTGTAGTTTTTCTGTGGTTTCCTGTACCCCTATCTTTTTTCCCTCTGCTAAAAAACTAGCCTTCAGTTCTTCAACATTTACGGGAGATTGACTACGCATCTTATTCTGTATTTCAGATTTTTGTTTCTTGTAATTATTTAAATCATCCTGGACTCTCTTAAATTCTTCGTCATCAATAAAATTATCGTTTAATGCCTTACTGATAATAAGTTTCATACTGCTCAGCTTTGCACCAGCAAGCGTACTCAATGCTTCATGTTTCTGTAATTTTGTGTGAAACCTCTTGTTCAAGGCCTCCAAACCAAAGCAAGCCAGGCATGTAGCAACGCTAACAGCCTCAACTGCTATTCCAGCCAAACTCCCAATTCCTGTGGCGAACAGAACGATACCCCCTACAGAACATGAAGCTGAAACTGCACCAATAGCCATAGAAGTGTTTTGAACAGAATTAAATACTGACTTATACCTCCTTTTGCACCGTGAGTACTTAGCCTCCTCACTCTCCAAATATTTCAAAGCTTCTGTAATATTTATTAATCTGAATGCATCTGTCTGTAATGTTTTATCTGAAGCAATTGGCATATGTGGATCAGGCGCAAGTGTTGTTTTAGTCGTCACATTTGTTTCAGTCGGATCAAGCGTTGGTAGTTGCGGATAGAAGTTTACCATTTTTTTTATTGACAAATATTTTTTTTTATTTAATCAGCAATTACATTTTGCAACTCTTCAAAAGTATACAATTTGCTGGCATAATAAAATGCAACAAGATCAATGTGTTCAAGGTTTATGTAAGTTAGACGAACAAAAGTTGTTTTGTCGACCACCACCTTGACAGCTGGAACACTGCTCGAAACATTAATAACATCATTATTTTTTGTAATAGCAATAAAGACCTT
>BTPG01000001.1:155262864-155294588 GCA_036245525.1 Semisulcospira habei | reverse complement strand
TCTGGTCAACGTCTGTACACAATATAAAAAAGATAGTCCCCGGTCCAGACGCAACAATATATTACCTGTTTGACCCTGCACCCCAGAGGGCATTTGTCAGAGAAGAATTACAGATTATTCCCTCAGACACCGTTACTCATTTCAGTAACTAAGTCATCAATTAATTCATCAACCAGTTCATCACAAATGTCTTCAGATAACTTGAGCCTGTAATGACCTGGTGCATAAGCTTTTTCCTTAGTGTGAAAAACACGTTTTGTGTCCCCAACTGCAAGTGATTTCTTATGTGTTTGGATCATTTCAAGATTATGTTTATTTGATCTCAATGACTTGTTTGGATAATCAGGCATCAATGCACCATCTAACACTTGCTTGTAATGTTCATGACGTATGTCTTTATTTTTTATTGCTGTTTTTTTAATTCCTTTGGCTTTCGACTGACTACCTTTCTGGTGCAGTATAGAATACATTTTTGATCTCAGTCCAACGTACTCAACTATTGGCACACCATTTAGTTCATCTTTAAACTTACCAGGCACTTTCTTGTTTTGTGTACTATACAGTGGATGGTCTTTAGGGTAATCAGATGTGTCATACATGTGTAACTCTGTTTTCATGTCTTCGTAAAAGTCTTCAGTACACACATCAATGATCATAGAGTCAGTGTCAGTGTATAACAGACGGCAGTCAGGATACTTTGGTTTGAAGTAATCATAATAAAATTCAAGCATCAACAGTTTTGATAACTCAAGAATTGCCATACCAATGAATACTGGCTTATCCAGTTTGACAATCTTTTTTTTTGAGTGACACTGCATACAATGATGAATGAAACTCTTTGTACCCTGTGTACTGTGGCTTACCTGTAAGTTTAATTGCGCCCAATTCAGTTGTAACAAGTCTCACATCTTTTCTGTGATGAGGATTTTCCATTGTCTTGCCAAAACAGGCATTGTTCATAAGCTTAAAGAAGTCTTTGTCAAATGCAGTGTTGCCGTCCCTGGCACGCAATGTTGTGTTCTTCATTATGTAATCTTTCATGAAAGCACTCTGATCAAATTGAATTCCTCTGTGAACTTTCTTTAGTACTAACCCGTGTCTGATGTAAAACTGCAGCAAGCGGTAGTGACAAACGTAATTAAATTTGTCATTTAAATTTGGCACAAGTTTAGTGTCTTCTTTTTTTCCTGTCATACTCATTTTTTCAACAGCTAATGGATAATCATTATGGTAATCATGTAGATGGTGTGGGTACTCCAGGTCTACTTCAAAGATCCAACCCTTCGCGTCGTTTCGGTCAAGATTCATAATATTGTTAGTTAACCCTGACTCTGTTACATCATACTGTGACAAATCATACAGACAAAAGTTTTTCAAGGGCAATAATTCACACATTGCCCAGCCATACAAATTGTTAGCGTCTACATAGGTAATGAATGACCTTGACCTCGAGGGGTCAAACCCAAGGTCAAGGTCACCATGACCGTCCAGATATTTATTGTTGGCTCTGGCATAATTGTTCGCTGCAATACTAATGCCTCCCCTCAATCCACGTTCCACCATTTCACCCATCGTACGATCAGACAACAGGTCTATAAATATCTTACTGGATTTCAAAAATGCATCCCACGTCATACCAGGACTAGTTATGTAGCAGGCTGGGTCAAGTCTGTAGTGCAACAAACCCTTCTCACGGTAACTTTCAAATACGTCTGCTAGCAAACAAACGTCTGCTTTCAAGTACTGGTCATGATAGTCACCAATTGTCTGACATCCTAACTTTCCCCACGCATCAAGTGCGTGCTGGTATTCAGAGTCAGAAATACCTTTTCCAGTTAGTGTAGAATAAAATTTCTCTTTTGGTGGCAGTCTTGTTTCTTCAAACACAACCCAATGATCAATGTACTCATACGGATACACACCTTTCTTAATCAAGTCTGGTTCAAAATATTTACTTGTTATTGGATACTCAGTCAGTCCTTCTGCCAGACTAGCCAATCCTAAAGACAAATGTTGCATGGAGTCATAAAATGCTAATTTATCTAACCTAAAAGTCAAGTATTTCTCAGTTGTCTGGGCAATACAACTTATGTTTTTGTACGACTCATCTACAGCCTGCATGATGATGTGTGAATCATATCCTTTAAGATTGTGGAAAAAGATTGGCAGTTTGTATGTCTTGGGATCTGTTTTTAATAATAAGTTACAATTGTTATGTGCAGCACCTCTGTAACGCCCAGTTATGTGATCGTGGTCACGAACTTTATCACCCCCTAAAGGCTGTTCGCAAATCCAACACGTCTCAGCTGTATCAAATTTCAGTTTGTCTTCTTCTGTCATCACCAAAGGCATCTGACATGTTGTGAGATATTGTACTACCTGACTATACAGATGTCTCATTTCTGTTAAAAACAAACATGCTGCATTTTCACCCCTGTAGATAACAGGTTCTGAATGAAGACCGTCTGACCTAACAATAATGTATCCAAAAGAACACACCACTTGGTCACTCAACTTTATAGTCTTCGGTAATGACTCTGGAACAGGACCCTCATATGGTACAACCAATGATTCAAAATCAGCATACACTACAAACGGCAACTTTTGCTGATTCCCATAGTTCTTAAAATACACTTGACTACCAGGATCTGGGTACTTAAGTACAGTTTGTATGTCATCAGCTGACCTGCAGTGTAGAACGTGTTTGTGCGCTACGTTTATGGAGGAGAATCTTTGTAAACATCTTTTACACACTTCCTGTTTCCCATTGTGTTTTGTTGTGTGTCCATGAATTAGACGTGACATATTTCTGATAATTGTGTAGTGAAAGTTATTATTATCACCGGTAGGGCCGATTAGCAACATGTCAACATGCTTATCTTCTGACTGACCATAGGTTGGTGCCAGTGGAGATACTCTAATTGGCTGTAACTTGTTCACAGCATTATTATCCCACACAAACACATTCACGGATATACCAGGATTTAGTTTTTCAAACAAGTCTATGTCCTCTATTTTAACAGGAAACTCAATGCCACTAAAAACGAGTTCGTTTACAAATTTAGTGTAGTTAGATACACGTTCAGGTTTTGATTTCACAAAGTGTAGTTTAGCAAGCACACACCACATGAAACAATAGTTGTCATTGTTCTGTATGTTGACGACAGCCTTTTTGTTCGAAACTTCTGTTGGCAGTGGCAACCATGATTTACCTAGTATAGGATGATACCTAGACTGCTTTAATTGTAGTTCATGTACATGTCCTTCGTGCCAGCCAGACCCCTTCATTTTTGCACTGTCAATTGCCTGTAGAAAGTCTGGTAATAGTCTGTCTCTAAACACGTTCTCTACCTCCGGTTCTCTTCTTGTGTTAACAGTGTGTTGTCTTGTTGATATATACGATACAATTACCTCACCGTCCACCCTAGTGAATTCGATTTTAGCAACAATCTGAATCTTCACACTGCCTGTGAGAAGATTTTGCTGTATGACAGAAAAAGAGTTTTCTATTGATTGATAGACATTATTAGTATTGCTTATAGGCAAGTTTGTTGTGTGAAACACATTTCTTAAACTAGATGAGCCAGGGTTTTGAACATTGTCCGTCATTTTTATTTGTCCGACAAAATAATAAATGAAAAAATATTAACGTTAACTCTGCTGGCTCACCTTGTGTAATACCACTTTATTAATTGTAACACTGTCAATATAAACATTTAGTTTGCGTAGTTGTTTAAATATGCTATAACAAACTTCCCCTAACCAACCATAGTTGGTATCATCAACTTTAAAAGTAGGTGTCTTTAAATCAACTGTCATGCACTCCACATTTGGATGCTCATCGACATAATCCAAAGTCACACTATATGTAGCATATATTTCTGATGGTGCTGAAAGGCTTATGTTAGTCTGTTTGGGTAATATTAAGTCAGTAAAATGCATAACATCTTTGAAACAGTGTGAGATATCAAGCACTTGTATGATTTGTCCGTCTGTCATTTTTATTGGACAAACAAAAGAATAAATTGTTATCAAGCAGAATCATGTTTTCTAGGAAATTACACTGAGCAGTAACCTTTTACGTTTGCATCACTCCAGCAATATGTCAGTAACGTTTTACGCTTACACTGTGTTACCGCTTCTATGTAAGCTAGATAGATTTAGATTCAAACCACAGATACATTCACTCAGGGATAAAACACTATGTATGGTCAATGTCATAAGGGATATAATCACTTGGAAGATTGAACCACTATACAGAGTTGTCTCCCATAGACTATATATGGCATACCCCAAGAAGACCTTGGCTGTCCAGTAGGCATAAAGCTGGTTACAGCTGGAATACAGCATGCGCTAAAATCATGCTTTTCCTGCTGCCTTTCTACTGTATTCCAGCTGTATTCATGCTGGGCTATTAAATGATTTGGGTGGGTTTATGAATGGCTTGCTTCACAGATTTCAATTGCAGTGTCATGTCATTGACCCTGTCCCTTAAAGCGAACAGACCTGGCACAGTATTTGGCGATTATTGGCTTTGCAGTAAATTATAAATCACACCCTGGTCAAGTGAGAGCCAAATGAAACATCAGACGTTACATACAGGTTGCCGCACCATACGCGGCATGTGCCGCACCATACGCGACATGTGTGCGGCATACGCGGCATGTGCCGCACCATACGCGGCATGTGCCGCACCATACGCGGCATGTGTGCGGAATGTGTGCGGCATACGCGGCATGTGCCGCACCATACGCGGCATGTGTGCGGCATACGCGGCATGTGCCGCACCATACGCGGCATGTGTGCGGCATACGCGGCATGTACGCGGCATGTGTGCGGCATGTGTGCGGCATACCCGGCATGTGCCGCACCATACGCGGCATGTGTGCGGCATACGCGGCATGTGTGCGGAATGTGTGCGGCATACCCGGCATGTGCCGCACCATACGCGGCATGTGTGCGGCATATGTGCGGCATACGTGGCATGTGTGCGACATACGCGGCATGTGCCGCACCATACGCGGCATGTGTGCGGCATATGTGCGGCATACGCGGCATGTGTGCGACATACGCGGCATGTGCCGCACCATACGCGGCATGTGTGCGGCATATGTGCGGCATACGCGGCATGTGTGCGACATACGCGGCATGTGCCGCACCATACGCGGCATGTGTGCGGCATATGTGCGGCATACGCGGCATGTGTGCGGCATGTGTGCGGCATACGCGACATGTGTGGCATTATGGCAACATGTGCCACACATTTACAGTGTGGCGCGTTGCAAAGATTTTTTTCAGAACTCAACTACCAGCAAACTCTTTTGCCTCAAGGTGGGTAAACAAGTCTGGTCAACCAGTCTAGAGTGTCGTCAAAAAGAGGAAAGTGCGACCTAACTGTCGTTAACGTGACACACATAATAGGGAGTTCCGAGGAGTGCTACATTAGGTTATGCCATGACAAGCTGTAAATGATCGTAGTAAAGTCTAGTCAACCTACTCAAAAGAGAGACCAGAAAGTAGAGCTGAATAAAACCTTGTAAACGGGAGTCAAGCCCGGGCTCGGGGCTCTTGAGGATCTGTTGTTTATGTACTCAGTCGCCGGGGTGACTGTATAAAGCATATGATTTTAATGTGCCTTTCACAGACACCCACCAGTCTAAACATGTACACCAGATCGACTCACAGGTGAGCTTACAAATTGCATGCATCAGACATGTTTAATCAGGTATGCTCCCGAAAGGAATATATTGCATTGATGTGAGGCCGTATTTAAAGGATTTGTGCTTTTGGAGACGGGTGTCATGTTGGGTAAGATTGTGTTAGTGTGCGTGTGTGTGCGTGTCTGTATATGTGTGTCTGTGTGTGTATGTGTCAGTGCGTATGTTTGCGTGCGTGCGCGTGTTTGCGTGTGTTACCACCTCTAACAAAATCTGTTTTGTTCAAGATATAACATATGTCATTTATTTCAAAGTGACGACTGACACACACATGACAGTTGACTTGAAATGTCTTACGAAACGATTACAGTGGTGCAGTGTCCCACCCCCCCTAGCAACTAAAAACCAATAACACGCTACGCACTACACAATGGAAGCCTATATAATAATACATACAGTTAAGACTGAGATCGCGCACCACTGATTTAGGCTTGTACAAAATCAGATGAGATGTTATAATTGTATATGTGTGTGTATGTATGTCTGTTTATGTGTATATGTGTCTGTTCATGTGTGTGTGTGTCTGTGTGTGTGTGTGTGTGTGTGTGTGCATGTGTGTGTCAGTGCGTGCGTGTGTGTGTAAGATATCACTTGTTAGTTTTCCAACTGGCTGTTTTTAGTGCAGAGTATGACCTCCGTTTTGATTTCTCGGGAACCAGTCATAAGTATATATAAAGTCGACTTCACAAAGCCTTAGAGCCTGCTTATTCATAGAGTGTCAGGTCTCGCGGCGCGTTACTGTGTCAGCGCGTAGCAACGATAAGGCAACACAGGTGAGCTGGCTTGCAACGCGTTGTGTCCTGCCTAGAGTGCTGGCGACGGGCTGTGTTTACGTACCGTATAGTGGCATTGCGACATCGGACATATGAGCTAATTAAGAGAGAAAGGAATACTGAGTAAACTGAAGTATTATTAACACAATGACTGAGTTAACCCCTTAAGTATTATTTTTGATTTTCATAAAAATGTGGCTGTTTAAATAATAATGATTTAGGGAGTAACTTCCAATGGTATTTACTCTGTGCGGGAGACATGGAAAATGAAGGGTCAAAAACTTATAATCAAGGGGGTTAACTCAGTCATTGTGTTAATGCTGGTTCAGACCACTCAGTATTCCTTTCTCTGCCCCAATCCTACCCCTACTATGCTTAACCTAATTATACTAACCCAAAGCATTAACAACCTCCTCCACCCCCTCCCTCCCTCCCTCTCGCCCCCTTCCCATCCCTGCGCGCACGCGTTCACGTCAAATTTTTGCTACTTTTTCAAGCATTATACTCTATTTACAGCTTTCTGCTGCTTTGCCGTGCAAAGTAGTCAAAGTCAGAGAAGCACCTTGGTCCCTTGAGTTGGCTGGTACAAGGATTTGTAGCTTTTTGCAAGAAAAGCATGTAGGCTGGTGTTTCGTTTTCAGAAAAAAGTGTGGAACATAGCTTTTGTTTCCTTCAGTATCTTGAGCCTTGTTTAAACCTGGAAGGAGGGAATAAAAACAATGACACCTCATGCAGACTAGTTGTGGTTAGGCAGTTTGCTGGATTTTTTTAAAACTGTGCAAGGGCTTTCTATATTGTCAAGTTGGGTTCAAAGTTGAAAAAAAAAACTGTCAAAATGGTTCCTGCTTGGCGGGTAGGATAGCAAAATAAAAATGCCAAAACATAATCCACTGTTGAAAATTGTAATTGCTGCTTGTTTGGATGAGTAGCATGTGTGTCTGCTTGTCTGCAAAATATGGGGTTGCTAGCTTGAACATAAGTGTTTCTTTTGGGATCTTTACATGTGTGGTGCTGACAGTCAGCTGCAGGAGCGAATGGTACTCCGGGCACCAAGGGGTGCAGGTAATAAGTTTGGTACAGCTTTAAAACCATCAGCCATTCATGTCTGAAACTTGGCAGTGTATCTTCTTACAGGGTAAGGTATCAGTGAAAGTTTTGATTGCAGCTGACAACGTTTTGGTTTCATTACAAGCCAAACAGGGCCGTTTGCTTGTAGTAACTTTTCCGCAGGAAATAGTTTCAAAAATTTCCTCCCTTTGTGCAATTGTTTTAGGATGTAAAACTTCAAATTTTTGCCTTTTTGGGCGTTTTGAGGAACAAAAGGCATGACAGGTGGTGAGAAAAAGAGCAAAATCTGGGTAATTTTAGTCGACCTAGTGTGTTCATGGGAGCCTAATTGTGGCATGTGCACGGTTGTATGCAGGCTTGCAGTCGACAGTTTTGTCATGGGGTACTTAGCGCATTTGAGTGTTGTGAAAATCATTCATTCTTAATTTTTTAAAGAATTGCTCAAAATGTTTCTCCTGTGATGTGCTCCGTGTGGATGTTTTTGCTTTGGCAGAAAGGTTCTTCCTTTATAGTTTTATGCTGCAAGAGACTAACAGATAACAGTGTGTGAAAAGGGGCGTAACCTAATTGCCGTGTGGCTTGTATATCGAGATAGTGATGGTTGTTGACAGCAACCATGAGAAGTCCATTTGCGATAATTTTGTCTCGCGTTTTTTCCCCAACTAACTTTCAATAAGACAATTATTTCAGAACCAAAATAATCACAAAACGCAGGCCTAATTCTTGTTAAAGTTTTGTTGGCTTCAAACCCCACGGTTTAGTCACTCTCCTCAGTAGTTCATGGAGATGATCCACGTAACCCTTTGGGTGTCGGTAGAGGTGTTGGTCGGGATAATTCCTGTCGGAATCATCGCGACCAAAGCCACTACCGACAAGCAAAGTGTTACACGTTGAAATATATACCATAGTTAGGACTCAGTGATCACTGACCTGCATCCCTGAAGCTGAAACTATGAGGGGTTAGGCACGAATCAGACAGACACATTGCAGGACCAGACCATTGAGCTTCAACCATGGAGAGCAAGAATTTTACAGGGATACATTTACCAGTGTTTTGGAGTGGGGCATGATCAGGATACCTTTTAGCAGGTTTCAATAGATTCTGTTCAATTATTCTCAGCTCTAAAGGACATTTTTAAGGTCAATGTTTTTTTGTTGGTTTTTTTTTTCTGACTCGAAATTATCTACTTTCGAAACTAATTAGCAGAATCTCGAGGCAAACATCGGTCAAACGGGGCATAATATAAGTTATTGATAGCAAGGGTTTGTTACACGGACCCGTGTAGGCCTGAGAGAGATCAAAGGAACTATTGCACCCCTAAGGCCGAAGGCCTGAGCGGTACCAGCAATCGTTCCTTTGGACTCCTGAGGGCCTACAAGAGTCCGTTTAGCTAGCCATTGCTAATATACCAAAATTCATCCACAATTTTCATAAAACAAATCAAGAAGAAATCTGGTGACATGGATCACGCCTCACATGACTGACATCAAAGCAATATACATTCATACATAATAGACTTATGACGTAATTTAAAATCTTTCATGACTTTGCCGTCTTCAGTGGTGTGCCTGTTGTTTCGAACATCACAAAGTAACTTTGTACTTTAGAACGTTTTGGTGATCTTTTATAGAACAACACTGGCATCCAAGATGGATCGGAAAGAGAGTAGAAAAAGTCCGCCATTAGTAGCTACACGTTTGTTTCTTTTCTTTTTTTAGCTCTTTAGCATGGTACTGTTTGAGCTAAAGAAGACTGGTCGTGTGACGTAGGGATATATAAGTTATTGGTAGCAGGGTTTTGCTACACGGACCCTAGTATGCCTGGGGGAGATCAAAGGAAGGCCAAAGGCCTGAGGGTACAATGGTTTCTTTGACATCCCGACGTCCTACAAGGGTCCGTACAGCAAGCCCCTGCTACCAATAACGTATTTGTTTTCATTCCTCCACTATTTTCGTAAAGAAATCAAAAAGACATCTTTCAACCTGGATCACCGCTACCGACACCCAAAGGGTTAATTGCGCCGGCTACACTTCTTTGCTCCCCGTCTTGGGGCAGCTATACATCTGATCAAGCCAAACGTTCCATGTGTTTCTGCTCAGGCGTTCCCTCTATAAAGGGACGCAGTCTTATTTAGGAATAACTTCTAAGTCTATCAACAAAATTTTATATATATATATATATATACAAAAAACAATATCGACACAAAACACCACACTGGCTAAATAGATCGCAAGTTTTACTTACTATGAGGCAAGTGAAGGCGGGCGATTTATCTAACCAGTGTGGTGTTGGGTTATTTTCTCCTTCCACTGCACTTCTATAATCTGCGTACGGACCAGAGTCTGACACACTGCTCATCAGTCCACACATAGCCACAATGAAAATATTACAGAGACACGTTTGAAAGAAAATCTGCTGGTTCACATCACCTACGTACAAAAATACTGCTACGCTAAAATGAGCGAGAGAAATAAGAAAGTACATTCCTAAGACAATGACCCATTGTCTTAAGTTGACCCCAATTAATTAACTAATTAAGGTCAATAACGCCCACATGGTCGTTTCTCTCAAAACAAACCAAAACCATATAGTACACACCCATAGTCAATGCCCTCGGTTAAATTTAGTGTTGGTAACCCTGAGTGAATACACAATCAACATGTCTAGACATGACAGAAACCTTTCACCTACAATGTAATTATTCATAACACAACAACTTTTTTGAATCGCTTTTTGAAAACGGTTCAAGATTTTTTCCAACTGACTCGATATGCAACCACACTGACTCGATATGCATCGAAAAATTTCATGACCTTAAGCAAATGCTTAAACACCTGCTGTGACCTCCCAATTATACAAACAGGTGAATGGAACAACACCTCCAATCCCCCCTGCTTCTCTTTACACAGAGAGAGACCCGCTCTGTCAACAAGACATAGACTGGTGACTGTGACAAGACTTCACGTTTTAAGTCAGTCTTGTCTCAGCGAGTAGAGTGGCAGGGGTCTTAATCTTGACGAGTGTCATTTTGTAACTGAGCACACCTGCTACATACTGCCTTTGTGAGGCGACAAGCCGCTATTCAATTTCAGGTATGCTGAGGACGCCTTTCAGTCAATAAGGCTCGCTTTCATGAATAAGCGACCACAAGCCTGGGGGTTGTTGAATAGTCTATTACTGAGAGGTGTCAATACACTCAAGAGGACAGCATGTTTTGAAAGGGAAACCGACATTAATAGGTTTTACAAGTGGGCTTAATATACTCATGACTGGTTCCCGAGAAATTGATTTTTTTCAGAAAATCAACCGGTGGTCATACTCTGCACTATAAACAGTCACCTGAAAACAGCTGGATAAGAAACTATCAAGTGAAAAACTTTATACTTAATAAGTTGCAACTGACTTCAGGTTATCTTTAAATTAGTTGCCCTAAGAACTTAATAATTACTTATCATAAGAACCTATTAATTACTTACTCTAAGTTCTTACAATTTCTTACAACAACTTGACTCCAGTCACAACTCACTCGGACATTTTTTTCAACTTACAAGAGCAACTTAAAACTGAGCAACTTAAAAACTTGTTTTTCTCAATAAAACTCTAATGGCGGGGCAGATGGAAAAAAATAGACAGGCCTAGGTGATGTGAGTGGCGTGTCATTTCTCTGTGAAGTGTATGTCATTATTAAACGATTACCAAAACTGATCTTTATTTGCTTGAAAGAAGTCCTTGAAGTTTTTCCGTCATTTCTTTTACACCAAGCTCTTTTCCTTCCACTAAAAAAGAAGCCTTTAGTTCTTCAACATTCACGGGAGATTGACTACGTATCTTATTTTATATTTCGGACTTCTGTTTTTTGTAATTGCTCAAATCATCCTGCACTCTCTTAAATTCATCGTCATCAATAAAATTGTCTACCAAAGATTTGCTAATTATAAGTTTCATACTACTCAACTTCGCATTAGCAAGAGTACTCAATGCGTCATGTTTCTGTAACTTTGTATGAAATCTTTTGTTAAACACTTCCAAACCAAAGCATAGCAGACCTGCGGCAATGCTAGCTCCTTCAAGACCAATTCCAATTAAACTTCCTATTCCCATCGCACACAGGGCTATACCCCCTACAGATAATCCAACTGAAACCACACCCACAGCCATTGATGTGTTGTGAACAGAATTGAAAACTGTCTTATACCGTCTTTTACATGTGGAGTATTTTGCTTCTTCACTTTCCAAATATTTCAATGCTTCTGTAATATTATTTAATCGGAATGCTTCTGCCTGTAATGTTTTATCTGATGCAATTGACACATGAGGATCAGGTGTCATCATAGTCTCAACCGTTGATAGTTGTGGATACAAGTTCACCATTTTTGTATTCACAAATATATTTTTTATTTAATCAGTGATTACATTTTGCAACTCGTTAAAAGTGTATAATTTGCTGGCGTAATAAAATGAAACAAGATCTATGTGTTCTAGTTTTTGTTAATTTAGAAAAACAAAAGTTGTTTTGTCGACCAATATCTTGACAGCTGGAATACTGATCGAAACCTCAATATCAACTCCTTTTTTAATGGCAATAAAAACTTTTGTTGACTCTGTCAATGTTTCATCCCATGTAAGTTTGATTCCCTGCACAATATCTGTTTCTTTTACAGAAGTCACAGACCTCATGATAATTTCAATACTATTGTCACTTCTCTTGCAATGGTAAAGTTTGCTGGTACAAACACAACCTTTATATCTGATCTTCCCCTTCTATTTGTAAGAAGATACCGTCTTGTTTTGTACTCTTGCACCTGTAGTTTGTCTCTGCTATTGTGTCTTGTGCAAAACTTGGAACAAGGCTTACAATCAACGGCCCAGAGTTAACAACTTTCCTAAACACTAAGGCTCCTTCATCATCAGTATATACATAAGGACTAATAAATTCAAACTTTATGTCCCAGTCAATTGTGGGTGGTGGAACAGGCACAGGCAGCACAGGTGAAACTACCCACTTATTACCCATATGTATTAAGTTGTAGGGTACATTATTTACAAGAGTAGGCGGAAGCGGTACAGTGACATCACTCAGCTGACCAAGTTTAGAAATATGTCTCTCTGTTCCATCCTTCATGTAATCTATTACTTTCCGATTGTACATGCCAAAAGAATCAAGTTCAAAACCATACACTTCTCCTACATCCCCCTCCTTCTCAAAATCATGTACATCTGCCAAATCTTTCAACTCTGTCACTGGACACGCGACTGGTATAATTCTCGGCTTTGGACCAGCACTCATTTTTATAAACAAAAATAAAATTACTTAACTTCGAACACAACACTAAAATCGTGCATCACAACTGGTTTATTATCCTGATTAGTTACAGATATAAACAGTGACTCAAAGAAACTGGAACCTAATTTCTTAAATTGTAAATTAGGAAATCTAGCAACCACACTTTTACAATAGGATGCAGTTCCGGTCGGTAAGCTTCTTAACAAAGTTGATGGCTTTCCATTGTGTACATTCTCAGTCGTGTTTAATTCTTTCAAATAAACATTTAATACTGTGTGTACTGCCAAAATGAACAGGATGTCTTCCAGATATTTTATCTTTTCTTGGTGAAAATAATTTCCTCACATCGGGTCCTGTCCAATCATCTTCATCTTGAGGATGAAACCCAAGTAAATTTATAAGATTTATTGTTTAAAAAAGCCTACTATCTTTAGGAAATTCATATGTAACAAGTAAGTTAGCCGGATTTATAGTTGCTTTAATTTTATATCTAACTTGTAGCCATTCAGCTAAAGTAGAAAAGTCATAATACCCAGGCTGTAAACTACTAAAGTCATAACGTGTGCCACTTATAGTTCATAAATACCATATTCACCATATATATTATCATCTTCTACATTAAACCACTTTACAGTGTAAAACATTTCATGGATAGCTACAGATTTGCAACCATCACGATTATCAATCCCATTAGTTAACCACACTGGTTTGCTTGTATCAAGATTTGTTAAGGTTAAGGTAATAAACATTTTTATTATCTCATAAAAAAGAAGGATGGAATTTAAATCACCAACAAGCGTCACTACAAACGCATTTCAATTTAATGTGGATGCCAAGTATAATATTACACCAACTTATGAACAGAAAATAATTCAACTAAATCAGCTTGAGATAGCTGTATTGGAACAAGATTTATTTCAAGTCAAAGTACCCAACCCTTTTGACCATTATTTAAACCCACCAATTACAGACGATTCTACTGCAAGAAAGTGGACATCAAGTCCACTACAGATGTTTCAAAGCCAACTTAACTTTGCTATTCAATGCTCAACTACAGGCTGTGGTGTTTCTTTTACAGACCACTTGAATCACTCAAACAAACTGATTAGGTCTGTGTATCGTTTCCACACGTACTACCAGCTTAGAAGAATACTGTTAGAACTTCATACCCCTCTACCCACTGAATCCAGTTTCAACAGGTTTAACAACCCCATGGATATGAAAGCATTTGAACGCATTTGTAATGAATTTAACATCAGCCCCGGGTATGACTTCACACAAAAACTTGATGATCATAATGGCATGGGAACACTGTATTATGCTATGAGTCACAGGCAATACCCTCAAGATTACTACCCTGGTTACACTTCATTCTCATCAAAATCACAAATCTGGTTAGGCTCAATAGAACAGAAACAGACTAATGCATGGACCACATTTATTTTAGACAGGAGTGACGGGTTTACACAAGCAGGAGTCGAACGCGTAAATGAATCTATCAGAACGTATGTGTGGTGTTTACTAGGAGCACAATCACTAACAAAATCAAACATTTTAAACGGGAGTGGAAAATTTGAAGCACATAAACAGTTTCTCGCAAACCTTGAAGACTCAATCAACTCACTGGTTGATCTCCCATCAAGCATACAGCACTACCAAGACGTACTTAGATATGCCAGATCAAAAGTTGACATTGTAGTTGGCATCGGGTTATACATGTTACCATCTGACCTTCAATTACAAATGGGGACAATAACAAATTATAATAATGAAATCATTGTTGCTGGTGTTGGTCAAAAATAAGGACTCAACCAATCTGGGAACTTGGGGGCAACAACCACACACCGCTTGCGTCAACAGACAATAAAACCATTAATAATGCCTTTACAAACAGTATCACCTTTGGGTCCATCTGTGACCCCGGCACCCATACAGTCAGTACAGTCAATACCACCGACACCGCCACCATCACCAACCCCTGAAACACATGAGTCAGAGAGAACTGCATTGGTAATAGGTCTTACAGGATTAGGGTTATTACTTCTTTACCTGTTTCATTAAATAGCCCACCATTAATCCTCCTACTGTAACCAGAAAGACCCACACATTTTCCACCATAAACCCAACTACTTTCGCTGCAGTATTGATTAGCCAACTGACAACTGTACCTATTATACCAGGCAATGCATCCATCGCTTTCACAGCCAATTTCTTAAGCAAGTCTGATATGTGTAACAACTGTTTTTTTACCCACTACTGTAAATCTTTTGGGTCAGTGGGGACTGGAGGTGCTGAAGGCAGTGGTCCACTTCCACCAACCCCGGGCCCTCGAGAGACAGCTAACACAACAGTACTGATAATAAATCCAAGAGCAGTAATTAAACTTGCAGTAGTGATACCCTGTTCTCTGAAAAGTGTTTTCACTCTCTCAGCCAATGTTGTGTCTTCGTGAAGTATTTTTTGAATAGTTTCTCTAATCCTATTGACCTGTGTTTTCAGCTTTTCTCTTCCAATATTAATCGCTTCTAACCTTCCTGGTCTTTCTATTTGCAGATCATTTAATCTGTGTTGTATTCTTTCTTTTATTTCTGTGTCAAGATTACCATTGTCTGCTGTAGCCAGTTTCTCTTTTTCACGTTCTATGTGTTTATCAAGCTCACCCAGTTTGGCTACATTATTTGCCATCTCACCTCTTATTGACTGCAGTGATTTATCCAAACCCATTAAATCCTGCATGGGTAAAGGAGGGTCATCTATTGTTTTCATAGCGTCATTTATTTGACCTTCAGTAAATGAGGTTTCGAGAGCAACTAAAGTTTACCTGTTTGTTTTACTGTAAGGATCATGACAGCTTTGAAGACTGTCTCAGAGAGAACGATGTTATCCCAAATAAACAAGAATGAGACATTGTGAAAAACAAACTGAAATCAACTAAGCACCTGAAGCTTATTTTAAAGACAGATCAGCCCACAGGGTATGGGTTAGTAAATTAATTTAGTCTTTTGTTTTGTCCATAAAAAATGACAGACAGACAAATCATGCAAGTGATTGATCTCACAGAGAACTTCAGATATATCCAACACTTTGAAGAGATAAGAACACATTACAAAAAAACATTTGCGCTTGATATAACGCCAATAACGGTACCAGCGGTGATATATGCGTCATATAATGTGACTTTGGATTATGTTGATGAGCGTCCAGATGTGGAGCGCATGACAGTTGAATTTAAGACACCTACTTTTAAAGTTAATGATAGTGACCATCAGGGTTGGCTAGAGGAACTTTGTCATAGCATATTTAAACAACTACGTAAACTAAATGTTTATATTAACAGTGTTTCAGTTAATAAAATAGTATTACACATGCAGCGCCAGCAGAGTCAGAGTTAATATATTTTATTTATTATTTTGTCGGACAAATAACAATGACGGACAATGCTCAAAACTCAACAAGCCCATCAGGCTTAAGAAACGTGTTTCACACAACAGACTTGCCTATATCTAATAGTAACAATGTTTATGAATCGATAGAAAACTCTTTTTCTGTCATACAAGATAATCTTCTTTCAGGCAGTGTAAAGATTCCAGTTGTTGCTAAAATAGAATTTACTAGGGTAGACGGTGAAGTGATTATATCATATATATCAACAAGACAGCACACAGTTAACACAAGAAGAGAATTAGAGAACGTGTTTAGAGCAAGACTGTTACCTGACTTTTTTGAAGCAATTCACAAAGCAAAAATGAAAGGGTCTGGTTGGCACGAAGGCTGTGTACATGAACTACAATTAAAACAGTCAAGGTATCACCCTATATTAGGTAAATCATGGATACCACTGCCAACAGAGGTTGCAAACAAAAAGGCTGTCGTCAATATTCAAAACAATGATAATCATTGTTTCATGTGGTGTGTGTTTGCTAAACTACACTTTGTAAAAACAAAACCTGAATGTGTATCTAACTACACTAAATTTGTAAGCGAACTCAACTTTAGTGGTATAGATTTTCCTGTTAAAATAGAAGACATAGACTTATTTGAAAAACTAAATCCTGGCATATCTGTAAATGTGTATGTGTGGGATAATGAGTCTGTTAACAAGTTACAACCAATTAGAGTATTACCACTTGCACCAACCTACGGGCAGTCAGAAGATAAACATGTTGAGATGTTGCTAATAGGCGATAATGATAACTTTCACTACACAATTATCAGGAGTATGTCACGACTAATTCATAATCATGTATCAAAATATGGCAGGAAACAGGAAGTGTGTAAAAGATGTTTACAAAGGTTCTCCTCTATAAACGTAGCGCACAAACATGTTTTACACTGCAGGTCAGCTGATGACATTCAAACAGTACTTAAGTATCCATATCCTGGTAGTCAAGTATATTTTAAGAACTATGGGAATCAGCAAAAGCTGCCGTTTGTAGTGTATGTTGATTTTGAATCACTAGTTGTTCCGTATGAAGGTCCTGTTCCAGAATCATTACCAAAGACTATGAAACTAAGTGACCAAGTGGTGTGTTCTTTTGGATACATTATTGTTAGGTCAGATGGACAGCATTCAGAACCTGTTATCTACATGGGTGAAAATGCAGCATATCTGTTTTAAACAGAAATGAGACAACTGTATAGTCAGGTAGTACAATATCTCACAACATGTCAAATGCCTTTGGTGATGATAGAAGAAGACAAACTAAATTTTGATACAGCAGTGACATGTTGGATTTGTGAACAATCATTAGGAGATAATAAAGTTCGTGACCAAAGGTATTTCTGACCCTGATTACCAGCATGCTCTCGATGCGTGGGGTAAATTAGGATGTCAGACAATTGGTGACTATCATGACCAGTACTTGAAAGTTGATGTTTGTTTGCTAGCAGATGTATTCGAAAGTTATCGTGAAAAGGGTTTGTTACACTACAGATTTGACCCTGCCTGTTACATAACTAGTCCTGGCATGACATGGGATGCATTTTTGAAATCCAGTATGATATTTATAGACCTGTTGTCTGAGCGCACGATGGGTGAAATGGTGGAACGTGGATTGAGAGGAGGCATAAGCATAGCCGCAAACAATTATGCCAAAGCCAACAACAAATATCTGGACGACCTTGACTTTGACCCCTCAAGGTCAAGGTCATTCATTACGTACGTGGATGCGAACAATTTGTATGGCTGGGCGATGTGTGAGTTATTGCCCTTGAAAAACTTTTGTCTGCATGATTTGTCACAGTATGATGTAACAGACTCAGGGTTAACAAACTATATTATGAATCTTGACCAAAACGATGCAAAGGGTTGGATCTTTGAAGTAGACCTGGAGTAACCACACCATCTACATGATTACCACAATGATTATCCCTTAGCAGTTGAGAAAATGAGTTTGACGGGGAAAAAAGAAGACACTAAACTTGTGCCAAATCTGAATGACAAATTCAATTACGTGTGTCACTATCGATTGTTGCAGTTTTACATCAGACATGGGTTAGTACTAAAGAAAGTTCACAGAGGCATTCAATTTGATCAGAGTGCTTTCATGAAAGATTACATAATGAAGAACACAACACTGCGTGCAAGAGACGGCAACACTGCATTTGACAAAGACTTCTTTAAGCTTATGAACAATGCCTGTTTTGGCAAGACGATGGAAAATCCTCATCACCGCAAAGATGTGAGACTGGTCACAACTGAATCGGGTGCAATTAAACTTACAGGTAAACCACAGTACACAGGGTATAAAGAGTTTCATTCATCATTGTATGCAGTGTCACTCAAAAAAAAGATTGTCAAACTGGACAAACCAGTATTCATTGGTATGGCAATTCTTGAGTTGTCAAAACTGTTGATGCTTGAATTTTATTATGATTATTTCAAACCTGAGTGTCGTCTGCTATACACTGACACTGACTCTATGATCATTGACGTGCCTACTGAAGATTTTTTACGAAGACATGAAAACAGAACTACATATGTATGACACGTCTGACTACCCAAAAGACCACGCATTGTACAGCACACAAAACAAGAAAGTGCCTGGGAAGTTTAAAGATGAACTGAATGGTGTGCCAATAGTTGAGTACATTGGTCTGAGATAAAAAATGTATTCTATTTTACAGCAGAAAGGTAGACAGTCGAAAGCAAAAGGAATAAAAAAACAGTGATTAAAAATAAAGACATCCGTCATGAGCATTACAAGCAAGTATTAGACAGATCATTAATGCCTGATTATCCAAACAAGTCACTGAGATCAAACAAACATAACCTTGAAATGATCCAAACACATAAGAAGTCACTTGCAGTTGGGGACACAAAACGTGTGTTTTTCAGTAAGGAGAAGGCTTACGCACCTGGACATTATGGGTTTAAGCTATCTGAAGGTATTTGTGTTGAGCTCATTGATGAACTGATTGATGAACTGGTCAAAAGTGAGTAACAGTGTCTGGGGGAATAATCTGTAATTCTTCTCTTGTAAATGCCCTCTGTGGACCAGGCTCGTACAAATCATATATTGATGAACTGCCGGGGATTATTTTTTTTATATTGTGTACGGATGTAGACCAGATGGGGTCGGTTGCTCTGCACCTCACGTCATTGTCAGACTCGCCGGGCTGATATAGATACCTTACTTGTTTTGTAAACAAACTTGTGTCTGGCGGTCCTGACGGTATTGATTTTAGACCTGTGTCTGGCCCTGGCGGTATTGATTTCATTTTAATAGCGTCGGCGGGCTTAGGCAAGCCTTCGCTATTCATTGCTATTATTACAGACGGTAATCGCTTTACCCATTCAGTATTACGTGCATCATGCATTAGTTCCTTTGAATACTGGTAACTGAAAAGTCTTTCTGATAATTGCTTGTTGAAGTTCTCTACAATTGCCTGTGATCTGTGTACACCTGGAATGTCGCACTGCACTAACACGCTGTGCTTCACAAATAACTGATTGATGGCGCCCTTGAATTCACTTCCGTCATCGATCTGAACGAGTATGGGAAATTTAAAGGACCTTGACTATATATTTTTGTTAATGTTGTCGCAACCGCGATAGCTGTTTTGTCAGTTATAGGTTCAGCGTCCTTGTACCTTGAAGCAATGTCTATGACAGTTAATGCATATTTGTATCGTTTCTTTCTTATTGTGTCATTTGGAAGAAACAGGAGGTCCATTTGATGGGTGTCATTTGGAGTATTGTTTTCAAAATGAGGACGTGTTATTTTTCTTGGTGCAAATTGCTTGTCTTTGTAACCACAGTTTAATTTGATTGAGTGTTACATCACCGCCCACGGCCATGTGTAATTTCTGAATAGCGGTGTTTCCCTTCCAATATCCAATTGGGGAGTAATATATTTTTAATAGTTTATTTTCATGTGTCAATTTTTCTAGCAATATAAAGTCCCGTAAAATATACAAATAATGTCATTCCCACTAGAACAAAGATTATCTCTCCATTTCTTTGTTGTGTGCTTGGTTGATAGTAATCACTAAGTTTCGGTTTTGGAATGGTCATGTCTTAATGAGAAAATATTTTTAAATTGCGTCATCAGCATTTGAAAACGTATGCTGCGCGTGATTTTCTAGTTTAAGTTTTTTATTGATGAAATCGAGTTTCTCTATTCGTTGCTTTTCATAATCTTGTTGCACTTGTGCAAGTTTTTCAGACGCTTCGTTGTGCCATTTCAATTCTTCTGCTGATTCCTTTCTACCTACTTTAAAAAGAGATAATTTGATCCGCTAAATGCAAGTGCATTGACCATCGCACCCCCAATTATTACGGCTAATACTTTTTTTATTTACATAGAAACATTTTCTGGAATAATACCTTGCTTGACAAAAAAATCTTTTGTAGCAATTGATGCTGTAACAACTGCAATTAGCTTTGCACTGTCTTCTAAGTCTAATCTGCTCAAGTCTGCCGACCTCATTTTGAGGAGATGTTTTGCAAGCATAGAATAAGAAACATCTAGTCCGCTTATTATGGCAGAGTGATACACAAGGTTCATTAAGTTTTTTGTTTTGCTCATTTTCTTAGGCAATAAAAATTTAAATAATAAATTTATTACAGCATAACAAATGGGTCGACAGGTTTGGGTATTGCTGGTAATGTGGAGACTACTTCTTTTGTTTTTGGAGTTTCTAATTTTTTGGACACTGATCGAGTGTGGGGTTTGTATTTTTTCCATAACTGGTAACCTGCGAAACTAAATCTGACAACAAATCCGGCAAATATATATCCTGTTGTTCCGGGTTTAGACTCAGTTGATAGTCTGTCACTTTGATGTGGGTCTGATGGGTGTGACGGTCCTGACTGTACTGACAGTCCTGATGGTGTTGGGGGTGACACCGATGGGGTTGTTAACGAACCTGGCTGTTCTAACGGCGGGTCAGTTACATGAGCCTTTTCTGTTAATGCTTGAAGCTGTAATTTCTTTTGTCTGTTCCACTCAACTAATCATTTTCCTGCCTGAATTCTGCCTGGACTTTTAATTTGGTCACTGTTTGAACTCGTGTCGGGACAGAGACAGGGTTCGACTGTGGGGTCATCTGTGGGTCATCCATTTGGTTCATCAGTTTCTTTTCCAAACAAATTACTTTTGAAAAATCAATATGACTGCCCGTAACTAACAAAGTAACCAGGGGCGCAAACAAATTACCAAACTTGTAATACATGAGGCAAGCTAATTGGCTAATTGAACTTGAAATTAAGGGATTTGACCCCAAGTCACTGCTTAATCCATCAGTATCATCTACTTCAAAAAAGTGACTGATGACTTTTGAATAAATAGATACAAAAGATCTGCTCAGATCCCGAGTCATTAATGAAGCCATATAATTTACATATTTAGCATGAAGTTTAATGTCAACGGTCAGAGATTCAATATCTTCTGTTGCATACTGTTTATTGAGATAAGTTTTGGAGTTTCCTGAAACAACTAAAGACAAAAGACGTTCTCGTTTTGAGTCTAAGTCTTTGTTTTCTACAGCGCTGATGTCATTTAGTACTAACAATTCGTCCGAATTCATTTTATAATAAAATATAATAATTAAAGTGAAACAAACTTCATAAACACATTTACCCTTTCATCAAGTGGACCGGATTGTGTTATTCCAACACAGCCTTTGAGTTTTATTTAGTCGACTTGTAAACCCCTACTTGTTAATTGACAGCCCTCTTTTAAAAAAGCATGTTACCCTGTTCAGTGTATTTGTCACCACTTATTGGTTGAAAAGAGCTTACAACCCACAGGCGTGTGGTCGTTTATTCTTGAAAGCGAGCTTTATTGACTGAAAGGCATCCTCAGCATACCTGAAATTGAATAGCGGCTTGTCACCTCACAAAGGCAGCTAGTAGCAGGTGTGCTCAGTTACAAAATGACACTCATCAAGATTAAGACCCCGCCACTCTACTCGCTGAGAGGAGACTGACTTAAAACGTGAAGTCTTGTCACAGTCACCAGTCCATGTCTTGTTGACAGAGCGGGTCTCTCTCTGTGTAAGGAGAAGCAGGGGGGGATTGGAGGTGTTGTTCCATTCACCTGTTTGTATAATTGGGAGTTCACAGCAGGTGTTTAAGCATTTGCTTAAGGTCATGAAATTTTTCGATGCATATCGAGTCAGTGTGGTTGCATATCGAGTCAGTTGGAAAAAATCTTGAACCGTTTTCAAAAAAGCGATTCAAAAAGGCTGTTGTGTTATGAATAATTACATTGTAGGTGAAAGGTTTCTGTCATGTCTAGACATGTTGATTGTGTATTCACTCAGGGTTACCAGCACTAAATTTAACCGAGGGCATTGACTATGGGTGTGTACTATATGGTTTTGGTTTGTTTTGAGAGAAACGACCATGTGGGCGTTAATGACGTTAATATGTTAATTAATTGGGGTCAACTTAAGACAATGGGTCATTGTCTTAGGAATGTACTTTCTTATTCTCTGAGCGCGTGACTATACCGAATAACCTATGCTCATTGTGTGCATGCGGAAGATACGATAGTTCCCAGTTGGCACGAGACCATCGGGCCATAGTCGGCTACAGTGGGCCCGTCTACAGTCATGCGCGGGCCTACTGTGGCCGACTTCGGCCCGATGGTCTTTTGCGTACTGTGGTATCAGGAAGATAAACTGTATTTCCATAATTTTGCCATCGAAGAGAGCTGAAGCGGAACCAGAGGGGTGCGTTAATTAGAGTCTGTGGGGTTTTCGGATTTGAAATTTTTGGCGAAATAATCCAGATTTAACAACTGTTGCATTTTATAATAATAATAATAATAATAATAATAATAATAATAATAATAATAATAATAATAATAATAATAATAATGAGTATTTAAATAACTCTTAATCTTAATCCAAAGCTCTAAGCGCTTCACAATCTGTACACAAAAATACAAATACAATGACATTTACACATAACAAACAAAACACAGTGCACGAACACACCATTTTTACAACGAACTAAACAACAATGCATACATAATAATTATGTTCTAATTAACATTCAATCTAAACAAAGAGAATTATAGAACTACAACTATGGCATCAAACACTAGCAGTTATTCAGAGTAAAGCTGAAGAGGTGAGTTTTCAACGACCCAGTGAAGTCAGAGACAGACTCACTGCTTTTGACCTCAAGAGGAAGTGTATTCCATATCACTGGGGCTTGATAAAAAAAAGTGCGCTGATCAAATGTTTTAGTTTGGAGAGAAGGTACACACAACTTCCGTTTATCAGAAGAGGAGCGGAGATCACAAAAGGGTGATTAAACGTGCAGCAAAGAGGACAAGTATTCTGGGCTGGTGCCTTAAAGGCAGTTAAAACAGATTGACAAACCTATTGAATACGTGAGGACACGTGTAGCCAGTGAAGGGACTTTAAGATGGGAGTGACATGCTCTGTCTTAAGGACTCTCACAACAAGCCGGGCTGCATTGTTCTGAATCTTTTGGAGGCGATCAATGAGATACTGAGGGCAGCCACAAAGAAGAGAGTTACAATAATCTTGCTTACTTACTTACTTACGCCTGTTACCCCTCCCAGGGTATAGGCCGTCGACGAGAGACCTCCAGCGACTTCTGTCCTGTGCTTCTCCTTCGATTTTACTCCAGGTGGTTCCCAGTCTCTTGATGTCAGCTTGGAGGTCTCGACGCCAGGTGTTTCTCGGCCTGCCTCTTTTCCTCTTTTCCTGGGGGTTCCATGACAATACCTGCCTAGTGATACTGGAAGCTGGCTTTCTCAGACTGTGACCAATCCATCCCCATCTTCTTCGCCCAGTTTCATTCTCTGCTGTTATCTGCTCTGTTCTCTCCCAGAGTCTGACGTTGCTGATCTTCTCTGGCCAGTGGATTTTCAAGATTCTTCTAAGGCAACTGTTTATGAAGATCTGTACTCTGTTGACTGTGGTGTTTGTCAACCTCCAAGTCTCTGCTCCATATCGAAGAACTGCGTTTTCGTTGGAGTTGAAAATCCGGACTTTGGTGTGTTTTGACAGCTCTCTGGAACTCCACACTTTTTTCAACTGGAGAAAGGCTGCTATGGCTTTACCGATTCCTGCACTGACATCTGCATCAGTGCCGACTTTATTGTCGATGATGCTCCCAAGATAGGTGAAGGACTCTACCTCCTCCAACGGGGTGCCGCAAGCAAGACTGGTTCTTCCCTGGTTGCGTTCAGCGTCATTATCTTTGTTTTCCGTTTGTGGGTGGTGAGGCCCACTTGGGACGAGATGTCAGCAAGCCTCGTGGTATTATCCTGCATTTGTTGATGAGTGTGAGACAATAAAGCCAAGTCGTCTGCAAAATCGAGGTCGTCAAGCTGTGTCCACAGTGTCCACTGTATTCCGCTTCATCTCTGCTCTGTGGACCTCTTCATGACCCAGTCTATGGCCAGTAGGAAGAGGAACGGAGACAGCAAACACCCCTGCCTGACACCGGTTCAGTCCTGGAGCTCCCTGGTGAACTGCCCTTCGTGGATCAGGCGACATGTCATGCCATCGTAGCTGCTCTTGATCAGGCAGACGAGCTTTGTGGGTACACCGTAGTGTCGTAGGAGTTTCCACAAAGTCTCTCGGTCCACGCTGTCAAATGCTTTCTCATAATCCACAATTTTGACGTACAGCGGGGAGCTCCACTCCAGAGACTGTTCCAAGATGATGCGGAGAGTGGCGATCTGGTCTGTACATGATCGGTTTTTCCTGAATCCTGCTTGCTGGTCTCTCAGCTGGGGGTCGACGGAGCTCTTCATTCTCGCCAGGATGATCCTGTTGAAGACCTTTCCTGGTACTGACAGCAAGGTGATTCCTCTGTAGTTGGAACACTTGCTGAGGTCGCCTTTCTTGGGACGCTTGATCAGGTACCCCTCCTTCCAGTCAGCCGGCATCACCTCCTCTTCCCAGATCTTTCCAAACAGTGGGTACAGCAGCTCTATTATTGTCTGTAGGTCTGCTTTCAGAGCCTCCGCTGGGATGCCATGTTGCCCTGCTGCTTTGCCGTTCTTCGAAAATGCCACTGCTCTTCTGATCACTTCCCGGTTGGGTCTGTCACAGCTGATGGGTAGGTCGGTTTCTGCTGGCTGGATGTCGGGGGGGGGGGGGGGGGAGGGGGGGGGGGGGGAGGGCGGGCTGGGTCTGTTCAGTAACTCTTCAAAATGCTCGGCCCATCTGTCGAGTTGGTCTGCTCTGTCTGCATTAGGCTTTCCTTCTTTGTCTTTTACTGGTCTTTCTGTATGGCCATACTTGCCCGACAATCTTCTGGTAATGTCGTAGAGCTGTTTCATGTTGCCGCTGCCTGCTCCCTTTTCTGCCTCTGCTGCCAGGCTGTCTGTGTAGGCCCTCTTGTCTGCCTTGATACGCCTCTTCACATAGCGGTTGGCTTCCGAGTATTCCTCCTGTGCCCTTGCTTTGGCTGCTCTCGTGCGACTGTTGTTGACAACTGCTTTTTTCTGCTTCCTCACTTCTATCTTCTTCAAGGTCTGTGCCGACAGCCTGTCTTTGTGATGGTGTTTCCTGAACCCTACAGTGTCTTTGCAGGTTGAGTTCAGCACCTCACTAACTGCCTTCCACTGCTACTCTGTGGTGACCGCCTCCTCTTCATTTACTAGCTCCTGTAGCGCTTGAAACCGGTTGGACAGCACCAGTTTGAACTCTTCTCTCACTTCAGTCTCTTTCAGGAGGCCTACATTATAGCGCTGTCTTCTTGTTGTCTCTGTGCGCCTTTTCTTTAACTTGAGCGTTTCTCTTAAGGTAAGCAGATGGTGGTCTGAGGCGACATCTGCTCCACTCCTCACTCGAACATCTTGAAGGGACCTTCTAAATTTCTTGCTAATGCAGATGTGGTCTATTTGGTTCTCTGTAATATGGTCAGGTGAGACCCCCGTTGCTTTGTGTATTCTTCTGTGTGGGACGATGCTGACTCCAATGACAAGTCTGTTTAGAGCACAGAAGTCTGCAAACCTCTCCCCGTTCTCACTCATCTCCCTTAGTCCCTGTCTCCCCATTACCTCTTCGTATCCGGTGTTGTCCTCCCCTATTTTGGCATTAAAATCGCCCATGACGATGGTGATGTCTCGCTCCACACATTTGTCCACAGCACTCTGGAGTCGATCGTAGAACTCTTGTTTCTCTTCCTCGTCACTGTCATTAGTGGGCGCATAACACTGGATGACGTTGAGCTTGATCTTTTTCCTGGTTCTAAAGGCTGCTGTGATAATTCTTGGCCCAAGAGGTTCCCAGCCCATCAGTGCTCTCTGTGCCACTGGTGACAGCATGAATGCTACACCTTCTGTATGGGGGGCATTCTCCTTTTCATGACCTGAATACAGAATCATCTCCCCACTTAACAGCCTTTTCTGGCCAGACTGCGTCCATCTGGCTTCACTGATACCTAGCAGGGAAAGGTTGTACTTTTGCATTTCCGCTGCTATCTGGGCGGCCTTGCCGCTCTGGTACATGGTCTTGACATTCCATGTGCCCATGATTGTGTCTCTGGATAGAGAGAGGCGGCTCGGTCCTGTGGCTTCCGAAGACTTCCGGCTTTCACCACACGACGTCATAAATCTTCCGGTAGAAGAACCTTCCTCCTCCAGGAAAGAAATTGCTGTTTGTCTTTTCGTCGGCGTTTTTGTAGCTATTTCCTTATTTGCAGGGTGGGGAAGCTACCCCCACGCCCAACCCCCTTACTAGGAGGACCAGGGGTTTTCTGTCGGGGTCTCCTTCCCTTAGACCATTTTGGTTCACGGCACCTTATTTCATTTGGTGCACCCCTCTCGCGAGGGACCCCCTATCCACCACCCAGGGGACGCGCCTCAACGCCATATGGTCCCAGCGCGAGGAATAATCTTGCTTAGACAGCACAAATGCACACACAAGTGCATTTCCCTACGAATACGCATTATATTTCTCATTAACGGTTCGGACAAAATAAACACATTATTGGGGAAAACTATCGGGGAAATCTCTGCTTCCCTCAACTTTCTTAAAATCTGCTGACATGTACCTTAAGTCTCGACTTGTGCGGCAGTTTAGCCGGAAATATTTTAAATATTGACAATATACATGATCTGTTTTAAAGCCACTCTCTTAGTCAGGCTGGCCAGGTGTTTTTCCTTGCTGCCGTAAGATGGCCTTGGTTGCCTGCTCGGTGTTAAATTTACTAACTAACTAACTAACTACTAACTAGCTAACTAGCCAGCTGGCTAACTAACTAACTAACTAGCTAACTAACCAACTGACTAGCTAACTAACGAACTAGCTAACTAATTTACTAACTAACTAACTAATAACTAACTAACTAAATCAGAAGCTCAATAACTCAATAAGTAACTTAATAACTAACCCAATAAATCACTAACTAACTCTAGTAAAACAAAAAGAAAATAAGGCAAAAGTCATATCAAGGATACAAATGTCAAGCGTGTAAATTGTAAATAAATAATCAACAAATAAAGAAAAGCTTTTAAAAGGATGATCACAAGAGTGTTTGTCATCTCCAATATTACTTCCTTCCTAGTTGGTTATTTAAAGTGAACAAAAAAAATGTCTTTCATGTGCACAATTCTTATAAATATACTTATACTTAACTCACTCAGCCCGACGGCCGTATTTCCCAAATTCTGAAGGCGTCTTCTAATGACTATACACCAGTTGCAGGAGATGGATCGACCATGATAATCTGGCAATACCCATTAATTATCATGGTCGATACATCTCCTGCTGTAGTGCGTCATGGTTGAATGGATTAAAAGGCCTTTTTAATGCTTTAGTGCAGTCTCTTGGAGGAAACTGGTCAGCTACATACCTGTGCAGAGCCTTGGAGCAAAGGCTTGTATGTTGAAAACACGACTGTTAAATCACCACAAGATGTGGTTTAACACATTCCGCATTCGGATACGCGGCATAATGCCGCGTATCTGAAAGCGGCGCGTCTCGAATGAGTTGACAATTCCACAGCTCACAGCTGTTAATAAAAGGCCCAGACCAAGATGGTGACTGTCAATCATATAAAATGCAAGGAAGAACCATACGAAGCAAGGAACACGTTTAGAAAGGCCAGTTACAACGCGACTAATTAATATTGCGGTAAAAAGCCTATTTTTGGTAATATTGGTTAAAAAGTCTATTCTTAAATAGACAAACATACAAGTATACAATTCAGTCGTTACTTTTCATGCAAGTGAGTTTCCACTTTGCTTCTTCTCACTGACACGAAGTAGCGACCAAATTGTACGATTGTTTGTCTATTTCGATAATCTCGACATATTGACAAATTGTATTGTAACTGTCATTCTTAGCGTGTTTCTTTCTCTGTAGCGTTTTTCTCTGACAGCCCCTCTGTGAGATGGCCTTGGTTGCCTGATCGGCATTAAACCCAAAAACTAACTAACATCTCTGACAGCCGCCGTGAGATGGCCTTACTCGCCTGCTCGGTGTTAAACCCAAATAACTAACTAACTCTTCTCTGACAGTTGTTAAAAATGATGTCTCCTAAGTGATCGCAGATCGGTGCCAGTTAATCACGCACAGGCGTTAGGAACAGGCATAGATCCTCATGAGTTCTCGCGTCTGCTGGAGCTCATGAGAATCTGTGATTCTTGCAGGTGGCTCTTGTTTGATGCGCTCCAACACTCAACTACTTAACATAACATGGCTTAACGTGATCTGGACTCGACCACTTACTTTCAAACCCGTTTAATAGCATGCATCTCCTTCAGTGTCGATTATACAATCCAACTGTAAGAGACATAGATCCTCATGCGGATCTATGTCTCTTGCCGACATCAACCTATAGCCATGTTCCTTGAACAAATTCAGTTTTTATTTTGTTTTTGTTTTGTTTTGGGCTTTTTTAAACAATGATTTCAGAAACACAGTCTGTGCCCCCTGGTAGGAAAGTCGTTAAATTACTTTCCTGGTTTGGGGGCAAAGCGAGTGAGACGCGTACACATTTCATGTATAAACGTGAGCAATGAACAATGGTTAGGACATGCCTAAGGTGTCCTGGATCTGTAATAGTGTAGCAGCTGCCCTTCATAGACGATCAGCCGTTTACGAGATAGTGATTTTCCTCAGAGTAACAAAGGTTTGGGTATATCAAAATGAAGTCTAGTATGAATAAAAGCAACGCGCACTCATTTTAAACAGCCGGGAGATGGAGACACTTTTCTGTAGCACTTTTTTCCCAGTACGCCTGCAGACGAAACCAGGACTGTCGCAGCCATGTTTTCTGGGGATCAGTAGTTTATACGGTTATCATTGCTTCTGTATTCAGTTGTAATATGCACTGTATTTATTTTTTAAAAAATTTTAATTCTATTTTTAGTATATCTCCACACTTATTTATATTAAGAGAAGAAACAGTTACGAAAAAGCATGCCTTGAGCTCAAATATCGTTACTCAACAATAAGGGATCCCAAATCACGTGATCGTTACATGATACAAGATGCACGCGGACTCGTTGCCGTAAATTTCGGTGGGCCGACGAGTTCTTTTGATTTATTCTACATAATCTTGGGGTTTTTTTCCCAAGAAAAGCGAACGTGCAGAGTCGCTTTGTGTATTTTTACGTCTTATTAAAGGTTTGTCATGTTTATTTCCATTCACTTTACCATCGCTTTTCCCATACCATTTCGACAACTCAGTACCAAAACAAAACGCAACCACAAAAACAAACGCTATCTTCGAAACCGATGTCCTAAGTGCAACATGCTGTAAAAGAGAAAGAGTGCCACACTACTTGGTTTTAACTTACTGTCGTGGCTGAACAAAGTTTCGGAACTTATTAATTACATATTACTGTAACATTTAATTCAGTCAGTTAAACTGGTAAGCTATGTTATGATGTGTGATCACTGCCATTAATGCAGTCTCAGTAATCACTGATGGTAGTACACTTCACATTGAAAGAATACACAGCACGATGTGAACACGTTTGGAAGTTAATGCAATGCTTCGTTTAAATTAAACCCTATATCGCTAGCAGTAGCCTAGCTACACAAATGAGGAACTGTATTTTGCTGCTGTGTAATTTGCAGTTTGTCTGCATATTGACATTTGAATTCCCACTCAATGATTCTTAGCAGCTGGCAATAGCACTAACACTCATAATTATATATTGGGATAAAAACGAGAAAGATAACGGAGAAAGGTGACACTGAAATGATTTAATAAATCAGTCAAATGATCAATGAATTAGATATGTTTTATGATAAACAGCTAGGGTTATTATTATTACTATTATTTTTTTTTTTTTTTTGGGGGGGGGTGGGGGGGGGGGGGTGGGGGGAGGAGGCACGTACTGCATAATATACATGTACTATTTCTTTCATACACTATTACTATTTCTTACTTGCTGCTGTTATCTTATATCCTTACTGGCTTTGACATATCCCTGGAAGATTTACAGTCCCATATTTTAAGCCTGTCTTGGGGAGGGGGGGGGGAGGGGGGGGGGAAGCAAGTACTAAATAATGTACATGTACTATTTCTTTCACACACTGTTATTATTGTTTTCTGTGTTTCCATCACCCACTCATAACACCATTGGGCTCGATGAGTTCTCGAGTTTTATTTGAGTGATTTACAAAATACACACTTGCTGCTCTTATCTTATTTCCTTACTGGTTTTGACATTTCGCTGGAAGATTTACAGTCCCATACTTTAAGCCTGTCTCGTGTTGTAACGCACACGGAGGTTGACTATATCAGTATATAGGTGAACCGCTCGGAGATTGCTCTGCACAGAGGTAATTCGATACCCCGCCCACCCCCCCACCCCCCCCCCCAAAAAAAAAAAAAAAAATAATAATAATAATAATAATAATAATAATAATAATAATAATAATAATAATAATAATAATAATAATAATAATAATAATAATAATAATAAATAAATAAATAAATAAATAAATAAATAAATAAATAAATAATAAATAAATAAAAATAAATAAATTTGAAAAATATAAATAAAAAATAAAAATAAATAAATAAAACAGCGGGCGGCAGACCCAGCCGTCCCGTTAGTCCCTTTCTTTTTTGTCCCCTCTTTCCTTGACTACGTGCGCAAAATAAAACTTACCGTGAGAAGTCCACGTACGATCTTGTATTAAATGTGTCTTAATTATTATTGACCGCGGTTTTGTCATTATTGACCGTTTTGTCCCCTGGTGTTAAATTACCATACTGTGTGTTTATCATTATTGTTGTTCAAACAGTGCCAGCAACTGATCGTGAGTCATCATCGTAATTTTGCAGCAATGTTGCTATCAAGCCGGCCGGCCGAAGTAAAAGGTAAACAGATTTTATCTGTATTCTGTTTTTTACTTTTCTTAAATGTTTTGTCAGTTTTTTCGTGCACTTCAGAAGAAGGTTGAACCCATTTAACCCA
>BTPG01000001.1:155167864-155257864 GCA_036245525.1 Semisulcospira habei | reverse complement strand
ACTCACGCTCAGACACAACCGCAGACTCACAAACGTAGTTTATGGTAGTACAGCCCTCTGAAGGCAAAACACGACAAGTCCAGTATGACTATGTTGCAGCTACCCTGTTTTGCCCCCAAAGGGAACTGTAGGTCAGTAGGTGTGAGTCTGCTCAGCTGGAAAGTCACGTGCAATCCTGA
Source organism: Semisulcospira habei (assembly GCA_036245525.1). NCBI lineage: Eukaryota > Metazoa > Mollusca > Gastropoda > Semisulcospiridae > Semisulcospira > Semisulcospira habei. The sequence goes on along the minus strand of BTPG01000001.1, from coordinate 155,257,685 downwards.
GGGCTGGGGGTTACAGGTTAGACTTGTTCAACAACTGTATTGCCTGGGAAATGAAAGAGAGTTTGAATTTGTTCCTGTTACATTTCGGGCAGCGATAGCGTCTTTTGGAGGGAAGGAGTTCAAATTGCGAGTGAAGTGGGTGGGAGGGGTCATTCAGGATTGCACGTGCTTACCTAGCGAGCGATCTCTCGGTCAGTTGTAGGAGGCTGTTGGTAGATAGCCGATGATTTTGGCGGCCGTCTTGGTAACACGGTGCAGCACGTTTTTGTTTGCTGTAGACAATGCGGGGAAGAAACAGATTGTGCAGAATGACAAAACAGACTGAATGATGCTGACATACAAAAATGACAGCAGTTTGGGGCTCACGTTAAAAGATCTTAGTTTCCTCAGTATGTACAGTCTTTGTTGGCACGTTTTGAAAACAGTCTGCACATGTAGGCCAAAGGTAAGTTTAGAATCAAGGGTCACGCCTAAATATTTGAAACTGTCAACAATTTCTACAGTTATCGATGGTTATGTCGCCGTCAACGTGGCCCTTGCTGCGGTAATCAAAGACCATCTTCTTTGTCTTGGGAACACTTAATTCAAACAATTCTCTTGGCACCATGCAGACAGGTCGGCCACTGTGTCCTTATACACACTGAAGGACTCGCTGTCGATCCACCACTGCCATGTCGTCAGCAAACTTGACAAAGGAATTGGAGTCGTTTTTACTGCGACAGTCGTTGGTATCAAGAGTGAGTAGATTACAGGACTTGGGGCGCCCGTGTTGGTGGCGTGTCTCATTGCTCTGCTGGACCTCAGCGCAGCATTCGACACGCTCGATCGAGTCCTTCTGTTTTTCTGAATCGGTTAGAGGTTAACTTTGGCATCCGTGGTACCGCTCTGGCATGGTTCACTTCATACGTTAAGGATCATTCTGAGGTTGTTATTGTTAACGGCCAGCTATCTGCTTCTAGTCTTTTGTTGTGTGGAGTCCCTCAGGGCTCCGTTTAGGGCCTATTTTTTTGTTCACTTTATATTCACATCCTCTGTCTGATGTAATTGCCGCCCATGAGTGTGATTTTCACAAGTATGCTGACGATACTGAATTGTCAAAAAGTAGCGCACCTAGCCATTTCAGCTCCGCTAAGATGAACGTACAGTGTTGTATAGCCGACTGTAACGCACGCAGTCTTGCCCCCAGTCGTACGCACAGATTCTCGCACAACAGACGCATACACCGCCACTGACTCAGACGGGCGCATTCATGCGGTAAAACACAACTCATGGGCTTCCTTTCTAACGGAACTTTTATACACACTAAACAATAAAAGAAGAATGCTCACAAACTATCACAACTATATACACCACTTCTTTCCCACCACCAGCATCTTAACACCACATCCACATACACACAATATCACTGCCAGGCTAGGTATTAGTTCCTCACTATCCAACCTGTTTGGTGTTCTCGCCTGGTTACGTTAGTCCTTTAACGTCTAGGCGTGCAAGTCCTTCTTCGTATGCTCCCGAGTCGTCCCGTCTCTCGTACAGTAGACGTCCTCGTAGATCGTACCGTATCTTCGCTGTGACCCAAGTGTCTCGGCACCGGTCGCTCACTCCCCAAGTGAAGAGATGGAGAGATGACCTCGCATTAGGTCCCTGGTGACTTGACGTCTCGGCGTCCGTCGCTCCAACTCCCGACAATCGCTCTGAACACAATAAAGTCCTAAAACGTAACACTTGCTAAACACACAACATATTGGATCATATGAGAAACATTACGTAACCTGGCTGATACAAAAACTCACACGTTCATTCTCACACACACGTGCTTCATTACCCGAACTACTTTCGTAACACCCCATAACTCTGTCACTACCTTGAAACAGACTATAACCTAACACTCTCGCCATACACTATTCTATACACTGAAAAAGACTATGCTTAATCAATAACCAACCACGTGCTACCACGTACTTAGACATACACCCCTCACATTCCTTTAGTTACCCATCTCGGTAAATAACTGTATACGAAAACACCGTTACCTCACTGAATTCCAAAACAACATAACTGAACCAAACCGGTCAACACTATACAGCCAAATTACTCTTACCAACGCATACCGTCTTTAACTAAGCAACTAACAATAATACATATATAGAAACATACCTGAATTCTAGGTTTCAGAGTCTTGGAATACGGCTAGTGTATCTGACACACGTCTGTACCCTCTGACAATAAAGCCCGTACTAATGTTTCTACAGCTCTGCCAGACTGAGCTTTTGCCTACAACTCACTCAACTCTGTGTCATAAAGGTTCCACGTGGACCACGGGACTCACGAACTATCGGCACAAAACAAAACGTTGACAACTACTGTACCGTATTTACCCTACTGTGTGAACACTATGCATGAGCATAGAGTTTCATCACACCGACGTCCTCTCCTGGATGACTGGCAACAAACTTAAGCTCAACACTGATAAAACCAAAGTCATGCCTGCTGACCCTCATTCTCGCCTTAGTCTGATTGACAGCGAGTTCGCAAACATTGGTGGCTGCAGCCTTCGCTTCCAGAACTGTGTCAAATATCTGGTTGTGAAGATTGATTCGACGCTTTTCATGCATGATCATATCAGTAGCGTCTGCCGAGCTGATTTCCTTGAGTTGCGCAGAATTTCTTTCACGGGCACATCAGGGTCTAGGGAACAAGGCATTATCAAAGACATATTCTGTTCCTCTGTTGACAATCACAAACTCAGATACACTAGATATATTGGTGATGGTGATAAACACTCTTTCAAATGTGTACATGATGCAAAACCCTATGGCGAGGAAATACAGGTTAAAAAAATTGAATGTGTCGGGCATATTCTGAAACGAATGGGCACACGACTGCGACAGCTGAAAAAAAAAACATGGGAAACAGGAAATTAGCAGATGGAAAAACAATTGGAGGGAAAGCTAGGCTGACAAAGGATAAAATAGATAGCATTCAAACTCATTATGGAAATGCAATCAGGGGAAATAAAAATAATTTAGTGGCAATGAGACAAGCAGCATGGGCCATCTTCTTTCATTACAATTCAACATATGTTGAGCCAATGCACAATTTTTGCAAAGATTCTTGGTGTCCATACAGAAAAGCAGTTGCATCAGGCACTGTAGACAGGTACAGGCACACTTCTAGTTTACCTAGGGCAGTTTTAGATGAAATTAAACCTGTTTTTAAAGATTTATCAAACACACAGCTCTTGAAATAGTGTCTTGAAGGTTACACTCAAAACGCCAACGAGTCGCTCAATGGACGTATTGGAAATATTGCCCCAAGAGAGGTAATCATGGACTTGTTTCTGTAAATACTTCAGTCCATATTGCTGTAGCAGTCTTCAATGATGGAGCTTCAGCTCTGGGAAACATTCTGTCTAAACTGGGATTGTGTTTTGGCAAATTTACCAAAGACTTTCTGATGTTGAAAGACACTTTGCGCGTTCAAAATGCTCAGCGTCAAGCCAACAGGGCAACATATGAGCAACGAAGAGCAAGGAGAAGGTGCAGGCTGGCACTGGAGGATCAACAGGATGAAGCTGAAGGATTTCCGTACTTGGCAGGGGGGCATTAGTGGACATAAGGTAGGATCATATGCTGTTTTGTGTATTATTTTTCCTTCGCCGAAGTTTGCGAAAATTGCCAGGTATTGTTCATTTTCCCCACACTGTACTCACAATTATTAACCAATTACCATAATATGTGGTGTGCAGCTTCTTCACACCAATACCTAGCTATTGTCATACCAAAAATAGTATAGCTGTTTTTGTTTTTTTATATTAAATTTTTTAATTAACAAAATTACAAACTTTAAGTGTCAAATTTCATGTGCCTGTACAAAACAAACAAATACTGATATAAAAATTCTGGTATGACAAAAGCTTCATTTTATGGCGCAGTTTAAAACTAAAAAAGAATTAAGGGGAAAAAACAACTGTTTAGAATTGGCACTGGCAAAAAGTTTGGGTTTTTGGGCCGTTGAAAATTTTGAATAAATTAGCATAATTAATTAAAATTAATATTAAAACTTTAAACTGTATCAAACAAACATTTATCCTAGTTGCAGACATGTCTCCTGCAATACCATGCCAAATGTTAAGCATGTAGCTTAAATATATCTCTTGTTATAAAAATAAGTAAAAATGAACTTTGCTGCCACTATATCTGCTACTTAACGGATCTCCCCTTCGCCGTACCTTTCTGTCGAAGCTGTCTCATTAGCAGCCATCACGTACCCTGCGTTCCTCCAGTGAAAAACTTTTAAAAATCCCGAAGCTTAACATGAAAACTGTCGGGGAGCGTTCTTTCACCTTTTTAGCCCCAAGTGTGTGGAACTCTCTGCCAATTGAAATGTGGAATCTGCCCGCATTGTCACAGTTCAAAGCTCACTTAAAGACTTTTCTTTTATGTCTGGCATTTAACATTTAGTTCACCATTCGTTAACTGTTGACTGACTGCCTTTTATTCTGATACTAGAGGGAAGTGAATGTAAGGTGCTGGGAATGAACGGGGTGGTTTAATGTAGTGTATAATTGTGCGTGTCTGGGAGAGAGGGTGTGCTGTTGTGCATGCGCAGTGAGTCCAGTGTTTTCCTGGAGAACAACGCTATACAAGAACTATTTATTATTGTTATTTCAATCTGTACACATTAAAAAATACCACGATATTTGCACATAACAAACAAACACAATACACGAACATACCATTTTTACAACAAACTAAACAACCATGCACACATAATAATATTATATTCTAATTAACATTTAGTCTAAACATCGAGGATTACAACTAAGGCATCAAACACTGGCAGTTATTCAAATTAAAGCTTGAAGAGGTGAGTTTTCAACGACCTCTTGAAGCCAGAGACAGACCCACTGTCTCTGACCTCAAGAGGAAGTGTATTCCATAACATTGGGGCTTGATAAACAAACGTGCGCTGACCAAAAATTTTAGTTTGGACATAAGGTACACACAACTTCCGTTTATCAGAAGAGGAGCGGAGCTCACGAGAGGGTGTAGACACGTGCAACAAAGAAGACAAGTATTTTGGGATGGTGCCTGAAAGGCAGTTCAAACATAATTATTGGCATAGCTTTGTATTGAATACGTGAGGACACAGGTAGCCAGTGAAGACTCTTCAATATGGAAGTGACATGCTCTGTCTTATGGACTCTCACAAAAAGCCGGGCTGCATTGTACTGAATCTTTTGGAGGGGATCAATTAGATACTGAGGGCAGCCACAAAGCAGAGAGTTACAATAATCTTGCTTAGCACACATGCACAAACAAGTGCATTTCCCAACTAATACGCATATTTCTCATTAACTCATTCAGTCCGACGTGATGTATGAAAGGGAACAATGATTAGGACATGCGTACGGTGTCCTGGATCTGTAAAGGCAGTACAGGCCGCGTGACTGATTTGAATCTCTGGCCGGATTCGAACACAACATCCTGCAGCGAAATTGTCGTTTCCGCTGTAACTTAACCCTTTCAGCCCTGACGCACTCAAGCAGGAGATGGGTCGACCATGGTAATTAAAGGGTAGTGCCAGATTAGCTTGGCGCCGACGGGAACCAAGCTAATCTGGCACTGCCCTTGAATTATCATGGTCAAGCCTTCTCCTACAACTGGTGCATAGTCATTAGATGACGCCTCCAAAATCTGGGCAATACGGCCGTCGGGATGAATAAGTTAATGGGGTGTTAACCGAAACTTGTTTCGTTGCTGATAAGTGAGTGTGATTTAACCCTCTTGTGCATGCAGCCATCGGTTCTCTTGACAGTACCCGCGGCTGCGGGAACATGAAGGTTAAAGCATCCGTGTCCTCTTGCGATGACTCACAGGTTCAGTTTATTTATCAAAATAACTGCGCCATCTTAGTTTGCGGGTTGGATATAATACACTGGCGAGCAATAGAAATGCAATATTTTGGAAATAACCCCAAAATGTCGCATTTCGTTTGCTCGTCACGTCAGTATACATAGGCGCAAAACAAACACGTAGCTTGTGTGTCAGTCAAGTTACGTGGCCTTTTCTAAAACAGTAATGAAGTTAGAGTCTGCACAGATAGGCTTACAACACAAATGCACCGACGCACGCATACACATACTCATATACATACAACAGCAGTTATGGCTCAAGAAATATATACAAATTAATATTTTATTGTGCTTATTTACATAGAGCAAAGTACAATAGTGTGCAGTTTGTCGCGTTTTAATCAGTTCTTAACTGGAGGAATTTCTACGCCGCGAAACATATTTACACACTTTGTCTTTTCATTTCTTTTGTTTTGTTTTCTTTTTTCTTTAGTTTTCTTTTCCTTTTTTTCGGGGGAGGGGGGGGGGGTAGGGAGGGTGAAGGAGGTGGTGGTGGAGGAGACGGGGGATCGGCAAACTCGGATTCGATGTTGTTTAAACTATAGCTGATCTTCACGATTTGTTCAATTCGGTGATTAGCTGAAACATAAACTCTTTTGTGAAAGAGTAGGGCAGTTTCATGTTCACAAATTGCTCACGTCGCTTCGGAATACAATACCCAAGCATCATGCTGAAGACAGGATCAGCTTAAAATGTGTTAATCAAGTATTAGGTACGCGTTCCTTCCTTCACTGGGCCATGTGTATTTTTTTTTTTATATATATGGTTTACATTGCACAATCATATTACATCAGTGTACGTAGGGAAGATGTCAAGTGTATTGCGATTACACAAAGAACAAGTATGTATACAGCACAGCAAAAACAGATGCTGTTGCGAGACTATAACTTATTTGACCCCAACGTCCTGAAGCAAGCGATGGATCGGCCATGTTAATTCAAGGGTAATGCAAGATTTGCTTGGCGCCTGATAAGGCCAAGCAAAATCTGGCACTGCCTTTGAATTATCATGGTCGATCCATCGCCTGCAATTAGTACATAGTCGTCAGATGACATCTCATAAATTTGGAAAATGCGGCAGTGGGGTTACATGGCCTAAACATACAAAAGGTCTGCCTCAGTGTATCGCGGTATCCTGGAACCAGAAACTCACACCCGTATTTCGCGATCACTTTATTGTAGTGCATAATTTACATGGACTGGCAAAGGAAAACCGCTTGGTGTTTAAAAGTTCCTCGGGCCAATGTCAGCCTTAGCTGGCCCGCGCACGAATGAGCGCGGGCCAGCTCAGGCTGACTTCGGCCCGAGGAACTTTTGCTCACATGACGTCCCCGTGGGGAGCCAGAGAATTGTGCCTGGTGTGTTTGAAATATATAAAAAGCGCGTAAAACCGAGTGAGCTGTATGTCCATGACAGAACCATTACAAATATAGAGAGAGTAATATATTTCACGCGAATGGCAACCAGGTTAGTTGTTATTAATTTGTTTCCTCCTTCGCACTGCGTAACTCTGCCGAAAGTTGACACATTCAGCGCGCATACAACAAAGGGAACGGATGATTCCAAAAGTTTATCAATATTAACAGTTTCAACTCATTCAGTCCCGACACACCACAGCAAGGTATTGCTCGACCTTGATAGTTCAAGGGTGGTGCCAGAATAGCGTGGCGCCTATAGGCGCCAAGCTATTCTGGCACCACACTTAATAATAATAATAATAAGGAAGATTTATAAGGCGCCTATACATGGTAAGATGCTCTAGGCGCCGTACATATGAACAAGGAAAATATGACACAAAAGGTGACAAAGCCACATGTACAATTACACAGAAAACAAAAATGACTAATTACATGAACACTGATAATCAAGAAGCCACATGTACAATAACACAGAAGAACAGAAAATGACTAATTACATGAACAATGATAATCAAGATGGGAAAATATGGGTTTTAAGGCTGTGTTTAAAACTGGCACTAGACTCACTGTGTCTCGATGATTTAGGAAGATCATTCCAGGCTGATGGGCCCTGGTAAGAAAAAGATCTCTGCCCAAATCCTTTAGTCCTTACTGTAGGAATACGAAGCATTTTATTGTCAGACGAACTGCGCAATTGCCTCGAAGGGATATAACAGTGAAGGAGCTCTGAGAGATAAGTGGGTCCAGTGCCAGAAAGAGAAACATGACAAATGGACAAGACTTTGTGCTTGACTCTCTCCTTCACTGGCAACCAGTGGAGAGCGTGCAGGATGGGGGACACATGGTCTGACTTTTTCGCTTTCATGACCAGACGTGCGGCTGAATTTTGGACTCTCTGGAGCCGATCAAATAGATACTGCGGGCATCCAGATAAGAGTGAGTTGGCATAGTCAATACGAGACAGAACAAATGAACAAACCAGTGTTTTTGTAGCCTCTGAGGTAAGGAACTGTCTAACAGAGCTAATACGACGCATCTCCAAATAGGCTGCCCTGCAAATGTTTATGACCTGTTTATCCATGGACAAGTCATGCTCATTTGCAACACCCAGGTTCTTCACTGACTGAGAGAAGCTGACCGTCGTGTTCTCAATCATGATGTGCTGACGCAAAGCGGTAGAAGAAGATACTCTGGGTGATGCAATGAGCATGGCTTCCGTTTTTCCTTCATTCCGTTTGAGCTTGTTTTCTGACATCCACAGCCTCACATCAAGAATGCAATGTGACACGCTCCGGATGATCTCTTTGACCTGACTCATACTACCTGACTTATAGAGCTGTGTATCATCACTGTAAGCATGATGTGAAACAGAGTGTCCAGCAATAATAATGGACAAAGGCTGTACATACAGTAGGAAAAGCACTGGGCCTAATACTGAGCCTTGTGCGACCCCAAAACGGAGGCTGGCAGGTGCAGAGACATGCCCATCGACAGACACAGTCTGTGACCGCCCAGTAATGTAACAGTGGAACCAAGACAGGGCAGTGCCATCAATGCCAAAAGCAAGCTGGAGACGATTAATCAGGATAGTGTGGTCGATTGTGTCGAACGCGCTAGAAAGATCGAGTAAAGCGAGCACTGACACCTTACCATCATCCAGAGCAAGTAACAAGTCATTCAGGATTTTGAGAAGTGCTGTTTCAGTACTATGGCAACATCTGTAGGCTGACTGAAATGGATCCATAAGATTATTCAAGGCCAGGTGATCCAAAAGTTGCGAAAGCACAATCTTTTCGATCACTTTTGACAGAAACGGTACGTTTGAGACAGGTCTATAACTCCTAAGGTCGTTGAAATCTAATGAGGGTTTTTTTTCAGTATGGGTTTCACAACAGCACTTTTATACATTGAAGGGAAAACACCAGATGCAAGCGAAGCATTAACAATGTGAGTTACGTACGGCAGTAAACTATCCAAACAGTTATACAACAAAATGGTAGGCATTGGATCGAGCTCACATGACTTAGGGGTCATCTTCATTAACAACTTGTGGACATCGTCACAGCAGACAGGTCTAAACACAGACATGGTCTGACCACGGAAACAGAAGTCATTAGAAAAGACTGTTTTTGTCTGAAACTTGAACTATCATGGTCTGTCTGCCTCCTAAATGGTAATGCAGTCCTCAGAGGATAACTCCAAAAATTGTGGGTATTTAGTATGGCCACAATGACTTACTTAATATGTCTGCAAACACACCCTCCCATTCACCCCCCCCCTACCCCCCCCCCCCCCCACACACGCACACACACATGTACACACACACACACACAAACACACACATATACATACACACACGCTCACAGCCTTCATTCACACTTTTCACAACAGTTTCCTGCCCACCCACCCACCCACCCACCCCCACCACCACCCCCCTCCCGCCCCCCCCCCTCCCGCCCCCCCCCCTCCCTCCCGCCCCCCACCCCCGAAAAAAAATAATAGTAATACAATTAAAAATAAATAAATATAACAATAACAAATAATAAATTGCAATAAATAAATAAATAAGTAAATAAATAAATAAATAAAATAAAAAAACACACAAATAAATCAAATCACGCCACGGAAAAACGCTTATCATTATTTCCACCATGCATGGCTAAAAAAACAGTTGCGCGTCAAGTTTACCCACGAAGTCTCAGAACAAAAATTCTTCAATACTATTGAATAGGAAGTCGTTTAGTTCTGGGATTTAAAGGATTATCCCAACCATCGCCGTGACTATGAATTACCTGTGTGAAACCATTGCAGCCTTGCACGTACACATTTAACACGTCCGCGTTAATCATATAAACCCATGCTAGTAAAAACGATGTTTACAACTATCAACAAGAGGCATAGATTCTCATGGGCCCCCGCAACTGCGGGGGCCCATGAGAATATATGTCTCTTGCATGTGTGTGCTGTTCACCTTTATCCAGACAGGAAAGTGGTAAGTTTTATCGCACATCACAGTTTTTGGAGACTACTTCTCCGGTTCGAGTTCGAAATCTTAATTCTCGTTTCTGGCTTCTTCCTCGTTTGGATCAGCAGTCAAAATAAACCCAAGTGCGCCTACTCCTTGTCCGGGTCAGATTGTTTGGGTTACCTCCCTTGCTTGAGTGATCCAAGTGAGAATACTCTTCGTCGATTGTATTTGCTGAGTGGAGATGATTCCCTCCCCTGCCTATTCCGACACTAGCGGTTACTCCATTGTCCTTACCCCCTTTTGTGTCTGTTGTCACCGCCACCGTTTATCGTACAGGTGGCTGCATGGACAATAGGGTTAATTTTCTTGGACTCAGTAGCGTTCTCCTCTTGTTCTGATGTGTTCACACTCTCAGCATCCTTTAAAAAAAAAAAAAAATACTGCCCGTCTTTCACTTCTTGGTCTTCATCAGTGGCTTCCGTCTCCTGTAGACGTAGGTGTAAACGTTCTCGCTTATCCGGCTCTCACTGCCTCCGGCTGCTGAGTTCTGTCTACCGTTGTGGTGCCTAGTGGGCCCACGATTCTGGAAAATATTGTGGATTTAACAACCTCGTGTATGCAACCATCGGTACTGTTCACAATACCAATGGCTGCAAACACAATGGGGTTAACTCATTCGAAACTTGCCGCCTGCGGATACGCGGCTTACGCCGCGTATCCGGAGGCGGCACGTCTCGAATGAGTTAACAGCACATACGACTGCATACTCAAAAAGTTAACAGTTTAGAGCTTAATGCCTTTTGTCCACCACGATGGTCTGCATGCACAGGGGGGTTGAACTGGAACAAGATGGGATGAACCATAACCCACAAAGTCCCTTCTATATGAGAGCTGTCCTCGCTGTCACTGGTTTTTACCTTTTGTCTTTGACCTGATTCTGACAGTTGACGGTACAGTTCACGTAAATGCACGTCTTTTCCGCCCTGCTCTATCGTGAGTTGCAATCAAGGGGTTAAAGATGCACCCTGAAGATTACACCGGTAGATAGATCGACTAAACAACAGGCTCATCTGGCACTAGTCTTGAATGTTCATGGCCGATCTCATCTCCCACAAGTGACGAGCAATCGAGTCGCGAAGTTATCATTCAATTCGTGTTCATCTTTGATGTTGTTTGCATTTCTGGACTCAACACTCCAGTGATCACACACCGAACCAAGAGGATTGCGTAAGTGGCTACTTTCAGTAACACATGTAGGCAAATGCCACACTCCGTCTCCGTTTCTCGTTCATTCATTCATTCATTCATTCATTCATTCATTCATTCATTCATTCATTCTTTCATGCATTTTCTTTTCTTTTATTGATTTATTTATTGATTGATTTTTGTCATCTATTTTTTTCTATTTATTTGTAATTTTTATTTACTTATTGATAATTTATTTTATTTATTTAAATACTTATTGATAATTTATTTTATTTATTTATTTACTTATGGATAATTTATTTATTTTATTTATTTATTTATTATTTATAGTGGTCACTGTTCCACAGTATCTTTCATGCCGATTAGTCTCTGGTTTTCAAAATTATATAAGTGCATATTGAAAGGCCGGTGAAACACTGTGGAATGAACCATACGGCAGAGCAGCCTGGGGTCACTTCGCTGTTTCAGCCTATACAACTCCAGATCGCAAATCATGGCAAATTGTACTCCCAAAATAAGTTCTTAACCTACTCAAGAATCATAGAGATAAATGTAGATAGTAAGATGCAGAGAATTTCATGAACCCGCGCATCTGCGTGGGCTCATAAAATTCTGTGCCTCTTACAGAAGGCTTCTACGCCAACTTGAAAAGCTTTACTAAAATCTAGATAAACTACTCCCCTTTAACTGTGACTTATTCATACCCTTGAGCCATGTGTCAACAAGGCGTGTAAGCGCTTTGTGGCATGAATGCTGCGGGCGAAATCCGGATTGGAAAGGGTGGAGGAGCTTACGGTTTTCTAGGTAAGTAAGCAGGTGTTTATGAACGTGCTTTTCCAGTGGTTTGGACAAAACAGATAATAAAGAAATAGGCCGATAATTATTAGGACGATCTTTTGTTTTGGAAGTGGAATTACTTTGGCATATTTAAGTTTGTTAGGGAAAGTGTTATGCTGGATACATAGATTATAATATAAGTTAAGGATTCTACAATGTATGGGAGAGACAGTTTAAGTATTTTCGGGCTGATGTCATCGAGGACTTTTTATTTGGAAGGTTACTTATGAGTAAACCCACTTCATGAACAGCTAACATAGGGATATTGAAGGGGGCTGTGCCCATTGTTCTTTGTTGACAAAACTCAGGCAGCAGATTTGAACGGTGATTCGTGTTATCCTGGCTCGCCGAGATTAGAGATTTGGCAAACGAAAGAAAATGGTCATTGAATTTATCAGCAGTAAAATTAGTGGGAATGGTATTTGCGGTACTTGGAGACCACCCTAGTAAGTGTGTTTAGAAGCCGCCATATAATAGAGGTATCTTTGCTGTCTTTAACCGTGTCACGAACTAACTTTTTTCTTGAGGATCATGTATTTAACACGGTTACGCTGTTGCTTATATTCAGTGAACATTGTATTGCTACGTAGATCGTTTCTAAGCGGCATCGCCTGCATGATTTCACGAGTAAGCCAGGGATGAAGAGTGTTAGATTTTACCCTCCTTTCTCGTAGGGGAACATGTTTACTAAGTACATTTAGGAAAAGAGAGTACCAAATAATGAGGGCGGTATTAGGATCATAGGACAGGAGCACGTCATTAAAAGGAGTATTTTCTAGATCAAATAAAAATTCGTCTTTACTGAAGTGTTTGAATATCCTATACATTATAGTTGTATGGACGTTCTTTTTTGGTTTAGGGAGTTTAGAAGACCAGGAGCAAGCCACAGGATAATGATCACTAATACTAAGATTTGAGACATCAACGTCAGAGATGGCTTTGGGTTTATTAGTATATATGTGGTCTGCGCGGAAGTAGTTGCAGTAAATCTGGTGGGTGATTTCACTAACTGTACTAAGCCAAACAGAGATGACGTTGAGCCCCAGGCGGGGTGCGGCTTAAGTAAATCAATATTAAAATCGCCCAATAAAAGAATGTCGGCCTTCTTTTTTAAAGCTCTGTCAAGGTTCTGACTAAACTGATCGTACAACTCAAAAGTTGAGGCGGGATTTCTATACAAGAACCCAATTAATAGGCCTACCGGTTTTGATTTCGGACACTTAACTTCGACCCATACGCACTCCACCCCCATCGTTTCTAGGTCGACGCTTCGATGAACTAAATGCTGGATAGAATTATGAATATAGACAGCGATGCCAGTTTGACCGGGAGACAAGGGGTCTCGTCTAATAACTGAAAAATTGGGGATACTGATTGCTGCATCGCTCACACAGGAACTCAGACGCGTCTCCCTGAGTCCAGACAGGTGGAACGATCTAGGATTGTTAATATATACAGATATGTCGGCTAGTTTGTTGTACAGATGGAACACATTGAGGTGCGCTATTCTCATAACTGTACCTTTGATGGAAAATTCGTTTGGACTTATTACAAAATACAGAGTGCACAAAATAAACAATGAAGAAACAGTTGAATACGGAAAAACACAGAAATAAAAAAGTACTATAAAACTATAAAACGGTAAAAGGCCACATAATTGAATAATAGTCCTCCAGAGAACAAGTAGCAGTTAAGCTACTGAGCTCTCAATACTCGCTGCGGGGACCGAACCACAAGAATCAAGTGACGCAACGTTAAACGCAGCAGAGAACACCTGTATGTTCGGCTGTCACTAAGTTCCCTTCTTTGTTGTCTCAGTACAGTTTTGAGTAAATCACTCAAACTAATAGTCTGTCTCACTGTAAAGACACGAAAGAGACTGAAAATTAAAGTCTTTTTTTTTAAATGAGCACAATCTTTACAGTGTAAACTAACACTGGCACAGTCTCTGGTGGTAACACTCAATGTTACTGTCACATCACTTTATGACCAACGGGGCTAGAAGGTAGAACCAAAGTAATCAATAAACAGCGCAGTGTAACCTTTTGGATGCAGACAATAACGTTGGTAGTCAGTCTAACTGATTTACGGTAAAAACAAGTTACATCTGTAACAATAGTCAAAGTCACTTTCTACTGAAATGAAAGCACGACTGTTTTGCCCACAGACGCAATGAGGCAGAAACAGTATCGCCATCAGTCAGCTTGCCGTGCTCGAGTTCACAATCACCAAATATAAATGTATAATTCAGCGTAAATCAATGATGAACACCACCTACTAGTTCAACAATGAAAATTAACCCTTTTGTTCATGCATCCACCGGTGCTGTTTGCAGCATCGGTAGTTGCATGCACAAGGGGGTTAAGCAAATTAATGGCCTGATAAATCCCTGAAAGGAAAGGCTGCGGTTAACTTGTCAGTTGATATAGCAGCAAATCAGTTAATAGTAGACACCACCTATTAACACAACAATGGACAATTAATCTTCTTGTTCATGCATCCATCGGTACAGTTTGCAGCACCGGTGGTTGCATGCACAAAAGGGTTAATGAGCTTATTGGCCGGTAAAGCCCTGAATGAATGGCTGTAGGAGCTGCGCAAGCATGCGCATCCTCTGCGTTGCGTCTAATCCGGGTGTAATTGCAGGGCTCTCCCACCCTCTGGTCGGTGTGGGATTAGCGGCGGCGAGGGCGTGAAAGGCGCTGTTGGAGCTCGCGGTGCCTTGGTCGAAGGGTGGAATGCGCGGAAATTCGCGTTCTGATTGAGTGAACTGCCCGGCGTGACCTTGCTGGGGACAGAAATCTGAACAACTGTGCTCCCGCCTATCTCTCAAACTTACTTCACCCCTACACTCCTCCCCGCTCCCTCCGCTCCGCCTCCGACCCTCTCCGCCTCCACATCCCCCGCACCAAACTCAGCACTTTCGGCCCCCGCTCCTTCTCAGTATACGGTCCATCCATCTGGAACACTCTCCCACTCTCTCTCCGTCAGAAACACTCTCTCTCTCCTCCTTCCAGTCCGCCCTCAAAACTCACCTCTTTCAACAGTTCTAGCACTATACCACCACACTCCCCACCCTAAGCCTGTCGTAATGTATTTCACTATTTGTGGTTCGTGAGTCGTTGTCTAAAGCGTGCGCATGCGTGCGCGAGTTGTGAGTGCGCGCTTAGAGTTATAATTATTATAAGATAAGCGCATTATAAATACCGTTATTATTATTATTATTATTATTATTATTATTATTATTATTATTATAATGTCGGGGGGTAACCAGGCTGGGCAGAGTTGTACATGGCATTGTCATACATGTTGAACTGGGTATGAGCAGATTGGGCTTGGCAAATTTGAGACTGTTGAAAATGGGCTTGAACGTGGATGGAATTAGCTTGGCTGGGATGGATTTGGTTGTTGTGAGCGTGAGCGTTGGTGTGGGCGTGGTTGGGATGGGAATGGCTGGGATGGGTATGGACTTTAAAATTGTTTCTTTCCTTTGCTTGTCAGCATCCTGAGAAAGAGAGAGAGAGAGAGAGAGAGAGAGAGAGAGAGAGAGAGAGAGAGAGAGAGAGAGAGAGAGAGAGAGAGAGAGCAAAAAAGAAAGTTTGTATAAGTCTATGCTAAGAAGAAAGAAAAATAAAAACGCGCAGCATTTGACGTGTTGCTGAAGATTTATTTCGAATGTACAGGACTAGAAAGTATAGACATAGTGGGTTAAATTATAGTGTCGAACAAACACCACACCACCAACAACATCATCAACAGCACCCTCACCACCACCAACAGCATGATTAAATTGCCAAGAAAGCGTTATTTTCATAAATGCAAACAAGCAAGGTAAACTGATTTATACTGAAAATAACAGCTGATGTGGTGATCAAATAAAAAAATGAAAAAACAAAAAACAAAAAACACAACAAGGACAAGAGCTTGCGGAGAAAAAAAACAGTGTGTTGAAATTCACAGTACTGAGACTGCCCATTAGACATCCCCTTTCCATTCTGGTATAGGGAAATTGATATTCACATATTTGCTTTTTTATACTGACGAGCAAAAGAAATGCGACAACTTTGAAAATTCCAAAATTGTCGCATTTCTTTTGCTCGTCAGTATAGATACTGTAGTGAGGTTTCGTGCGTGTACAAGAACGTCTTCCAACAGCGAACGAAAGCCAAGTCCTGGCCGAAAACCAGTGTGTACCAGAAGCATAGTCAACACTCCAAACACCTCTATGAGGCATAGATCCTCATGAGCACCCTGGTAGTCAAGCACTGACAACACTCCGAACATCTCTAAGAGGCATAGATCCTCATGAGCACCCTGGTAGTCAAGCACTGACAACACTCCAAACATCTCTAAGAGGCATAGATCCTCATGAGCACCCTGGTAGTCAAGCACTGACAACACTCCAAACATCTCTAAGAGGCATAGATCCTCATGAGCACCCTGGTAGACAAGCACTGACAAAACTCCGAACATCCCCAGAGGCAGAGATCCTCAGAGCTCGGATGGCGCCGGGCTCATGAGGATCTATGCCTCTTGGAGGTGTTCGGAGTGCTGTCTATGATTCAGGTACACAACAGTTATCCGCCGTGACTTCGCTCTTCATTGTGAGGAGTCGTTCGGTGTAGACGTAACCTTCACTAATTACTCTACTCTGTTACAAACACCTCTTATGTATGTACAACACATTGTAGTCAGAGCTGCCTCTAGACAATTAGACAAACTCCGAAAATCAGAGGTCATTCAACACTAGCACGTGTTTGACGCAAACATTGGATTCGCCGGGAGTCCTGACAGACAGGCGATATCGCATGTTTGACCGAGTTTTTAATACACTGTCTGCGTCAAACACGTTGAGGTTTGACCTACTTCTGATTTCGGAACAAAGTCCATTATTGATAAATGCGCCAGTTTTAACTGCTTTCTAGCATTTTTGTCCAAGAAAAAAAAAAAAGCTAGAATTTAGTACATCAATTCTTATACAAATTATGTAAAGCGGCGACTTTGTATTCATAGTACAATCCTTGATCCTACTTTCCTTGTTGTCCGCCTACGTCATGTTAACCCTTGTACTGCCAGTGGACGCAGCCTGTGTATTTGAAATCATTGTAAATTCAACGTCAAACAACTTCGTCCGGCAAAGGAACGAGGATACCAAGTTGTCTCAGCAAGAGGGACAGATCATCATGAGAATCCGCAACTGCAGGGGCTCATGAGGATCTATACCTCTTGCAGTTGGGTGATGTTCTGGAAAGGGGCGTAGTTAATTGCCTTCGTTGTCTGCTTTGACCTCTGCTTCAAGAATAAAAATACTTCGTATCAACATCTAGTTCATTTTTCCCATTTTCTTCTTTTTCCAGTATGAAATACTGCCCATCTTGATTGCCTTGGTCGTCCTGAGCAGTTTTCGAATTCACTCCGTCTCCGGACGCTTGGCCCAAGGAAGTGTACTGCGTTTCTTGCGGCGACGGGTTGCTTTCCTTGTCGCAGGGATCCAGATGCGAGTAATCAGACGGTTCACAGATATTTGCATCATCGCCAAGACGCTGCTGCTCAGCGTCTTGGCGATGTTGCAAGGATTTACAGGGAGTTTGTTTAAGTGTGTCGTCTGATCCAATCACGGCAGCTGTTTCTGCTTCCAAAACAAAGTAATGCGGAGTGAAGCAGATGTCCACGCGATGACGCTTCTCTTCACCCCCATCGAGCGTGTAGCCACCGGTACTGTTTACAGTACCGGTGGTTGCATGCACCATGGGGTTAACAGCGTCTGACGATGGCGCAATGGTTTCGGTCTGATTGTCGTCTGCTGGAAGACCACGTGCCAGAGAATAGCCGCCCTTTGCCAAGGCTTCAGCTGGAGAGTTTTCATCTTTAGATGCAGGCGTAGGTGGCAGTTTTCTGCATGCGATGTCATCAATTTCGTGGTACACAGCTTCGTCCGCGTCAGCATTTGCTACTGCCATAGGCCCGCTGTCGCGGTACCTCAGTGCCACCCTGTTTCTGTTAGAAGCAGCAGCTTCTATGTGTTCGTCCGCACCCTGGTAAACAATATATTGAGACACAGTTTAACCCCTTCCCTGGCACTGTACGTAATTTTTTGTTTCTGAAATCTTCCTTCATTTAACGACCACAAGCCGACACCGTTCAAGAAACATGCATACAAATTGGTCTCAGCAAGAGGCATAGATCCTCGTGCGCCCCCGCAGTCGAGGGGATCATGAAGATCTATGTCTTTTGCAGTTGGATCATTTTCAAATTTTTCTCGGCAGATAAAACCAAAAATTCAAACAACACCCAAAATCCATTTATTGATAATGTGTGATCGTCCTGCACTTTATGCCAAGTATTGTTTTCGTGCTGGTAACAGTAGCTGCCATAATGAAGGGGCTAGGAGATTGAACTGTGTTCAAATGTTTGTCCCAAGCCGAGTACTTTCCCGCCGTATGTGTGCTATAGGCCGCTTGACATCAGAGGGCACAACGTTTTTCCCAAATATCTCCGCGAAGAAACACTTTCTCTGTACCACTTTAACAACAAATATTATTAAGTGCCAATTGACTTAATATGGAATAATTTTTACTGAACACCTGTGGTTTGTCAATTTTGCTGTACAGTCGAAAATAATTGGTGAAAAGAACAGAACAATCCATTTCAATATCGAGGTCAAGCATGCAGACTTCATGTATGCCTGTTCTGTTTCAGGTTTGAAAACTTGGCAAAGTTACGTGGAAATGGATCTTTCTTATACTGGGCTGGGGGACATTTATGGATGTAAAATCAGTCATTTTAAGAAAACAATTTGAATGTTTACGACTGTACAGCAAAACTGACACATTGTTCGATTTTATTAAAAGTTCATCGTATTAAGTCAACTGTCACTGAATGATATTTGTTCTAAGATTGCTACAGAAAAGTGATTCTTTGCGAGGATATTTGCGAAAACCGTTATGCGCTCCGATGTCAAACGGCCTATATCGACCAGCAAAAGGCAACAGTTGCAATAACAGAACACTAAAGCCCGTTCTTATTTGGACGGACCTTTGATCGGCAAACCTAGATCGGAGAAGATCGGCGATCTTTTGGTTTGTTTCTTAATTGAGTTTGATCGAACCTGAACGAACCTATACGAAACTTGAGCAAACTAGGTTGTCCATGGTTCTCTTTATTAATTGAAGTGCATGGTTTGGCGGAAGTAGGTCTGCAAAGGTGTTCGAAATGGCTACCGCAATGCCGCTTCGCGATTTGGAAGATATTGTTTTGTACGCCTTGCAGGAGGGATCCCACAAACAGTGTTGCGCCTCCCACAAATCAATAAAATAGGTATTGTTCTTCGCACGAAAGTGAAATATCGCCGTCCGCCATGGTTGTTGGATCGGTGACTATCTTCTTATCTCCAACGCAGAAGAGGGTAAAATTTTGACCAATCAGAGAAAAAGGACCAGCTTTGGATTGCTCAACATGTCATTTGATCTTTTCCGACAGCGAACTATGGTTTGCCGAGGTTCGTGAAGATACTTCTTGCAGCTGGGTGATGTTAGATTTTGCTGGAGAGTGAAGGATTAACTCATTCAGTCCCGACAGATCACAGCAAGATATGGCTCGACCATGATAGATCAAGGGTTATGTCAGAATAGCTTGGTGCCTATATGCGCCAAGCTATTCTGGCACCACTCTTGAACTATCATGGTCGATCTGTCTCCTACATCGGAATAGAGCCCTCAGATTACAACTCTAAAATGTGGGTATTTCGTACCTGGGGCACTGAGTTAAAACAAATAAGCTATACATATGCTGCATCATACATTGTGTGATAAGGCTTTTTCTCTTCAAGGTGCGAGGAAGGTTGTACGAAACGTGTTCTCGGGATTTTCTTTTCAGTGTGCATTATTACTTTTGTAATGACAGGAGAGATAATGTACACTGATCCATATCGTGAAAGCACGTTTCTCAACTAAATCCCATGCACAGATAGTTAATTCTTACATCTGGCACAAAGGACACGTTGGGGAATCCCAGCTTACTGGAGAGAGTTGTCTCATGTTCGGTCTTTGCCTTTGCCCTTACAGAATAAGATAGGAAATAATAATAATAATAATAATAATAATAATAATAATAATAATAATAATAATAATAATAATAATAATAATAATAATAATAATAATAATACAATCTATAATAATAATAATGATAATAATAATAATAATAATAATAATAATAATAATAATAATAATAATAATAACAATAATGATAATAACAACAAAAACAACAGCAACAACAACAACAACAATAATAATGATAATAATATACGAAATTCAACATGTTGAGAGAAAAAAAAGTTATATGCAATACCTTTTCTTCGCCAAATCAGTATGGGAAAAAGATTACAATGCCAAAATGAATAAGTCACGGGAGTATTTAAGCTTTTATGAAAAGCAACACAATTCTGCTTTGGTAGCTAAATGTGAAAACATCTAAAGGATTGCAAAATTAAACTTTCTCAGCTTTGGCAAGAAAGCATTCAAACGGGCGGAATTTTGTGCGAAATGACGCATTCCGGAAATCATAAGTAGATCAGAATTGCAATTGCTTCGACGGGAAAAAAGTGGGTTAAAACTCGGGCAAATGATGATGCAGATTGTGTTTGTGCAATCTTCGTTAATTCAACACCAAGAAGCTTAGCTGTCAAATGGACATGGATCCAAAGTGGTGTCAGCAAGAGGTATAAATCCTCATGAGCCCCCGCAACTGCGGGGGCTCATGAGGATCTATACCTCTTGCAGTTGGGTGGTTGTTCAAACATTATAGGCACTGAACGGGTTAACCCATTCAGAGCTGACGCACTACAGCAGGAGATCGGTCGACCATGATAATTCGGCGCCAAGCTCTTTAGAGACGCGCTTTTTTCGCTTGGTTATTCCCTGGGAACGCACGTTTTCGGGGTATTGTCAAAAACTTATACAGAGGACAGTTTTTCATGCACAAGAATGCTACACATCATTATCAGTAAAACCCTCATTATTTCAACTGTCTAATGATATAGGTTATATGTACCAAAATTAAAAAGAACTTACCAAAATATTTTTTTGCAATACACCAACAAATGCAGACTTTTTTCCCGACATTTGGGAAGTAGAAACCGCGTGAAAAAAAAAAAACTTCAGTTGCTCATGTAAATTCCAAAACAAAAGCAATCCGCTTTAGCTTTCCAATAAATAGAAGTAACTGCTGATAGACGAATTGTTTCTAAATCGTATAACAGCAGTTTTTTTCCTTTGACCATATTTACCATCATGGGGAAGGGGGTGGAGGGCGGCTAGGGGGGGGGGGAAGGGGGGGGGGGGGAGTCACACGCGCTCATATCGCGTACAGGTAGCCAACGATTATGTTCAGGGTGTACGCACTTAAAGCGCGTATGCAGCTTCAAAGAGTTTCTGTCGGCGCCAAGCTAATCTGGCACTGCCTTTGAATTATCATGGTCGAGCCATCTCCTGCAACGGGTGCATAGTCATTACATGACACCTCCCAAATTTGGGAACAAATACGGCCGTCGGGCTGAATGAGATAAACATGTAGGATTCAAGAATGCTTTTTCATTAGTCATTGATCCGACCACCCTTTTCTAAAATTATATGTTGCTCACAGAAGAAAAAAAAAGGATATAAAAATGTGGTATTTCCTAGCAGTTTCTTACGTATGCCGTAGATTCACTATGCAAAATATTAAATAGGGTGATCAAAACAGCATCTCATATTGTTGGAAGCGATCTCTTCTCGCTGGAATCTCTGTACCACGCACGCACCATCAAGACAGCGAGCTCCATCGTACATGACGAGCACCATCCTGCACATAGCCTGTTCGAGCCCTTGCCATCTGGATTACACTTTAGATCCATTAAGGCCAAAACCACTCGTGTTAGGAAGAGCTTTTATCCCTTAGCTGTTCAGGCCCTGTCTAATGTGGCTGCGATATGATATAACTCAACAGATTGATTCAAAGTCCCTTTAGAATTACCTACAGCCCATATTAGTTTTTTTTATAGTTCTTTATATGTTCTATTAAACCTCTTCTTAAACAAGATATACAGTCACTTTACAAATACATATGAATTTAGCTAATCTGTTTTCGTTGCGCGGCGGCTCACTTGGCGGTTTTTGTTGTCATAATATGGTTATTATGCTATAGATTTATTTTATTTTACTTACTTAGATGTGTTCATACTTAGTACAATAACTGCTATACATATGTGTGGTTTGGTATTTTTGAGTCTGCTTGATTGTGATGTATGTATGTTTCATGTGTTGATCTTAATATGGACGCTGGTCAGTTATGCCGCAAAACATCCTAATGTTTGTGCATCTGGCAATAAAGTTTATCTTATCTTGTCTTGTCTTGTCTTGTCATGTCTTATATTAGAGAACAAACAGTGCACGTCGGAAACCTGGATAAATGTTTGTACGAGTGTTCTTACCTCCGTTTAGCGGATCTTCTGCTCCTCCGCCTGAGGTAAACGGCAACAGCTGTCGCCGCCCCGAGGGTAAGAACGCCCAGGAGCATCCCCAATAGTACTCGGATAATATGCTTCCCTGCAAGCAAAGAGTTAAAAGAGAAAAAAATCTGTCCTTTAACCTAATTTTATTTGCTGCCACTGGTACCGTTTATAGTACCGATGCCACAATTCACAAGGGGTTAATGTGATACGATAGATAAATATTCATGAATATGTTAGTGATATATCGTCGAGCAAAAGAAATCAGACATTTTTTTAAATCATCAGAAAAACCTTAGTGTTTCCGATGATTCCAAAAATGTCGTATTTCCTTTGCTCGTCAGTATACTATTGCAGGGCCAGGACCGTCACAGGCTCTAAAACTCATGATGCAAACTACTCATTCACTGTTCTCTGGTTGTTGCTAATTATATATGTAGTATGTAGTGATTGCTGTTAAGTATGCATGTTGTATAATTTCATGTAAATCGTAATATTTGAAGAATAAAAGGTTAAAAAATAAACGTACGTTTATCTTCACAAAGTGCTGGAAACAGCGACTCGAAATTGCATCCAAAATGACCTGCAAAACAAGACGAAACAAACAGACAAATGTACAACCACACGTTAACAGTGTGAGTCCAGCAACCAGATTAACAGCGGAAGCCACTTTTGACCCGCAAAATATACATATTATCATGAGCCGCACAGACTCATGAGAATCTAAGTCCTCAGGACATGGAAAGAGTTGACTGAAGAACTAGTTCAACCTGCCGTATACTATGGCGTATACTATCAATTCTAGACATACCTCGCGGCTGACACTTCTGCAACTGTTTTGATCCATAGTCACCGAGCGCGTTCTAGAATGATAGTATACGAATACCCCACTTCTATGTTTTATACAAACTTTCACAACCGCAGAATAGCGATGTAGGTCGAAGCCATCTTTTGAACAGAAGCCTCGACACATTTATTTTCATAACTAGTGCACAACAACTCCAACTCAAAAAGTGATCAACAAAATAAAATTCGTAACAAATGTCCATTTTGCACAATAAAAATGGTATAAATTTAACTTGCAACATATGAAACAACAAAGTGTAATACGAAACTATTTTGACTCAGTAACTAAACCGAAATCATGGACCAGCAGAGAGCAGTCACATATCTTAGCAGCCAGCAGAGCAGCCAATAATCTCAGTATGATATACCGATGCTAACAAAATTTTAAAAAGAGGCAATTCGCCAAAGGACGTAATCCCGAGACACCGAGAAACGATGGCCCTGAAGAGAAGAACCACCTCTAACCTGGGACCATGGGTCTGTCAGGTTGACAATAGCCTCCAGACTCAGCAAGGCTCTCAAAAAAAAAAAAGCCTCTAAACGGGAGTGTTTTTTGTTAATTAAAAAATGTAGGTATATTCATCAACCTTAAGCGATAATTATGGATTTTATCGCAACAAAAGCCGACCTACCCCCGAATCAAAACATTTTGTTGGTCTCTTCTAAGAGGCGAATGCAAACATTTTGTTTATGAGGAATTCAAATCATCAGCTGGCTTAGATCGTTTCATGAGGCGTTTTTACTACAGTCATGCTCATGACACAGCATAATAAGTTGTGGGAGTGGGGGGAGCCAGGAGGGGGGAGCCAGGAGGGGGAGGGAGGCGGATAAGGGCGGCCGGGGGTGTCGAGGTGAGATGTAGCGTATGACCTCAAAACATTTACTTTTCTCATCAATAACACACATTTTCACCGTCTCCTTGAGGCTGTATATATATATATATATATATATATATATATATATATATATATATATATATATAATAATAAGATAAGATGGTTTATTGCCATATGTTTCCATGTACAAAACAATAAAAACATTGGAATTTGTCTTGATGTCAGTTACTAAGACTAAACACACACACACACACACACACACACACAGAGAGAGAGAGAGAGAGAGAGAGAGAGAGAGAGAGAGAGAGAGAGAGAGAGAGAGAGAGAGAGAGAGAGAGAGAGAGAGAGAGAGAGAGAGAGAGAGAGATCTGATACAGTTAAAAACTGACTGTACACAATCATTCTCACTCGCCACTCGCGCTCTCTCCAATTAGTCCGGTTGATCAGAGAGAGCGTGAACAGCAAGAGGGAAAAAACTGTTGCGGAATCTGCTGGTCTTGGTACTGATGGACCTGTACCTGCGCCCTGATGGTAAAATTTGAAAAAGCTCATTGCCGGGGTGGGTGGAATCACTGGAGATAAGACGTGCTCTACGTAAGAGACGCTGCTGGTACAGTGAGTCCAGGCTAGGAAGATCTCTGCCTATGATTTTTGAAGCGGTCTTGACCACCCTACTCAGTCTGATTTTCTCTTTGGCCGTGATGGAACCATACCAAACCGTGATCGAAAAGGTGAGCACGCTCTCAATCACAGCTCGGTAGAATTGCATCAACATGTGGGCACCGAGACCGAAACTTTTCAGACGTCGCAGGAAGAACAAGCGCTGCTGTGCTTTTTGGACGATAAGGCGAGTGTTTTCCTCCCACTTCAGGTCACATGACAGGGTAGTGCCAAGAAACTTAAAGTTCTGGACTGTTTCAATGATTTCACTATTGATCACAAGAGGGGGAGGGGGAGGGGACTGTTTCTTTCTAAAGTCCACAATCATTTCTTTTGTTTTGCCAGAGTTCAGTTCAAGGTTGTTGTTATTACACCAACTAATTAGAGTCTCAACCTGACTACGGTAAGCGGATTCGTCTGAGTTTGTAATGCACCCTTCCACTGTGGTGTCATCTGCAAATTTCAGAACTTTAGTACTGGCATGGCATGAAGCACAGTCATAAGTAAACAGGGAGTAGAGCATAGGGGAGAGCACGCACCCCTGAGGCGTGCCCGTGGATAAAGTGAGGGTGGATGACACATTTCCACCAATTTTAACGACCTGTGGTCTCATCAACAGGAAATCGAGGGTCCAGAGGCACAATGTCTCTGGAACTCCGATTTGCTGGATCTTCTGGTACAATTTAGATGGAATAATGGTGTTAAAAGCAGAACTGTAATCAACAAATAAAATTCTGGCATAGGTGTTTGGGATTTCAAGGTGTTGTAAAACATAAAACAAACCAAGTGACACCGCATCCTCCACGGAACATATATACACACTACGTATACAAAAAAACAACTTTACAAAGTTTTGGAGAGGATATCTTTTTAATGCCTTAGAATATATATATATATATATATATATATATATATATATATATATATATATATATATATATATATATATATATATATATATATATATATATATATATATATATAATTTTTCAATAAATTCTGAGAATGCTGTGCTAATGCCATGGAAATCCATTAAAAGTAAAGAATATATATATATATATATATATATACACATATATATACACACACACATATACACATATATATATATATACACACACATATATATACACACACACATATACACATATATATACATACACACACATACATACACACACACACACACACCACACACCACACACACACACACACACACACACACACACACACACACACACACACACACACACACACACAGGCGCACAAAAGCCTCACAGTGGGTTACCTACCATTTCATATGAAAATGGGTTCCCATATTTCTATTTATTCTAGGGTTCTGGAATTGATGCGAATGTTTAGAACTCACCTTATAACTAAGCTCTATAACTTAAAATAAAATAGACATTTTCTAGAAACAGAGCCACTAGATGCAGAAAAAAATGGGTTTCTACCGATAAAGTGGGTGGGTGTCTCTCACACAAAAACTGGCATTACAGTCAAAATGGGTGTTTCACAACATTAGGCGTCTGTAATAAGGTCAAGTGCATGGAATCCTTTTGTTTCACATTCATTTTTTTGTTTTGTTTTTTTTTCAACTTAATGTGTATGTATGCATTAACATTCTTAACATTGTATGGTGCAAAATTGAATGAACACTGGCCTGTAACCTTTCGATTATGATTTTTACAGAGTAAATCTTTTAAACATTGCTACGTTTTGTCCTTCTGAAGCAAAACAGTTTATCATGGCATTTATGGTGAAAATTCTGGAAATTAAACGACTTTAAAAAAATGTCCTCTGCAGTTTGAGACAAACAGCAACAGAGCATTTTGAATATTAACCCTTATTATTCGGAATACACCAGTGTGTGCAACAAGTGTGACTAAAATAGTCCAAAGTGTAGTGGCAGAATAGCTTGGCGCCTCTAAGCGCCAAGCTATTGTGGCACCACCCTTGAACTAATAATGCCATTGGTCTATGTCCTCATCTGTAAGTTCTGTAATGTAGCTTGCATATATGGCAGTGTACAAATTTGAAGCTTTTAGCCTCAGTATGATGCAGGTTAAAAAGTGTGGAAAAATATGAAAGACAGAAAAAGACCCAGAGGAAGAAACCAACACTTAACTTATTCTACCCCAGACACACCAGAGCAAAATAAAGATCGACCATGATAGTTCAAGGCTGATGCCAGAATAAAGTGGCGCCTATGGCCGCCAAGCTATTCTGGCATCACCCTTGAACTATTGTGGTCGATCTGTGTCCTGCCCTGCAACGCAGTTTTCAGAAAACGACTTCAACATTTGGGGATTCCGGTCTTGGGGAAGAATGAGTTAAAATGACAAAACAGAACACTGACATTAATTAATGAACTGACAACATAGGAAATCAATCACTTGAAACTTCAGCCTTTATTAATCACATCAAAGGTGCATGCATATAAAAACACAGTAATTGTTTGTAGACACTGAAGACACAATCAAGAGCAGTCAAACCTTTTTCTGCGAACTTTGTGATGAGGAAAACTAGTTCTTGCCCAAGGGTTACCGCGACTTATGTGCCTCTATTCATAAAATGGAGAGAGAAATATAATACTGAGTTCTAGCAAGTGCGACAATAAAGTTTAGCGGAGTTGGTATACCTCGTCCAGTGCCTAGGTTAAATGCACCAGTGGTGCCAATGTTGCTATATTGGCAGCAGACCGGTCGCTCGGACGGACCGGTCTGGTGCACCCGATCGGTTTAGAGCGTGTGCTTTCTGCACCTGTAATGGGCAACCTCCGAGAAAGAATCACGTGAGCTTCGTTTGACTGCCGCAAAATAACATGAATAAAGAATAAACCCTTTCCCATATATGCCATCCAGCAATTATGCATCCATCCTTATGCTAGCACCACGAAACATTACGCGATTTGACAGATTTTTTAAAATAGCTTTTTTAAATCCTCAATGGATGTGATTTTTGCGACATATGCGTCGTTTGCGGCAGAAAGCACCGTCAAAGTTGAAGTTTGAGAAATGAGTGCACTACATGTACAATAGACTTGATTCAGTGGTGTTGGGCATGACTCAAGCCTCCGCCATCTCAACACAAAACTGGCGTGTTCGGGGAGATAAAAGGCTACAAGTTAAAACCGCAAACGAACCTTTTTTTTTTTTCGACTGCGATCACAATCTTCTGCGTGAACGTACGAGACCACACTACAAGTGCACAAGCCAACCTGCGCGCGCAGTTCTGGTGCACATGACCGGTCCGAGCGACCAGTCTGGTGCAAAAATAGCAACAGCGGCACCGCTGGTGCGTTTAACCTAGGTAGAGGGCGAGGTATACCAACTCAGCTAAGGTTTATGCTTCCTGTGACTTTAGAAACAATGCACAGTATGCAAAGTGTACTTTATAGTAACCAAAAAGAAGAGTTACAGACATTTCCAAAATGATCCAGGCGTACATCAGATAAAAACAAGCTATACACACTGAAAAAAATAACACTCTTGTAATAAATGTTTATCATGTTGACAATGTTTTTTTTTTATCTTATTATTGTCTTTCGTCCCGATTGGTTGTACATTGCTGAACGTCCGGACGTGCCAGCACTGATAATGAAGGGGAAAAAAAATAAAATAAAATAATGAACAGAATATTGAATGTATGTCGCCAGCCAGTCTAATACGCTAAATAAACTTAAGATCATTTAGCAACACACATCCAAAATCAAGAGAGATACACCACCACCACCCTCCCCCTCCACCCCCACCCCCCCCAAAAAAAAACCCCACAAAAAACAACAACAAACAAACAAACAAATTATTCAGACCCAAAAAGTGACTGCCAATCATGTAAAATGCAAAGAAAAGAAGTGCCCAATGGAGAAAGAAACAAGCTTAGAAAAGACGGTTACAACACAATTCAGTAAGATTTCGGGTAAATCCGCCTTGTCAAAACAGACAAACAAACAAACAAACAGAGAGATCAGTCGCTACTTATCTTTGTTCACAGAAGGAATGTGCTGCACATTCCTTCTGCCAATGAAGATAAGTAGCGGCTAATCTCTCTGTTTGTTTGTCTATTTTGACAAAGGGTATTTACCCGAAATATTAATAAATTGTGTTGTACCCGTCTTTTCTAAGCGTGTTTCTTTCTCCGTTGGGTACTTCTTTAATGTTACACAGCATACAAAATGATCCAGGTGTACATCAGATAAAAACAGAGCTATACACGCTGAAAACAATGGAATAATAAATTTCTTGTAATAAGTCTTTATGTTGACAATGTTTGTTTCTTTTTGTCTTATTATTGTCTTTTGTCCCCAACCGCCGTTTCATCAGCAGTTCCATTTTCAAAGTTTTACATGTTATATACAGTATACAAAATGATGCAGGCGCACCAACCCCATAGTAGCACTCTTGTAATAAATCTTTATGTTGACAATGGTTTTCTTACTCCTTATTATTGTCTCTCGTCCCCAACCCCCGTTCCATCAGCAGTTCCATTTTCAAAGTTTTACATGTTATATACAGTATACAAAATGATGCAGGTGCACCAACCCCATAGTAGCACTCTTGTAATAAATCTTTATGTTGACAATGGTTTTCTTACTCCTTATTATTGTCTCTTGTCCCCAACCCCCGTTCCATCAGCAGTTTCATTTTCAAAGTTTTACATGTTATATACAGTATACAAAATGATGCAGGCGCACCAACCTCATAGTAGCACTCTTGTAATAAATCTTTATGTTGACAATGGTTTTCTTACTCCTTATTATTGTCTCTCGTCCCCAACCGCCGTTCCATCAGCAGTTCCATTTTCAAAGTTTTACATGTTATATACAGTATACAAAATGATGCAGGCGCACCAACCCCATAGTAGCACTATTGTAATAAATCTTTATGTTGACAATGGTTTTCTTACTCCTTATTAATGTCTCTCGTCCCCAACTCCCGTTCCATCAGCAGTTCCATTTTCAAAGTTTTACATGTTATATACAGTATACAAAATGATGCAGGCACACCAACCCCATAGTAGCACTCTTGTAATAAATCTTTATGTTGACAATGGTTTACTTACTCCTTATTATTGTCTCTCGTCCCCAACCCCCGTTCCATCAGCAGTTCCATTTTCAAAGTTTTACATGTTATATACAGTATACAAAATGATGCAGGCGCACCACCCCCATAGTAGCACTCTTGTAATAAATCTTTATGTTGACAATGGTTTTCTTACTCCTTATTATTGTCTCTCGTCCGCAACCGCCGTTCCATCAGCAGTTCTATTTTCAAAGTTTTACATGTTATATACAGTATACAAAATGATGCAGGCGCACCAACTCCATAGTAGCACTCTTGTAATAAATCTTTATGTTGACAATGGTTTTCTTGCCCCTTATTATTGTCTCTAATCCCCAAGCCTCGTTCCATTTGCAGTTCCATTGACAAAAACAAGCTAGACATGCTGAAACCAACCCAATAATAATGAACACTCTTGTAATAAATCTGTATGAAAAAGGAAAATGACGCGAGTGTCCGAGAATCTCAATTCATTTCTTTTGTAACTTTTTCAGTCTGTTGTGGGTGTAATCCTTAATGTTTGTCCAGCGCCTATGTATAAGTGCAGGCTCTTCTGCAATTGCCTGCTGTATCTCGGCCTTTCCAGGAAGTTTGTTCACGACGAGGTGTGTCTTGAAACGAGTTTCAACAGCTTTCTCTTCAGCTTTCCCCCATGGTTTCCTTGTAAATCTAGCTTTCTTTCGAACAGGAGCCAACGCAGAACTGTCATCATCAAAACTATCTAGTTTGTCATCAGGCTCTGGACATCTTTTCTCAGTCATGCTCATTGATTCCTGTGTTGTTGACTTGCTATTTGCTTCATTCACAGGTGCTGTTTCTCCAGAGACCTCTCTGCGAGTTTCTGATGTGTTTTCATTGTCAAATTTCAATCTCTTCATCATCGCCCAGTTCAGCTCTAATGCAAATCTCAAAATCTGTCATCCCATTGTTAACTGACAGAAGAATCTTTGCCACTTTTGCCTTTTGAAGGACGTCTTGAGGTTGGCGGTAGATATGGCGATGTATCGGAATATCATGACCAAGGAAGTCTGCCAGCTGATCGTGGTCTAACTCCGAGATGGCCATGGACTGAGCCAAAGTTGCAACCTGCTTCCGTAACTGAGTAAATGTGAACATGGCTGGGTTTGACACTTGTGCTTGTAGCGCATGTTCCTTCAGAACATCATGGCCTCTGTAAGGCCTCTGACCAGAAGGTGTGGCAAAGATGTACTGGGAACCGGCGAGAGCTGGCACTGATTGCCTCATTTGAAGGATTCTGTCCACAGTTGTCATCATCTTATTCGTCAGCAAAATGGGAACACTCCTATTAAACTTGCCCCTGATTTCCACTTGCTGAAAATGATTCACCATTTTCTTTTCAACCTCTGTGAGACCTTTCAAGATATCTTGATTGGTGATCGGTCCAATCTTAGCATTCTGGAAGTCTGATACCTTCATTCTCTGAACTTCTCCCCCTCGTTTTCGGTTGAAAAGTGATACAGCACAAAGAGTTGCTTTAACCACTATCGGATAATCTTCCGAAACCATCCTTGTCTCAAATAGCTGTTGGACCTTCCTCACATCTTCACATGATGGGATCAGCTTGGGTTTGTTCATGGTCATTTTCCCGACCGACTGGGCTGCTGTAGCTGACACACAATCGTACCAGTCCCCGGTGAAGACAGAGTCAAAGCGCTGCACCTTAGAGAGCTCCTGTGGCCACCTGTCATCTGAACCATGCCCAAGCTGTTTGGATGCCAGCGACTGTTTGATCTGTGAACATGTTTTCAAAGCATGGCCTATGCGCATTGCAAGATTGCCTTTTTTGAACTGATGTGTGTCCTCATCAAATTCTGCTAGCTCTTTTACAGCCAGGACAACATGATCAAAGCTAGCTGAATTGACCACAGCATTTAAACTTGCGATTTTCATTTCTGACCTCACTCTAAGAATCTTTAATAGTCTTCCTAACTCCCGCATCCCGGAGCTGATTTGTCCAGCCGTGTGTTCTTCAATGTCCCTGCAGTCAAATAATCTCTTTCCATACTCCAGAAGCAAGGGGTCAGTTCTGATGAGACAGCTTATCTCATCATCTCTCTGTCTGGCTAAAACCTTATGATAGAAGGAAAAGTCAACGTCTAAGGGTATTGGAAGCATTAGCCTCCCACGTTGAGCAGCCTCACCTCACTTAGCGAACTGAAACCCTCCTTGTTTCTGACAGCAACGTTTTGAGTGTACAGAGATCAGCTTTTTTTGATAGAGCCCTTTGCAATGGCTACAGGCGAGAAGGTCGTCTACCTTACTAGTTTTGGTGCGATACTTAGGAATCAAACATCCTGATTTCTTTTCAAGAACTGCAGCATTATGCATGTAATCACCCTCATCTTGTATTCTGATCCATGCTTGACGTCTCTGCTTAGTCCCTTTTTTTATCATCAAAATTTTAGCAACGTCTGCCTCATCTGCATGGACATCGTGTAAGTGCGTGCTCATTTCAAAACAAGCTTGCCACAAAATTTGCATGCATGTTTCTTGTCCCATTTGTACTTTCCTTTCCCTCTCTGAGACACGTTCACACCCGTTTCTTTGGTAAGCACTCTTTCCCCACCCCCAACATCATGTTCCTTCTGCCTATCCACATTGTCATTGCCACCCCCTAATTCATCCCCTAACGCACACTGCACCTTGCTGGTACTTGCTTCACTGACACCTGCCCACCCTGAACCAGCCACTTTGAAATCTAACATATTCAATACAATACTGTCTGTGTCAGAGACCCCAGATATTGATGGCGACACACCATCTGAATCCTGTGAGCTCGAGCCAGGAACAAACTCTTCGTCATCACTGTCCTTGTATTGCGATGCGCTTGCACTCTCAGTCTCATCCCAGGCTCCATTTGCCAACTGGAAAAGGAAAGAAAAAAGAAAGCTGCATTAGTACAAAAGCAGCCCAATTTTAGTTTAAGGGGCCTTGCACAAGAATATAAAGAGTAATCCCGTGTATGACCGATTTACATATGTGTGACCTTGGTAATGAGGGCTGGCTTTCGCAGCAGCAAAATCCATGTGTTCTGAAAATGTAAGCAGTTTTCACACATCTGTCAACCCCGCGTGACCCTTTGAGAGAGGTCACTCAGATTGGCATGTTTACAAAGGTCTTGCCACAAAGTATCCTTGGGCCAAGCTTGAAGAATGTGGCTTGAAAAATCTCCGAGAAAATGCCACTGTTAACGTTTACCATGGACGCGGACAGATGGACAGACGACCAGTGGCCCAGAACATAAACTCACTTTTGCTTCGCACGCAAGCCAATAAAATGAAGATGATCATAGAATCACTTACCAGTTTGTAATTGGGGGCATTCCGCTGCCGTCTATGCACCCTCCTACCAGACGCACCCTCTGCGACAGACGACGCTGGGCCATCATGCTGCAGCTGACTAATTTTGCCATGGGCCTTGGTCATGTGTCAGGAAGGGGTGTGCTTGTCCACTTCCATAGATCCCGATGGGTTTGGACATCCTGCTGCCATCCGGCGCTGGGTGTGTGCAGAAAGTGCTGAGTGTGACCAAAACG
Source organism: Semisulcospira habei (assembly GCA_036245525.1). Lineage (NCBI taxonomy): Eukaryota > Metazoa > Mollusca > Gastropoda > Semisulcospiridae > Semisulcospira > Semisulcospira habei. The sequence continues at coordinate 155,223,896 of BTPG01000001.1, read as the reverse complement.
GTGTTGCTGCAAACATGTCAAACACAACCATGTAAACCATTGACATTTTGAATCAGATATATATACATAATTACTGCAGTACCCCCTGCCCCCCTACGAACAATAACTGGTAATACAGTAAAATGCGACACTTCAGTTGCAAAATCCGAAAAAAAACTATTCGTGGAAGTCTGTTCTTCGAATCGCGAGGTAGTTTTGCGAACGAGGATTCAAATACACAATGAAATCTGGCGCCATCTTCTTTACAGTGCATGCATACATGTCAAGTTCCTTTTCGATCACAATCACACATGTCAGAAAAAAAAGCAACCCAATCACGTGACAGATTGACCTTGTAATGTGTTATTGAACGAATTCCTTTTGTTGAAGAAGAAAGCTTTTGTTAAATTCGTGGGGTTCTATTATCTGTTACTACAAGACTGACTGAGCAGCACTGAGACGCGGGTCATAGCAGACGGCGTCTCAGTTTTCTCGGACAAATGGGTCCATATAGGCTACTGTGCAATTGTATGTGATTGGGAGCATCTCAGTTAAATAACTGCGCTGAAGAAGTACACTAGGGCATGCTATTAACTAAGAAATATTGCATAAAAACAATCTTACCTGATGGAACAACGGTTGGCGGGACAAGAGACAATAGAAGGGGAAACAACTCAATTCACTCTGTGCAGCCGAACGACGCTCGCTTCCGTGATAACACACTGGCCCAGTGCGTTTAAAACACACAACATTAGGTAAACCTGCTGAAATGGGACATCCAATTTTTATATTTTTTTCTGACTTTTGAATGAAAGATAATGCAAAAACAACCCTCAGAAAAAATGGGTGCCTGACTTGGTCACCCAGAATTTTACACACACCCATTTTCCAGAAGGATGGTAAAGAAAGTCACCCATATTAGTGGTTTTGTGCATGCACACACATATATATATATAATGGTCAAAACTTAAGGGCCACATTTTATCGCAGATGCACTGACAACACCACACAAATAATGTAACAATACTTGGAGTCAATGCTTTGCTAATTTGCTCAGTAACAATTTCATTTAAGTTTTGAGTAAATCAATCAATTGTAACAACAGCCGTACGTTATAATTGTAACCAGTTACAAGAAATGTTTTGTGGACAGGCCACAGAGGAATGTGACGGAGGAGTTAACAAAGAGGTCGCTGTGACATTTGTTTATTGTACCAATTACTAAGCAGTGCCTAAAAACAAAACAAAATGGAAACATTAAGTTCACAGTTCACAAAATCGAATACATATACAAAATAAATCAAAATTGAGCACAAATACTCACACCTATTAGGCAAGGTGACTAAATAAATCTTGACAATGTGCTAACATCACATCAGCTGCATCTCAACACACACAGTAACCCAACATCAAGAGATAAACAACATTCCTTGCATAATATCATTCCCACAATTATGCTAATGTCCCACGATCAGCATTGATCCTATCGCTAATCATTCCTGATGAAAACAAACAAGCAAACATTCGTAACCACATGTAGACAAACAGAAAACCCAAATCACAACAAATATCGACGTTGCAACACGAACATCAGATCCGAACACAGTTTTACTACACCCAAGACATGTACCTCAACCGAACACCAACACATTCCTTTTAAGGGGAAGACAAAACACTTATCTGGTACGCCAGCACATCTCGCTACAAACATGACATCCAAACGCTAAATTACAAAACATGAGACAAAGCAGCTTCGCCAGGAATCCACAGTACAGCAACCAACATAACAAGATACTCACATAACCAGTACTCAGACAAAGAAACAGTCATAAACATACACAACAGATACACAGCAGCTTGGCTGATCAACATCACACAATGGAGTGGGGGGGGGGGGGGGGGGGCGTGTAGACGCCAAACAAAAGAAAATGCAAAAAACAAAGAACACACCAATCAAAATGCAAACCTTAAACTAAGAATAAAAAGGGCAATGATTTCGCATATTAAAATCTGACCTAATTACTCATCAAAATACAGTCTCCAGCCAAGTGCATCAAACTCATGGTCATAAACCAACATGGCAGACACAAAGGAGCCATCAACGTGAAAATGATCTCTCAAGGCAGCCATTAGCAAAGTACATCATCAACAGAGCTTTCAATCCCAAGTACAGCTCATCATACATGAGATAAAACCAGCACAACGAAATGCATAAAATAAACCTAATGACAATTGTACTTACAGAGGCAAAACTCAGCACAGGAGTCCTTCACATATTCAGTCTTGCGACGATGCAGTTCAAAATTCGCGTACAAATTGAAGGTTCACATGGCACAGGTGATCAGTACCTGGGTCAGAGGTGAATGAAGCTATGCAAGCGCAAGTGCAAATTTGAAAGGGACTAGGGCTTCCAACTTTCGTTGATTTCGCCCGGGAAGGGGGGGGGGGCACGGGGGGGGGGGGGATCTCGCTGTCTGTCTGTCGCTCTGTCGCGCAGCGGCTGGTGTGTTGCCGGGGCCGGGCGGATGGTGGCGGGAGGTGGTTTAGTTTCTCCCCAGTCCCCCCACCTGGGTCTGCCCTGGGGGACTTGGGTGGGGTTAACTACTTTTTAGTTCTCAGGGTCACCCTGGTCAGCCCCACAGTTTGGGTTTTTCCCTCTATTCTGGGGCATGTGTTTCTGTCTACCCTTGGTCCATTCACCTGTATTTGCCTTTTTAAAACTCTCTCTACTGTCTGCGCTGCCTGTAGCTCTTGATATTGGATGTGTGTTGCTAAATGGTCTTAGCTTTATTTAGGCCCCATGTCTTAGGTTTATTTAACGTATTGGACCGGCTGGCGACATACATTCAATGTTCTGTTTAGTTGTTTTTTTGTTTGTTTGTTTGTTTTCACAAGCAGTGCAGGCACGTCCTGAGAAAGTCTTGTTGCTGTCGGGACGTTAAGCAATGTACAATCAAATCAATCAATTCTCCCCAGTGGTTGTGGCGGATGGAATTGCCGGTTGGGGGAGGTGAGGTGTTCTTGGAGAAGTTCTTGGATGATTGGTGGTGGCCGGTAGTACCGTGGCTGGTGGTGGTGTCTTGGTAGTTGGGGTGGTGGTGATGGTGGTGGCAGCCAGCGGAGTCTGGGTCTTGGTGTCTGTCGCTGGACTGGGCGTGGAGAGTAGTGGTTTTGTGGTGGCAGGCGGAGGTGTAGTGGCGGTGTTGGTAGCAGGGCTGGCCGTTGGTCTTTTCTCTCCCGGGTCCGGATGTGTAGGGGTGGTCGTCTGCGTCGTTGGTGTGGTAGGCTGGTGGGTCCGTTGGTCGGGATAGGGTCTGAGGATTGATCCTTCGTGGCTAGTGTTGTAGAAGTGCTGGCGTCCGTGCATGTTGGGTGTGGTTCTGTTTCGCTGCCCGTTTCTATCGTAGTCGTTGGCGGGGTGTTGGTTTCCTTAGTTTCTGTAGCTGTTGAGGTTAGGCTCCCTGTTGACTAGTGGGCAGGTGGGGAGATTTGCGTTTCTGCTTCGCGTGTCAGAGGGACTCCCTGACATCCGTGGCTTGTCGTCTTGGGCGGATAAAATTCTGTCAGTGATCCATTCTCGAACAACCGCCGGGTGGTGATTAGCGCCCGGTGGTGGCTGTCTCCATCGGAGGAGATGATGGCTGGCGCTGCCGCTGTCAGTAGTTTCACGAGGCCGTCGAGATCCATGGCTCCCAAGCGGACTTTCTTCTCTCTTTTGGTCCATTCCCTCTCTTTTGACAGGTGTTCTGGGATGTGAACCAGCGGAGAGGCTGGTGTAGAGTCCGGCTCAGATCCTGGCTCTGAGTGGTGATCGGCCTCGTAAACTGGTGAACAGGTGGCGGTTTTGGTACTTGCTGGGTTCGCTGCGTAGTGAGCGGTCATCTCTCTTGAGAAGCGACCGGTCTGTTGGACTGGTAGGTTATGGATCCTGACGTAGTGGGCGGTCAATTGTTCCGCGTAGGTTAGGGCGTCTTCCCCTGTTGCTCGTTCGCGGAATGTTGGTTTATCTTGACTGGACGTCCAGTCGGATGAAGAGGCTGTGCCTTGTTGGACATAGCTGTTCTGTTCGGTCGCCCTGATAAGGGCGGGTTGACGTCTGTTTCGGTGGGCCGACATAGTAGCTGTGGTCGGTACTCGTACAAGGTTGTGCGGTGGGCAGCGAGGCGGTGAAGCGTGGAGGTGGCTTGCTTGGGGAGGAACGCGAAGGACCGTCCGCTCCGTCCGGCTGCTGTGGGTCGAATGATGATGAAGCTACGCTTGCTTGCTTTCTTAAACAGGGATGGGGACTTCCAGCTTTCGCTGATTTCGTCCAGGGGGGGGTGGGCCAGGGGAGGTTGAGGGGATGGGGGAGGTTGTCTCACTGTCTGTTTGTCGCTCCGTCGCGCTGCTGGCTGGTGGTGCTGCCGGGGCCGGGTGGTTGATGGTGCAGGAGGCAGGTGGTAGGCCGGGGGCCGTCGCCTATCGCCAGGCTGGTGGGTGGTGGTGTGCCAACCACTCCCAAAGATCTTGCAGGAGTGGTGGCGGGGGTGGTGGCGGCCGGTAGAGCCGTGGCCGGCTGTGGTAGGATCTGAGGAGGATGGTTGGTGGTGGAGGTGGCCAGTTGATTTTGGGCTGGAAAGGCCGGGGTGGGTGGCGGCGTTGAGGGGGCAGGCGCATGTGTGGCGGTGGCGTTGGGAGGAGTGGTGGGCGCTGGTGCCGGAATCGCTTGGGCGGTCGGTGGCGTCTTCTCTTTTGCAGGCCGGTGGTTGGTCCGTTGCCTGCCTGTTGGGGGGCCGGGTCTGTACCCGCGTCTTGACGGGTCACGGTGGTTGGTGTTGGTGCCGGTGGGGGCTTGGTTTCCGTGCCCCTCTCTTGGGTTGCGGGTGTTGGTGACGTGTTGCCACATCCTGTATCTCTGGTGGCGGGGGGTGGCGTGGTGGTGGTCTCTTTGTCGGCTGTCAGGGGGGTGTCAGGTGTAGTCTGACTCTCCGTATCGGTCGTGGGGGCCACGACTTGGCTGGCTGTTTCTTGCGTTTTTGGCGGCTCTAGGTCCTTGATGGCGCCCGAGTGCACCAGCCACCGGGCGGCGACTAGTGCTCGGTGATATGGGCTGCCATCAATCGCCTCGATGATCGGGACGGTGTCTTGCAAGAGGATCACCAACTCCCCGAAGTCCATCCCCCTGAGCCGAGTCGCCCTCTCCTCCGTTGAAGCCGGCCGCTCCCGAGTTAGTGATTCGGGGATCGCGACCGGCGGTGGGGAGTAAAGGGACTCGGCCCACGACGAGAGCTCCGATGAGGGCTCCTCTTCTTGCTCGTCATGTAGTACTGGTGGTGGTGGCGGTGGTTGGGGGCGAGCAGGGCTCGCCTCTGCTTCGTTGGTTGATGGACTATACAGTCGGTCCAGGAAAGCGTCCATCTGTGGGATCAGTCCCCTTGGTGGTGTTGGTGGGGGGAATCGCTGGAGCGTTTCCCTTAGTATTTGGTTGCATTCGGCCTCTGTCAGTGGAGGGGGTGAGTCCCCCCCCTCCCTCCAGAACGCCCGCTGTCTTTCTTGAGGTCGAGTTGGCTGTGGTGTGCCGTTGTTTGTTTGTCGCTGTTGAGCCGGGGGGGGAGGGGGTGAATCCCCCACCTCTTCCCAGAACGCCCGCTGTCTTTCTTGAGGCCGAATTGGCGGGGAGAGAGGGGGCTTGTAGCCCCTCGTCTCCCGCCTGGCCGTTGACTGTTGTCTCTGTATTTGGGGGAGAGTAGAGGCATACTCCTCCGCTTGCTGTTTGTTCGTCTTCTTTCTGTTACGCTTTCCTCTGTCCATCTTGCCTCTTGTGGGTGGCGGGTCCGCGTGTGTAGGCTTGACTGGCTGGCTGGACTTGTCTGAGTGCGGTGAGAGCGGTACACCGTTCTCTCTCTGTGCTGGCTGGCTTGCTTGCTTGCTTGGTGTGTGGAGAGAGCGGAAAAACCGTGCTCTCTCGTCCTCTGCTGTGCGCCGAATGATGATGTTCCTGAAGCTACGCTGCGTGCGGGGGCTTTATATAGGGCGCGCGCGGGCCGAAAAAAAAAAAGCATCACTCGTCCGCTTATAGTTATATATCCAGTTTATTGTCCCATTGGCACCGAAGTGATCGGGGACACGTACAGAACTCGGTGCTTTGGGAGCGGGAAAGTTGGAATCCTGTGTTTGTTTGCACTAGGTTTTTGACGCTAGCTCTGGATCTACAGGACCTAGAAACTTGCGATTTGCTGCTAAGGTGAGAGCCACAAGTGTAGTCTTACTAGTGCCAAACATTGACTTGATTAATAATGGCTAGAATTAATTATGAATTTTTAAAAGACTTTTCTCCATGGACATGGACGAAGCAAAAGGCGCAAAATCCCAAATTAATACTTAAACCAAAATCGATCGGACTAGAAATAAATTGGAAAGTGGAAGTGACTATCATGCTGAATCTTATGGATATTGGTTTAAAACAATCGGTGCAAGCATTGTAGATATATTTGACTTAAAATGCCGAGCAACAAACACAAGCTAAACGCCATTGTTGGACCAAGCAGCAAGGCGGCTGATGCGGTTGCGTCCCCTGAACAGACGCTGAAAACCTAGTAGTCTAGAAGTAAGCCGGAGGGGTCGGACCAACGCAGGCTTCACTGAAAGCAATACCTTGCGAGACCTTACATTGAAGGAAAATCACTGATTAAAAACAATACAAAACATATTTTGCAAACAAGTACAAGTCTTGCTGCACAAACCAAAGTTACATCAGGTGGGTTATGAGAGCTGGGTGTATCCGGTCACAGGATGTTCACCCACCCCTCATTTGAAAAGTCACACACGACTGGTCTAGTCAGTAGCGAGTGTACCCACCGTTTGTAGCCAATCATTTAATGCAGCGTTGACGCATGGAGTTCACCAGGGTTCGGAGAACATGTTGTGGGATCGCTTCCCATTCTTGATGCAGAAACTGAGTCAGCTGGGGGACGCCTTGAGGTGGCGGGCATGGGGGGGGGGGGGGGGGTTGCTGACTACACGTTGCCCCAGCACGTCCCAGAGGTGCTCGATGGGAGCCAGATCAGGTGAACGAGCTGGCCACTCCATCCTCATGATGCCCCGTTGCTCAAGGTATTAATTACCATACGGGCGCGATGAGGTTGAGTGTTGTCGTTTTGCAAAATAGCATTGTCGTCCATGGCTTGGAGAGCTGGCTGGATGAGGGGATAACAATCTCGTCCCTATAGCGCAGTCCAGTTAGGGTGCCTCGGATGACCTAGAGGGGGCTCCTGCCTTCCCTGCTAAAGCCTGCCCACACCATGACTGAGCCTCCTCCGTAGTGATCAACCTCTTGGACGCATCCCTCCGTGAATCGCTCGCCCTGGCGTCTGCAGACCCTCACCCTGCCGTCGTTGAAGGACACAGTGGACCGTGACTCATCAGTAAACAGAACATGAGTCCATTGGAGTCTGTTCCACCTCACATGTTGACGACACCAGGCAACCCGGGCTCTGCGATGAGCTGGAGTGAGGGGTATTCTCACTGCTGCTCTGCATGAAGCCAGGCCAATTTCGCGCAGACGTCCGCGGACTGTGCTTCTGCTGACGTTAACGTTTGCAGCTTGTATCAGTTCACGTCACAGAGTGGTTGACGTGACAGTTCGGTCGCGCAGAGCCGCCACACAGAGGTATCTGTCCTCCCTTCTGCTGGTGCAGAGCGGGAGTCCTGAGCAGGGTCGTCTTTCTGCCATTCCAATGTCTTGGAATCGTGCCAGCAGCCTTTGAATCACTGAGTGGGACACCCCAAAATGTCTCCCAACTTCTCGTCCGGAAATTCCATCCTGCAGCCATGCTAGCGCCCGGCCTTGATCTGCTGGCGTTAGGCTTCGTCGTGGTGGCATAGCTAGGAAAGTGACAATTATGCCCCTACTGTACCGGTATTTGTAGCGAAACAGAGGTGCTCAGTGTTCACGACTGACCCCTTTAGCATGTGCATCATGACTTTACCGAGATTTTCCACACACACACACACACACACACACACACACACACACACACACACACATATATATATATATATATATATATATATATATATATATATATATATATATATATACATACATATATATACATATATATATATATATATATATTATATATACACACATAATATCTATCTATCTATATATATCTATATATATATACACACATTATATATATATATATATATATATATATATATATAATTATTTTTGTTGTTTTTGCGTTCGTTGGGTTTCATTCTACCTTTATTGCAAGCGTCAGTCCAAAATATTGTATTAGTTATAATTGTTTTAACCCGTTTTAGTTTGAAACAATTAAAAATGGCATGATGAACTTACACTCTTGTCCTTTCCTGTTGCCATTTTTCCAATCTTCACAAGCTTTACAATTAGCAACACTATTCCTGAAACAAATAAAACGTTTACTATTAGATACTACAAGCATTTATAATATACATTTAAGGGTTTCCTTTACAGTACCGGTGCAGGGGTGGATCAATACCTCTAGGGGGTTGGGGTGGGTTGGTGGGTTGGTGTGGGGAGGGCGGGGGGGGGGAGGGGGGGGGGTTCCAACGTTGTTTTCGTGACCTTCAAACTGACACAAAAGGCCTCCCGACGCAAAACCGGGCTTTTACAGTGACCGAAAAATCAAACAACGAAAAATCAAACGGGGAGGGAGGGGGAGAGGGTCAGTTGGCGCATGTGTGAAGACTGTCAACACTCGCTGAAATACCAAACAACCCGGGAGGGGTGGGGGTGGGGGTGGGGAGGGCATGTCCTTGCAGGCAAAGCGTGTTTCAAGGCACTAACCACTGCCGAAATATAAAGATATCAAGCAACGAGAGGGGGGGGGGTGAGGGGGGGGGGGGAAGGTAACCTCCCAAGAAAGGAATACCATTTTAAAGAAATGTTTGGCCTTTGGGGGAGAGGACACCGGGGCATCGGGACCACCCCTCCCCCCCCCCCCCCACCCACCACCCACCCCCCGCCTCCTCCCGGTAGATCTGCCCCTGCTGGTGCCTAAGTATGCACAAAGAGGGTAACTTTCTCTGGAGAAGATAAGTCGATTACACAATACGCAAAAGCCATCGAGGTAACGGCGGCGGTTAACGTCGGCCCGATGGCCTTTGCGCACTGAGTACTCACCACTTTTTGCCGTTGCTCTTTGTTTCTGTTTCATTCTCGAAAATGCTCTGAAGATACTCGGTTCCCTCGATGCAGCATTTCGAGTTTATAATGGTGGCGCTGGCGCAGGGATCTGAGCAATGAAAAATTCCTGCGCGTGTTAACCCCGTCACTGAGAAATATTGAACATGACCCAAATACAAGGGGCGCATATCCTCATAGGCCCCCGCACCTGCGAGGGCTCATGTGGATCTGTGCCTCTTGTTGACACGGCTTATTTTCTTGGGCGGATGGAACTCTTTGGAGCAAAAGGAAGACAGATTTCAGAAACAAAATCAGCGACCTCAGGCAGGGGAGGGTTTATAAAGAAAATAGGGTATTATACCACCACTGCTACTACTACTACTACTACTACTACTACTACCACTACTACTACATTACTGGCGTAGGAAGGTGCTTGGAGTTAGATATGACACTAATTAAACGATGGTGGACGTGGGGATGCATCATGCTTGACTGTGCCTATATCTGTGCTCAAGAACTGTACTAAGAAACTTGATAGTTTTGGCGTTGAAATATGTATGGCAGGTAGATGCTTTATTTAATTAAATAAAAAAAGCTCCTCCAACACCTCCAAGACCCAGTTCACTCACAATAATGTCAGATACAGCAAAAGTGGGACAGAGCAACGTGTTCATTATAGGTCGCCACCTGACTTTCCAATGCAACTAAGATTCTTGGGTAACCCCTCTACCTCCCACCACCCACCCCCACCCACCACCCCCCCCCCCCCCAACCCCCCTCCCATCCTCAAACCCCCAATCTTCGTCAAACACACTTTTTATCGTTAAATGTTCATACAAGGTCTATTGTAATATTTTCGACGCAATTATTCTAGTCACGCAAATTAACTTACGCTTAGATGCCAACTCTTCCAGCGAGCCTAGCCACGTCAGAAATGTACTGTTACGTTCATCCTTCACTTTCAGAATGCAGTCAGCTTCATTCACAAGAGTACAGGCCAGAGAGAAGCTGAAAAGTACATAATCCAGACAAAACAGGTGACTGCAAAGTGTGTAAAATGTTGAGAAGAATCAACGGAGAAAGTAACACGCTCAGAAAAAGGCATTTATAACACAAGTTATTAATGAATATTTCGAAATATATTTGCGATAAATATTTGAATATATCTTTCAAAATGGACACACAAAAAAACCAAAAACACTATAGAGATCAGTCGCTACTTATCTTGTTCGCGAAGAAGGAATATGGCAGAATTCCATCTTCGCCGACAAGATATGTAGCGACTGATCTCTATGCCTGTTTGTTTGTCCATTTTGAAAAAATGGGGTATTTACTATTATATTTATTTATATATATATATTAATAAATTGTGTTGTAACTATCTTTTTTAACTCATTTAGCCCGTCGCACGAACGCACGTATTTCCCAAATTTTGGAGGCGTCATCTAACGATATGCACCTGTTGCAAGAGATGGATCGACCGTGATATTTCAAGGGTAGTGCCAGATTAGCTTGGCGCCGACCCATCTCCTGCTGTAATGCGTCAGGGCTAAATGGATTAAGCGTGTTTTATTCTCCTATTAGTATATCGATTTATATATTAGTGTGTGCTGGTCTGATATCTGCGACCTTACAGTTCTGGGCTCAATATGTCCTACCTTGTCTGTATAACCAATGAAAGATCTGCATAGCACATTATAACCCCTTCACTGCCGATACAACGTGAACACTAGACAACTGCAAGAGGCATAGAAAGTGGGTGTTAACCTTCCTGCTGACACTGCTTTGAATCCATGCTGCTCGGACGTCCTGGGCTCTTTCCCCAGTAACCAAACGTCTTCGTGCCCACAACAGACGAAGTGGGCCTCCGCACAGCCGTGCACGGGCTCACTGCGGCCGTCGTGGGCCCGAAGACCTTCGCTTACCGGGTTGACGTTGAAACAGACAAAGATTTTAGAAAACACGACCTAAGCCGACCGGCACGGAAGGGGTTAAGAAAGAAATACAAGAATAAAATACTAGTTCCGGGCGAAGAGTTGTAACTCCAATGAAAAGATGTGTTTTAACCCTCTAGTGCATGCGGGACCGGTGCCGTGTTTACTGTATCGGTGTCTGCATGCACAAGAGGGTTACGTTGTAACCGGCCTTCGTTGAAGTAAAAACGTGGTTGCAAGGTTCCACCCAGCGACTCCCAACAACGACCGAGGGGGAAGACACGGCGTATAAACAGCTTGTACTAGCAGCATAAACAAGACTACAAACATCAATAGATCCTCAAGAGCCTCTAGCGGGATGAACAAAGTTAATTGACTTTAACCGAATTGAACTGAACCACACGCCAAACGTTTCCAAGAGGCATAGATCCTCATGCGCCTGAAGGGCGTATGAGGATCTATGCCTCTTGGAGACGTTTGGAGTGTTCATTTAGCTCATGGTGCAAGCTGTTCATCTGTCGTGACTTCGCTTTCGTTCGTAGTCGTAAATCGTTCGTTGCTAACGAAACATCGCTAGCACTGCAAGGGTTTCGTGAAAAAGAAATTTACAAGAGATAGATAACAACTTTTAAGTGGAGAGAAAGTGCTTACGAGGGCTTTTTTCTAGAGCCCCCGTCCGGTGAAATGAAATAAAAGCAATGTGCCTGGGCACATTTTCACTGATAATTTTTTTTTCACCCTTTTAGTGCCGGGACAAAAATGAAAAGACATTTTACTGCGAGACAGAGATGGGTGGGTTTTGGAGGTTCTGCACCTCCTCCTGTTTTTCATGCACATGTTTTTATTTTTATTGTTTTTTTTTTTAAGTTCGAATTTATTATGATTATTAATAATGTATTATTATTATTATTCATTTATTTATTTGTGTGTGTATGTGTGGAATTTATCTATAAAATTTATCTATCATAGTAAACATGAGAAATGTTTGTTGTCACGTGATTTGCGACCGCTAACCGGTATTCCTGAGTGCATATAATTAATACTCATGAGTAAATCTCTGTGCGATGTATATTTGTGAAAACGAATTCAAACACCATGTTAAGACTTTTTTGTGGGGGATGTTTGTTTGTTTGTTTGGATTTTAAAAACAAATTGGGGGAGTGGGAGGGGAGGGGCGGTTGTTTTGGTATGTGTTGAATACCATAAAAATCCAGACCAAAAGATGATTGTTAAGTGCACACAATGCAAAGAGCGACTCAACCAACAAAATGGCACGCTCAGAGAAACAATTACGACACAGTTTACTAATATTTTGTGTTCAACCCTTTTTTCAATTTTGGTAATCCCTCCCTTGCCAGCGGACGTGAATCTTGATTCTGAAATCTGTGTTCATTCAAGAACCTAAAGCCACAACCGTCCACAGAACATGGCTACAAATTGGTCACAGCAAGAGGAAAAATCCTCTTAGACCCAGCGATTGATGGAGTTCATGAGGATCTATGCCTCTTTCAGTTGGGAGGTGTTCACATTTTCTCGTCAGTGAAGGGGTTAATATTTCAAAATAGGCACACGAACATCTAGGTAATGTGCTAGTCCTCTTTTCCTTTGTGATCTTAGGTGTCCTTGTTACGTGGTGGAGTTGTAGTCGTAGTATGATAAACACACCAGACGCACGCACGTAAGGTTCTTTTAAATAAACTTCATTCAGCTGCAATCCATCACACGTGGCTTAAGATTGTAGACTACACTTGAGTAACAGTTCCAACAATATTTTAATTCATCGATGCGATCTCCACACAATGCAATTCCAGATGCATTAACACTGATAAAAAGTCTCTGCTGCAAATGTCCACACTGTCGACACAAAGTTCCTCATACAACGTACACCACACTGTTACGCTGTATCTCTCACAATGTACACCCTATATGGGCCACGTACCTACGATAAACTGTGTGTCTCTACAACTGAAAATGCAAGACAATGTATGTGCGCGCTTCTTTTCCCCGTCTTTTATAGTCGAACAACTTTCTAGAACAATGTACAAAAACTCACACACCACAACCAATCAGAGTGGAACACGTAACTAAAATCATAAATATTAATAAAAGAAGAACTTTCTGGAAGATTCACGATCTTTCACAAACCCAAAAAACGGCTGCTCAATTCACGCGCACAGTAAACAACTAAAATTATTTCAATGTAGCAAACTGTTGCTTATACGTCAACGTCACATGTACGAGGTCACTAGACAGCGCGATAATGCTCGAACGTTCTGGTTCAATCTCAACTAATCTACGCAAAACAACAATCGACCGCTCTTCTCCGTGCGACTTTTCTAGAAACTTCCGGTCTAAAATTAGCGTATCATAACAAAGCAAAATCCGCTATCCGCGCGAACGATAAAGAATCTCACTAAAAAGGTACGTGAATTGTAACCATGATAGCTTAAATAAATAACGGATCGTTTCCTACGATTAACACATGTATGCTCTCACAGGGGAACACAACCACAATCGTAACATTGCCCCCCCCCCCCCCCCCCCCTCTTTTAGAATGAAATTTCACCAAAATTTCTTCTCAAATCTCAAAAATACGGTTGCGGTTGTATTAACCTACACAAAACCACAAATAATAAAAATTTCACATCAAAACAAATCAAAATAATCGTCTCACAGTTCCTTTAAACTGTTCTGCTCAGGTAATCCGCTCCAAAGTTCTGCAAACCCTTGATTAAATTGAAATTAATGTCAAACTTCACTTCTGGACATCGTCAAATCATGGGGTACAGTTCATAGTTCACACAGATATTGGTCCTGGGTCAAACACTGTTGGCCCACAGAAAGTACGACAGTCCCCACACACCAAACTAGATCTCTCTGGTCTATTCCCGATACCACTGGTAGTCTATAATCTCTGTCGACTTCCGGGTCCGGCGTCTCCCAAACAATCTCTCTCAGTCCTTCACTCGAGTTGCAAAACAGACGACACGACTCGTCGCGAACCGGATTTTCGGATGTTAGATTAACCTCGGGCTGGACGGTGTCTGTTGTCCCTGGGTCAGGTGTAAATCGATTCTTGAACTCTTGAGTCAGGACGCGCAATTCTTCTCGTTGAGTCTGGGTCAGATTCTGACCGAACTGGATATCTTCTACATCCTCCTTGTGGTGAAGTTCGTTAAGGTCAAACAGATTTTCGTCGTCTAGTCCATCGTCATCAGCAAGACGCACCGATGCGGCCAGTTGTCTTTTGTCTTGACGACCTCTTACAACATACTTTTTCAGCAGATTAGCATGGTAAGTCTTTACCTTGTTGTTGACCATGACTCTGTAGTCGTTGATGCCAACCACCGTGTCGACAACGTAGGGTCCCTTCCAGTGCATCAGGAGTTTGTTGTTGTCGGTTGGAAGAAGAACCAATACTTGGTTACCTGGCTGGAATTGTCGAGGTTTCGCCTTATGATCATAGTAATGCTTCCCTTTTTTCTGCGCCTTCCCCAGTTCTTCTCGAGCCATCCTAAGGGTATCTTCCAGCTTCTCTCTCAGGTCGACGACGTACTGGTAGCTGATCTTTACGTCAGGCGCATCGATATCCTTGGTCCACAGCTCTTTCAGGATGTGCATAGGCCCCCTTACAATCATGCCGTACAGTAATTCAAAAGGGGAAACCCCTGTTGAATCCTGAGGAACGTCACGGTATGCGAAGAGCAAGGCATTGATATATCCATGCCACAACCTTGGCTGCTCAGCACACAGTTTCTTCAGCATAGCCTTCAATGTTCCGTTAAACTTCTCAACCAGCCCATTACTCATGGGGCGATAAGGGGTGGTAGTAAGGTGTGGGATGCTCAATAGCCCGTTGACTTCCTCCATGCAGTCGGAGACGAACTGAGTTTCCAGGTCACTCAGAATCTCCTCAGGAATCCCTAAACGGCTGAACATGTCGACGAGTGTCTCTGCCACTGTTGGATTGTCAATCTTCTTCAATGGTATGGCTTCAGGATAACGTGTAGC
This sequence comes from Semisulcospira habei, assembly GCA_036245525.1. Taxonomy (NCBI): domain Eukaryota; kingdom Metazoa; phylum Mollusca; class Gastropoda; family Semisulcospiridae; genus Semisulcospira; species Semisulcospira habei. The sequence continues at coordinate 155,208,819 of BTPG01000001.1, read as the reverse complement.
ATAGTCTACCAGGGTCAAAATGTAGCGATGACCATCTTCACTTAGAGGGGATATTGGCCCCACCAGGTCCACAGCTACGCGTTTGAAAGGCCTATCGATCAGTGGCATTTTCTCTAGAGGACCCTTAGGCACCTTTCCCTTGGAGATTGTCTTCTGGCATATGTCGCCTGACCTGGAGAATCGGGTGACGTCGCCTCCCATATCAGCCAGTAAAAGACGGCTCGGATCCTATCGAGCGTCTTGTTGATTCCCAAGTGTCCTCCCAATATGGAATCATGGGCCAATTTCATCACCTGCATTCTCAATGGTTCAGGAACTACTACTTGACGCACAGGCTTATCTCCATTGCTGTCATTCCGGTACAGGATATCTCTTCTGGTCTCGAAGGTTATCTCCTTTCCCTTTCGTGTTACGGGCTCGGTCTGACCTCGGAACTTGTCAAGCGTGGGGTCGGCTCTCTGTAGCTCCACCAGCCTGTCCTTATTCACCACGGCTGCTTCCGTGTTGTCCGCCACTTTTAGAGGGATGGTCTGATGACTCTTCCTTGCTTGACTTCTCGTGGTAATAGCGCATGTTTTAGGTCTCCACTCTGGATCTGGATCGTCTGCATTTCTGGCACCATCAATGTTTCCGATGATAAGATCGTAGATAGGGGTTTTCACGCACAACGCCTTCACCTCTCCTTTCAGGTCACGTTATACATTTAAATTTGGAAGTTGAGGCAGTAAGAGGCCCCGTGTTTTTAAAAATAATTTTTGCCTTGTTTTAAAATTTGCAGTTGGGCTGAATGTTGGAATTCGCTGGAAATTTGTGGTTAGCTGAGAGGAGACATGTTTGGTGCTTTGATTCATACCATCCTGAGCTTATCCAGTGGACATTTGTGGGCCTATGTTGAGTTGCCTTTGACGTAGTGATTTGAGGGGCACGCTGATTTCAGCTGTGCTTGGGTGTGGGGTTGGTAAGGAACCAGTTTCATAGCCAAGAAATGAGACGGGTCATGTGCTGTTTTTTTTTTGGTATTTTGTGCATGGCAAATGTGCAGCTGGTGGGCGGTCGTGATTTTTAGGGAACTGACCAATTAGGGGATGACTGGGACTGACTAAGGCTAAGAGACTGGACAGTACGGAAACAGCACTGTGGTCCGTGGCCTGACAGGTGCACCACATGCCATATGTGACATAGACCGGAAACTGGTTTAGTGTAACCAGATCATTGAGTTTGGATGGTTGCAGTTGGAAAAGTAAGAAAATCATGAAAAATTTGAAATTTTGCCAAAATATCGCTGTGCATGCAGTTTTATAGGCGTTTTGGCATGTTTTGCGTGGCAAAACCCTGTTTACCTGCACTGTGAGCTAGGTTTAGTGTGTTTGCTCATTTATTTTTTTGTCTTACAGGTAGTCATGAGTCTTTCCTTCGACCATGAGCTGTGACCTTTGACCTTGACCTTGAAAGGGGTGGGGTTTGGGGTGTTCAGTTTGATAAATGCGTTAAAAAAAATTCACTCTTTCAGTTATTGAAGTTGTGTGGGGTGGGTGTAGGGTGGGGTGGGTAGGGGTTTGGGTTGGAGGTGGGGGGGGGGAAGAGGGGGGGGGGGGGGTTTAAGGTCAAAGGTTAAGATAAAAACTACAATGAAACAGTGTTAGCATGTGCATTTCATCAGACAGCTGACCTCAGAGTGAAATAAGCGGCCAAAATAATGTGACATGCAGAAGTGTTATTTTGCATGGTACTGCTACACTGGTTGCATCTGAGGTGTCATTCTGCTGTAATTGTCATGAGGGATGTCTCTGGTGTCTATTCTAAACCAAACACAAGCACTTGTACACTGAGTAAAGCTCATTTGAGTGCATTGTTATGGAACCAGCAGTTGCAGGCACCAGTAGAAGGTTTGACAGGAGTGTTCACAAGTTTGGCACACACATGCCTACTGCATCTGCAAGATGAGCTGAGGTGTTTTGAGACTCTGACAAGTGTGTTTTATATAAAAATGAACTGTACATAACCATTTTTCTATGCTACCTCCTAAATCAGCACTCCAGACACTTGTTAGCGTATGCGGCGTGTCCCGCGTATCATAGTTTTGGCTGTTTTGTGTAGTCTTTTTCCTGTGGGATAGCTCAATAGACTTCATGTTTAAATTGCAGAGCTGTTTCATGACCCCTTTTGCCTAGGGAAAGAGTGCCAGCAGCATATAGGGCATAGCAGCTGGTTACAGGCCTCTTCCAGTTTGTTGTCATCAGTCAACAGGGTCAATGAGGATGCCTGGGTGTTGTCTTTTGGGCTGCCCTAAGATACACAAGGAAATGGCCTTGGGTCTAAAAGCTCATTTTTCATCGGTGTCAGTGTCATGGTAACTTTTTTACGTTGTCCAGCCCACCAGAAGTCAGTTTGACTGTATTGCATGCGTGTGTAAACTTGGAAAAACAGAAAAAGTAGGGGGGTAGGCAATGGAAAAATATTAAAAAAAAACACTTTCATGTGCCTGTGTCTCAAATGCAACATTTCTGAAGATCAGATATATTACTTGATGTACATGCCAATTTTGGAGGCATTCTGACCATATCTAGGCTGTTTTTCATGGCATCAGATATGCATGATCCAACACATCAACAGCATTGTAAACGCCACATCAAGGCACTTCACATAATGGGCCATAACATAAAGATGCAGCAACTTTCAAGGGTGTCACTTTGGGTTTGACTTGGCTATTGTCTAACGGTTGCACTGATGGCAGATTGAATGGTGTTCAGGAGGGACACGTTTCTCTGACAGGTCACGTTATACATTTAAATTTGGAAGTTGAGGCAGTAAGAGGCCCCGTGTTTTTAAAAATAATTTTTGCCTTGTTTTAAAATTTGCAGTTGGGCTGAATGTTGGAATTTGCTGGAAATTTGTGGTTAGCTGAGAGGAAACATGTTTGGTGCTTTGATTCGTACCATCCTGAGCTTATCCAGTGGACATTTGTGGGCCTATGTTGAGTTGCCTTTGACGTAGTGATTTGAGGGGCACGCTGATTTCAGCTGTGCTTGGGTGTGGGGTTGGTAAGGAACCAGTTTCATAGCCAAGAAATGAGACGGGTCATGTGCTGTTGTTTTTTTTTTTTTTTTTTTTGGTATTTTGTGCATGGCAAATGTGCAGCTGGTGGGCGGTAGTGATTTTTAGGAAACTGAACAATTAGGGGATGACTGGGACTGACTAAAGGGCTGGCTTAACTGGGCGAGACAAACCCGAACCATGTCTCGGCGAGACACCCGAGACAGTCAATGCGAGATACCCGTTCCACCCGTTTATTAGGTTCGGCACGTCTGATTTTGTCTCGGAGAGTTCGCCGAACCTAATAAACGGGTGGAACGGGTATCTCGCATTGACTGTCTCGGGTGTCTCGCCGAGACATGGTTCGGGTTTGTCTCGCCCAGTTAAGCCAGCCCTTAAGGCTAAGAGACTGGACAGTACGGAAACAGCACTGTGGTCCGTGGCCTTCAGGTACGGAGTGTCGACACTGACATTGCAAGGGGGATAATTCTTACAGTTCCATCGGTCAAAATGAGGGTGGTCCACTCCTGTAGCTTCTGGTCTTCAGTTACTAGGTTCTCTCTCACGATGATGCAACTACAACCAGTGTCTCTCAACACTCTCACTGATACTTTGCCGACGACTCCTGAAACCACCGGCATATTCGGCACTTCATTCTCAGGCAGCGCGATGTTTGAGACTGGTAAGAATGTAGCCCCATCTCCTACTGGGATGCGTCCATTCTTTCTGAAAGATTCAATCAGCTCCGGTGTCGCCTGCCTTTCTCTATACTCAAAGTCACTGGATGACGTCACATCATTGGCCAATACAGTAGCGGCTCTGTGTTGAGACGTGGTACTGCTTCTGCCTGCTATCCCGCCATCTTGGTTGGATCTTCTGATGTTGTCGCCTCGGGAAACGTCTTTAGAAGGACACCGTATCGCTTTGTGACCTTTCTTTCCACAGAGGAAACATGTCAGGTTCTCCACCGGCTTGTATTTCGGGGTGTCTCTGACATTGTGGATTTCCTCTGCTGGTGCAGACACACGCTGCGGCTTACTAGACCCGAACTTCATGTTGTGGGCGTCAAGGTATCTTTGAGCGAAGTCGGCCAGGGCCTTTAGGGACTGGTCTTTTTGCTCTCTGAGGTGGGCGGCCAGGTCCTTAGAATATGCGTTAAGGACTTGCTCTTTGATGATGAGGCCACACATGTCCTGGTACTCTTTATTTAAACCAGCCATCTCTATCCATTTCTCCAGGTAGCTTCTGATTCTCTCAATGAATAGGCCGGGTGTTTCTCCTTCTTCAGGCTTGCAGTTTCGAAATCGTCGCCTGTAACCCTCTTCAGTGAAGTCGTACTGTCTCAGCAAGGCGGTTTTCAACTGTGTATAATCTTCAGCTTCTTTGATTGGCAAGCGGGTGTAAAATTCAAGTGCTATGCCAGTTAGAAGTGCACTCAGTTTGATAGCCCGTCTCTTGTTTCCAGTTATTACTGCTTGCGAAGCGCTCGAATCGCTCTAGGTAAGCGTCCATCTTATCTGAATTTTCTGCGAAAGGTGGTAGCTTTGGCGCACGGGCTGTTTGCTCTCTGCTGGCTAATGCTTTTGCTTCAGAAGCCCTCTGGCTCTGTGCCTCTATCTCCATCTGCTTTAGATGAATTTCGTGTTGACGCTGCCTCTCCGCCTCTTCTCGCTGTTTCTCTGCCTCTCTTCGTTGTTTCTCTGCTTCTTCTGCTTGGATTTCGAATTTCCTGAGTTCACGTTCTTTCGCTCTTTCTTCTCTCTCCAATCTCTTTTCTTCTTCGAGTATCTTTTCTCTTTCTCTCTCCAGTCTCTCTTTTTCTTCTCTCTCTCTCTCTCTCTCTCTCTCTCTCTCTCTCTCTCTCTCTCTCTCTCTCTCTCTCTCTCTCTCTCTCTCTCTCTCTCTCTCTCTCTCTCTCTCTCTCTCTCTCTCTCTCTCTCTCTCTCTCTCTCGTCTCTTTTCTTCTTTCTCCTCTCTCCCCTTTACGAACTCGAGGAGTTGAGCTCCTTTGAGTCCACATTCCTTTCCAATTCACAGGAATGTCTCCATCTGCGATGTCACCATCTCTGCTTTTCACTGCTGGCTGTTTTCTCCTGCTACCATTTCCACTGAACCAACTGAAGAAGTCCCGTCGGAGGTGCCAATATGTTACGTGGTGGAGTTGTAGTCGTAGTATGATAAACACACCAGACGCACGCACTTAAGGTTCTTTTAAATAAACTTCATTTAGCTGCAATCCATCACACGTGGCTTAATGATGTAGACAATACTGGAGTAACAGTTCCAACAATATTTTAATTCAGCGATGCGATCTTCACACAATGCAATTCCAGATGCATTAACACTGATACAAAGTCACTGCTGCAAATGTCCACACTGTCGACACAAAGTTCCTCATACAACGTACACCACACTGTTACGCTGTATCTCTCACAATGTACACCATATACGGCCACATACCTAGGATAAACTGTGTGTCTCTACAACTGAGTGACAATGCAAGACAATGTATGTGCGCGCTTCTTTTCCCCGTCTTTTATAGTCGAACAACTTTCTAGAACAATCCACAAAAACTCACACACCACAACCAATCAGAATGGAACACGTAAATAAAAAAAATCATAAATATTAATAAAAGAAAAACTTTCTGGAAGATTCACGATCTTTCACAAAACACACCACAAAAAAAAAAAAAAAAAAAAAAAAAACGGCTGCTCAATTCACGCGCACAGTAAGCAACTAAAATTATTACAATTTAGCAAACTGTTGCTTATACGTCAACGTCACATGTACGAGGTCACTAGACAGCGCGATAATGCTCGAACGTTCTGGTTCAATCTCAGCTAATCTACGCAAAACAACAATCGACCGCTCTTCTCCGTGCGACTTTTCTAGAAACTTCCGGTCTAAAATTAGCGTATCATAACAAAGCAAAATCCGCTATCCGCGCGAACGATAAAGAATCTCACTAAAAAGGTACGTGAATCGTAACCATGATAGCTTAAATAAATAACGGATCGTTTCCTACGATTAACACATGTATGCTCTCACAGGACAACACAACCACAATCGTAACAGTCCTCTTTTCTTTGCCGATCGCAGATTGTGTTGCACTAGGCTATTCTAAGCGTGTTTCTTTCTTGGGATTTTCTCTGTGTGCCATGCTTTGAATAGTTTTATGCAGCTCACACTCTTTTCCCGACATGTGCTACAAGCCGATCTCAATTCAAAAGTGGTGATAAAGCTTGTGCTGTCTCCTCCGCACTACCGACCGTTTCGTTGCAATGACACATACCGACTAGCCACTGGGGCACAGCCACTCACCTATTGCCACGCACATGTCTAAGATAAAACAATGTCGATTCTGAGATTAAAACCCTTTAATATATATTTTTAATCGTTTAACATAAATAAATTAGCGTATGATGACTTTCCGTTGAATACATCACTCGTTATTAGCTAATTGGTCGATAAAATTCTCATTAAAACTTACTCACTTTGTATCGGTCGAACTGAACACTTATAATTCATTCTGCGCAACGAGAGGTCATTGATAATTTCCTCTAAACACGCATGAGCTTCCGTTGCCACGTACGCAATGCGCAAAAAATGACATCGGGCCCACGTCGGCCACCGTTTTGGGACCCTGGTTTCTTGATCATCTGAATTATCCTTACATGCCCGCGCTGAGTTTGTCATACAATATCTTTTTGATACATCGTCAATAAATCACTTTTGTACATAAACGGTATGATAAAATAAAAATGAAAAAAAGAAAAAGAAAAATGACATTAACACATTCTACCCCAGGACCGACATCTCCAAATTTTAAAGTTGGCCTCTGAAGGACTGCTATTACAATTCTAGAGACAGATCGAGCATGATAGTTCAAGGGTGTTGCCAGAATAGCTTGGCGCCTATAGGCGCCAAGCTATTCTGGCACCATCTTCAACTATCACGCTCGATCCACGTCTTTCTGTGGTGTGTCCAGAATGAATGAGTTAAGAAAGTAAAAAGACTGCTGCCAAGATCTTGGCAAAAGGCGGTATCTCTCTTTTTTTCTTTTTTTTTTTTTTAAGAAAAGGGTGATTTTCACTATTATACAATGAAAATCTCCATTTACTCCAAAACGGGACATACTCGCTTTTGCCAAATAACGGCAGGCCGTCTCAGAGGCAATGTATTTGTGGATTGGACAATTGATTATCTGCTACTCACAATCGGTCGTCAGATTGTGACACCGCCTTTGGACCTGCGTTGGACAAAGATGAGTACCATTAACAAACACACACAATATTACTTTCACGATTGAAGCCTTCAGAATATGACTTTCAATAAAGTAATATGAATCCTAGAGTGCTCGCCAAGATCAAGTTCAAGCCCACCACACATATACAATAGATTATAATGGAGGCTTGTTTTAACGCTTTGGGTGTCGGTAGCGGTTTTCAGTCGCAATGATTACTGAAGGAACCATCGCGACTGAAACCGCTACCGACACCCAAAGGGTTAGTGAAGTTCAGAAGAGGACCACACAGGACAAGCTCCAGCTGAACAGCGACAAGGCTGAGGCCCTCCAATTAACGTGCTCCTCTACGTGCAGTACTGATCTTCCTGAGTCAATGACGGTGCGCGAGAGCACCATCTTCTTTTCTAGCTCCACCCGTAACTGGGTGTCATTTTTAACAACAGGCTGACAATGAAGGAACAAGTCCCAATTCTGCAAAAGCCATCGGGACAAATGGCCTTTTGTCAATTGGGGCGTGGTGAATTTGCTAGCGTGCCTTTTCTTTTAACTCAGAAGGATCATCACTGTTCGGCATCTGCTGACTGTAGTAGTTACCCAAACACGTGTTACCTCCCTTGTGCTGTCCCGCTATGGCTATTGGAATTCTCTTTTTTTTTTTTTTTTTTTTTTTTTTGTTCCGCGAAATCTTCTTGGCCAATCTAGAGAGTCATGAACTGCGATTCACGTCTGATTTTTCGCGTACGGAAACGTGAACACGTTATGCCTCTACAACTACAAGCTGATTTGCACTGGCTGGCAGTTTTTATTCCAAATAACTCATTGCAAGACATTTCAGGACAACACAAAAAACAAAAAGTCATCATTAAAATTGGACCTAATTAATGTAGAGTCCGGCTAGCTTCAGAACCACCGGTTTAGCCACTACCCTCGAGGGGTTATGGAGATGATAGTGACCGCTGACCTGTATCACCGATGCTGAAACTATGACAATTAATCTATGCACTGGCCAGACGTCTTGCGAGGTCAAGCTAATGAACATCTACAATGGACAGCATGAATTTTACACTGAGGAATAAATATGCGTCCAGTACTGAGTGCGGCGCGATTAAGCTATGCTTAGGAGGTTTCAATAACACAAGTCCATCATGGTGATCATCTTTTCTAATTAGAACTGCTAAAAATCTTCCGCGTTCAAAAGACGATGCTATTACTCAGTACGTAAAGGCCAATCAATATCTGTTGTGCGCGGGCCAACGGCAGCCGGCTTTTGCTCGAATATTAAGACATTTCATTTCTACATCAACGCACGCAGCATGATATGGTGAAAAGATGAAATAATATAACAAACCACTGAAAAAGATCACTCCAAAATACAAATCAATCAACAATCAATGTACATTGAATGAATGAATGAATGAATGAATGAATCAATCAATCAATTAATCAATCAACCAATCAATCAATCAATCGAACAAGCCAGAAAGCCAGTAAGTAAGAATCAATCAATCAATAAATAATAGGTTCTATTTAAAATGTGGACTATATACTTACTCGTAAGCAAAAGCAGAATACATTGAATGTACAACACGGTCAGACGACACACACCCATGTCCAAATGCCGAAGCCTGGGAGTGAAGAATATTTCTTCCTTCTTCCTGAATGAGGTAGTTTTATCTAAAAGCACGTGATGTGGGATCGCTATCGAGTTAGACTCCCTGAAAGAGGCTTTCAGATCTATATAACAACACAGGAAAAAAGAAAAAAAAAACTCGAGTTAGGACCTCTTAATGAGACAAACAACTGATGCCAGACGACCTAACTCGCATTTTTCCTGGACTTATTCTCAGCTGTAAATAAGTAATATTTTTTCCGGGAAGAGGCTTATGGCTGCTATCTATTAGCCCCTTCACTGCCGAGGCAAAAAAGGGAACACGATCCAACTGCAAGAGACATAGATCCTCATGAGTCCCCGCGACTGCAGGGGCTCATGTGAATCTATGTCTTTGATGAGACCAATTTGTGTTCATGTTTCTTGGATGGTGTTGACTTTTAATCGTTGATTGAACCAAGATTTCAGAAACGAAAGTGTACGAACACAGAAGGGGTTAAGATACCTAACTCGTGTAAATTTCCTCGGCCTGTGTATAAAATGTATATCGAGATAGTGATGGTTGTTTAAACAAACCATGGGAAGTCCGTTTGCGATAATTTTGTCTTGCGTTTTTTCCCAAATAACTTTTCAATAAGACATATTTCATAACCAAAATGAACACAAAACGCAGGCCTAATTCTTTATATAGTTTTGTTCGCTTTAAACCCGACGGTTTAGCCACTCTCCTGAGTAGTTGATAGAAATGATCTACTTAACCCTTTGCGTGTCGGTAGCGGTTTGTTCGCGATAATTCCTATAGAAATCATGGCGACAAAAACCACTACCTATTCGCAAAGGGTTGTTACGTGGTAGTCGAGGTCGTAGTATGATGCAAACACACCAGACGCACGCACGTAGGGTTCTTGTAAAGAAACTTCACTCAACTTCAACTCGTCACACGTGGCATAAGGTTGTACACAACACTGGAGTAACAGTTCCAACAATAATTTATTGCAGCTATGCAATCTCCTCACAATGCATTTACAAATGTACCAACACTGATACACTGTCTCCTCTTTAATGCATCAACACTTTTGACACACTGCGTCTCTCATACAATGTACACACATACTTCCTAACACGGTCTTTTATACTAGCAATTACAGTTTTGCAGAACATCCCAGAAAATTCTTCCAACACAACCAATCAGAAAAGAAAACGTAACCAAAACTCATTAATATTCATGACAAAGAACACCCGAGAAGTTACTACAAATTTCCTCTACTACCTAAGCGCCTTTAATACAATGTTACGAAAGGTTGCTGACACTTTGACGTCATATCTGAGGTCACTACTGAAAGATCGCGACCCAGCTCCAACCTAACAGGTTAATGTAGGCGAAACTACACGTCACAACGTAATTTGTATCCCAAATAACACAAATGAATATCGGATCTTTCCTATAATTAACACACACATGCTCTCAAAGAATGACACAGCCACACACGTAACAAAGGGTTAAAAGTTGAAATATATACCATAGTTAGGACTTGAGTGACCACTGACATGCATCCCTGAAGCTGAAACTATGAGAAGCTAGGCACGAATCAGACAGACACATTGCTAGACCAGACCATTGAGCTTCCAGCATGGAGAGCGAGTATTTTACAGGAATACATTTACCAGAGTTTTGGAGTGGGACATGATCAGGATACCGTTTAGCAGGTTTTAATAGGTTCTGTTTAATTATTCTCAGCAGTTAATGACATTTTTAAAAAAAAAAGTTCTTTTGAACAATTCATATAGAAATACTTAAAAGCCGTTTTAATCTTTATTTAAGTCTCTTTGGTACATCGGCAGAGCCTTGGAGCAAAGGCTTGTATGTTGAAAACACGACTGTTAAATCACCACAGGATGTGGTTTAACACATTCGAGACGCGCCTCGTATCCGAATGCGGCACGTCTCGAATGAGTTAACCATTTAGTAGTTGACAGCTCTAAATATAAAGCCCAGACCAGGAAAGTGGCTACCAAGCATTTAAAATCAAGAGAAGAACCACACAGACAAAGGAACACGAGTTTAGAAATGACATACAACGCAATTTATTAATATTGCGGTAAAGAGATTATTTTTAGTAAAAATTGGTTAAAAAGCCTATTCCAAAATAGACAAACTTACAAGTATACAATTCAGTCGTTACTTATAATCTTCTCACTGACAGGACGTAGCAGTGAATTGGGGCCTACACTTGTTTCACTGGGGCACATGAGGATCTGTGTCTCTTGCAGGTGGCTCTTGTTTGATGCGCTCCAAAACTCAACGACTTAACATAACATGGCTTTACGTGATCAGGACTCGACCACGTACTTTTAAACCCGTTTAAAAATATGCATCTCCTTCACTGTCGAGAATACAATCCAACTGCAAGGGATTTAGATCCTCATGAGTCCCCGCATTGCGGGGGCTCATGAGGAAATATGTCTAATGCTGACATCAACCTATAGCCAGGCATGCTCCTTGTACAAATTCGTTTTGTGTGTGTGTGTGTGTGTGTGTGTGTGTATTTGGAGGGATGGTATTTGTGTGTGTGTGTGTGTGTGTGTGCGTGTGTGTGTGTGTGTCAGTGTGTGTGTGTGTGTGTGTGTGTGTGTGTGTGTGTGTGTGTGTGTGTGTGTGTGTGTGTGTGTGTGTGTGTGTGTGTGTGTGTGTGTGTGTGCATTGGGCAATGATTTCAGAAACACAGTCTGTGCACCTTGGTGGGAAAGTCGTTAAATTACATTCCTGCTTTTTTTTTCGTACAAAGCGAGTGAGACGCACACACATGTGATGAGTGAACGTGAACAGTGGTTAGGACATGCGTACGGTGCCTTGGATCTGTAAAGGCAGTACAAGCCGCGTGACTGATTTGAAGGTCTGATTCGAACACGACATCCTGCAGTGAAAGTGTCGTTTCCGCTGTAACTTATCCCTTTCAGCCCTGACGCACTACAGCAGGAGATGGGTCGACCGTGATAATTCAAGGGAAGTGCCATATTAGCTTGGCGACTGTCGGTGCGAAGCTAATATGGCAATGACCTTGAATTATCATGGTCAAGCGTTTTTCTGAAACTGGTGCATAGTCATTAGATGACGTCTCCAAAAGTTGTGAAATACGGCCGTCGGGAAATCAGTAATTTAACCCACTTGTACATGCAGCCACCAGTTCTCTTGACAGTACCGGCGGCTACAGGAACATGAAGGTTAAAGCATCCGTGTCCTCTTGTGATAACTCACAATTTCAGTTTATTTGGCAAAATAACTGTGCCATCTTAGTTTGCGGGTTGAAGATAATATATTGACGAGCGAAAGAAATGCGGTATATTGGGAATTTTCCGATGACCCCAAAATGTCGCATTTCATTTCCTCGACAGTATACATAGGCGCAAAACAAACGCTTGTGTATCAGTCACGTTACGTGGGCTTTTCTAAAACAGGAAAAGTTAGGGTTAGCACAAATAGGCTTACAACACAAATGCGCACTTACACTCACCGACGCACACACACACACACACACACACACACACACACACACACACACACACACACACACACACACACACACATATACATACAACAACAGTCATCATACAAGAAAAATGTACAAACATCATAGTTTATTGTCCTTATTTACATAGAGCTAAGTACAACAGTGACAACAGTGTGCAGTTTGTCGCGTTTTAATCCGTTCTTACCTGGAGGAATTTCTACGCGGCGAACCATATTTACACACTTTGCCTTTTCATTTCTTTTCTTCTTTTTTTTCGGGGGGGGGGGGGGGTGGAATGGGGGGAGGGGGTGGGAAAGGGGGAAAGGAGGGTGATCGGCAAACTCGGAGTCGAGCTTTAGCTGATTTTCACGATTTGTTCATTTCAGTTATTAGCTGAAACATAAACTCTTTTATGACAGAGGGCAGTTTCAAGTCATGTTCACAAATGGCTCACATCGCTTCGGAAGACAATACCCAAGCATCATGCTGAAGACAGGATCAACTTAAAATGTATTAATCAAGTATTAGGTCCGCGTTCTTCCTTGGCTGGGCCATGTGAACGTGCCCGATGTCATCCACCATCCGTTCAGTAATGCACGGGGTCATCAGGAACGTGCCTGTAAGCGCGTTTATTGGTTAAGAACATTACTGCGTGTCGAATGTCCATCCGTCAACGTTTACTTCACGAACTCGACACACCGCAACTTCGTCTTATTAAGAACGGGCTTGAGATTATAGCAATAGTGTTTAATGTGTCATGTTTAGCTAATTTGGTCTACATTGCACAAGCATATTACATGTACGTAGGGAAGGTTTCAAGTGTATTGCTATTACACAAAGGACAAGTATGTATATAGCATAGCAAAAACAGATGACTGTTGCGAGACTTTAACCTACTTCACCCCAACGTTCTGAAGCAAGAGATGGATCGGCCATGATAATTCAAGGGTAGTGCCATATTTGCTTGGCGCCTCATAGCGCCGAGCTAATCTGGCAATGCCCTTGAATTATCATGGTCGATCCTTAGCCTGCAAACTAGTGCATAGTCGTCAGATGACATCTCATTAATTTGGAAAATGCGGCAGTGGGGTTACATGGCCTAAACATAACAAAGGTCAGCCTCAGTGTATCGCGGTCTCCTGGAAACAGAAACTCACACCGCGTTTTTCGCGATCACTTTATTGTAGTTCATAATTGACATGGACTGGCTAAGGAAAACAGCTTGGTATTCAAAATTTCCTCCGGCGGACGTCAGCCCCGAGCATGACTGTGGGCGGGCCAGCTCAGGCTGACTTCGGCCCGAGAAACGTTTGCTCACATGACGTCCCCGTGGGCAGCCAGAGAATTGTGCCCGGTGTGTATGAAATATATTTAAAAGCGCGTAATACTGAGTGAGCCGTGTGTCCATGATAGAACCATTACAAAAATAGAGAGAGTAATATATTTCACGCGAGTGGCAACCAGGAAAGTTGTTATTAATTTGTTTTACTGCGTAACTATGTCGTAAGTTGACACATTCAGCGCGCGTACAACAGAGGGAACGGATCATACCAAAGGTTTATCAATATTAAAAGTTTTAACTCATTCAGTCCCGACACACCACAGCACGACATGACTCGACCATGATAGTTCAAGGGTGGTGCCAGAATAGCGTGGCGCCTATAGGCGCCAAGTATTCTGGCACCACCCTTGAACTATCATGGTCTATCTGCCTCCTAAATTGTAATGGAGTCCGCAGAGGACAACTCCAAAATGTGGGTATTTCGTACGGCCTGGGACACAAAGAGTTACTTAATATGTCTGCAAACACACCCTCCCATTTACCCACCCCCCCTCCCACACACACACACACACACACGCACATGTACACACAAAGACACACACACACACACACACACACACACACACACACACACACACGCACACGCACACACAAACACACACACACACACACACACAAACACACACATATACATACACACACGATCACAGCCTTCACTCCCACTTTCCACAACACTTTTCTCCCCACCCCCACCCCCACCCCCACCTCCCCACCCCACCCCCCACCCCAAAAAAACAACAACAATAAAAATATATAAATAATAATAATAATAATAATACGATTAAAAAATAAATAAATATAAAAAATAATAAATAAAAAACTTAAATAGTAAATAACTAAGTAAATAAATAAATAAATAATAAATACAATGTAAGAAACACAAATAAATAAAATCACGCCACGGAAAAACAACGCTTATCATATTTCTTCCATGCATGGCTAAAAGTACAGTTGCGTATCAGTTTTAACCCATGGAATCTCAGAACAAAAATTCTTCCATAGGAAGTCGTTTAGTTCTGGGAGTTAAGGGGTTATCCCAACCATCGCGTGACTATGAATGACCTGTGTGAAACCATTGCAGCCTTGCACGTACACATTTAACACGTCCGCGTTCATCATGTAAACCCACGCGAGTAAAAACGAGGTTTACAAATATCAGCAAGAGGCATAGAGTCCCATGGGCCCCCGCAACTTCGAATGAGAATCTATCCCTCTTGTATGTGTGTGGTGTTCGCCTTTATCCAGACAGGAAAGTGGTAAGTGTTATCGCACATCACAGTTTTGGGAGACTACTTCTCCGGTTCGTGTTCGAAGTATTAATTCTCGTTTCTGGCTTCTTCCCCGTTGGGATCAGCAGTCGAAATAAAACTCATGTGCTCGTACTCCTTGTCCGGGTCAGATTGTTTGGCTTACCTCCCTTGCCTGAGTGATCCAAGTGAGAATACTCTTCTTCGGTTGTATTTGCTGAGTGGAGATGATTCCGCCCATTCCGCCATAGCGGTTACTCCATTGTCCTTAACCCCTTGTGTGTCTGTTGTCAACGGCACTTTTATCGTACCGGTGCGGGCTGCATGGACAAGAGGGTTAATTTTTTTTTTTTGACTCGGTAGCTTTCTCCTCTTGTTCTAACGTGTTCACACTCGCAGCATCCGTTTCCAAGACAAAATACTGCCCGTTTTTCGCTCCTTGGTCTTCATCAGTGGTTTCCGTCTCCTGTAGACGTGGGTGTAGACGTTCTCACTTATCCGGCTCTCTTCTGTCTACCGTTGTGGTGCCTAGAAGGCCCATGATCCTGGAAAATATTGTGGATATAACAGCCTTGTGTATGCAACCATCGGTGCTTATGCCGCGTATCCGGAGGCGGCACGTCTCGAATGAGTTAACAGCACCTACGACTGCACACATAAAGTTAACAGTTTAGAGCTTAATGCCTTTTGTCCACCACGATAATCTACATGCACAGAGAGGTTTGACTCTGGAACAAGATGGGATGAACCATAACCCACAAAGTCCATTCTATATGAGAGCTGTCCTTGCTGCCAATGGTCTCTACCTTTTGTCTCCGTTGCTCATTCATTCATTCATTCATTCATTCATTCATTCATTCATTCATTCATTCATTCATTCATTTATTTATTCATCATGTTTTTCGTTCATTCGTTCATTCATTCATTCATTCATTTATGCATTTTATTTCTCTTTATTGATTTATTTATTGATTGATATTTTTATCACATATTTATTTTTATCTATTTATTTTTATTAATTATTTCACGGCAGTTTACTTTTACCTGAATTGATCTCTTTAGTTGGGCTGTTAACCGGCCGTGACCCATATCATTGATAAGCGCACGCGGGTGATGCCAGACTCTGCCAGCTGCAGGCTGGAAGCATAGGGCTCTTTGTTTCTTGTTGAAGTCTGTCAGGCAGGTGATCAGTTTAGCCTGTTTATAACTTATTATTACCGTGGCTAAAAAGTTACAATGGTAAATATGATTATGTAATCATATGCTTGAAAATGTCCTTCTTCAAGCTCTTTCAAGTTTCTTTTGAAATTATCTTCGAATTCTGTGGTTACTACGTGATTAAAATGTGTGTAGTTCGAGGAACTTTCCTTCCGCTGTAGACAGTGCGGGTGTGTACCCAAAAAAATGGTTTTCAGTGCCGGATGTATCACTATGAGTGCGTGCCCTTATCTGATGCATATATGCAAAGCATAGCGTGTTAAAGCCATGGAGAATGAACATTCCTTTCCAAGATCATTTGGCATTGGTTTCTCCACATTTTCATCAGGTATTCACAGACAGTGCCACTCGTCCAAAAAATGAAACTGATCGGCCTATCAAATTTAGAGACAGGATCATAGTAACCCTGTAGAACAATCATTTAAGCCATTTTAATGTGACACTAAGCTGGAACTGAATCTCTGAACAGCAAACAGTTGAACCTCTGCTTTGTGTATTGTTTTTAAACTGTGTTAAAATTGTGATATTGTTAAAAACATTGACTGTATCGGTGAAATTCGCATACTTCATGTCGGCATGCTCTGAATAGATACCGTTTTCACTTGGCCCACCAAACCGGCTTTAGTAGGACTCAGGTATGTCGATTTGAAGATTTTAGCATGGGATATGCCAGTTAAGACATCTGTTGACAGCACTGACTTTGTTTGAACTTTCCAGCAACTTTTGTTTTTAAACAGTGATACGATAAAAAGTATGATAAACTAACGGAAGGCTGCATCTAATCCGTCTCCTAGTGACACTTTGAGCCAGCGCATGAAAAACATCCACGCAGATTAACCCAGCATGTTTACTGTCCAAAGATAGTACCATTTCTTCTCTACAAGACGACTTATGTTCAAGTAATTGCTCACAACACTTACTGCAGGTTAATTAATTCCGGTTTAAAGACATCTGTAACACAGCTTATTCGCCGATGTATGCAGCATGGGCTACGAGATAATCGGGGTAAAGCACAGTAGAACTGTGCACAAAGACGGCTGCTGCACTATTCCTATCCCCAGCTGAAGCGAGACCGCACAGCGAGTGTCTTATCAGTGATGGTATTTTAGCACGCTGATAGTAAGGGGAAGGAGGCTGCCTCGCTATCTCAGTGCTCTCGCGAAACCGATCTGCCCGCCAGCACAGCTGAAAACTAAAGAGCATAACTAAACTGCCGTTATTAACTTATTGATCATTTATTTTATTTATGTATTTACTTATTGGTAATTTTATTTATTTATAGTTGTCACTACTGACTCCACAGTACCTTTTAGGACGATTAGTCTCTGCCGTGCGCGGGCCAACGGCGGCCGACGTCGGCCCGATGGCCTTTTCGCAATAGGACATTTCCTTCGCTCATCTTCAGATTTGTGTGAACACAGCGTTATTCGAACTTTCTCGCGACAGGGAGTTAATCGCCCATAGGGTTAAACTGTAGAAAAATACAATATATTTATACCGCGTATTGGGAGGCGACATGTCTCAAATGAGTTAACCCCGTCTCTGCCAGTGATCGCGAATTTCGCGTCTGAAAACCACAGCACACTAATGAACGTTAGCGTGAAGAACAGACAGGGAAATGGGATCAAAATTAGGCATGAAGAAAACGGGACTAACAAGAGACATAAATCCTCATGAGCCCCCGGGACTGCGGTAAGACAGTGCGACTGCGGAGGCTCATGAGGGTTTTTGTCTTTTGCAGCTGCGTAGCGTTTGCATTGCCCCGGCAGTTAACGGGTTAAAAACACATACACTTCGAAGCAACTATATCCAGTGTTGGACTTCAATTGCCTCAACGAGACAAAAATTTGAATTGTAATGAACTGAAATGAATTGAAATGAATTAAATAAACGTTATTTTACCAGATAGAGATACAAATAGCAACTTAGTCTTTAGCCGCTATAGCTCTCATACCGTGAGATGGCCTTAGTCACCTGCTCGGCGTTAAACCCACATAACTAACTAACTAGTCTCATACAATTTGTCCTTAACCCATTCAGCCCCAAGGTCCCATTTTGCAAATTTGTTAGGTGTTGCCTAAAGACTATGCACCACCTGTAGGAGATGGATGGATCATGATAATTGAAGGGTAGTGCCAAATGCGCTTGCCGCCTTCAGGCGCCAAGCTCATCTAGCACTACCCTTTAATTTTCATGATCCATCCATCTCCTACTGCAGGGTCTCAGGGCTAAAAGGGTTAACCCCATCACTGTCAGTTTGTACGTGCTGACCTACGTTTGCTTGAAAAACCCAAATGTAAATGAGACCGAAATAGATATAGAGGTCACGGATATGACAAGTGACATGAACCCGCATGAGCCCCCGGGTTCATATCTCTTGCCGCTTGGTAGCGTTCGTTTTGCCCCGGCAGTTAACGGGATAATATTTAATAATAACAATGCAATAATACAAACGCGCGAGAAAGAGGGAAAGAGAGAGAGAGAGAGAGAGAGAGAGAGAGAGAGAGAGAGAGAGAGAGAGAGAGAGAGAGAGAGAGAGAGAGAGAAAGAGAGAGAGAGAGAGAGAGAGAGAGAGAGAGAGAGAGAGAGAGAGAGAGGAAAATATAATTTTGTATAAGTCGATGCAAAGAAGAAAACAATTCACTAAAACACGCAGCATTTGTTGATTTGCTGAAGATTTATTTCGAATGTACAGAACTCGAAAGTATAGACATAGTGGGTTAAATTATAGTGTCGAACAAACACATCATCAACAACAACATCAGCAGCACCCGCACCACCACCAACAGCATGACTGACTAAAATTGCCAAGAAAATGTTATTTTCATGAATGCAAACAAGCAAGGTAAACTGATGTATACTGAAAGTAACAGTTTTAGCAGATGTGGTGATCAAGTAAAAAATGAAAAAACAAAAAACACAACAAAGACAAGAGCCTGCGGAGAAAAAACAGTGTGTTGAAATACACAGTAGGCCTAGTTAGACTGTACATTAGACGTCCCCTTTCCATTCTGGTATAGGGAAATTGATATTCACATTATTGTTATTTACTTCGGATTTTTGTATACTGACGAGCAAAAGAAATGCAACAATTCTAAATTGTTTCCGATAATTCTAAAATCAGGGCCGGACCCAGGGGGGGGGGGGTTACCTGGGTTCCGGGCCCCCCCCCCCCCCCAACAAAAAAAAAAAAAAAAAAAAAAAAAAAAAAAAAAAAAAAAAACAGTGAATTTTTTTTATGCAAAGGGAGTTCCAAAGTTTTATTATTTTTTTTAATTGTTTTTAAAACATTGCAGTTTTTAGTCACTTTTAATCCAAGGCACAAAGAGTTATTTATAGACAATTCAACGGAAATCCATTTCAAGGGATCCGTTTAAACGTCCAAAACGTTTTCCCGTTGAAACGACCAAATAACCCAACCCCTAACCCTATTATTAGTAAATGCAGCCATATTTTCTTGTTCTGGCCGCAAGCCTCTTCCAGCGCCTTCACCTTGATACAGCCCTAATCCCCCAAAAACGACTTTTTAGAAAGATTAATTAAGACGCTAAGTTGATAATTATGATAATTCGTTGTAACGAACATCCGTTGAAACGACCATCATTGAATCGTCCAAAAACATCGTTGAAATGGATTTCCGTTGAATCAACCAGGTACCCAAAAGAGTTGCTCTCCTTCAGTGCACGTCTTTCCGAGAAAGATCAGTGAAAAGACGTCTGACGTCATTAAGGTTTGTGGGGGGAAGTTTAAATCTAGATCTATTTTCTTTGGTAACACTTCACTTTTGCTTGCTCCTCGAAAATGCCGAAACTGAAAAAAACAGATGCTGATGGCAGTAGGCGACTGTCATGCTGGTTTTCATCAAGTTCCATTTCAGAAGGTGGGTACATTTTTAAATCCAATTTTGTCTCATAAAAGAAATGTAGTCAGTAGAACTAGGTAAAATTCACCCATTCCGAATTCGATTCAAATGAGCACGTGGCGATGGCGCCGGTACTTCCTTCATGTGAGTGTAGCCTACGCTGTAGGAGCTGATACTAGCTGCATATAATGAATATCATAGATATAAAACAGCCTCACTTATTAAAATACCAAAACAGGTAACAATTAAAGTAATGCATAGCCTAAAATTTATTTCACAAAGTATTATGATATATAACTTTAAAAATGTCAATTTAAAAAATAAAGATATCGGCATCAATGATCAATATTGCTTTTATATTTATAAAAAAAATCTTTGGACGGCAAAATATCGTTTTCAATAACAAAACCAAGGGCTAAGTTATAAGGTATCGTTATCACTAGTGCAGCTTACTAGCTATGTATTGTGACGTAAATCTCATCGGAGAGCAAAACAGAACCGGCTTGATGGCTGACTATGGAAACCATAGCCTATCTGACGCCACTTGTTGACAGTGTCGCCATCAATTGTGACGGCAACATAGCCTTTCCGGGTGCGAAACCGTCATGACGACTTCGGTTTCTGGAACGACAAGAAGCCATCATGACGGCATCCCAACCACTGCCTTTTTTACATAATTAAATGGAAAATAAAAATGTGCTGAAATTTTGCCAACTGCTGAAAATCAGCAAATTTGTTAACAGTTCCTATGCCTGTGAACAACGTGCTACAAAATAAGATTATTCACCCTTAGGCCTTTTGTTGATGAAATTTAAAATAAGCTAAGAACTAGTCAGAAAACCACTGTTTTTCTTTTTTTATATTAAATTATTATTATAAAATTGTAGTAGACGTGTTAACACCTGCAATGCATAATCATATATAAGATGTTGAAAAGACGGTTCTATTTTATTTTACATTTTTGTTGTTGCTTTTAGGATAATTTCATGTTTTAATTTTTATGTTATGTCTTTGTTTTTTTTTTTTTTGTTTTTTTTGTTGTTGTTGAGTAAATTGTAAAGCGCTTAGAGCTGTTTACAGGTAAGCGCTATATAAGAAAACTTTTAATAATAATAATAATAATAATAAAAGTTGTTTTCCTAAACGGCAGATGATGCAGTTCCTCGAAAGAGACAAAAATCAACCCAAAGTGAGACCACTGGCAGTGGAGTTCGAAACAGTGACATGGGAACAAGTAAAAGCAGTGTTGGTGAGTAATTTACTGCCCCCCCCCCCCCCCCTCCAAAAAAAAAAAAAAATTAAATTAAATACAACCTGAAATTGATACGTGATTGAGTGTTTCAATTTAATAATTAATATTAAACAAAATGACTGGTGGGTTCCATTGGCTATCATTAGCCTGAAGAAGACTCTACGAGTCATAAGGTAGCAAAGATTTTGTCCATCATTTGGGGGGAGGGGTCTAAAAAGAAAAGCTGTTATTTCAGATCATAAATATATATCTAAGCTTGACTGAAGTGTGTAAACGAAGACATATATATGCTTTAAATGTAATTATCTTGTTGCAGGTCTCTCTCTTTCTCTCACCCCACCCGGGTCTGCCCTGGGGGACTTGGGTGGGGTTAGGTATTTTTTAGTTCCCAGGGTCACCCTGGTCAGCCCCACAGGGTGGGTTTTTCTCTCTATTCTGGGGCATGTGTTTCTGTCTACCCTTTGTCCATTCACCTGTATTTGCCTTTTTAAAATTCTCCCTACTGTCTGCACTGCCTGTAGCTCTTGATATTGGATGTGTGTTGCTAGATGGTCTTAGCTTTATTTAGGCCCCATGTGTTAGGTTTATTTAACGTATTTGACCGGTTGGCGACATACATTCAATGTTCTGTTTAGTTGTTTTTTTTTTTACAAGCAGTGCAGGCACGTCCTGAGAAAGCCTTGTTGCTGTCGGGACGTTAAGCAATGTACAATCAATCAACTCTCTTTCTCTCTCTCTCTCTCTCTCTCTCTCTCTGATCTCTCTCTCTCTCTCTCTCTCTCTCTCTCTCTCTCTCTCTCTCTCTCTCTCTCTCTCTCTCTCTCTCTCTCTCTCTCTCTCTCTCTCACAGTTACACACACAATCGTTTTAGTATTTCAGACTTCTCATAGACCCAGCTTTTATTTGTATTTCAGACTCCTCCTCAAGCATTGATCAGCCTGCCGGGGGCCTGCTTTCTGAATCCTCTGCCATGCCAATGACCAACCAGCCTGATGTGAGCCTGCTTTCTGACTCCTCTTCAGATTTCTCCTCTCAGATCACCAGCAACAAAAATATCGATTTTGGTGAAGTCAATTTCAAGAAACACACGCGAGTCGTTTCACTGTCAAACAGTGACAAGGAGCATCTTCTAAGGCAACACTGGAGACCATCACCTGGTTTTCAGTTTCCAACAACAGTGATAAACAACAAGAACCGAACATTTCAGCATGAGTGGTTGCAAAAGTACTCCTGGCTTGTGTATTCTCCTTTCGAGGATGGGGCTTACTGCAAGTATTGCCTATTATTTGCAAAGTCTACTGAAAACCTGGGCAAGTTTGTGAAGACGCCATGCAAGAACTGGAATAAAGCCTGTGGTCAGATCAAAAAGCACTCGTTATCACAACACCACAAAGATGCAATGGCAAATGGAGAGCAGTTTTTCACAATCATGGATAAACCAGAGCAGAGCATCGCCAGTGAAATCAATCAGAAAAATGCAGAAAACATCGCTGCAAATCGACAAGTTCTGACAAGCCTCTTCAGGATTGTTGAAGTGTGTGGAAGACAGGAGTTAGCTCTGAGGGGCAACTGTGATGATGGCATTCTTCAGAGTGAGAACAGAAGCAATTTCAATGCCCTTTTGAATCTGTGCATCAATGCAGGAGATGAAACTCTCCGGAAACTTCTAGATACATGCGATGAGAAGGCCATATACATTTCAAAAAGTACACAAAGCAGACTGATAGAGGTTCTTGGTGATCAGATCCGCAACAAGATTCTTGCAGAAATTATTGCAGCAAAACAGTTTACCGTGCTTGCTGACGAAGTCACAGACAGCTCAAACTGGGAACAACTTTCAATTATATTGAGATTCGTCGATGGAAGTCTGAAAGTTCGTGAAGAGTTCCTGGCCTTTGTCCAGTGCAGAGATACCACAGGTGAAACACTTTACAACAAGATTGTTGAGTGTCTGGCCTTGTGGGGGCTTGATTTCAACAATGTTAGAGGACAAGGTTATGACGGGGCCGCAAACATGGCAGGAAAATTTAAAGGAGTGCAGGCACGTTTTCAAGCAAGGAACAACAAAGCACTGTACTTTCACTGTGCTTCCCATAGCTTGAGTCTGCATTGTAAAAGCATGCGGCTTGCCTGCAGTGAAGAACATGATGGGAGCACTGAGGGAACTGTCATTGTTTTTCTCAAACTCTCCAAAGAGACAAAGAAAACTTGAAGATACCATCGAAGCATCTCAGCCTGACACGACAAAGACAAAGCTTGTTGATCTGTGCAGAACAAGATGGGTAGAAAAACATGAAGCACTGGAGGTTTACACATCTCTCTTCCTGGTTGTTCACGACTGTTTGTGACAAATGTGTGAAGACAGTGACATTTGGGACAGTGAGACATTGACCAAGGCAACTGGCTTTCTCCACACCTTGAGCAGCAGTGTTTTCCTCGTTGCATTCGTTGTCGTCCGCAATTGTTTGCGTTACTTAAAACCCTTGACAGTGAAGCTCCAGAAAAGAACAAAAGATGTTGTCGATGCCTACAGGGAAATCAAAGAGGTCAGTAACTGCATGTCTTCTATTAGAAGAGATGTCGACACAGCGTTCGTTGCCTGGTTTGGTGAAGTCAGCAAAATGGCAAATGCTTTGACAACTGATGTTGTTGTTCCTCGTCAAGCATCCCGCCAGACTCTCCGTGACAACCAACCTGCGGCCACTCCAGAAGAATATTTCAAGATTAGCATTGCCATTCCTTTCTTGGAACACCTGTCAACCGAATTGGACTCGAGGTTCAAAAATGCTGACCTAGCAGTTGATGGTCTCTGTCTGGTGCCAAGCACTTTAATAGACAACCAGGATGGTTTCATGCAGGTTCCAGAAGGGGTGAAGACACTGGCAATGTTGTGGGAGTCTGACCTACCAGACAACGCTACCCTTGATGCAGAATACCAACGGTGGGTTTGCAAATGGCGAAGTGCTGCTGAGAATGCGACAGCTATCATCCCATCCACGGCATCAGAAGCACTGAAACACTGTGAAAGGGATTTTTATCCCAACCTGTTCATCATGCTAAAGAACCTTTGCACCCTGCCTGTCACTACTGCCGAGTGTGAGCGTTCAAACAGTCAGTTGCGCAACCTGAAAAACTACCTGCGCTCTACAATGGGGCAACAGAGACTCAATGCACTTGCTTTACTGAAAGTGCACAGGGATGTTGATATTGACTTCAAAGAGGCAGTGAACTGTTTTGCCAGAAGATACAATTCACAAATGGTACTAATGCCGAGGAACCTAGTGCAGCAAGACTGAAAGTGAAAGCAGGGCCCTGATGTTCATAAACTACAAGGTAAAGCTTTATACCGTTAACGATCAACGAAAAGTAGTGAATAATAATAGTATACAAAACATCTCTGTTGATAAATAAATGTGTGTGTGTGTGTGTGTGTGTGTGTGTGTGTGTGTGTGTGTGTGTGTGTGTGTGTGTGTGTGTGTGTGTGTGTGTGTGTGGGTGGGTGTTTTTTTAAGAGAGGGGCAGGTGATAATTTTTGTACCCCAGAGTTTGTCAGTTCGATTGTTCAAAAAGCTCAAAGTCCCCAGACCATCACAAATGGCTTTTTCAAGGCTCAGATTGCACCAGATTGCACCATTTTGCATCCTTGAAGAAAAAAATTACCGGGGGGGCATGCCCCCGGACCCCCCTAGAAGGCTCGGCGCTTCGCGCCTTCGCTTTATACTGAATCTGTAACCCCCCCATCGACTTTTCCCAGGTCCGGCCCTGAAAATTGTATCATTTCTTTTGCTCGTCAGTATAGATACAGTAGTGAGGTTTCGTGTGCAACGAACGTCTTCCAACAACGAACGAAAGCGAAGTCATGGCCGAAAACCGGCGTGTACCAGAAGCATAGACAACACTCCAAACACATAGATCCTCATGAGCCCCCTGGTAGACAAGCACTGACAACACTCCAAACACTTCCAAGAGGCATAGAGCCTCATGAGCCCCCTAGTAGACAAGCACTGACAACACTCCGAAAATCCTCAGAGGCAGAGATCCTCATGAGTCCGGCGGGCGCCGGGCTCATGAGGATCTGTGCCTCTTGGAGGTGTTCGGAGTGCTGTCAATGCTTGTGGTAAACAACAGTTATCCGCCGTAACTTCGCTCTTCATTGTGTGGAGTTGTTCCGAGTAGACGTAACCTTCACTAATTACCCTGCTTTGTTACAAACACCTCCGATGTATGTACAACACATTGTATTCAGAGCTGTCTCTAGACAATTAGGCAAACTCCAAAAATCAGAGGTCATTCAAAACTAGCACGTGTTTGACGCAAACATTGGATTCGGAGTCCAGACAGACATGCAATATCGCCTGTTTGACCGAGTTTTTAATCGACTGTCTGCGTTAAACTCGTTGAGTTTTGACCTTCTTCTAAACAAAGTAAATGTATTGATAAATGCGCAAGTTTTGACTGCTTTGTAGCATTTTTGTCCAAGAAAAAAAGATGTTAGAAATGTAGTACACACTAAAAATTCTTATACAAATTATATGAAGCCGCGACTTTGTATTCATAGTACCCGCATTTCTTGAATCTACTTTCCTGTTGTCATGTCATGTTAACCCCCTAGTAGACGCAGATTGTGTTTTTAAAATCATAAATTTAACGTCAAAGAACTTCGTCCGGCAAAGGAAAAAGGACACAAACAGGTTGCATGAAGTGGGACAGATCCTCATAAGCCCCCGCAATTGCGGGGGCTCATGAGGATCTATACCTCTTGCATTTGGGTGATGTTCTGGAAAGGGGCGTAGTTAATTGCCTTCGTTATCTACTTTGACCTCTGTTTCAAGAATAAAGTACTTCTTATCCCCATCTGGTTTATTTGTCTCATTTTCTTCTTTTTTCCAGTATGAAATACTGCCCGTCTTGATTGCCTTGGTCGTCCCGATCAGTTTTCGAATTCGCACCGTCTCCGGACGCTTGGCCCAAGGAAGTGTACTGCGTTTCTTGCGGCGACGGGTTGCTTTCCCTGTCGCAGGGATCCAGATGCGTGTAATCAGGCGGTTCACAAATCTGATGCTCAGCGTCTTGGCGATGTTGGAAGGATTTGGGAGGGGTTTCTTTAAGTGTGTCGTCAGCTCCAATCATGGCAGCTGTTTTTGCTTCCAAAACAAAGTAATGCGGTGTGAAGCAGATTTCCACGCCATGACGCTTCTCTTCACCCCCATCGGGCGTGCAGCCACTGGTACTGTTTACAGTACCGGTAGTTGCTTGTACCATGGGGTTAACAGCGTCTGACGATGGCGCAATGGTTTCGTTCTGCATGCCGTCTGCTGAAAGACGTCGTGCAAGAGAACAACCGCTCTTTCCTAAGGATTTAGCTGGAGAGTTGTCATCTTTGGACGCAGGCGTAGGTGGCAGTTTTCTGCATGCGATGTCATCAATTTCGTGGTACACAGCTTCGTCCGCATCAGCATTTGCTACTGCCATCGGCCCGCTGTCGCGGTATCTCAGTGCCACCCTGTTTCTGTTGGAAGCAGCAGCGTCTATGTGTTGGTCCGCACCCTGGCGAAGAATATTTTGAGACACAGTTTAACCCCTTCCCTGACACTGACGTGCACTCTACGTACATTTTTGTTTCTGAAATCTTGGTTCATTTAACGACCAGAAGCCCACACCGTTAAAGAAACATGCACAAAAATTGGTCTCAGCAATATTTATAGATCCTTATGAGCCCCCGCGGTCTCAGGAATCATGATAATCAACGTCTTTTGCAGTTGGATCATGTTCACTTTTTTTGGGCAATGAATTCAAACCCATTCATTATAAAACCCATTCGGCTATAATAAAAAAAACCGAACCCCTGTTATTGACTTCCATAAAATAACCCTAACCAAACATTCAAACAAAACAATAAAATCCATTTATTGATGTGAGTGATCGTCCCGCACACTTGATGTCAAGTATTGTTTTCGTGCTGGTAACTATAGCTGCCATAATGAAGGAGGCAGGAGATTGAACTGTGTTCAAATGTTTGTCCAGAGCCAAGTACTTTCCCTTGGTATGTGTGTTTGGCCGCTTGACATTGGAGCGTACACCGTGTTTTTTTCCAAATATCTCCGCAAAGAAACACCTTTCCGTACCACTTTAAGAACAAATATTATTACGTGCTAATTGACCTAATACGGAATATTTTTAATGAACACCTATGGTTTGTCAATTTTGCTGTACAGTCGAAAATAATTGTTGAAAAGCCCAGAACAATATATTATCATTACCCTGATAGAGCCCCGGCAGATTTCAATATCGAGTTAAAGCATGTAGACGTCATGTATGCCTGCGCTGTTTCAAGTTTGAAAACTTGGCCAATTTACGTGAAAATGGATCTTTCTTATACTGGGCTTAATATATCTGGGGCACATTTATGGATGTAAAATCAGCCATTTTATGAAAACAATCCGAATGTTTACGACTGTATAGCAAAACTGACACATTGTTCGAGTTTATTAGATGTTAATCGTATTAGGTCAATTGTCACTGAATAATATTTGTTCTAAGGTTGCTAAAGGGAAAAAAAGTGATTCTTTGCGATTTGCGAAAAATGTTGTGCGCTCCGATGTCAAACGGCCTGTATCTACCAGCGTTTGCCCGGGCTTTTCGGTGTCTAAGTATAATCATAGCCAAAAGGCAACAGTTGCAATAACAGAACACTAAAGCCCTTTTTTTAATTGGACGAACCTTTGGTCGGCAGACCTAGATCGGAGAAGGTCGGCGATCTTTGGTTTGTTTCTTAATGGAGGTTGTACGAACCTGAACGAACCCTAGGCGAACTTGAGCAAACTAGGTTCGCCATGGTTCTCTTTCTTAATTGAAGTGCTTGGTTCGGCGGAAGTAGGTTTGCGAAGGTGTTCAAAATGGCTGCCGCAATGCCGCTTTGCGATTTGGAAGATTTTGGTTTTTGTTCTCCTTGCAGGAGGGATACCACAAACAGCGTTGCGCCTCCCACAAATCGCACGAAAGTGAAATATCGCCGTCCGCCATGATTGTTGGATCGGTGACTATCTTCATATCTCCAACTCAGAAGAGGGTACACGTTTTGTCCAATCAGAAAAAAAGGATCGCCTTGGGTTGCTCAACATGTCATGCGATCTTTTTAGACAGCGAACTATGGTTTGCCGAGGTTTGCGAACTAATTTGAACTAGTTGTAACCGACATCCAAACGCTCTTACATCAGTATTTAGGTGACACAGCGGAGAATCTCACTCTGAAAGTGTGTACCTCCTCCGTTACCTATACCGCCGTGAGATGGTCTTAGTCACCTGCTCGGCTTTAAACCTAATAACTAACTAACTAACTAACTAACTAATCGTTACCTATAGACGCAGGTTGTGTTTTAGTTGAAATCGTTATAAATTTAATATCAAAGTAATATGTATACAAAGTGGTTTTAGAAGAAGGCACAGATCCTCATGAGCCCCTGCAACTGCGGGGGCTCATGAAGATCTATACCTCTAGTCGCTAAGCGATGTTCGATTTTTCTCGACAGTCGAGGATTAACTCATTCAGTCCCGACACACCACACAAAGATTTGGATCGACCATAATAGTTTAGGGGTGGTGCCAAAATAGCTTGGCGCCTTCAGACTCCAAGCTATTCTGGCACCACCCTTCAACTATCATAGTCCTTCTGTCTCCTAAATCGTAATGTGGGTATTGCGTACCTGGGACACTGAGTTAAAACAAATAAGCTATAAATATGATGTATCACACATTGTATCACCTCTTCAAGGTGGGAGGAAGGCGGTTGTACGAAACGTGTTCTCAGGATTTTCTGTTCAGTGTACATTATTACTGTTGTAATGACAGAGGAGATGATGTACACTGATCCATATAGTCAAAGCACGTTTTTCAACTAAATCCCATGCACAGGTAGTTAATTCTTACATCTGGCACAAAGGACACGTTGGCGAATCCCAGCGTACCGGAGAGAGTTGTCTCATGTTCGGTCTTTGCCCTTGCCCTTACAGAAAAAGATAGTAGTAGTAGTAGTAGTAATAATAATAATAATAATAATAATAATAATAATAATAATAATATAATAATAATAATAAATAATAATAATATAACAACAACAACAAAAACAACAACAACAACAACAATAATGATGATCATATGTGTTCATGTACCTAATCTTGAAAAATTTTCAAAAATAAAACGAAAAAAAAAAAAAAAAAAAACAATAATAATGATAATAATATACGAAATTCAACATGTTGAGTTAAAAAGAAAATTTATATGCAACAACTTTTTATCGCCAAATTAGTATGGGCAAAAAGATTCAAATGACAAAGTGAATAAGGCACGGTGGTTATTAAGTTATTATCAGCAGCAACACAAGTCTGCTTAGGTAGCTAAATGTATAAACATCTAAGGGATTGCAAAATCAAACTGGCTGAGCTTCGGCATGAAAACATTCAAACGGGCGCAATTTTGTGCAAACTGAAACATTCTGGAAATCAAAAGTAGATAAGTACTCCGCGTGTTTTGACAAAAATAAGTGGGTTAAAACTCGGGCAAACATGCGTGTTTATCCGAGCTGTTAACCCGTTCAGTGCCAGGTGACGCAGACCGTGTTTCTCAGTGCAATCTTCGTTCATTCAACACCAAAAAGCCCTAACTGTCTCAGGAGCATGGACTCAAAGTGGTGTTAGCAAGAGGTATTTATTCTCATGACCCCCGCAACTGCGGAGGCTCATGAGGATCTATACCTCTTACATTTGCGTGGTTGTTCAAACTTTCGCGGCACTGAGAGGGTTAAATATGTGGGACTCAAGAATGTCTTTCCATTAGTCATTGATCCGACCACCATTTTTCTATACTATATTTTTGCTCACTAAAGAAAAAAGAAAGGTTATAAAAATGTGGTATTTCCTAGCAGTTTGTTACGTACACAGTAAATTCATTATGCTTAGAGAACAAAGAGTGCACGTCGGAAACCTGGAAAGATGTTTTGTACGAGTGTTCTTACCTCCGTGTAGCTGATCTTCTGCTCCTCCGCCTGAGGAAAACGACAACCGCCGTCGCCGCCCCAAGGGTAACAATGCCCAGGACAGCCCCCAGCAAAGCCAGCATAATGATATGATCAAGGGTAAGGTTTTCTGCAAGCAAAGATTTAACGCAAAAAAAAATGTGTCCTTTAACATAATTGTATTTGCAGCCACCTGCTAGTGATATACCGTCGAGCAAAAGAAATGCGACATTTTTTAATCATTGAAACTTTAGTGTTTCCGAAGATTTAAAAAAAATGTCATATTTCTATTGCTCGTGAGTGTACTACGGCAAACCCAGAGCCAGTCATATGTTTGTATTTGCAGCCACCAGCACAGATTTTAGTACCGATGTTATTGCACACAGTGGTTAATGCGAAACGATAGATATTCAAGAATTTGCTAGTGATATACTTACGAGCCAACAAAAGGCGACCTTTTTATCATCGGAAACACTTTAGTGTTTCCGATGATTCCCAAAATGTCGCATTTCATTTGCTCGTCAGTATACTATTGCCAGGACAGGCACAGGCTCTAAAACTCCTGATGAAAACTACACATTCACTGCTCTCTGATTGTTGCTAATTATACATGTAGTATGTAGTGATTGTTGTTAAGTATGCATGTTGTATCATGTCCTGTAACTCGTATTATTTGAAGAATAAAAGGCTAACAAATAAACGTACTAGTTCTCTGGACATAGCGACTCGAAATTGCACCCAAAATAACCTGCAAAACAGAACGAAACGGACCGAAAAATATACAGTCACGCGGTAACCAAAAGGATTCCATCAACCAGACTGACAGCGGAAGCCACTTTTGATCCTCAAGATACACAGATTACCATAAGCGTTTTGCGCTTGGTGACTATGGATCAAGACATTTGCAGATTGTGACAGCGGCGAGGTCTGTCTAGGAATGATAGTATACGAATACTCCACTTCTATGTTTTATACAAACTTTCACAACCGCAGAATAGCGATGATGTAGGTGGAAACCATCTTTTGAACAGGAGCGACGCATTTATTTTTATAAATAGTGCACAACAACTCCAAATCAACAATTGAATCAACAAAGTAAAATTCGTAACAAATGTCCATTTTTAACAACAAAACAACAATAACAACAAAATAAAATGAAATTTAACTTGCAACATTTTAAACAACAAAGTGTTTACGAAACTATCTATAAACAGAAATCTACATTACAATGCAAGCGTGACGTTTGTTCACTTGTTACTAACAGCTCGCTTTCATGTGGAATTTCGGTATGTAAACTTATTACGTACTAAACTTCTTATTTGGATTTTTTAAAAAGGCAAATGAGTGTATTTTCGGATTGTGCGTGGCCTAGAAACGTGTAGGAAGTAAGATTTAGCCATTCACATGTGAAATATGTGTCTTTTGGCGAACAACACTCTTGTTTGCGAACAGGCTACACGTTTACCGTGATATCCCAGAGAGCTTAGCAGGTAGAAATAGGTCATATGATGTTGGGGTGTTTCCTAAGTAAAATTGGTCTTGAAAGGTTTTATTCATCTATAGAACATTCCAAGGCACGTTTACACAGAAAACACCCCCACACTACAGCCTTACCGCTTACCGTCCCTCTCTCGGTGACTATGGATCAAACACTTTACAGAAGTGACAGCCACTCGGTCTGTCATATTTCTGTGCTATGATAGGTAATTTCATCGGATCCCACCGGGATGATATAATCGCTTATACACGGTACAGGGCTGGCTTAATCGGCGTATTTTTTTTTCACTTTTTTTAAACCCGTTTCAGTTTGAAACTAAAAGATATGGCATGGTGAACCTACTCCCGTGTTGATTTCTCCATTGATTCCTTCTATCTTGTTGCTTTCCCCATTCTTTACTAGTTGTCCAAGCAACACTATTCCTGAAACAAATAAAACGTACACTGTCAGATACTACCAGCATATATATATTATAAGTTATTGGTCGGACCTTTGTAGGCCTGAGGGAGGTCAAAGGAATCATTGTACCCCGAAGGCCGAAGGCCTGAGGGGTACAATGATTCCTTTGACCTCCCGAAGGCCTACAAGGGTCCGTGCAGCGAACCCCTACGACCAATAACGTTTTTGTTTTCATTCCTCCACTATTTTCGTAAAAGAAATCAATAAGACATCGTCCGACCTGGATTACGCCAGACATGACTGACGTCAAATACATTTATACATAATAGACTGACGACGCAATTAAAAAATATTTCATGACGTTGCCGTCTCCAGTACTGAGTGCTTGTTGTTTTGAACAACACTATGCAACTTTTTACTTTAGAACGTTTTGGTGATCTTTTATAGAACAAAACTCGCATCCAAGATGCGTCATCGAGAGGGCTACAAAACGTCCGCCACGTTTCGCTACAGGTTTTTTTATATCACGGTCACATGGTACGGTTTGCGCTAACGTGACAGGTCGTGTGACGTCGGGAGGAAAACAAATATATATATATATATATATATATATATATATATATATATATATATATATATATATATATATATATATATATATATATATATATATATATATATATATATATATATATATATATATATATATATATATATATATATATATTTATATATATATATATATGTGTGTGTGTGTATGTATTTGGGGCTTTTCTTTACAGTGCCGGTGCAGGGGCGGATCATTTACCTCTAGGGGGTGGTGGGTCTAGCGTAAAGTTCGGGGCCTTCAACCTGACATGACACAAAAGCCTCCCGACGCGAAACTGGGTTCTTCCAGTGACCGAAAAATCAAACAACGAAAAAATCAAACGGGTAAGGAGGGGGAAAGGGTGGGTAGGCGCGTGTGTAAAGACTCTCAATACTCGCCGAAATACTAAACAACCCGCGGAGATGGGTGGTGTTCACCTTTTCTCGGCAGTAAAGGGGTTAATATTTCAAAATGGACACACGAACAAGTGCATAATGTGCAAGTCATCTTTCCTTTGTGATCTTAAGTGTCCTCTTTTCTTTTCCAAACGCAGATTGTGTTGCACTTGTCTTCACTAACCGCGTTGTTTCTTTGAGATTTTCCCTCTGTGCTATGCTTTGAATAGTTATATGCAACTCGCACGTTTTCCAGACCATGTGGTACAAGCCTATCTCAATTCACATGTTATATAAAGAGTAAGGTAACGCTTGTATTGTTTTCCCCGCACTAATACCCGTTTCGTTGCAATACCACATAACGATTATACACATACCAAGGGGAATCACTCAGCGCTGGACAGACAAACAGTTAGATCCCCTGCCCCCGCCTATCAGGCACCCAATCACCAGCCTACAGAGAAATACGGTATAGAACAAGACGATCATCTGCATCCTCAAACTATGCATCAGGTCTCGCCTATAACCCATGTCTTTCTCCGGAACTTAGGAAGTAGGCAGGAGAAACATACATACACAAACACGAAGGTGCAATACTAAATGTGGACGGGTAAATGCCCTGATTTCCCACAGTAGATGCACAGGACATTACACAACAATGTAACGATATACGTTTGCCTCGAGTTATAGATATTCACAAACCAGATAGATGAGGCCAGCGCTGGCAGAATTGTACACATATCAAGGGGAATCACTCAGCGCTGGACAGACAAACAGTTAGATTCCCTTGCCCCCGACTATCAGGCACCCAATCGCCAGCCCACAGAGAAATACGCAGATATAGAACAAGACGATCATCTGCATCCTCAAACGATGCATCAGGTCTCGCCTATAACCCATGTCTTTTTTCCGGAACGTAGGAAGTAGGCAGGAGAAACATACATACACAAACACGACCGTGCGCGGACCAACGGTGGCGGACGTCGGCCCGATGGCCTTTTGCGCATTGGGACCCAGGTTTTTTAACATCTGAATAATACTTACATGCCCGCGTTCGATTTGTCATACAATATTGTTTCATACATAAAAGAGTAAGATAAAATAAAAATGAAAAATGAAGAAAAATGACGTTAAGAAAGTATAAACACTGCTGCCATGATTTTGGGAAAAGGCGGGTTTTTTTTAAACGAAAAGCACGATTTTTACTATTATACAATGAAAATCGTTTTTTACTCCAAAACGGGATATACTCGCTTTGGCCAAATCACGGCAGGCCGTCTCAGAGGCCATGTATTTGTGGATTGTACAATTGATTATATGCTACTCACGGGTCGTCATCTTGTGACACCGCCTTTGAACCTGCATTGGACAAAGATGTGTACCATTAACAAACACACAAATTATTCTTTCACTTTTGAAGCCTTCAAAATGTCACTTTCAATCAAGTAATATGAATCCTAGAGTGCGCGCCAAGATCAAGTTCACAGCTCAGCAATAGATTATAATGGAGGCTTGTATTAACCCTTTGGGTGTCTATTGCGGTTTTAGTCCTTCAGGAATCATCGCGACTAAACCCGCTACCGGACACCTAAAGGGTTAGTGACGTTCAGAAGTGGACCACACAGAACAAGATCCGGCTAAGCAGCGACAAGACTGCGTCCCCTAGATTGACGTGCTCCTCTACGTACAGTGCTGATCTTTCCTGAGTCAATGATGGTGGGCGAGAGCACCATCTCCTTTCCTAGCTCCGCCCGTAACGTGGGTGTCATTTTTGACAACAGGTTGACAATGAAGGAACAAGCCCCAATTCCGCAAATTTGCGAATTGGTGTTTAGTAAATTTGCTAGCTTCCTTTTCGAACTCAGAAGGATCATCACTGTTCGGCATCTGCTGACTATTGTATTTACCAAAACACTTTCTACCTCCATTGTGCTGTCCCGCAATGGCTATTGCAATTCTCTTTTTTTTTTTCTTTCTTGTGTTCCGTGAAATCTTCTCGGCCAAGCAAGAGAATCATGAACTGCGCTGCACGTCTGATTTTTCGCAAACCAAAACGTGAACACGTTATGCCTCTACAACTACAAGCTGATTTACACTGGCTGCCAGGTTTTGTTCCAAATACCTCATCAGCAAGACATTTCAGGACAACACAAAGAACAAAAAGTCATCATTAAAGTTGGACATTATTAATGTAGAGTCTGGTTGGCTTCAGACTCAGCGGTTTAGCCACTACCCTCGAGAGGTTATGGAGATGACAGTGACTACTGACCTGTATCACCGATGCAGAAACAATGATAATTAATCTATGTTCGGGCCAGGCGTTGCCAGGTCAAGCTATTGAACATCTACCATGGACAGCGTGAATTTTAACAGGAATAAAATATGCGTCCAGTTCTGAGTGGGGCGCTATTAAGATATACTTAGGAGGTTTAAATAGGTCATGTTCAAATTTCCCGAGCGGGGCGGGTGAGCCATTTGCTTTCAATACTAAAGGAACATTTAAATAACACAAGTCCATCATGGTGATCATCTTTTCTAATTAGAATTGCTGAAAATCTTCCGCGTTCAAAAGGCAAGGCAATTACCCAGTATGTAAAGGCCAATATCGGGCCAACGTCGGCCGCCGTTGGCCCGCGCACGGTCGTGCGCGGACAACGGCGGCCGACGTCGGCCCGATGGCCTTTTGCGCACTGGGTAAGCTTTGCTCGAATATTAAGACCGTTCATTCCTACATCAACCCACGCAGCACGATATGATGAAATGATGAAATAATCGAAAAAAAAACACTAAAAAAGCTCACTCCAAAATACATATCAATCAACAATCAATTGACATTGAACGAATCAATCAATCAATCAATCAATCGATCGACCGATCAATCAATCAATCAACCAAATCAATCAATCAAGCAATCAATCAAGCCAGAAAGCCAGCAAGTAAGAATCAATCAATCAATCAATCAATAATAGGTTCTATTTAAAATGTGGACTATATACTTACTCGTAAGCAAAAGCAGAATACATTGAAGGAATAACACGTACAGACGACGCACATCCATGTCCAAGTGCTGAAGTCGGCAAATGAACAATATTTCTTCCTTCTTGTTGAATGAGGTAGTTTTATCTAAAAGCACGTGATGTGGGAACCCTCACGAGTTTAACTCCCTGAAAAAGGTTTTCAGATCTATATAACAAAACAGGAAAAAAAAGAAACAACCTCGAGTTAGGACCTCTTAATGAGGAAAACAGCCGATGCCAGACGACCTAACTCGCATTATTCCTCGACTTGTGCTCAGCTGTAAATAAGTAATATTTTTTCGGGGGAGAATCTTACAGCTGCTATCAATTAACCCCTTCATTGCCGAGGCAAAAAAGTGAACACCATCCAACTGCAAAAGACAGATCCTTATGAGCCCCTCGACTGCGGAGACTCATAAGGCTTATGCCTTTTGCTGAGACCAATTTGTATCCATGTTTCTTGGGCTGTGTTGACACGGGTCGTTCATTGAACCAAGATTTCAGAAATGAAAGTGTACGGACAGAAAAGGGGTTAAGATACCTCACGCATGTAAAGTTCCTCACCCTGTGTATAACATGTATATCGAGATAGTGATGGTTGTTGAAACCAACCATGGGAAGTCTGTCCGTTTGCGATAATTTTGTCTCGCGTTTTTTTTTTTTTTTTCTCCCCCAAATAACTTGTCAATAAGACAATTATTTCAGAACCAAAATGATCACAAATCGCAGGCCTAATTCTTTTTACAGTTTTGATGGCTTCAAACCGGACGGTTTAGCCACTCTCCTCAGTAGTTCATGGAGATGACCTACTTAACCCTTTGCGTGTCGATAGTGGTTAACATATTCCTGTCGGAATCATCGCGACCAAAGCCACTACCGACAAGCTAAGCTTACACGTTGAAATATCTACCATTGTTAGGATTCAGTGACCACTGACCTGCATCGCTGAAGCTGAAACTATGAGAGGCTAGGAACGAATCAGACAGTCACATTAACCAGACAATTGAGCTTCCACCATGGAGAGCGAGAATTTTACACTGATACACTTACCATGATCATAGGGCGGTCCGTGGCAAAGCTAGAGGTGCGAGGTTCGATACCCGGACTTTTCTCCTCTAGTAAGTGTCACCGTTAATTCGGCCAGACCGTCGGGGGTTCTTTCTCCGGGTACTCCGGCTCTTCCTCCCCCACGACTTTGGTATCAGTTTCAGTTCGCATAATCAAATGTCAAATATAAACGATTTAATTTTGCAAAACTTTAGTAGCTCGCTTGATCGTGCCCTTAGCACCTCGTGAATGTTCTGTGTTTATGTACAGTGTGTGAGTGAATGCCCGTGCTTCACGTGAGCGTGCTTCTTGGGTTCAGTTCGCGGCGGCGCTTTGAGCCGATTTTCAATTGGGATAAAGTGCCTATTTAATGCGATGATTTATTTTAGCAGGTTTGAATAGGTTCTGTTCAATTATTCTCAGCATTAAAGGACTTTTTAAAAAAATAGTTCTAAGTTTCTCGAATTTATTTATTTATTTATTTATTTATTTTTTAATTTATTTATTTATTTTGTGGGGGTGTAGTCTCGAAATCTTCTACTTTCGAAACCAATTAGGAGAATCTCGAGGCAAGCATTGCTCAAACGGGGTATAATAGACCTTATCCCCAAATAGGTCAGGCTAGATTATGCGTATTACGGATATTGTAGTTCAGTCAGCGTGTTTCGTCTCCGGAGAAATAATTCATATAGTCGTAAGAGCCTGCATCCGTCAAAGCGCTCATTAGAATCATATCAATTGCTAGCAAGGAGAGACCTAATAATCATCCCCAGTTTGAGGTACTCATCCACAGTTAACCCTTCAGGTGTCGGTAGCGGTTTTAGTCGCTATGAATCCAACAGGAATCATCGCGACTAAAACCGCTACCGACACCCAAAGGGTTAACTGCGCCGGCTACACTTGTTTGTTTGCTCCCCGTTTTAGGGGCAGCTATACATCCTTCAAGCAAAACGTTCCATGTGATTCTACTTGAATGTTCCCTCTATAAAGGGACGCAATCATATTTAGACTTCTGTTTAAGTTTATCAACAGAATTAAAAATATATTTAAAAAAAAACAACAACCAATATCCACACAAAACACCACACTGGTTAGACAGATCGCCAGTTTTACTTACATTAAGGCAAATGAAGGCGGGCAATTTATCTAACAAGTGGGTTGGGTATTTGAGTTATTATCTCCGTTCTACTGCACTTCTATAATCTGTGTACGGACCAAAGTCTGACACACTGGTCATCAGTCGCACATCACTACAAGGAAATATTATAGAGACACACTTAAAAGAAAAATTGCCGGAATGCACGTACTTACGATACAGCTACACTAAAACACGCGCGTCATACCGAATAGCGTATACTCATTGTGTGCATGCTGAAGATACAATAGGTCACGGTAGGCAAAAGACCATTGGACCGAAGTTGGCCGCAGTAGGCCCGCGTACAGTCGTGCGCGGGCCTACTGCGGCCGACTTCGGCCCGATGGTCTTTACTGGGGTACAAGGAAGATAAACTGTACTTCCGGAATTTTGCCATCAAGGCGAGCAGAAGCGGACCCAGAGGGGTGCGTTGATTAGAGTCTACGTGTCTGTGGGGTATTCGGTTTTGAAATTTTAAGTGAAAAAAATCCAGATTTAACAATTGTCGCAGCTTTTTGCTACTACTACTACTACTACTACGACTACTACTACAATAATAATAATAATAATAATAATAATAATAATAATAATAATAATAATAATAATAATAATAATAATAATAATAATAATAAAACAAATAATAATAATAATAATAATAATAATAATAATGAGTATTTATATAACGCTTAATCATAATCCAAAGCTCTAAGCGCTTTAAAATCTGTACACAAAAATAAAAATACAATAACATTTGCACATAACAAACAAAAGACAATACACGAACACACCATGTTCACAACTAACTAAACAACAATGCATACATAATATGTTCCAATTAACATTCAATCTAAACAAGGAGGATTACAGAACTACAAATAAGGCATCAAACACTGGCAGTTATTCAAAGTAAAGCTTGAAGAGGTGAGTTTTCAATGACCTCTTGACGTCAGAGACAGACTCACTGTTTCTGACCTCAAAGGGAAGTAATTCCAGAACACTGGTGCTAGATAAACAATAGTGCGCTGACCAAAAGTTTTAGTTTGGACAGAAGGTACACACAACTTCCGTTTATCAAAAGAGGAGCGGAGCTGACTAGAGGGTGTATACACGTGCAACAAAGACGACAAATATTCTGAGCTAGTGCCTGAAAAGCAATTAAAACAGATTGACAAAAAAAAAATTTAATTGAATAAGTGAGGACACAGGTAGCCAGTGAAAAGGCTTCAAGATGGGAGTGACATGCTCTGTCTTACGGACTCTCACAACAAGCCGGGCTGCATTGTTCTAAATATTTTGGAGGCGATCAATGAGATACTGAGGGCAGCCACAAAACAGAGAGTTACAGTAATCTAGATTAGACAGCACAAATGCACAAACAAGTGCATTTCCCAACGAATACGCATATTTCTCATTAACTCATTCAGCCCGACGGCCGTATTTCCCACATTTTTGAAGCGTCATCTAATGACTATGCACCTGTTGCAGGAGATGGATCGACCATGATAATTCAAGGGCAGTGCCAGATTAGCTTGGCGCCGACAAGCGCCAAGCTAATCTGGCACTACCCTTGAATTATCATGGTCGACCCATCTCCTGCTGTAGTGCGTCAGGGCTGAATGGGTTAACGGTTCGGACAAAGTATACACACTATTGGGGAAAACTATAATGAGGAAATCTCTGCTTCCCACGGCTTTCTTAAAATCTGCCGACATGACTTGTGCGACAGTTTAGCCGGAAATATTTTAAATATTGATATTGAAATACACATGACCTGTTTTAAGACCACCCTCTTAGTCAGGCTGGCCAGGCGTTTTTCCTTGCTGCCGTGAGATGGCCTTGCTTGCCTGCTCGGTGTTAAATTAACTAACTAACCAACTAACTAACTAACTAACTAACTAGCTAAGTAACTAACCAATAACTGACTAACTAACTAACTCAGTAACTCACTAACTCACTAACTCCAGTAAAAAAAAAAAAAGCAAACAAGGCAAACGTCATACCAAAATACAGATGTCAAGCGAGTAAATTGTAATTAAATAATCAACAAAAACAGAAAAGCACATCAAACGGGCGAGCACAAGAGTGTTTGTCCTCTCCAATATTACTTCCTTCTTTGTTGGCTATTTCCAGTGAACAATAAATTTAAAAAAAGTCTTTCTTGTGCACAATTCTTATAATTATACTAAAAAAAGGCCTTTTTAATGCTTTAGCAAAGTCTCTTTGATTGAACTGGTGCGCTCCATACCTCGGCAGAGCCTTGGAGCAAAGGTTTGTACTCGTTTTTTGAAAACACGACTGGTAAATCACCACATAATGTGGTTTAACACATTCGAGACGCGCCACATTAAGATACGCGACATTATGCCGCGTATCCGAATGTGGCACGTCTCGAATGAGTTAACCATTCCACAGCTGACAGCTGTAAATAAAAAGCCCAAACCAAGAAAAACCATGTAAAATGCAGGTAAGAAACACACGGACAAAGGAACACGTTTGGAAATGACAGATACAACGCAATTTATTAATATTGCAGTAAAAAGCCTA
>BTPG01000001.1:155152864-155162864 GCA_036245525.1 Semisulcospira habei | reverse complement strand
GTAGTTGGCTGCGGTAGAGGGCCCAGGACTCGGAACCATACAGCAGGGTGGTGAGTACCACAGCTCTGTACACGCTGATCTTGGTGCCTGTTTTCAGCTGTTGATTGTGCCACACCCGCTTGAAAAGTCGCCCGAAAGCGCTGTTCGCTTTTGCCAGCCTGCTGTCAAGCTCCTTGTCCAGCTTGGCGTCCGACGTGATAATGCAGCCAAGGTAAGTAAACTGGTGCACTGACTTTAGTTCAGACTCGCCAATGGTGACGTGAGGAGGGTGATACACTGTCTTGGGTGCCGGCTGATGGAGGACCTCTGTCTTTTTCAGACTGACCTCGAGTCCAAAGAGCTGGGCAGCATCTGCGAAGCAAGACGTGATGCGCTGCTTGGCTCTCTCTGTGTGTGCAACGAGGGCAGCATCATCAGCAAAAAGCAGCTCACGAATCAGTTGGTCTAGGGTTTTCGTGTGGGCCTGCAGTCGTCTGAGGTTGAACAGGCTGCCATCGAGACGGTACCTGATGTACACTGCATCGTCATCATCGAGGTCCACTGTGGCCTGTTTCAACATCATGCTAAAAAAGATGGTGAAGAGGCTCGGTGCCAGCACGCAGCCCTGCTTTACGCCGTTGAGAAAAGGGAATGGTTCTGAGAGGTCATTGTTGAGTCTGACCTGGCCTTGCTGGTCCTCGTGTAGCTGGACAATCATGTTGAGGAACTTTGGGGGACAGCCAAGTCGCTCCAGGATCTGCCACATGCCTTGCCTGCTCACAGTGTCGAACGCTTTTGTTAGGTCGACAAATGTTACGTACAGCCCTTTGTTCTGCTCGCGGCACTTCTCCTGTAGCTGTCTCAGCACAAAGACCATATCGGTGGTGCTCCTGTTTGCTCTGAAGCCACACTGGCCCTCTGGGAGTTGGTCTTCAGCGATGGCAGGTACCAGCCGATTCAGGAGCAGCCTTGCAAGGATTTTCCCAGCAATGGACAGCAGGGTAATTCCCCGATAGTTGGAACAGTCAGACTTCTCGCCTTTGTTCTTGTACAGGGTGATAACGACTGCATCACGGAGATCTTTTGGTAGTGTTCCTTCCTCCCAGCAGCAGAGAAAGAAGTCATGGAGCTTGTTGTGCAGTGCTGTGCCTCCATGTTTCCAGATCTCTGGCGGTATTCCATCAATGCCTGCTGCTTTGCCACTCTTGAGCTGGTGGATGGCTGTGAGGGTCTCTTCAGCGGTGGGCGGTTCGTCCAATTCAACCTTTACTGGGAGGTGTGGGATTTGTAGGATGACTGCTTCTTGAACAGTGCGCTCAGCGCTGAAGAGGCTCTGAAAGTATTCCGACCAGCGGTTCAAGATGGAGGTATTATTTGTGAGGAGTGCCTGGCCATTCGCGCTTCGCAGGGGACTTTGTACCAGGTGCCTGGGGCCATACACTGCTTTCAGTGCTTCGTAGAAGCCCCTGTAGTCACCATTGTCAGCACAAAGCTGGGTCCTCTGTGCAAGTCTGGTCCACCACCCATTCTGGAGATCTCTGAGCTTGCGCTGGAGACTGCTG
Organism: Semisulcospira habei; assembly: GCA_036245525.1. Classification (NCBI taxonomy): domain Eukaryota; kingdom Metazoa; phylum Mollusca; class Gastropoda; family Semisulcospiridae; genus Semisulcospira; species Semisulcospira habei. Next base: position 155,161,323 of record BTPG01000001.1, on the reverse strand, counting down.
CAGACGAGGCGGAAGGCAGACTTCTTCACAGGGCAGGAAGGCTGGGCTAGGTGGGCCTGATGGGCGGCTCTTTTTTTTTTTTGCTAGGTGTTCCTGGATCTCTACATCGTTTTCGTCAAACCAATCTTTGTTCTTCTTTCTGGCGAAACCCAAGACTTCTGCAGAGGATTTTGCAATAGCAGTTTTCAGTTGTTCCCAAAGTGTTTCAGGGGAGGAGTCTACTGGGTCCGCTGTGTCTTTGAGCCTGCGCTGTAAATCTGTCTGAAAGGCAGCTTTCACATCGTCACGCTGAAGGCTGCAACCTCTCCTCTGTCGTCTGTGCACCATTATTGTTCAGAGAAACAACAGATGGTTACAAAACGTTAGATATAGCTCTAGTCATAGTTCATTTGCTGGGCAGTGGGCAGATGTTCACATCTGCACGGGACATACAGGCCTGGCCGCTTGGATGCGGAAAGGCTAAGGGAGGAAACCCCTGACATCAAAGCCCCCCGTGTCTCCGGGGAAGGCTTTTGAGCCAGAGACTAGGACAAGGACAGTCTGATATAAAACCTACGACCCGAGGACCTCGATGCCATCGTCCCAGCTTGCTAGGCCATGGCAGATGAACCAAGGGTTTAAAGGGTGGGGCCAGTACTGCGCACACTGCACTCCACCAAAAAGCTCCACCGCGCAGGCTTTAGGAAACGTCCACGGACCATGACACTGACCATTCCAAGTCCTGTAGCGACGGGCGAGGGGCGAAACGGCAGGTGAAAGATGTCACTGGAAGCCGCAGTCTCAAACTTGCATGCAGGCGGTTCAGGATATTGGTCGCCTGATGTTGACCTGGGGATGACAACATCACTCGGCACACCCTGAACGACCAAGCAGCCTTCTCTAGGGACAGCACTGCTTGCTCCACACGGAGAGGGGCCTAGAAAAGGTGGCCTAACCAAAGCTCATCCCCTCGCAACCCCAGTTGGCTAGCCGCGGTCAACGGGCATCTTCTCCTGCGGTCAAAAAACAAGAAAGAATAACGGATCCACTCTCATGACGACCACGACCGGACTTAACGTAGCATGCTGGAACGTCCGAACCATGCTCGACAAAGCAGACAGCGGACGCCCTGAACGTCGCTCCGCCCTCATTGCCCATGAATTGCGGAGGTTAAACATCGACATCGCCGCGCTCAGCGAAGTACGCCTTCCGGACGAAGGCAGCCTCCAAGAACTTGGTGCTGGGTACACCCTCTACTGGTCAGGCAGGCCTGCATCAGAAAGACGGCTTTCAGGCGTGGGTTTCATGGTCAAGACATCCATTGCGACTAAGCTGGAAAACCTACCAACGGGCCACTCAGACCGCATCATGTCCATGCGCATCCCACTGAGACACCAGCAGCACGTCACCCTTCTCAGTGTGTACTCCCCAACCCTCCTGGCAGAGCCTGCTGAAAAGGACAAGTTTTACACTGACCAAGTTTTTTTTGCTAAGCTATAGCACGCACGTAAACACACATACACATAATTTTATATATAAAAGTATACATAATAATGAAAAGTACAGGCAACAATAATTCCATTTCAAATAATTAATGCTCTCATTATACCACCACCCCACACACACACACACACACACACACACACACACGCACGCACGCACGCACACATACACACACACACACGACACACACACACACTGATATAATTATACCAGTCCCCACACACACACACACAAGTACTGATTTCTACCAGTACACACACACACACACACACACACACACACACACACACACACACACACACACACACACACGGACACCAAGCAAAACATCGAACATTAAACATTTTAAAAAGTTATAATGTTGTGCTGCACTTAAAAATATGCTAGAACATATTAGAAGACATAAAGAAGGCATGACTTCTTTTCCGCTGAGGTTTCAAAACAAAAGAAATGACAAAGAACACCACAGCAAGTCTAAAGTATTATGATAAATGAATATGAATAAGGAAATGTTTCTGCAGCCAATGACGGTATGTGAAAGAAAAATATGAACAATTATGTTTTCACATGTTCCTAATAAATTTATGCAGTTGGTTCTTGAAGGTTCCTGAAGAAGGTGCTGCTTTAATGTCTGCAGGAACTGTGTTCCATAATTTTGCACCAGAGTAGGACTAGAGGGACGTCTTGTAAATATCTAAGCGAGAGAGAGATAGAGAGAGAGATAGAGAGAGAGAGAGAGAGAGAGAGAGAGAGAGAGAGAGAGAGAGAGAGAGAGAGAGAGAGAGAGAGAGAGAGAGAGAGAGAGAGAGAGAGAGAGAGAGAATTTCAGGACCATGGAACAGTTAACTTATAAGATTGAGTGCACAGTTGTAAATATTGTGACCTTGACCTTAATTATAAAGGGTATCTATATTATAATGTTCCTGATAATGTCAACTCACAAAAATAGTAAGAGATCCTATAGGTGTTGTGAGCAAATATTCCTAAAATCAAAGCAAATGTTTGGCCCCTATTGTAAACTGAATATTCTTACGAACTCTTCAAAACCTGCGACCTTGACCATAGTGAAGGTCACGTCTAATCGTTTATCAAATATTCATAGCAATTCCTTGCATGTTATCACTTTTACTAAGAGTTTTCTTATTACATTTTCAAAAAATATGTTGTTCTTTTTTTTTCATAAAGTACATCTTTAGGTGATCTTGACCTTTAAATAACACCTTTCAAGGTCACCAGTGGAAAACATTGAATTGTTTACGTTTCCACTGATGATATATTATAACATTGGTATATATGTTTTCATCATAGAATGTCAAAGATTGGACATATATTCTTCTGGTAAGAAGGCTATTTCACGGATAATGAGAGCTAAAAAAGATGACGCCGCGATGACGTCACCATTTTGCTTTTTAGACATTGAATCGTTGTAAATGGTAGATAAATGTATTCTGTTTCCAAAGATACCACTCATTTAGTTCTGTGTGCTTTTTTTACAGGAACTGCATTGTTAACACCAACCCTATCCCCAAAAGAAAAATATAGGGCCCAAAGAAGGAAAATATGACCATAGAACATGCCCTCCTATATTCAATACGGTATATATTTTTTACAAACACCTACGGGTCGTCTTCATAGTGATGGGCTTCCGAAAAAAACTTTGGTCTCCAATCCCCCGCTGGGGGGGGGGGGGGGGATCAGGGGAGATAGGGGGGTAGGGGGGGGGGGTTAGGTGTTCACTTCCTATCTGACGGCTTATCCACTTTACTTCTTCACACTGACAGGACGTAGCGAGTGAATTGTATACTCGTTTGTCTATTTTGAAACTTTTAAAATATTAATAAATTGTGTTGTAACTGTCATTTCTAATCGTGTTTCTTTCTCTGTATCGTTCTTCTCTGACAGCCGCCGTGAGATGGCCTTACGCGCCTGCTCTGTGTTACACCCAAATAACTAACTAACTCTTCTCTGACCGCTGTTACAAATGATCCCAGATCAGTGCCAGTTAATCCAGCACAGGCGTCAGGAACAGGCATAGATCCTCATGAGTTCTCGCGCCTGCTGGGGCACATGAGGATCTGTGTCTTTTTCAGGTGACTCTTGTTTGGTGCGCTCCAACACTCAACGACTTAACATAACATGGCTTAATGTGATCAGGACTTAAGCAGTTACTTTCAAACCCGTTTAAAAATATGCATCTCCTTCACTGTCGAGAATACAATCCAGAACTGCAAGAGACATAGATCCTCATGAGCCCCCGCATTGCGGGGGCTCATGAGGATCTGTGTCTTTTGCTGACATCAACCTGTAGCCAGGTTTCTTGTACAAATTCGTGGGTTTTTTTGTGTTTGTTTGTTTGTTTTTGTTTTGTTTGTTTTTTTAACAATGATCGATTTCAGAAACACAGTCTGTGACCCCTGGTAGGAAAGTCGTTAAATTACTTTCCTGGTTTTGGAGCAAAGCGAGTGAGACGCACACACATGTGATGTATGAACGTAAACAATGAACAATGGTTGGGACATGCGTACAGTGTCCTGGATCTGTAAAGGCAGTACAGGCCGCGTGACTGATTTGAAGGTCTGATTCGAACACCACATCCTGCAGCGACAGTGTCGTTTCCGCGGTAACTTAACCCATTCAGCCCTGACGCACTACAGCAAGAGATGGGTCGACCATGATAATTCAAGGGTAGCGCCAGATTAGCTGGCACTACCCTTGAATTATCATGGTCACGCCTTCTCCTGCAACTGGTGCATAGTCTTTATATGACGCCTCCTGTCTATACCTCAAAGGACAGAGAAGGAAAAGGCCCTGAATTCCGGCAAGTGTGGGTGCGAGTCAGTTATTATCAATCTGTCGTGAGAGATATCTGGCACATATCAAAACCGGCGCGACCGTATTTCTTCACCTCCTTTTTGCTCCTGCGGCTCCCTGGCTGACCAAAAGCTTTTCGTATTTTTTAGTTCACGGATAATACGGGTTGACTGAAAATCATATCTTCAATTATACCGTATATACACTATATAGTTATAACAATTTTTACACTTTATTGTTATCACTACAATATAATACAATACATTGCAATACAATACAATACAATAATACTTTATTATCCCCGAGGGGAAATTTTGGCGCAGCGGTAAACACAAAGAATCAAGAATAAAAGTAATTAAAGATGTTCACGTCATCCGCAACACCATTTCCCCCTCCTACCCCCATACCCTTGTGCATACATACAAACAAACAACCTAAACTCACTAGTATACATAATAAACGATAGGCTAAGACTAGACTAAAATAATTACATGTGTAAAGTCATGGAGGGTAAATGAACAACATAAACTGATCAACTAAAAAAAAATATACACTATACATAAACTAAACGCACGAACACGCATGCACACACACACACAAATACGCACACACGCACGCACGCACGCACGCACGCGCACGCACGCACGCACACACACACACACACATACACACACACACACAGGGCTGTAACACATGGTAAATGCAGGCAGTGAGGTCAGCTCGTCTCATCGTTTTGCACTGATTGACATGGGGATAAATGACGACCGTCGACGAATTGTCACAGTCTTACAGTTAATAGTTCCGCCGAGCTGATGGTAACAAATCATATTCACCATGCAGAACGTGACTGTCGTCTGAAACGATGCGATAAGCTTTTCTCACTACCTGCTTCTCGTACAGAGAAGTGAGAGTGGACTGCTGTACGTCGGTTAGCTTGCTACTGATGTTCACTAATCTCTGCAGTTTATTCTTGTCCTTCACTACTGAACCAACAGATAAAACTGAGAAAAGGTAAGACACTCTGAATAAAAGACTTTTAAAACATGGACAGAATGGAATTGTCAATGTTAAAAGAAAGCAGCTTTCTGAGGCAATAGAGACGCTGCTGACCTTTCATGTACGCAATGTCACAGTGACGGTCCCATTTCAGCCTGTTGTCGATCGTAGTACCGAGGTACTTATAACGGTGCACAATCTCCATTTATGACCGTATCAGACTGGGGTGGGGGGTCTTTACGGAAGTCTATACACAAGTCCTTGGTCTTGCCTACGACTAAACACAGGCTGTTGTTTTGTTTCTCTCTCTCTCTCTCTCTCTCTCTCTCTCTCTCTCTCTCTCTCTCTCTCTCTCTCTCTCTCTCTCTCTCTCTCTCTCTCTCTCTCTCTCTCTCTCTCTCTCTCTCTCTCTCTCTCTCTCTCTGTTTCTCTCTCTCTCTCTCTCTCTCTCTCTCTCTCTCTCTCTCTCTCTCTCTCTCTCTCTCTCTCTCTCTCTCTCTCTCTCTCTCTCTCTCTCTCTCTCTCTCTCTCTCATAAACACACATGTCATTTTTCTCCGGAATTCAATTGTTGACTATTGAAAAGTATCGGTGTCACAATGCCTGTGTCGGAAATGGGCTCACTGATTGATTTTTGTTTTGTTTTGTTGCGGAACTCCGAAAGTGTTATGTGACTGCCGGGAACGAAACAGAACATAAAATGAAACATATAAATGAGGGAGCATGGGTGGCTTACATCACGGATTCACAACAATATAGTTTGCGATACAAGACATACTTCACAATTTAAAAACAAAACACAAAAGAAAACAATTTTCGCGTTTCATGATGGAAAGATACGATAATAAAAGAAGGTCCACAACCTCTTTGACTGGCAGAAAAGTCAGTCTAACGTGGGGGCATGCGGGGGGGGGGGGGGGGGGGTATGAGATTTCTTATTAGAGTTTACAGTCTGGCAACTTACTTCCACTTTATCACGATGGAAGTATGGCGTATTTACGAATCACGAAATTCCGCTATTCCGGCTTTAACGATTCACGACGACCCTTTCTTTTACGGTTCATGAGGATGAAATATTGCAATCACGAATCACGATACGTGGGTAACGCCAGGCACGCATCACGATTTCAGGGCATACACGCCCCCCCCCCCCCCCCGCAACCCCCTCCCCCACTCCCCCGCCCCCCCCCCTCCCCGCGCACACCCCCATCATTACAGTTCCACCTTTGCTCAGTGAGAAGAGTCATGTGGATCAGGGAAATTACAACACCAACAAAAATGCGCTAACCCTTAAAAGGACTGAAAAATTATTAAATTCTAAAGTTCATTAACACAATTTCCGCATTGAAATCGAAGTACATGCCCCACTAAAGTTGATCCTAATTTTCAATGATTTCACGCCCAAAAAAGACCGCGAGGCGTGACAAATTAAAGGTATGATCAGAGACTGCACCTAATTATCATGTCAGGTAATGTTAAGGAGCAGCCGCAAAGCCATGCGGCACAATTAGTCGCCTTCATCCCGACTTAAAATGACTAACCCGGATACTCACTGTAGCAGTATTACTCACCGCAGGTATATTGAAATTCGCTGACATGACATAAACTCCGTTACCACATAGAACAAAAAATGTAGCATTTACTAAAAAGTTCCTTCATAAGAAAATGAGCGAAAGGTATGTTCCATGCTGCAAACTTCCGATGATGACTCACGAGTTGCTGCCACGGTTTGAACAACAATAATAATATTGCAATCACGAATCACGATACGTGGGTAACGCCAGGCACGCATCACGATTTCAGGGCATACACGCCCCCCCCCCCCCCGCAACCCCCTCCCCCACTCCCCCGCCCCCCCCCCCTCCCCGCGCACACAGTATGGATATTTAACTGCAGTGAACAAAATGGTCAATAATGACAAAACAGTCAATACTAATTAAGACACGTTTAGTACAAAATCGTACGTGGACTTCTCACGGTAAGTTTTATTTTGCGCACGTAGTCAATTAAATAGGGGACACAAAGAAAAGGGACTTCTTCTTCTTCTTCAGTGATCCCGTTCTGCCTCAGATGTCAAGATTAATATCCACCTGAGGCATAATCCATGAGCGGTGCGTGTGTGCTCGTTTCCCTGACGGGTTTCCACACTATACCAGATGGCATTGTCAGCGACACTCCGACTTCGTTGGTCATTGGTTGGTTTTCTGTCGGGGTTTGCTCCCCTAGCCTTTGCCTCTCCCGAGGCACCCACAAGGCAGTCAGTGGGGTTATTTACCCATAGTTGGGAGTCAGGTTCACTAACGGGACGGCTGGGTATGCCGTCTGCTGTAATATAAACAATTCAGCGGTGACGTGGGTGCTAATCCAGGGAAAAAAAACGGATTTATTCAATAGCATGTCCGTTGAAAGGTCCTGGTAAATCAAAGTGGCACAGTTGGAGTGCGCCTGAGTTGATCAGTGTTCAGGTCGTACTCCATAGGCAATAGATTTCCCTGTCCCCATAACCCGCCCGTCAGGGCCGTCCATGATCACCTCGGTGCTGTGGACGTTAAACCTGAACTAACCACCACGTGGGTGCTACCGTGTTCGTGGGGCCATATGTTTTGAAGGGGTATCGAATTACTTCTGTGCAGAGCAAATTCCGAGCAGTTCAAGATATAACTGGCCTCCAAAATTTGGGAAATACGGCCGTCGGGCTGAATGAGTTAATGAGGTGTTCACTGAAACTTGTGAGTGTGATTTAACCCTCTTGTGCATGCATCCACGGGTTCTCTTGACAGTACCGGCGGTCTGCAGGAACACGAAGGATAAAGCATCCGGGTACTCTTGTGATGACTCACAGGTTCAGTTTATTTGTCAAAATAACTGCGCCATTTAGTTTGCGGGTTGAAGATAATATACTGACGAGCAAAGGAAATGCGATATTTTGGGGCATTTTCCGATAACCCCAAAATGTCGCATTTCTTTTGCGCGTCAGTATACATATTCGCAAAACAAACGCGTAGCTTGTGTGTTGTGTGTAAGTCAAATCAAGTAGGCTCTTCTAAAACAGTAATGAAGTTAGGGTCTGCACAAAATTTAATAAGCTTACAACACAAATGCCCACGCACACACACACACACACACACACACACACACACACACACACACATATATATATATATATATATA
>BTPG01000001.1:155045364-155147864 GCA_036245525.1 Semisulcospira habei | reverse complement strand
TTTGACGTAGTGTAAAGAATAACTCAACACTGATGCCACTATTCTGGTAAAACTAATAAAACAATGGTGTTTGTGTGTTTTTTTCAAGATTATGTTTCTCTTGCACTTGTAACGAAGGTTAACCAATACATATTTGTGAAAATAAATATAAATATAATTAAACAGTGTATAGCTAGAGTTCTTACTAACAAAAGAAAAAGGTTAATTTCTTAACCAATTTACTGCCAGGGGCCGAAAATTGTATTTCTGAAATCTGTCAGTTCAACCACAGACAGCCTCAGTCGCACAATAAACGCGGCTACAAAGAGGTCTCAGCAAGAGGCATCGATCCTCATGAGCCCCCGCAACTGCGGGGGCTCATGAGGATCGATGTCTGTTGCAGCTGTATTCAGTTTTATCGACGGTGAAGTGGTTAATAAACATGTTTGTAAGCCATGTATAATTGGAGGTAATACCACAATGTTTCGGGTCGCAGATCTATTTTTACCAGTGAAAGGAATTTGTTTCACTGGTGAAAATAAAAAGCTCTGCGATCCGAAAGCTTGTGAGTGTGTGTTGTCACAGCTTTCACAGGGTTTAGAAACATGTATGCAAACTTGTTGGTTCGAAAATAAAGACAGTAAACACATTTTACTCACGACATTAGCACTTGCTGGTTCACCAATACCGGACAGTCTCACTGAGTTACTTGCCGCCCTAAAAAAAAAGGAAATGGGTATGATAACGGCAAAATGATACATGCAATCGAATAGATTGCCACATGCTTTCCCCTCTTTTGCGGATAAAATTACATGTGCGAATTCCTACTGATGGACACCCTTTCATCTTTTTACGTGTATTCTTTCATAATAAAACTGTTTGTTTGTTGTTTTTTTACGGTTTGTGAAAGCTTAAAATACAGACCGTCGGGGAGAGTTCTTTCACCTTTTTAGCCCCAAATGTGTGGAACTCGCAGTAAATTGAAATGCGGAATCTGCCCACATTGTCACAGTTCAAAGTTCACTTAAATACTTTTTTTTTTTTGCAAGGCATTTAATATGTAGTTCACCGGAGTTTTATTTCCCTAGCGAATTGTTAACTGCCTTTTATTTTGATTCTGGATCTTATGTGACAGGGAAGTGGATGTAAGGTGCTGGGAAGGGATATGTTGGGTTAAAGTAGTGTATAATTATGTGCGTGTGTCTGAGAGAGTGTGCTGTTGTGCATGGCAGTGAGTCCAGTGTTTTCCTGGAGCACAGAGCTTTACAAGAGCTATTTATTATTATTATTATTATTATTATTATTATTATTATTATTATTATTATTATTATTATTATTATTATTATTATTATTATTGTTGTTGTTGTTTCCACAGCATTAGGAGATACTAGTGAACTTTCGTGCATGTCGCAATCGACGCAAATAAAGGCAAGGAAGGCAGCCATTCGAATTCACTGACTAACCAGTGAAACTGACACTTTCTCACATGTTATAATTCACTTACTCAGCCTTAGTGGTCCGTCTGCACCTCCACCAGATGACAACCACAACCGCTCCAACGACAGCGAGACCCGCTAGAACAACGCTCACCGCCACTGCAACCACATTGGAGTCTGTACCGCTACCGCCTGTGAGCAGCATCATGAGAGACTTCTTAACATTACGTAGGCGTGGGAAGTAGTCAATAAGCTAGCCAGGTCTACCGTGCACTCCCCCCCCCCCCCTCCCTCTCCCCAGTACTCAATAAGATGGGTTTCAAAGTCTACCTTAGTATGTCCTGAGATGTTTAGGCCATGTTCCCCTAAAATCCTTAAGAACACACCAGAGATATAGCCGATGGCGCAACGGTACCCCCATTAACGCTCTTCGCGGATACTAAAATGAGGTTGACAAACATTTTCCTCTACATAAATCGGAATTCATTCCAGAAGCCCAAATCAGACAATATTATGTTAAGGCACACCTTCTGCGTCCTCTGCTAAAACCAGAATGAAAAAAAAAAATAGAATCTCTGGCTCACAGGAAAGGTATTTGTGCACCCAGTAAACGGCCATTTCGCGAAATCGCAAAAAAAGACAAACATAATGTGTCAGATGCGTTCAGACATTTTCTATAGCACTGGCAGTCCATGTGCAGGCTTACATCATGAAACCAGGGTGTCACAATTATTATAAACTTGATTAGGTGATGCTTTGATTAATGTGAGTGCCACAGTGGTTGATTTTGTATTCCTACACCCAAGTTGTAAAAATACACAAAATTAATTAGACAAAATTACTAAAGTAATTCCATTTCATTTTGACCTCTCTTTACCTATTAAGTTTCAATAATGTGAGTATAAAGTGTAAAAAAATAAGGAAAGATGACATCCTTTACGAAATGTTCTTGGTAAATGATAGATTTTTCAATTTAAATTACCGAATTGGGAAACGTACGTTGTTTCCGATGCCCTCAGAATTTCTTTATACAACTGATAGGTCTTTTCTAGGTTTTATTGGTTAGGATAGAGTACCACAGTTACTCCCAACCTGACTTTATGATGCTGTGGTGCATTTAGGGGCCACAGTGGCTGAATCTGCTGCCCTACCCCCATTTTACCAGTATTCAAAGGAACGCACAATGATCATAACAATTGCTTACGTCATACTCCTCTGTTTAAATATTTTTGATGCCAGTTTTCATGACAAAGTGTGCATATTGAGCATAAAAATGTGTGATCATTTCATTAATTTCAATGTGACCCATCAATTTAATTGTAATTCTTTTTAGTTACGGCATAAAAAAAGGGGGAAAACGTCTGTAAACAAGGGCTGCCGCTGAAGCTTCTACCGTCTGCACATTCAGCAGTCTTGTCAAACTCGGGGAAGGTGTACCTCAGGGAGATGTTGTGTCTGATGCTGTTCTTGGTCTACATTAATGACATCAGTACAGTAGTACCAAGGTTTGTCTCGAGCATCCTCCATACGGATGACTTTGCAGTGTGGAGCGCAGCAGAACATAAAGGAATCGCATCCTGCAATATCCAGTATGCTGCCAATAGAGTCAGCAGCTGGACTGAAAGATGGCCACTCAAACTGAGCTAGACCATCTCTTTCAACCAGATGGGAGAGGTCACCTTGAAACTGGAGACCTTCCAGTACCAAAGACAGATAGGCCAACTTTACTGGTAACAAATAAATCACTGGATTCACGTGGAGGACTCACATCGAAGCCATGGAAGCTAGAGCTGCGAAAAAAAGCTTCTGGTGAAGAAACTGGTGGGGACCACATTGGCGCAAATTACAGCATCCTGGCGCAAGCAAACACCAGCTCGGTCAGAGCAGTAGTGCGGTACCAAGATACATCGACAATATGAAACTCTGCCTGCAAACCCCCCCAAAAAAGCCAGGCTTGACAAGATGCAGAAAATGGGTCATTCTCATAATGCAGTGACATTCTTAGAGCCATCTGGAGCACACCAATTTAGGAAATGGAGGACATTGGAGCCAACAGAACGCAGAACAGTTCACAGGATGAAAAGAATTACTAAACACAGACAGCACTGGAGACTACAGACTAGCAGACCAAGAACCGTCAGAAACGCCCAAGTGAACCGCCAACTGAAGGTCCTGCAAAGGGCTAACGCTGACGTCCTGGAACCAAGCCCATGTGTGAAGATGTGTGAAGAGCTCCCTTCAGATACCTGGACATCTCGAAAGAGCCTTCTAGACAACATAAAGGATGTTCCAGGACTCTTTGCCAAAGGTCGCGGCACTGCACAAAGCCATCTCGCTGGGGATTATGCACAAGCGCCACCCTCACAGCAGCTGTGCTAACATATACACAGGCGGGTCCGCACAAGACGCCGTGCGGAACGAAGGAAGTGGCGTGTACATCTGTTGTGCGGACCGCACTGCTACCTCTATCTCCTTACCAGCTGGTGGCAGCAGCTCCAACTATCGTACAGATTTGCAGGTGCTCAACACAGCAGCAGAGCACTAGCTAGCATCAGCTTGATTCACTGATCTCCTCACCAGGAAGCTTCAAGATAGACTGGATTCCCTGTCCACAAAATAGTGCTGCAGTGGATTCCAGTGCATTCTGGGGTAGCAGGGAATGGAGAGGTTGACAGCCTGGCCAAAACAGGCGCCAGACTACCTCAAGATCACAACCTCCTGTAAAGACACCAAGACACTACAGCAACAAAGTGATTGGCAACAGCAGAATGGCGGCTGCAGCCCGTGGGCAGACGGCATTAACAAGCTGAACAGGGAGAGCCAGGCCACCATTTTCATCTATGCACTGATCACTCTGGACTCACCTCGTGAGACTGGGTCATGCGGAAACAGCCCTATGCAAATGTGGCGTAGAAAATCAGTCACCTTAGCATATTCTCCAGACCTGTCCATACAGAGAAGCGGTCCGCTGGCAGTTCTGACCAGAAGACACGCCCCTATACACCAAACTCTGAAAACCTGCTGCCGAGCTCTTGACAGCTAACTTATTGGCAGCCAGAACATTATAAGGTTTTAAGACGGCCATTAAGGAATTGGACGTTGCAGAAGAAGAAGGCAAAAAATGAGGGTAGAAGTGGTGATCTCGTGGTGGACACGTGAATAATAAGTATTTTGATAACATTGTTTTAGCTGTTAAGAACCATGAAACTTCATTACGCAAATTCGTATTTACACCTTTCTAGAGGAAAATAAATGAAAAGAGAAGGGGAGAACTTACTAGACCCACCTTTCGCTAGGTAAAATATCACCAAAAAGATCAGCCAGTTAAAAAGAGTTACAATTAAATTGACGGGTTACATTGAAATTATTGAAATGATCACACATTTGTATGCTCAATATGCATGCCTTGTTAAAAAATAAAAACTGGCAACAAAAATATTTAAAAAGAGGGGTAAGCAATTGTTATGACCATTTTCCGTTTCTTTGCGTGCTGGTGAAATGAGGGTAGGGCAGCAGATTCAGCCACTGTGGCCCCTAAATGCATCACATCATCATCCAATCAGGTTGGGAGTAACTGTGGTACTCTATCCTAACCAATAAAACCTTTAAAAAAAAAAAGACCTATCAGTTGTAAACAAAATTTCTGAGGGCATCGGAAACAACGTACGTTTCCCAATTCGGCAGTTTTAACTGGGAAAAAGCTATCATTTACCACGAACGTACCGTAAAGGATGCCGACTTTCCTTATTATCTTGCACTTTATGCTCACATTATTGAAACTTAATAGGTAAAGAGAGGTCAAAATAAAATGGAATAACTTTAGTAATTTGTCTAATTAATTTTGTGTATTTTTACAACTTGGGGTAGGGATACAAAATCAACCACTGTGGCACTCACATTAATCACAGCATCACCTAGTCAAGTTTATAATAATTGTGACATCCTGTTTTCATGATGTAAGCCTGCACATGGACTGCCAGTGCTATAGAAAATGTCTGAACGCATCTGACACATTATTTTTGTCTTATTTTGAGATTTCGCGGATGTGGCCGTTTACTGGGTGCACAAATACCTTCACTGTAAGAGAGATTCAATATTGTTTTCATTCTGTTTTTTTGCAGAGGACGTGGAAGGTGTGCCTTAACATAATATTGCCTGATTTGGGCTTCTGGAATGAATTCCGATTTATTTAGAGAAAAATGTTTCTCAACCTCATTTTAGCGTCCGCGAAGAGCGTGAATGGGGGTACCCTTGCGCCATCGGGTATATCTCTGGTGTGTGCCCAAGGATTTTCGAGGAACATGGCCTAAACATCTCAGGACATACAAAGGTACCCCTTGAAACCCATCTTATTGAGTACTGGGGTGGGGGTGGGTGGGTGGAGGGGGGGGGGCTTGTGGTACACGGTAGACAGAACAGACTTATAGAGTAAAGTATAGGGTTGTCCATTCTACCCCAGGACCGAAATCACCATATTTTGAAGTTGCCCTCTGAAGGACTGTATTACAATCTAGAGACAGATCGAACATGGGCGCCAAGCTATTCTGGCACCACCCTTGAACTATCACGCTAAATCCATGTCTGGCGTAGGAAGGTATAGAGTTGTCCAGTGTCCATTCTGTCCCAGGACCGAAATCCCCGAATTTTGAAGTTGCCCTCTGAAGGAATGTATTACAATTTTAGAGACAGATCGACCATGATAGTTTAAGGGTAGTGCCAGAATAGCTTGGCGCCTATGGGCGCCAAGCTATTCTGGCACCACCCTTGAAATATCATGCTCGATCCATGTCTTGATGTGGTGTGTCGGGGCTAAATGAGTTAAACTAAACACAGTACTGGTGCATCTTAAAGCCATTTGACAGCGGTTTCTCAATGTCGCCTAAACTAAAACGTTCCTACCTTTTGTCTTTACAATCTATGTGAGTAAATGCACACAAAACAGATGTTATTTACTAAAGCGAATAAAAAGGGAAACATTTAGTCTCTCATTTTACGATTTTGCACTTTCATTGTACGAAGAACATTTTATATAGAAGAGATTGCAAACTATTAACCATTTCCTGCCTGGAGCAGGTCAGGTGCCAGTGCAGGAGAAAGATCGACCATCACAATTCAAGCGTGACAACTAAATAACTTGACGACTTATCACATTTAGCTCTGGGTCTAAACGTCCAAATTGACAAGATTTATAGTTCCGGAGACAGATAGTTCCATGATAGTTAATGTGTGGTGCCAGAATAACTTTGCGCCGGGAAGCGCCAAGTTATTCTGTCACGACCTTTGAACTAGCATCGTCGATCCACATCTTGTGTGTGTCAGGGTTGAATGGATTAACGCTATCTTGTGCTAGTTGGGGTTTATTCTTTTTTTGTTCAGCCTGAATTTAAAACAAATCAAGCAATGTTGATTTTGATTTTAGTCCAGTTTCACATGTTATCTGATTAAAAAAAGTGCCCTTAGATTACACGGGAATTCGTTACTTCTTGACCGGGGAGACATCTTGAACAAGTACCGTCAGCAGAACGTGTAAATCTTTAAAGTGAACCCAAAGTCAACAAAATATGGGGGCTTATTTTGCAGCATCACAAAGCAGAATCAGATAGCACACATAATGTTTGAAATCGGAACAGTAGTACGGCCACAACAGAGTATTGAAAAAATATTTTTTGACATCAATAAATTTATCTACTTTATTGGACTCTTAGTGACGTCACAATCTTTTTTTTTTTCAGAACTATATTATGGCCAAACTACTGTTGTTGGGGCCAGTTGATTATGTTATGTTACACTACAGAAGAAGTCCGGATGTTGTGTTGATTTCGAGCCCTCTTTAATTCATAAGCTACCCTCTCACACCCTCTTCCGCCCCCTCCCAGCACATGATGCGGGGCTAATGAAAATGTATGTCTGTTGTAATCGACATACATAATGGGCGTGCCTGAGCTAGAACTGATTATCAGGTCATGAAACTGCGCTTGTTTGAAAGGCATATTTTCAAGGTACTAGCGGCAAACGGGTTAACAATTCGAGACGGGCTGCATTGAGATACGCTGGTTTATTCCTCGTATCCGGACGATGGCACGTCTCAAATGAGTTAACTCACTCAAGGCGCTACGCATCACGCGCTGCGGAAGTGTCGTATAGCGTTGCCGTCGGCAACGCTATACGACACTTTCGCAGCTAGTGATGCGGGGTGCCTTGAATGAGTTAAATTGTTTAGAGTTCATATTGGGAATGCCCTGTCATCGCAGTATCAAGGATATAATCTTTGTGTCTCTGTCGGTGTTTATGACACAGGTAAAAGCATCAGGTAAACTTCTTTTACAATCGAGTATACGGGTGAAATGTCTTCTCGACACAAACTAAACAAAAATCAGTATAGCACTAGTGTTGGAACAGGTGTCGAATACCTTGTTGATTTGATTTAGAATCCAGCGAAGTGGCGTTCATGGAAATAGCTGACATTGATGTAAGAACAGACGATGCAGTAGTAGCAGCATCAGCACCAGCTGCAGCAGTAGTAGATGTAGTAGCAGTAGTAGTAGTTGTTGTTGTAGTAGTGGTTGTTGTTTTAGTATTAGTTGTTGTTGTAGACGACACCGAGCACAAACTACAACAACATCAAAACAATTTATGTAATAGCATACTAATATCAATGTAACCGTGCCACAGAGGCTGGCGATGTTGCAAGGCACTTTAAAATTGAGTAGAGTGTTCTTACCGCATAGTTTCGGAGGAAGACAACGGTGCTTCCGTCCTCATTGTTGTTGTTGTCCATGTCGATACAGTTGTTGGCCTAATTGTTGAACTAGTTGTTGGCCTAGTTGTTGAAACATTTGTTAGCCTAGCTGTTGAAACAGTTGTTGGCATTGTTGAAGCAGTTGTTGGCCTAGATGTTAAAATAGTTGTTGGCCAAGTTGTTAAAACAGTTGTTGGCTTAGTTGTTGAAACAGTTGTTGGAATAGTTATTGAAATATTTGTTGGCCTAGTTGTTGAAACAGTTGTTGTTCTAGTTGTTGAAATAATTGTTGAAATAGTTGTTAGCCTTGCAGTACTAGCTTGAAGTCCCTGGGCAGGCAGAGCAGTAGCTTTCGTAACAAACAAAATTGATGTTAAAATGTTTAAAAAAAAAACTAAACAGTTACTAACAATTAGCTGAAAGCGTGAATTATTTCGAATAATGAATAATAACAAACAAATAAAACAAAACAAGGAAAGAAACGAATGAACGTAAGAAAGATAAGAAGAAAGAAAAAAGGGTGAAGAATGAAAATGCAATAATTTGTCTTGGTTAAATTACATTAAGGTTCGTACCCGTGACTATTTAAACTAATTAACTCATTCAGGCCCGACACACCACAGAAAGACATGAATCAAGCGTGATAGTTCAAGGCTGGTGCCAAAATAGCGTGGCGCCTGTAGGCGTCAAGCTATTCTGGCACTACCCTTGAAATTATCATGCTCGATCTGTCTCTAGAATTGTAATACAGTCCTTCAGAGGGCAACTTCAAAATCTGGGCATTTCGTCCATGGGGTAGAATGTGTTAAGGTCCAGCGATATATGTCAACTTGATCCCCTGAAATAAAAAAGGTAGGTAGGCCGGTGTGCTGATATAAAAGAAAAGTATTCCACATTAGATCCATTCCGGGAAGGAGATGTAATCGGCTGCTTGTTAAGGACAGAACGTCATCACGCACACATAATAAGATACGAATAATTTATTCTTTATTTTGTTTTAATTTCTTTTTATAATTATTTATTTTGGGAGGGCAATGGTGTTGGGATGATGAAGTGCATGTTTCAGACCTATAGGCGAAGTTAATATATCAGTGATTGATCATTGCTCACTGTAATGCTAATGTTTGATATTTTGCACGGTTTTGTATTATGTTTGTTTTACCTGCAGCAGAACATGCAGTTCTCAGTGTGGACGAAAGAGCGCAGTTATATGAGACTTATCGCATTGGGAAATGCAAAGTAAGAAATATACATGCATTTGGGTTTTTTTTTTTTTTTTTTGTTGTATTTCAAGGAAAAGATTCCATCGGTAGAGGGTTTTTGTAAATTTACTAAACTTGTTGATATCAATGGTTTGTGGCATGTAACTTTACTTAACATTATATTTTTTTTTAAACTGACTCATTCAGCCCCGACACACCACAGCACGACATGGATCGAGCATGATAGTTTAAGGGTTGTGCCAGAATAGCTTGGCGCCCCCATGGCGCCAAGCTATTCTGGCACCACCCTTGAACTATCATGCTCGATCTGTCTCAAGAATTGTAATACAATCCTTCAGAGGGCAACTTCAGAATTAGGGGATTTTGGTCCTCGGGCAGAATGTGTTAAGGAAAGGATATGTTGGGTCAGGAGATTAAAACTAAATAATAACAACAATACTTTTTCTCTGTCCTAATCAAGCTGCAGATTTCAAGTAGGACCTCATAAGTGCCTGTGCTGTGCGAACACTATATGCCCAATTGCCAACTGCAAGAGACATAAACCCTCATGAGCCCCCGCATTCGCGGGGGCTCATGAGGATTTATGTCTCTTGTTTGTCTTAGGTTCGTTTTGCTTACTTTAATGGTCCCAGAAACATTGAATACTTTAGCACGCAGGTTGGTCAAGGCGCAGTCGTCTGTGACACGCAGTTCGCGATCACTGGAAATAAAGGGGTTAAGGGTGCAGTACTCACCCGTAAGCAGGACATACGCGTAGAAGAAGCAGCGTGCAGTTGTTGTCAACATTCTGTACTAACGACCGGGCGTCTCTGATGTTCAACCTGTGGCTAAAGAATCCAGACCAAAATGGTGACTGCCAAACGTGTAAAATGCAGAGAAGAACCCTTTCGAGAAAGAAACACGCTTAGAAATGATAATTACAACACAATTTATTAATATTCCGGTTTTTTGTGTGCTTTTGTTTTGTTTTTGTTTTTGTTGTTGTTGTTTTTCAAAAAAGACAAACAAAAAATACTACAATTCAAGTGCTACTTATTTTGAGTGAGAAGAAGCAACACTTTGCTTTGCAATTTTCCTTCTCACTCACAAGATGAGTAGCCATTGAATTGTATGCTTCTTTGGTTGCCTTTTTTGGAAAGAAAATCAATAAATTGTGTTGTAACTGGCATTTCCAAACATGTTCATTTCTCTTGTGGGTTCTTCTCCACATGTGGATAGAGGTACATTCGACTTTGACACAATTGTGTTGTAACTGTCTTTTCTAAGCGTGTTTCTTCTCCGTTGGGTTCTTCTCTCTTTTGACACATTCGACCAGTGCTGCATCCGGATACGCGGCTTTATAAATCAGCGCATTATAAAGGCGCTTTATCCCAATTAAAAATCGGCTCAAAGCGCCGCCGCGAACTGAACCAACCAACACGCTCACGTGAATCACGCGCATTCACTCACGCACTGTACATAAACACAGAACATTCACATGGTCCTAAGGGCAAGCTCAAGCGAGCTACTGAGGGTTTTGGAAATTTAATTCGTTTGTATTTGAAATTTGATTAACTCCTTCTACCCCAACACCGAAATCCACAAATTTTGCCGTTGTCTTCTGAAGACTGCTCTCTAGTGCAGGACACAGATCGACCATGATAGTTCAAGGGTGATGCCAGAATAGCTTGGCGCCCACAGGCGCCAAGCTATTCTGGCATCACCCTTGAACTATCATGGTCGATCCTTATTTTGCTGTGGTGTGTCTGGGGTAGAATGAGCTAAGTGGGCTGATATTATGTCGTGCATCCGGATGCGGCGCGTTTCGAATGAGTTAATCTTCAATATAATGTGTTGTATGAGGAATGGACAGAAACCATTGTTAGTTTACCGTTAACCCCTCCCCTGCCAATGGACGTATATTATGCTTCTGCAATCTTAGTTCATTCATCCAAGGAAAAAAGATGGGCTTGTTCCATAGCATGTCCGTTGAAAGGTCCTGGTAAATCAAAGTGCCACAGTTGCAGTGCGCCTGAATTGATCAGTGTTCATGTCGTACTCTATAGAAAAAAGATTTCCCTGTCCCCCATAAACCCGCCCGTCAGGGCCGTCCATTATCACTTCGGTGCCGTGGACGTTAAACCCCGAACTAACCAGCTAACCAACCAACGAGTTTATTCAACGAGCAAACGTTACAACATTCCAAGTATCATGGATATAAATTGGTCCCAACAAGCGGTATAGATTCTCATGAGCCCCCGCAGCTGCGGGAAACTCATAAGGATCTATGCCTCTGGCAGTTGGGTGGTGTTTACTCTTTTTCTCGGCAGTGAGGGGATTACGTGCGGTATGTTGCCGACATGATCACCACACAAGACATTCTAACTCATTTTTCTAGTCTACGCACCTCACGCCATTCAATGTTCAGTTCCTGAGTATAGTGGTTGTCCATTAACTCATTCAGCCCGACGGCCGTGTTTCCTCAATTTCGGAGGCGTCATCTAATGACTATGCACCAGTTGCAGGAGATGGATCGACCATGATAGTTCAAGGGTAGTGCCAGATTCGCTTGGCGCCTGTCGGCGCCAAGCAAATCTGGCACTACCCTTGAATTATCATGGTCGATCCATCTCCTGCTGTAGGGCGTCGGGACTGAATGGGTTAAACACATTTTCTCCCTTATTATTTCAATTCTTCCATAAGACGGATTTTAAAAGGTACTTTCAACGTGCAATTAGCCACACTTTCTCTTAGTTTACCGCCGCCATTTTAACCTCTTGACTGCCGAGAAAACGTGAGAGCGAACTAACCGCAAGAGACGCAGTCGCGGGGGCTCATGAGGATCTATGCCCCTTGCTGACATCACTTTGAATCCATGTTTCTGGGATGGTTTGGGCCATCTGGCGTTGAATTAACGAAGACTTCGGAAGCGCAGTCGACTTCAGCTGGCAGAGAAGGGGTTCAGCAAATAACAATTTCTGTTTTGGAGCAGCAGTGAAAGACGGAATGATTCGTACACAGGCCGTCTGGAAAGCTAGTGTCTCTTCGTCAATATACTTACGTATCACAGAAAACGTGGCTGAGTTCCTTCACAGACGGAGACAATTTCAAACCGAGCAGAATTGTAAAAGAACGTTCGAGTAGTCTAAAACATCTGTCGTAGAAATCTTCAACATCAAGTTGTGTGTGTGAACGCACAGTGTATTCCCTTCTAAAGACACTGAACCCTGAATTGAATCTGATAACCAAGTCGCTCAGGCATGAAGAACTTCCTGGTCTTTACCCGAAACAATATATGGTGTAATGTCCTTGAGCTTAAGTCACGTTGATTAAAGGAGCATAACATACTGCTATGTTCAAGAAAATAGTATATATAATATTTCATCACCATTAAAAGAACCAACGGCTTGACAAAACGATGTTCTTTGCTTTTAACCCATTCAGCCCTGACGCACTACAGCAGGAGGTGGGTCGACCATGATAATTCAAGGGTAGTGCCAGATTAGCTTGGCGCCTGTCGGCGTCAAGCTAATCTGGCACTGCCCTTAAATTATCACGGTCGACCTATCTCCTGCAACAGGTGCATAGTCATTAGATGACGCCTCCAAAGTATGGGAAATACGTGAGTTGGGCTGAATGAGTTAAGCCCCTAAAGCATGCAACCACCGGTACTGGTGACAGCAATCAAAAGAGGATTTATATGCTTATAACCCTAATGCCGTTTCCTCACCAGTCATTTTCAATGTGTGCATTATAATTCTTTTAGAATTAAAGCTTGTTTAAGGTGATGTGAGAGTGACCTTGCCGTGACAGTTTTGTGTGTTTTATTTGTTTTAATGTAAAAGAGCAAGGCAAACGGCAACACGCCATATCTTCTCCTTGTTCTTTCTCACCATGTCTTTAGATTAACCAAATTTAGTGTACCTGTTATAATATGAGATTACCCTCTCTCTCTCACTGTCTAGCTCTCACCATGACAAAACACACACACACACGCACACACACACACACACACAGACACACACACACACACACACACACACATACACATACACATACACACACACACACACACACACACCACAGAGGCACAAGCATGCAAATATGCGTTTTCGAACTTCGCTATAGACTAGATTTATTAAACAATTCAGACCAAAATGGTGACTGCGAAGCGTTTATAATCAGACAATTAAGAACCCAATGGAGAAAAAAAAAAACGCGTAGAAAAGACAGCTGTAGCGTGTTTCTTTCTCCTTTGGGTTCTTCTCTAAATTTACTGCTCTACGATGTCTTTGATTCAAGAATGTGAAATTGTCTTATATAACATACTGAGCAATGACTGTGCAACAATAATCGCGCATAGTCACGATAGCGTACTTTGGCCCTCATCATACTCCTTGAAATGCCTTCTTTTAACTGAGTTACAGACCAAACACCAGCGACGAATACCGTCGCAGGGCTGCCTAACATATCAACTAAATATCTCCGTGTAGTTTGACCGTCCTGGTTGTGTTTGAGTAGGGTAGCGTGACGAGGAAGACGTTTGTGACGATACACGCGGGGCGCTTGATATGTATCCGGGTGCTCTTTATTGAGTGAATGCAAAACGAAGCGATCACGTGATACGCAACTGGGTTTTTCTCCTGCAGCCGCCATTTTGTGCAGCAGAGGTGGCCTCGGTAAAGAGTAGCGATCGTGAACTTGGACATTTTTTACAAGATAAAGACGTCAAAGAACTACATAACTAGAATTAAAACCGCTGCATTTTTTGAGAGATCGGAGGTCACCTTGTATTTAATGTCGGCGAAACTGAGGCGATCTCCGTGACTCCAACAGAACAAGTGATTTAGGGACTTGAAAATACATACCGAGTACACAGTTACGAAGGAATCCGTCCGGCGGTTCCGACGCTAAATCATTGCACCAGTCTAAAGCGATGATAGCCGATAGACACTAACAACATCGTGATTTGCATATAATTATAATAACCTCAGTTTATTTATATTTGCTCTTAGCTCAGTAGGTATTGCACGCAGACTTAAATCACATGCAGGATTTGACCGTTGCCGTCACCGACGCGGGTTCAACCCCCCGCCCCTTCTCCGTGGTGTTATTTGTTTATTTTATTTATTATTTATTTATTTTGTATTTATTTACTTTTTCTTTGTATATTTATCGTGCTGCTCTTGCTGTTTGTTTTTTCTGCTCGCAGTACTGGTTTTTAGAATGGCTGGCTAGGCTGTCTTATTCGTTCATACTTATTTCATTTATTTCTTTAAAATAATCATCATGAATTCCCACTGAAACAACACGTTTGCGGTCCATGTCTGATTTTCGTTTCTACTGGCACCTAGATATTATTTCAAGACAACAATTCAGCGTTGTCAATTTTTGTCATACTCTTTTATACGGATGTTTCTTTGCGAAATGAAGAGTTCTGGGAACCCCCTCTCCACTCGATTTAATCGATGCCATAGAGTGATGGAAGGGTTTAAACAACTATTTCTAACTGTTTTTTTAAGCGTGTCGTGCCGCAGTTTTGAAAATGTTCTAAAACATCTTTTATACAGAACATTTTTTATGTTAAACCTGTTTTAATTTGCAGTCGTGTTGTGCATCTAGTCTAGTACATCTTTAGTGCCGGATATCTGGCGATGGTCGTCTTCTCTCTTCGCTCAACTTTCCTCTCCTTCCCTTGTCTCGTTCAAGTCTTTAAAGATACCTGACATCACTCAAATAACTCAAATAACTATCTAGTTATACCTAGACATCGTCACGCTGAAGGCTGGCAACATCAAGCTTTTTCTTGGGGGGCCCCCATTTCTTGGGTTTTGGCTTGAAGTGGAGCCTGAGTTTGCAGCGGACAAGTCGGTGCTCAGTGTGGCACTCTGCGCTGGGCATCGCTCTGGTGAGGAGGACGTCACTGCGGTCCCTCTGACGCACTAGGACATAGTCGATAAGGTGCCAGTGTTTGGAGCGAGGATGCATCCAGGTGGTCTTTCGAAAGCTGCCTTTCAGACAGATTTACAGCGCAGGCTCAAAGACACAGCGGACCCAGTAGACTCCTCCCCTGAAACACTTTGGGAACAACTGAAAACTGCTATTGCAAAATCCTCTGCAGAAGTCTTGGGTTTCGCCAGAAAGAAGAACAAAGACTGGTTTGACGAAAACGATGTAGAGATCCAGGAACACCTAGCAAAAAAAAAAGAGCCGCCCATCAGGCCCACCTAGCCCAGCCTTCCTGCCTTGTGAAGAAGTCTGCCTTCCGCCTCGTCTGCAGCAGTCTACAGCGCAAGCTCAGAGATCTCCAGAATGAGTGGTGGACCAGACTTGCACAGAGGACCCAGCTTTGCGCTGACAATGGTGACTACAGGGGCTTCTACGAAGCACTGAAAGCAGTGTATGGCCCCAGGCACCTGGTACAAAGTCCTCTGCGAAGCGCGAATGGCCAGGCACTCCTCACAGATAATACCTCCATCTTGAACCGCAGGTCGGAATACTTTCAGAGCCTCTTCAGCGCTGAGCGCACTGTTCAAGAAGCAGTCGTCCTACAAATCCCACACCTCCCAGTAAAGGTTGAATTGGACGAACCGCCCACCGCTGAAGAGACCCTCACAGCCATCCACCAGCTCAAGAGTGGCAAAGCAGCAGGCATTGATGGAATACCGCCAGAGATCTGGAAACATGGAGGCACAGCACTGCACAACAAGCTCCATGACCTCTTTCTCTGCTGCTGGGAGGAAGGAACACTACCAAAAGATCTCCGTGATGCAGTCGTTATCACCCTGTACAAGAACAAAGGCGAGAAGTCTGACTGTTCCAACTATCGGGGAATTACCCTGCTGTCCATTGCTGGGAAAATCCTTGCGAGGCTGCTCCTGAACCGGCTGGTACCTGCCATCGCTGAAGACCAACTCCCAGAGGGTCAGTGTGGCTTCAGAGCAAACAGGAGCACCACCGATATGGTCTTTGTGCTGAGACAGCTACAGGAGAAGTGCCGCGAGCAGAACAAAGGGCTGTACGTAACATTTGTCGACCTAACAAAAGCGTTCGACACTGTGAGCAGGCAAGGCATGTGGCAGATCCTGGAGCGACTTGGCTGTCCCCCAAAGTTCCTCAACATGATTGTCCAGCTACACGAGGACCAGCAAGGCCAGGTCAGACTCAACAATGACCTCTCAGAACCATTCCCTATTCTCAACGGCGTAAAGCAGGGCTGCGTGCTGGCACCGACCCTCTTCACCATCTTTTTTAGCATGATGTTGAAGCAGGCCACAGTGGAACTCGATGATGACGATGCAGTGTACATCAGGTATCGTCTCGTTGGCAGCCTGTTCAACCTCAGACGACTGCAGGCCCACACGAAAACCCTAGACCAACTGATTCGTGAGCTGCTTTTTGCTGATGATGCTGCCCTCGTTGCACACACAGAGAGAGCCCTGCAGCGCATCACGTCTTGCTTCGCAGATGCTGCCCAGCTCTTTGGACTCGAGGTCAGTCTGAAAAAGACAGAGGTCCTCCATCAGCCGGCACCCAAGACAGTGTATCGCCCTCCTCACATCACCATTGGCGAGTCTGAACTAAAGTCAGTGCACCAGTTTACCTACCTTGGCTGCATTATCACGTCGGACGCCAAGCTGGACAAAGAGCTTGACAGCAGGCTGGCAAAAGCGAACAGCGCTTTCGGGCGACTTTTCAAGCGGGTGTGGCACAATCAACGGCTGAAAACAGGCACCAAGATCAGCGTGTACAGAGCTGTGGTCCTCCCCACCCTGCTGTATGGTTCCGAGTCCTGGGCCCTCTACCGCAGCCAACTACGACTCCTCGAACGCTTCCACCAGCGCTGCCTGCGTACCATCCTGGGCATTCACTGGAGTGACTATGTCACCAACGTCGAGGTCCTTGAACAGGCTGAAACTGTGAGCATCGAGGCTTTGCTGCTACGGACACAGCTCCGCTGGGCGGGGCATGTCTCCAGGATGGAGGATCATCGCCTACCAAAGATCACACTGTTCGGCGAGCTTGCTACTGGACACCGTGACAGAGGGGCACCAAAGAAGAGATACAAAGACTGTCTCAAGAAGTCACTCAGTACCTGCCAAATCGACCATCACCAGTGGTCCTCGCTTGCTGCGGACCGTGACACCTGGCGCTCCACCATTTACAAGGCAGCTGTCTCCTTTGAGGACTCTCGCAGAGCTGGCCTTAAGGACAAGCGGCTCAGGAGAAAAAACAGAGATGCCGCAGCTCAGAACCCTGGCCATACCTTCCCCTGCAGCCACTGCGGTCGAACCTGCCTGTCTCGGATTGGCCTCCGCAGCCACGAACAAGCCTGCAGACGTCGTGGTCAACTCCTATAAAATCTTCGTTCGCGAAGTCAAGCCAAGAGAGAGATACCTAGACGCTCGAAAATACGTGTATATTCTAACAATTATGTGTATGTGCGCGCGCGCTTGTGTGTGTGTGTGTGTGTGTGTGTGTGTGTGTGTGTGTGTGTGTGTGTGTGTGTGTGTGTGTGTGTGTGTGCATGTGCATGTGTGTGTTTGGACGCGCGCGCGCGAATGTGTGTATGCGTGTGTTTGTGTTTAGTGGACTATATATTTTGTATCACTGTGCTTTGATGTCCCTGTTTTATGTACATTTTGTACTTAGTCTTAGTTGTAGCAACGGCAGGTACGAAAAAATGACATATTCACTGACTGTGTTAATATCTTCACCGTTGTAAAATAAAGATTCATTGATTCATTGATAAACAGACAGCAGGTGGACGAAAATATTACAGCTTCGGGGACATTATCTGTGTTTCTCGGACATCCGAAAATTGCGCATCCTCCCCGCTCCCTCCGCTCAGCCTCCGACCCTCTCCGCATCCATATCCCCCGCACCAAACTCAGCACTTTCGGCCCCCGCTCCTTCTCAGTACACGGTCCATCCACCTGGAACACACTCCCACTCTCTCTCCGTCAGAAACACTCTCTCTCCTCCTTCCAGTCCGCCCTCAAAACTCACCTCTTTCAACAGTTCTAGCGCTATACCACCACACTCCCCACCCTAAGCAGACTGTCGTAGTAATGTATTTCACTATTTGTGGCACGTGAGTCGTTGTCTAAAGCGTGCGCATGCGTGCGCGAGTTGTGAGTGCGCGCTTAGAGTTATAATTATTATAAGATAAGCGCATTATAAATACCGTAATTATTATTAATTATTATAAACATTTTCCCGCTGTAAATGAACAAGTCGCAGTGGCAGCTATAGAATTTAGACATTCCCAACGACTAGTTGTGTGCCCTCCTCAACCCCTTCACTGCCGAGGAAAACGTGAACTCGACCCAACTGCAAGAGACGTAGATCCTTATAAGCCCCGGGACTGCGGGGGCTCATAAGGATCTATGCCTCTAGTTGAGAAAAAAAATTGTATGCACCTTTCTTGCAAGGTGTTGGCTTTTGGTCGTTGAATGAACCAAGATTTCAGAAACAAAAACGTACGTACAGTGGCAGGGAAGGGTTTAATAATGATTGTTGAGGTCATTCAAGGTTCAGTTTTCCATGATAAAATCTATAGTGTTTTCAGATACATATCGAATGCCCCTCGTCTTTTCTGTGTGAAGTGAAGCGACGTATAGGAGTTTGTAAACAAGTCCAGTCTCTAGCACCAATAGGCATGGATTCAGGTTGCAGGGGCTCTTGAAACTTTATATCGTTTGCAGGCGAAGAGTAGAGGCACATATTTTCATGAGCACCACATGAAGATCTATACCTGTTGTAGACGGACTGGGCTGGATGAAGAATAATTATACTCTACTGAGCGGTTTAAATGTTTTGTGTAACTAGCTCCACAAAGGTGCTTCTCCATTTAATTTTCCTGCTCTTGTGAAAGAGATTGAACTTTGTATTTCCTCTGTGAAAAAATGGATGCTGTGCAACAAACTGAAGCTGAACGACGGCAAGACTGAATCACTTTGCGCTGGTTCTGACCACTCCCTTAGTCAGGTCCCACCAGGGGCCTCCCTCGTGGTTGGCGACAGTGAAATAACCTTTAGCCAGTCTGTACGTAATCTGGGAGTTCAGTTCGACTGCAGTATGTCCATGCACCATCACATTACTAATGTGTGCAGGACGGCGAACTTCCAGCTGCGAAGAATCAGCTCCATTAGACCATTCATCACCCGGTCCGCTACTGTTCAACTTATTTGCTCCCTTGTCCTTAGCCGCTTAGACTATTGTAACTCCCTCCTGGCAGGTGTCCCCCAGAAAGAACTCTCTCGTCTGCAGACAGTCCTCAACAATGCTGCCAGACTTGCTTTTGGCAAATCTAAAATGGACCATGTAACCCCCCTACTTCAGGAATTGCACTGGCTACCCATTCAGTTTAGAGTCGAGTACAAGATTGCGGTCCTGGCTTTTCGCTGCTTTGATGGATCCCTACCGCCATACCTCTCATCCCTCCTCAACATCTATCAGCCCTCCCGTTCCCTTCGTTCCTGCTCTGCGAAGC
Organism: Semisulcospira habei; assembly: GCA_036245525.1. NCBI lineage: Eukaryota > Metazoa > Mollusca > Gastropoda > Semisulcospiridae > Semisulcospira > Semisulcospira habei. Next base: position 155,128,013 of record BTPG01000001.1, on the reverse strand, counting down.
GTTTCCGTGTCCCCAGCTTTTCCTCTAAGCGGTTTGGCTGCCGGACATTCCAGTATCAAGCCCCTGTTGTCTGGAACTCACTTCCCCTACACCTCCGGAATGCTGAAAACATTGACGTCTTTAAGACCCAACATAAAACCTACTTCTTTCAGCTTGCGTACCATTAATCCACAGATTGTGTGTGCGTGTGTGTGATGATGGTTTGGTCTGCATACATATGGTTTTGTTATGTGTGTTTTAGTTGTATGTGCGTGCGTAGATTAGAAGTGCATAGATTAGACTTTTTTAAAGGTAGTGAGATTCTGCATATATACATTTTTTGTAACGCGCTTAGAGCCCACTGCTCCTGGGGATTCAGCGCGATATAAATGCTCTTTATTATTATTATTATTATTAGTACAGTGGCATGCTGGATACAAGGCTGAGTTATGTCAACAGACGAAAGTCGGATGCATAACGTACAGTCACAGGCTCGGGTTGAGAAAGTCGTTTAACCCATTTAGCTCCGAGTCCCTACAGCAAGAGATGGATTGACCATGATAATTTAAGGGTAGTGCCAGATTAGCTTGGCGCCTGAAGGCGCCAAGCTAATTGGCACTACCCTTGAATTATCATGGTCAATCCATCTCCTGCAATTGGTACCTTGTCATTAGGCAACAGCTACAAAATTTGAGAAATGGGACATTAGGGCTTAAAGAGTTAAAGCTTTGCCGCATAATCCACGTGACATCGGCGTACACAACAAATTTGTTATTATCTCCACAAAGAAATACTTTCCAATAGCACTCTATACACAAATATCATTCAGTGCGAGGTGACCTAATCGGACTCCTCGTAACTTAACCTGTACGTTGTGTCATCTTTATGTTGTGTTTCACATGCGGCAGGCGCCTTGTCTACATGCTTACAGCAGTACAGCAATATCAGCAAATCATAAAGGAACCAATACATCCTATTATGTCAACTGTCAACTGCAATGTTTTTCTAAGAGTGTTATAGAAAGTATTTCTTTGCGGAGATATGTGTACATATAAAATTAAAACAACCTATGAACATGAATGATTCTTTCTTTATTTACAACTGTCTGAAAACAAATTGCATACTCGCATGAAAATGAACAGTGCATCACATTCAGCAATGAATATCATCGTCCAGTTTGTACAATCATATTACATATTGTAAATTCACTGTATGTACACATTGCCCAAGCAACCAAAAATTTAACAGCAAAAATGTGACTATACTGAGCAACTTATTAAATATCTAGATCCGCCTCAAAATCATGGCCTTTGGTCACCTGGGGTGTATTTCGCAAAAGTCGAGATGTGAGCAAAAGCCATGATTTGATGAGTATCTAAACAAGTTTGTTTTGGTTCAGTCTTGCAAATCGATAACTAAGAAGTTGAATAAACATCATTTACCTGCGGCATGCATGCTTTTGTGCATACATTTTCTCACAAGGACACTTGTACAAAATGTAACAGATTAGATAACACATAATTAATTTGAACATAACTGATCTGACGTCTTAACACTCTAAGCAAGTTCAATGATCTGACGAATTTACAAAGAGACATAAATCTGTCCGGTTATGTCCTCATCGCTCTCACTTAGCTGTGTAGAAGGGCAATCTGGTCAAACTCTTGGCTTGTATTTTTTATTTATTTATTTATTTATTTATTTATTTATTTATTTATTTATTTATTTATTTATTTATTTATTTATTTATTTATTTATTTATTTGTGCCTTCTTCCTTTTCATGTGACGGTCACATCCCAGACATTTCTTACAAAATTAGATTTACAGTGGGCAGTGGGCAGATGTTCACATCTGCACGGGACATAGACGACCCCGCCCTCCACGAGTCGCCTGCTGCCTTGCAGGCCTGGCCGCTTGGCTGCGGAAAGGCTAAGGGAGGAAACCCCTGACATCAAAGCCCCCGTGTCTCCGGGGAAGGCTTTTGAGCCAGAGACTAGGACAAGGACAGTCTGATATAAAACCTACGACCCGAGGACCTCGATGCCATCGTCCCAGCTTGCTAGGCCATGGCAGATGAACCAAGGGTTTAAAGGATGGGGCCAGTACTGCGCACACTGCACTCCACCAAAAAGCTCCACCGCGCAGGCTTTAGGAAACGTCCATGGACCATGACACTGACCATTCCAAGTCCTGTAGCGACGGGCGAGGGGCGAAACGGCAGGTGAAAGATGTCACTGGAAGCCGCAGTCTCAAACCTGCATGCAGGCGGTTCAGGATATTGGTCGCCTGATGTTGACCTGGGGATGACAACATCACTCGGCACACCCTGAACGACCAAGCAGCCTTCTCTAGGGACAGCACTGCTTGCTCCACATGGAGAGGGGCCTAGAAAAGGTGGCCTAACCAAAGCTCGTCCCCTCGCAACCCAGTTGGCTAGCCGCGGTCAACGGGCATCTTCTCCTGCGGTCAAAAAACAAGAAAGAATAACGGATCCACTCTCATGACGACCACGACCGGACTCAACGTAGCATGCTGGAACGTCCGAACCATGCTCGACACAGCAGACAGCGGACGCCCTGAACGTCGCTCCGCCCTCATTGCCCATGAATTGCGGAGGTTAAACATCGACATCGCCGCGCTCAGAGTAGTACGCCTTTCGGACGAAGGCAGCCTCCAAGAACTTGGTGCTGGGTACACCCTCTACTGGTCAGGCAGGCCTGCATCAGAAAGACGGCTCTCAGGCGTGGGTTTCATGGTCAAGACATCCATTGCGACTAAGCTGGAAAACCTACCAACGGGCCACTCAGACCGCATCATGTCCATGCGCCTCCCACTGAGACACCAGCAACACGTCACCCTTCTCAGTGTGTACTCCCCAACCCTCCTGGCAGAGCCTGCTGAAAAGGACAAGTTTTACACTGACCTGCGCAGCCTCCTACAGAGTACACCTGCAGACGACAAAGTCATCATCCTTGGCGACTTCAACGCCAGAGTGGGCCAGGACTCTGAAGCCTGGAAAGGAGTCCTCGGCAAGCATGGCGTGGGGAACTGCAATGACAATGGCCGCCTACTGTTGGAGTTCTGTGCGGAGCAGCAACTGGTCATCACCAACACTACTTTTCAGCAAAAGGACAGTCGAAAGACCACCTGGATGCATCCTCGCTCCAAACACTGGCACCTTATCGACTATGTCCTAGTGCGTCAGAGGGACCGCAGTGACGTCCTCCTCACCAGAGTGATGCCCAGCGCAGAGTGCCACACTGACCACCGCCTTGTCCGCTGCAAACTCAGGCTCCACTTCAAGCCAAAACCCAAGAAATGGGGGCCCCCCAAGAAAAAGCTTGATGTTGCCAGCCTTCAGCGTGACGATGTGAAAGCTGCCTTTCAGACAGATTTACAGCGCAGGCTCAAAGACACAGCGGACCCAGTAGACTCCTCCCCTGAAACACTTTGGGAACAACTGAAAACTGCTATTGCAAAATCCTCTGCAGAAGTCTTGGGTTTCGCCAGAAAGAAGAACAAAGACTGGTTTGACGAAAACGATGTAGAGATCCAGGAACACCTAGCAAAAAAAAGAGCCGCCCATCAGGCCCACCTAGCCCAGCCTTCCTGCCCTGTGAAGAAGTCTGCCTTCCGCCTCGTCTGCAGCAGTCTCCAGCGCAAGCTCAGAGATCTCCAGAATGAGTGGTGGACCAGACTTGCACAGAGGACCCAGCTTTGCGCTGACAATGGTGACTACAGGGGCTTCTACGAAGCACTGAAAGCAGTGTATGGCCCCAGGCACCTGGTACAAAGTCCCCTGCGAAGCGCGAATGGCCAGGCACTCCTCACAGATAATACCTCCATCTTGAACCGCTGGTCGGAATACTTTCAGAGCCTCTTCAGCGCTGAGCGCACTGTTCAAGAAGCAGTCGTCCTACAAATCCCACACCTCCCAGTAAAGGTTGAATTGGACGAACCGCCCACTGCTGAAGAGACCCTCACAGCCATCCACCAGCTCAAGAGTGGCAAAGCAGCAGGCATTGATGGAATACCGCCAGAGATCTGGAAACATGGAGGCACAGCACTGCACAACAAGCTCCATGACCTCTTCCTCTGCTGCTGGGAGGAAGGAACACTACCAAAAGATCTCCGTGATGCAGTCGTTATCACCCTGTACAAGAACAAAGGCGAGAAGTCTGACTGTTCCAACTATCGGGGAATTACCCTGCTGTCCATTGCTGGGAAAATCCTTGCAAGGCTGCTCCTGAATCGGCTGGTACCTGCCATCGCTGAAGACCACCTCCCAGAGGGCCAGTGTGGCTTCAGAGCAAACAGGAGCACCACCGATATGGTCTTTGTGCTGAGACAGCTACAGGAGAAGTGCCGCGAGCAGAACAAAGGGCTGTACGTAACATTTGTCGACCTAACAAAAGCGTTCGACACTGTGAGCAGGCAAGGCATGTGGCAGATCCTGGAGCGACTTGGCTGTCCCCCAAAGTTCCTCAACATGATTGTCCAGCTACACGAGGACCAGCAAGGCCAGGTCAGACTCAACAATGACCTCTCAGAACCATTCCCCATTCTCAACGGCGTAAAGCAGCGCTGCGTGCTGGCACCGACCCTCTTCACCATCTTTTTTAGCATGATGTTGAAGCAGGCCACAGTGGACCTCGATGATGACGATGCAGTATACATCAGGTATCGTCTCGATGGCAGCCTGTTCAACCTCAGACGACTGCAGGCCCACACGAAAACCCTAGACCAACTGATTCGTGAGCTGCTTTTTGCTGATGATGCTGCCCTCGTTGCACACACAGAGAGAGCCCTGCAGCGCATCACGTCTTGCTTCGCAGATGCTGCCCAGCTCTTTGGACTCGAGGTCAGTCTGAAAAAGACAGAGGTCCCCCATCAGCCGGCACCCAAGACAGTGTATCGCCCTCCTCACATCACCATTGGCGAGTCTGAACTAAAGTCAATGCACCAGTTTACTTACCTTGGCTGCATTATCACGTCGGACGCCAAGCTGGACAAGGAGCTTGACAGCAGGCTGGCAAAAGCGAACAGCGCTTTCGGGCGACTTTTCAAGCGGGTGTGGCACAATCAACAGCTGAAAACAGGCACCAAGATCAGCGTGTACAGAGCTGTGGTCCTCCCCACCCTGCTGTATGGTTCCGAGTCCTGGGCCCTCTACCGCAGCCAACTACGACTCCTCGAACGCTTCCACCAGCGCTGCCTGCGTACCATCCTGGGCATTCACTGGAGTGACTATGTCACCAACGTCGAGGTCCTTGAACAGGCTGAAACTGTGAGCATCGAGGCTTTGCTGCTGCGGACACAGCTCCGCTGGGCGGGGCATGTCTCCAGGATGGAGGATCATCGCCTACCAAAGATCACCCTGTTCGGCGAGCTTGCTACTGGACACCGTGACAGAGGGGCACCAAAGAAGAGATACAAAGACTGTCTCAAGAAGTCACTTAGTGCCTGCCAAATCGACCACCACCAGTGGTCTTCGCTTGCTGCGGACCGTGACACCTGGCGCTCCACCATTTACAAGGCAGCTGTCTCCTTTGAGGACTCTCACAGAGCTAGCCTTAAGGACAAGCGGCTCAGGAGAAAAAACAGAGATGCCGCAGCTCAGAACCCTGGCCATACCTTCCCCTGCAGCCACTGCGGTCGAACCTGCCTGTCTCGGATTGGCCTCCGCAGCCACGAACAAGCCTGCAGACGTCGTGGCGGGCAACTCCTATAAAATCTTCGTTCGCGAAGTCAAGCCAAGAGAGAGAGATTTACAGTTCGAGATGCAATATATGCCTCAGGTTTAGAATAGTTCAAGATGGTCTCTGCCTTTTGTACATGTTGGGCAGTGTTTACTGCGTCCAGGCAGAGAGCAGAAATTCACGCGTTCAGTGCAATCAGATTGTGTTTCTCCATTATATTTAACTCAAAACCAAAGTGTCTTAGCTTTCCCAGGAACATGGATTCAAAATGGTGTCAGCAAGAGGCATAGATCCTCATGAGCCCCGGCGATTACGGGGGCTCTGGGGCTCATGAAGATCTATACCTCTTTGCAGGTGGGTGGTATTCAGGTTTTCTCAGCATCGAGCGGGTTAAGGGTGAATATTTCATATTTCTAAGGGAGCTTTGAAGACTACTTCTCAGGTTCGAGTTCCAGGTATTCTCTCGCTTTTCGGGCTTCTTCTTTTTTGGCATCACCATTAGGAGTGAAACGCAAATGCGTGTATTCCTTGTCCGGGTCAGATTTCTTGCCATTCTTACCTCCCTTGCCTGTGCGATCCAAGTGAGAATACTCTTCATCTCTTTGGCCACCTGTGAATGTTCCATTCCTCTGAACCCTTTTGTATATGAAACCACCGGTGCCGTTTACAGAACCGGTTGTTGTATGAACAAATGGGTTAATTTTGCTGTAGTCAGTGGCTTCCTCCTCCAGTATGAAGTACTGACTATCTTGTTTGGATTCATTCGTTCCCGCGGCATCCTTTTCCAAGATAAAATAATTTCTGTCTTTCTCTTGTCTGTCTTCATCGGTGGCTTCTTTCTCCAGGACAAAGTATTGCCCGTTTTGCCTCTGATCTGTGTCTTCATCGGCTGTATCTTTCTTTAGCACAAAGTAGTGTCCCGTTGTTTCATTTTTCGGGTCTTTTGTCGCTCCGTCTTCTTCCAAGACAAAGTACTGCCCGCCCGCTGCGTCATCTTTGTCGTCATGTTCTCCCTCTTTCTCCAAGATAAAATAGTGTCCGTCATTGTTCTGTCCATCAGAAGGCTGAGGAGGAAAGGCCTGGGTATTCTTTCCTTTAACCCCCTGGTGCATGCAACCACCGGTACAGTTTACAGTACCGGTGGCTGTATGCACAAAGGGGTTAGAGTTGAAATCCAAAGCAGTGTATTCTTCTCCACGACCCGTAAACTTCTGGAAGTCTCTTGAAGGATCCAAGTCGGAGTACTCATGCTCGCCGTGCATCTTAGCAGGGATCCTCGAACGAAGGCCAGTCTTGCTGTGTAAGGGAGTGTACTCGGCATTACCTCTAGAAGGATTCTGGGCCCTGGATGAAGAATCCAAAGCAGAGTACTCGTTTGCATCATGGATCGCCACAGCATTTTGTCCACCAATCGCAACCTTGCTGTCGCTTTCATCTGTTGCTGCCCCTTCTTCTGGTATGAAATACTGCCTGCCGTCGGCCTTGTTCTGGGATGAAATATTTCTCTCTTCTTCGAGAATAAAATACAGTGGACTCTTTATATTCTCCTCACTCGGATTGTGTGCCAAACTATACACGCTATTCAAAGCAGCTGACTTCTGTTGTCCACCGACATGTTCCACAGTTGAATTTCGAGCCAGAGAGTAGGGTGTGTCTTGCTCATTGACGTCATCAGGCACGTTGTACTCGGAATCTTCGGCTTCTTCGAAGGTTGATTTGGGGCGAAGGTTGGTGATATTGTCGGCTTGATTGTAGACATGATCAATATTCCGGGTTGCAGTGCCCTCGACAGCACTTTTCTGCGTGTCTTGGCCTGGGGTGATAACTCCACTTTCCTGAAAAGTATTATTATAATAAATTATTATATGTAATGATAGAAACCCCTTTAAACACGCATCGGGACCGTTTTCGGTCCTGGTGACTGTATGCAAAGGACGGTTAAGCATAATGCAAACAAAAGAACGGAGAAGATTAACACCGCTGGGCACGAATGGCTATCGGTACTACAAGTTAGTTCATTTAACCAAAACGCATTCAGCATAACGTAATTAATATAAAGAATGCACGAATATCGTTGTGGCTTTCATAAAGAGGATTGTTTGTCTCATGATAATGTTTATAAACTAAAACAATTTCATGATGATGCATTTGTGTCTACCGTATTGAACATAAGGTAGACTTTGAAATGGGGCTGGACGGAGCGCATTGGCGAATATGCTAATGACTTTTTTGGGCGTGCGGGGCAGAAATTCTGGCAAAGAAGCAAGAAGATAAAAATGACCTCACGTCTAGCTACGCAAACCTTGCCAGAGAACGTCATTTGGCAACCGCGCGCGCGCGCGCGTGCGCGCGCGTGTGTGTGTGTGTGTGTGTGTGTGTGTGTGTGTGTGTGTGTGTGTGTGTGTGTGTGTGTGTGTGTGTGTGTGTGTTTGTGTGTGATTGTGTTTTTGTGTGTGTGTGTGTGTGTGTGTGTGTGTGTGTGTGTGTGTGTGTGTGTGTGTGTGTGCGTGTGTGTGCGTGTGTGTGTATGACAGCGACTAGAGCTTGTTTTTGAGGACGGACAAGTTTGAAATTGTAGGATATTCTCCCTAAAAGAATTATCTCGAGTCTTTTTTTTTTTTTTTTTTTTTTTTTTTGATTTTTGTTTGAAGATGCTCATTGGCGAAAAAAAAAATGGCCTTTTCACAAAAACCGATTCATCCACACCGGAGTCCGTAATGTTTCTTATTGTTGCTAGATATTTTTGCATACAGCTAGATAAAAGGGAGAATATCGAATAACTTCGTTAACCAGCAGTGTACCTTTAGAATGTTTTGAGCCTTCTCATTAATAATTGCATGATTTTGCGTATACGGTATTTACATAAGACTACAGTTTGTTTCGGCTGTCGGATACCATTAGGTCAATTGTGACCTGTATGCCCTAGTGTGAAAACAAACAATTTTCTGCACCACTTTTTCGGAGACATTTGTAAAGCAGCTAACCGAACTTTAATTTTTCTTTTACGAAAAAGAAACCTTTCTTCTCATTAATACCCGCATGATTTTTCATAAACAGTGTTAGCATAAGCCTGCTGTTTGTCCCGGCTCTGGGGTAGGATTATGTCAAAATTGTGACCTGTAACTGTAAGCCTTAGGCGTGAAAATCAGCAAGAAAATTGCAAAGTTGATCCCCTGATACGTCAAATGTTAGTACTGCAATGAGTTACATATAACATCGAGTCGTCACTATGAACACGGCGTCGTAGGACGAATGATGCATGACGTGAAGCTTGAAGTGACGTCATTCCGCTGCTTGTGCTATTATTCTTCTTCAGAATAGCTATGCTACCCCAGACCAAACAGCTTACGAATGGCGGGAATCGTCGTGTGTCCTTCTTTGTTTCTGTGTGCCTGTGTGTGTGAATCAGAGGGTGGGTTAGAGTAGAAAGAGATAGATTCCTGTCGCTACACGAGCCCACAGAGCGTACTAATGGCGGGAAGCGCCGTGTGTCCGTCTTTATTTGTGTGCGCCGACATGTGTGTTGATCAGAGGCTGGCTTAGAGAGGAGCGAAATGGATCAGCATAATAAGCCTAAAAATATGAACAACTCTGAATGTTCCTAAAAAATAAACGCATCTGAGATCCAAACAATAAGGTAGACTTGGGATAAAATTCTCATCTTGTCTTAACATTTTTTTTTTGAAATACTGACATGAAATACACGAAATCTATCAACTAATTAATCCGCCAATACTGCAGAAAATATAATTTGTCAAGATTTAATGTGCATGTATATTTGCTAACATAAACGTACCAATTAGCAATGTATACTCACTTTGACTGAATGTGACGGTCTGTCAATACCAGTCATGTTCATGTTAATATGTGCATTCCCCGGTCCTTCTCTGCAAGAAAAAAAAAAACAGTGTAAGTTATTGGTCGCAGGGGTTTGCTACACGGACCCTTGTATGCCTGAGGGAGGTCAAAGGAACCATTGTGCCCCGAAGGCCGAAGTCCTGAGGGGTACAGTTGTTGCTTTGACCCGAAGGCCTACACGGGTCCGTGCAGCAAGCCCCTGCTACCAATAACGTATTTGTTTTTATTCCTCCCCAAATTTTTGTAAAAGAAATCAAGAAGACATCTTCCGACCTGGATCACGCCAGACATGACTGACGTCAAAGGAATATACATTTATACATAACAGACTTATGACGTAATTTAAAATATTTCATGACGTTGCCGTCTCCAGTACTGAGTGTGCTTGTTGTTTCGAACAACACTAAGTAACTTTGTACTTTAGAACGTTTGGCGATCTTTTATGCAACAAAACTGGCATCCAAGATGCGTCATAAAGAGGGCTACAAGAAGTCCGCTATTTGTCGCTACAAGGGTTTTTGTATCACGGTCACATGGTACGGTTTGCGCTAAAGGGACTGGTCGTGTGACGTAGGGAGGAAAACAAAGCTTTTGCCACATATGATTAATTTAGTATTTTTTTAACACATTCAGTCGTGACGCAGTACAGCAGGAGATGGGTGGACCATGCTAATTCAAGGGTAGTGCCAGATGGACCTCATCGAGCACGCGCCACAATAGCCACGCCCCTGTCAATTGTTACTGGGTGCCACAAGCTTTCCTGTCCCTTGGGCAATATGGCAGACGGTAGCGCGCGTGATTCGACTGAATGCGTTGCAAATACTACAAGCCTATATTTATACCAGGATACAAAGCTGTGTCAAAAACGGCCCTAGATCAAGGCAAAGCAAGTTTGCGGCAAGTTTCATTGATGCTGTTCGTATTTATCATACAACTGGCAGTGATTCCGTTCATGTTGCATCCGTCTATCACCGGTCGCAGATATACAAGAACGCGCCAAACCACACAAACTGTACGTGAAAAATGAGCATCAGCAAGCACAGGTCACAGACGCTATCAGTGTTTTGTTATTGGTGTTGCTTTAAAAAAAAAACAATTAACACACTTATCCGAGCTATTTTAGTTCATCTTGTCTCATCGTAGCAGGATGGCAGTGCTGCTTAGCGCTATTGCTGGTTGTGTTCACAGTGTCAGGCTGAGCTGATTACTTTCACTCACTAATAAAATAGATGTGTTTGTGTGTGTGTGTGCGTGTGTGTGTGTGTGTGTGTGTGCGCGTGTGTGTGTGTGTGTGTGTGTGTGTGTGTGTGTGTGTGTGTGTGTGTGTGTGTGTGTGTGTGTGAAAGAGAGAGGAGAGATCGAGAGTAGATTATTAATAAATAACCATGCATCTATGATATGTATTTCAGGTTAAATGGTCACTGTTCTCATGTCACTGGGCCTCAGAAAAAAATCTTCAGTATTTCAAGGCAGCTAAACTGTTTGACTCATCTGCCTCATTGACTGAGCTGCAGCGGCATGCCACAAGCCCGGGGAGCAGCAATATCAAAAGGCAGCAAGATCGCATCTGTACCAATAATAAAATCATGGTGTGCTAGCCAGGCCATCGAAGAAGCGGACGAAAAGGCCCATCAACACAAGCAAAAAGTAAGCATTACCTAAAATAAAATCAAAACTTTTATTAACGGGTAAATTACATTTTATTCTAGAATATGAGTGGTTCACATGCCAAAACACAACACACAGAGAAATAATGGTTCAAGTCATAAATGGCTGATTCACAGTGACACTTACAATTTAATAGCATGGGAATTCTAACTTCAAAACTCATTTTCACTTTATTATGAAGTCTTCAAAATTTCTCAGTCAGCAAAGAGTGAGAAACAGTCTATCGTATGGCTGTACTACAGCTGCATTAACATATGTTTGGTTTTTGGCTTTTTTGTCATCTGTGTTGCCAAATGGTCAATCGTTTAAGCACAAGTATAGAGAAAAGGGGCAGACTTTCAGCACCTACACCCTTTTCACTATACTTGTGCTTAAACGATTAACCATTTGGCAACACAAATATCTAAAAAGCCAAAAAACCAAACATATGTTAATGCAGTGTAGAACTGGAACAGGTTGTTTAGTTGTCTCTCCTTTTTTCTCACAAAGTCCACTTCTTCTTCTGCTGGTTGCGTCTGCACACCTTTAGTTCTTTGCAGCCTTGAGATGGGGTCATTCAGATTTGTCAAATTCTTGATCTGATCTCCTCCTCCAGCAGGTCTGTCTTTATCTTCTAGCTTGCTATTTTAGAATTTACATTCTGCAGCCATGGCCAGGTAGTTTAATGGTGAAATCCCTAAAAGAGAAATTTTTTTAAAATATAAACAGTATATGTATATTATTAACTTAAAACGTCAAACGTATTTCTAAAGCTGCACTCAATATTTGTCCACAGACTAGGAGAAGGGAGCCAATGCCAAGGAATCAACAGGGTCGCTGGCATGTGTGTCACAACGAGGTCCCCAGCTGATCTCCCATAAAGAACTGGATTGTTTTTGCTTGACCAGTTAAAATAATATAATAATTACGGTATTTATAATGCACTTATCTTATAATAATTATAACTCTAAGCGCGCACTCACAACTAGCACACGCATGCGCACGCTTTAGACAATGACTCACGTACCACAAATAGTGTCCAAATCCTGAGAAACGTGCGGAAAGAACAGAGAACTGACCAGTTTTAATCACTGGGTAGAGGAGAAGAAAAAAAAACAAGTTAAATATTTATAAGTACTTCCTGACAGACACCTGCACAAGCGCAGCATTGTGGTTAATCCACAGTTTCTATTTCTAGGAGCATCTCAAAGCGTGCAACAGTGGCCAGACAGGCATAATCAAAATCAAATCAGAAATTATACCATACTCGAGGCATGTCAGTTACCAGGATTTTGTGTGAAATTAGCTGACAACACCAGCGTGGGACTGAAGAAATCATATTCCTACTACACGCAGGTGCAAGGCCAGCTAAATATCACAGGTTATTGTTTTACCCAAAGGGGTGTAAATGTATCGCAAATTACACCAGACATTCCATTCATGGCATCACTGTTTCACACTCTGTCAGCTTTCTACAAAGAACAATGAAAGCCTTACTTGGAAAGTGAAATGTCATCACAGAGTGTAAGCAAAATGTTAGGTATGCACCTCTGCTTTTATAATAATAATAATAATAATAATAATAATAATAATAATAATAATAATAATAATAATAATAATAATAATACCGGTATTATATAGGCGCTTTTTCTCAATTTTTTTTGCTAATCGACTCAAAGCGCCGCGAACTGAAACCCAACACGCACACTCACATGACAGATACGAATTTACTCCGAAGACAAACACAATACAAGACGGACGAAGGGTCAGCTCAGCTACTGAAGTTACTTAAATTTTTGATCGTTTGCATTTGAAATTTATAAAGTGGCCTGAAACCGGTACCAGAGTGTGGTGGGTGGTGGGCGTGGGAGGGGGGGGGTGGCGGGTGGGGGGGGGGGAGGGGGTGGAAGAACCGGAGTACCCGGAGAAAAATAAAACCCGACGGTCCGCCCAAATTAACGGTGACACTTACCAGAGGAGAAAAATCCGACGCCGGAAACCGTTTTCGAACCACCAATGCATATATTGTCAGCATATATACGCAAAGATATACTCCACTCATTGTTCTGCTGCCCCACACTTGCCAGCTACATTGTCAGGTGTATGTTGCAAGACTTGAGCTTCCTGCGAAGATTTTACAGAATCTGTACTGCCCCCTTTTGTGAGCAGTCTGGATTTGTAGGCAGGTGACGCGTCTGTTGGAATTGGGTAGGGGTGCAACTCACTGGGTTCGCCATCCCAAAAATGTTGAGAAGAAAAACGTTGCATGAATATATGCGCATCATGAATAAATCTTATGAAATGTGTGTTACTGTAGTAGTGATGTGTCTATTTGTGGTTGTCGTGATTTGTTACAATGAGTGAGAGAGTGCAAACTGAAGAAACGTAAGGGCATAAACCTTTGGTTATGGTGTTTTGGGAGATTTAGTTCAATATTTAAAATCACACACACACACACACACACACACACACACACACACACACACACACACACACACACACACATTCATCTCAAGCGTGCAGATCAATATAGCGGCACTGCCTGATAGCGAGTGCTTGCACATTATGAACAGTAGGCCTACAGTACGCTCCGGCCATGGTAACTCGATCGCTGAATTATGTACCATTTTAGCAATTGAATTGTAACCATTTTCAGAACAAACTAGAAAAAAATTACACTTACCGCATACAAACAGCTCTGCGTTTGCTCTTGTCCTGTGTGTGTGTGTGTGGGGGGGGGGGGGGGGTAGTAACCCAATGTTGAGATAATCAGTGTGCGGACTACAGCAAGTTCAGTTTTACTCAGCCCATTGCGTTTGTTTTGGGAGGGGAAAAAACGCCAGAAGTAGAAGCTTTTCTTTGATGGTTTCAGGGTACCTTTCGTCCCGATTGCAGGTACGCCAATGGCAATGCCTAACCATTTCAGTGAAATGTATACGCACAAACAGTATCGCACTTCGCCATTTCCTTGCTTAGTTACGGGAAAGCTTGTGGGACCCAGCGACACAACCGCGCTGCGGCAATTTTTTTCTATTTTATGATTGGCTAAAAATGCTCGCACCAGTGAGGTCCATTAGCTTGGCGCCTGTCGGCGCCAAGCTAATCTGGCACTACCCTTGAATTATCATGGTCAATCCATCTACTGCAACAGTTTCATAGTCGTTAGATGACGCCTCCATAATTTGGAAAATACGTGCGTCGGGCTGAATGAGTTAAAGAAATATGTTCATTTGAGAATCAACGAAGCACCTTTTCTTTTGAGGTGGGTGGTAGGGACCCAAATTAATGAAGACTTACCGTTCGTAATCGTAATCGTTCGCGTGCAATTTATATCATGTTAATGTTAGAGTGTCTACAGTAACTATTAATTTGCATACATGTGTACATGTAAATTTTATTTTGTCAAATGATACACCTTTACCCATACCCAGATTTGGATGCCCTGTTGCGTCTCCACCAAAACAAGACCACAGCTGCTCCTGCCACCGCAACACCGGCCAAAACGACGCTGACCACCACGGCCATTACCTGTGAACCATGCTCTCCAGTCACTGCCAAGATAAAACTAGGTAAACTTAGCGAGAAAGGTAATGTTCATAGTCACCATCTGCACAGTTTCATGTTTACACAGTAGGTTTCAGAAATGATGCGTTGTAGTGTATGATTCTGATGAAGACACGAAACTTTTTCCACTGTATCCTCTCCAGGCTATGTACAACTGCGAACAGGAAGTTAAATTTACAGAAAAACAATAGATTAATTAATATATGCATGAATCTACTTAATTATATTCAGATGAATTTATGGACAAAGGCACTTCTTCCATAAGACATTATTTTTTATTTTATTTTAGTATAAGAAAATCGTTGAAATTACGCTAGAAGTAAATTATTTTATTTCAGAAATTCGAAGTGTGATCAGTCCACATGAATGACAAAGGAAGTTGTGATTAACCCCTTCACTGCTAACAAATGTACAACGTCAAAGTGTAAAAGACACAGATCGACATAAGTCCAAGCATTTCGCGGGGTCTTATGCGGATCTATTCCTCTTGCGAATCTTATTTATATGTTTGATTCTGACGTGGATGGCTTATCTGGTGGTTAGACAGCAACGGTTTCAGGCGATTCATTTCTGACAGATAAGGGGTTACCTCCTTGGTCATGCAGCCACCGGTACTGAAACAGTACCGGTGGCTGCATATACACAAGATGGATAATAGTTGAGATTTGCAGATTATTTTGTGCACCTGTGTCGACGATGGATGAGGTTGTAGATGAATGTCCACTCGTTGCAGTTCTGTGTGTATGCTGTTCTGTTGTCAAAGCAGAGCTGTCAGCTGAGATGAACATTGCAGTTGACGGGGATAACATGGGGCGGGATGATTGTATTGTAGTGGCCGAAGATGTGGTGGTGTCAGACGCTCTTGCAGTGACGAATACGGACGTAATGGTAGAAGCTGCTGGAGCGGTCGTCTGTTTCGTAGTTCTG
This sequence comes from Semisulcospira habei, assembly GCA_036245525.1. Taxonomy (NCBI): domain Eukaryota; kingdom Metazoa; phylum Mollusca; class Gastropoda; family Semisulcospiridae; genus Semisulcospira; species Semisulcospira habei. The sequence continues at coordinate 155,112,338 of BTPG01000001.1, read as the reverse complement.
GATATTGTAGTCGGACACCGACAGCAGAAGATAGGCCAACAGCATTCTGAACATAAGTGAATACAATAAGGATGTTAATTGTTTTGTGGACTGCACAAAATACTAGCTTGCACAGCATTAGACTGTGACATACATAGAAACTGTGTAGACCCTACAGTCGTGTCTGTTCGTTAGCCTGTTATTGTGTTTAAGAAGATATTCGTTGAAATGCGCGCAGCTCAATCGCAGATAATTAGGCATTGGATCGTCAGTGTTGGGTTACTGCGAGGGTTACATCGTGGTTTGTAGTCCGATGAAGATGATTATCAGACCTCCGCGCCAAAGGCACAGAGGTCTGATAATCAGCTTCAGAGGACTACAAACCACGATGTAATCAGAGAAGTAACCCAACCCTGATGGTTCAATGCCATTGTCGTTCAGTCTGAATTACGCACTATTTGAAGCCTCGAATGTATGTCTGACGTCAGGAGTAAAATGCCAAATATTTCTGACGTCAGACTGTATTTTCTAGGAAATGTACAAGGGACACGACTCTTTGTAAATAGGCTACCATGCCCGGTCGTGCAAATGTGCTTGCTTTTTGCCGCTGGAATTTCAAACGTTTACAAGCGGTGCTGCTTCTAAGCAGCCAGTGACAAGATCAGAATATGTTGCAATCAAGTGCTGACTTTTCTCACTGGGTTGAATCGATAAAAATTCAAAATTGTTAGGGGAGGACTGCATGGCAAGCGACTGGATAAAAGGTAGGTCTGATTTCGTACATGAAGCATGTATTGTTGGCAACCTTTGCCAAGCGTTTCTGAGCTCATAAACGCATTCAACAGACTTGATCTTTTCAACAAAAGCTAAAATGGCATAGATCTGTCAAATTTTATTTATTTATTTTTCTTTCTCTATTACTGCACGAGTGGCAACAGTCTTTGCTTTCTAAACAGCATACGTGTTGACATGGACGCAATGGAAAGTTTCTAGCTGTCAAAAACAGATTTGTGCGCTATACTAGAATTGCGGATTGGCCAGCTGATTAAAAATTTCAGGTACGGCAATGGTTCTAGGAGGTAGGCATTGGGGCATTGAACCCCCCTGCGAATTTTAGATGCTGACCAATCACAGTGCCGGAAAATGGAGTGACTGAAGGACAATTATATATGTAATCGTATATACTTTAGTATGGTTTTGAGTAGGAGTTGCTCTACGCCACAGGCCGGGGTAGGGAAATTTGTTTTCAAGGAAATTATGCGTTTTCACGAAGTGCATCAGTGTATCGTATTTATTTCTTGCAGTTACTGTTTTCCTTAATAAGCCTATCTTACATTGATAGACATCTTCCAGACGCGTTTCCCTGTCCCAGGCTGTGCTTTAGAAAACGCATACCTACCATTGCACCAACAGCAAATGCATATCCACCAGCACCTGCAATAGTTTGTATACATGTAATTAGCTCTTGAGTGGTATGTCAAAGAGCAAACAAGGATAAAATTAGATGCCTAAGAATAAAATTGTCGACATCAGTCAATAAGTATTTACTTTTTCTACACTGTGTATGACAACATTATAATTAAATACATTTCACCTGTAATTATATTCCTTTTTGTGCATGCCAACCCAACATCAACAGCTCCAATCTGAGCCGTTTAGCTGTAAAATATTTGTACACTTACCTTGCACTTCTTATCTGCCTGAAATGTTGACCATCGTCGCCTATGACTTGGTATGCTGCAAAGTAATATGCAACAAATAAAACTCATTACAGGTGATCTCTTGTCTGTGTTTCCCTCACAGCCCTCATCTCTGCCACAGTATTTGTGCCCTTCATTATGCCTACATTTTCTTTTATGTAGGTTAAAGAGTTAAATATTTTGAAAAAATACACTATAAAAACAAGAACAAGGGAAGACAGCGGGGCAAATTAAAACACTGCACAATAGCTAACCCATTCGGCCTTGATACGAGACGACATGATATGATAGACCATGAGAGTTAAAGAGTCGTGTCAAAATAGCTTAGCGCCTTAAGGCGCGAAGCTATTCTGCTTGACTCTTTAACTATCATGATCATTCGCTGAGCTGTAATATAGTCTTCAGAAAACCACTATCAAATTGCGGAATTTCGAAGGCTCAATGATTAAAAACGGGGTTTCATCGTTAGCACCAAGACAATTTGCGAAAATTGCGCCTGATAGTTTAAATGTCAACTCACCAGCGCCCAGGATACAAGTAAACACCAGAGCGATTGAGATGGCGGACATTTTCTTGGAAATCTTCACGATCAACCTGTTTCAAAACGATGAGGTGCAAAGTTAATAAGCTTACTCCATAATCATTAAACAGACTGATAGTGATTGTGAATACAACAAGACAATACTGAAAATTGGTACACCAAGTAACAACCCTTGGTAGTGTCATAATTTTCGTTAGATAATGCTCTTTATATGCACTTTTAATTTATTATATGGCGTATCAGAATTGCGCTTGATATATGATGTGAACTTTGAAGACGACTGTTCAACTGTATAGTGTATACGGCATTCTGTATATGTTACATACTCGCTTATTAGATTCACACATTCGTATGTATGTCACATTAGCATCAAAGCATTTGGAGAATTTACAATTGTTTTCAATTTCAGGCCGATGACATTCGTTTCCTTTTCGTTTGTTTTATTCGGTTTTACACTACTAAGTAGGGCAATATTATGTTAAAGTGTGGTTTGAAGACTGTAGACAGTTTTCGTGAGTTGTCATGTTCTTTGCTGGTACTATTTTAAAGCTGAGGTGGAGTCTTTTTGTTCAACCCCGCGCGTGCTTTTTTTCCAGGACCCAGCTATATACATTACCCCTAAATCTGTCCCACCGCGCGCTCCCTGAGTTGGTGGAGTTTAAACTCCGTCAGCCCATGGCCTACATATATACGCAGGATTAGTTCCTGTGTATGCATAGGTAAAGCTGATAGATAAGATAAGATAAGATAAGATGGTTTATTGCCATATGTTCCCATGTACAAAACAATAAAAACATTAGAACTTGTCTTGATGTCAGTTACTAAGACTAAACACACACACACACACACACACACAGAGAGAGAGAGAGAGAGAGAGAGAGAGAGAGAGAGAGAGAGAGAGAGAGAGAGAGAGGGAGAGAGAGAGAGAGAGTAACATCTGATTCAGTTAAAAACTGACTGTACACAATCGTTCTCACTCGCCACTCGCGCTCTCTCCAATTAGTCCGGTTGATCAGAGAGAGCGTGAACAGCAAGAGGGAAAAAACTGTTGCGGAATCTGCTGGTCCTGGTACTGATGGTCCTGTACCTGCGCCCTGATGGTAAAATTTGGAAAAGCGCATTGCCGGGGTGGGTGGAATCACTGGAGATAAGACGTGCTCTACGTAAGAGACGCTGCTGGTACAGTGAGTCCAGGCTAGGAAGATCTCTGCCTATGATTTTTTAAGCGGTCTTGACCACCCAACTCAGTCTGATTTTCTCTTTGGCCGTGATGGAACAATACCAAACCGTGATCGAAAAGGTGAGCACGCTCTCAACCACAGCTCGGTAGAATTGCATCAACGTGTGGGCACCGAGACCGAAACTTTTCAGACGTCGCAGGAAGAACAAGCGCTGCTGTGCTTTTTGGACGATAAGGCGAGTGTTTTCCTCCCACTTCAGGTCACATGACAGGGTAGTGCCAAGAAACTTAAAGTTCTGGACTGTTTCAATGATTTCACTATTGATCAAAAGAGGGGGAGGGGGAGGGGACTGTTTCTTTCTGAAGTCCACAATCATTTCTTTTGTTTTCCCAGAGTTCAGTTCAAGGTTGGTGTTATTACACCAACCAATTAGAGTCTCAACCTGACTACGGTAAGCGGATTCGTCTGAGTTTGTAATGCACTCTTCCACCGTGGTGTCATCTGCAAATTTCAGAACTTTAGTACTGGCATGGCATGAAGCACAGTCATAAGTAAACAGGGAGTAGAGCATAGGGGAGAGCACGCACCCCTGAGGCGTGCCCGTGGATAAAGTGAGGGTGGATGACACATTTCCACCAATTTTAACGACCTGTGGTCTCATCAACAGGAAATCGAGGGTCCAGAGGCACAATGTCTCTGGAACTCCGATTTGCTGGATCGTCTGGTACAATTTGGATGGAATAATGGTGTTAAAAGCATAACTGTAACCAACAAATAAAATTCTGGCATAGGTGTTTGGGATTTCAAGGTGTTGTAAAACATAAAACAAACCAAGTGACACCGCATCCTCCACGGAACGTTTTTCGCGATCCAGCAGAGGGTCGGTAAATGTTCTCAGAAACCGGAGGACGAGGCGCTCAAGCGTCTTCATGACAACTGAGGTCAGAGCGACCGGTCTGTAGTCATTTAGGGAGGACACTTTGGATTTTTTCGGAACAGGAATGATGGTGGACCTTTTGAAACACTGAGGAACAGTGCACTGAGAGAGAGACATGTTGAAAATGTCAGTAAAGACCGCCCGAGAGCTGGTCCGTACAGTTTCTGAGTAAGCGTGGAGAAATGTTATCTGGACCGGCAGCTTTCCTGCTGTCTAGACGCTGAAACATGCACCTGACATCGGCGTCTAGAATAATGAATGGTGGGTTCTCAGTATGACTCCTCTCCACAGAAGGAGGTGGGGGTCATATTCTTTTTGTCAAAACGACTATAAAAGTCATTCAGAGTGTCTGGAAGAGACGCATCTGTAACATCAGCAGTCTTGGAAGCTGGTTTATAGTTTGTAATGTCTTTGAGGCCTTGCCAGATATCTCTAGGGTTACTAGCTGCGATTTTCTGTTCTAGTCTGTCTCTAAAGTTGCGCTTGGCAGTCTTAATTGCTTTTAGTACTGCAAACCTCGCTTGTAACGTCTGTGTATCTCATCCTCTATTCACGGTGCGCACTGCACTTTACAGCTTTATATAGGGCTCGGGAAGTTCCCCGCGTTGCCTCAACTCCGCCGTTGCCGGTCCCAAGCCCGGATGAGAAAGGAGGAGGGGTCACATAACATACAAACCTACGTCAAAACTACAAGTCCTCGATCAATTTTAGTGCCAGTGGGACATAAAACTGGAATGAACAACAACAACCCGCGTTGCCTAGGAGCGTCGGCGCGGCAGCCGCGGCCATCATGAGAGGATACGATAGACTTTAGACAGTAGCGAAGTAGTGTTTCAACACGTTTCTCTTTATGTTTCTTCCTCTTTGGAAAAAAAAAAAAAAAAAAAAAAAAAAAAACAGATTGTGGTTAGAGGTTTCCTACGGTGATGGCAAGACATGCTGTTATTGCCCATAGCACGTCAGGACATTCCTGACCTTGTCCTGACAGCGATTTCCCGATGAGCGCATGAGTCGCGTATCCTCTCAAGATGGCCGCCACGACTAGCGTGATGACGTCAGCTTCCCAAGCCCTATAGGCCTTGAGCTAACAGAGTTCAAAATGCGCAAAGTTAAGTTAGTGAGCTCAGGCTCTTACCCAGGTCCTGAATTTTTGTCTACCGTATTGAAGATACGGTAGACTTTAAAATCAGTCTGGTCGGAGCGCGTTCCGTAGAATGCACAAGATGTGCTGGGCAGGCGGGCCCTGAATTCTGGCGAAGAAGTAACACGATAAAAATGTCGTTACGTCTAGCTACACAAACCTTGCTAGAGAACGTACATTTGGCGCCAAACGCCGCGTGTGTGTGTGTGTGTGTGTGTGTGTGTGTGTGTGTGTGTGTGTGTGTGTGTGTGTGTGTGTGTGTGTGTGTGTGTGTGTGTGTGCGTGCGTATGTGTGTATGTGACAGCGACTAGAGCCCGCATTTGTGGAGAGACAAGGTTGAAACTTTAGGATATTTTTCCTACGTGAAGTCTCCAGAAGAAGTTTTTTTTAATTAGGTTACACGCTGACAAGAAAATGGTCATTTCACCAAAACCGATTGATTCGCATTTCCGTCCGTATTTTGTATTATTCTTACTAAATAAAGATAATAATAATAATAATAATAATAATAATAATAATAATAATAATAATAATAATAATATATTATTATTATTATTATGATAATGAGTATTTATATAACGCTTAATCTTAATCCAAAGCTCTGAGCGCTTTACAATCAGTACACAAAAATAAAAATGCAATGACATTTACACATAACAAACAGAACACAATACACGAACACACCATGTTTACAACTAACTAAACAACAATGAATACATAATATGTTCCAATTAATATTCAATCTAAACAAGGAGGATTACAGAACTACAACTAAGGCATCAAACACTGGCAGTTATTCAAAGTAAACCTTCAAGAAAGTAAGTTTTCAACGACCTCTTTATGTCAGAGACAGACTCACTGTTTCTGACCTCAAAGGAAAGTGCATTCCATAACACTGGGGCTTGATAAACAAAAGTGCGCTGACCAAAAGGTTTAGTTTGGACAGAAGGTACACAAAACTTCCGATTATCATAAGAGGAGCGGAGCTCACGAGAGGGTATATACACGTGCAACAAAGAGGACAAGTATTCTGGGCTGGTGCTTGAACGGCAGTTAAAACAGATTGACAAAAATTTGTATTGAATACGTGAGGACACAGGTAGCCAGTGAAGGGACTTCAAGATGGGAGTGACATGCTCTGTCTTAGAGACTCTCAAAACAAGCCCAGCTGCATTGTTCTGAATCTTTTGGGGGCGATCAATCAGATACTGAGGGCAGCCACAAAACAGAGAGTTACAATAATCTCGCGTAGACAGTACAAATGCACAAACAAGTGAATTTCTTAACGAATACGCATGTTTCTCATTAACGGTTCGGACAAAGTATACACATTATTCTGGACAACTATCGGGGAAATATCTGCTTCCCACGGCTTTCTTAAAATCTGCTGACATGTACTTTAAGTCTCGACTTGTGCGACAGTTTAGCCGGAAATATTTTAAATGTTGACAATATACATGTTCTGATTTAAGACCATCCACTTAGTCAGGCTGGCCAGACGTTTTTCCTTGCTGACGTGAGATGGCCTTGGTTGCCTGCTCGGTGTTTAAGTAACTAACAAACTAACTAACTAACTAACTAACTAACTCAATAACTAACTAACTAACTAACTAACTCAATAACGCAATAACTAACTCAATAACTAACGCAATAACTCACTAACTAACTACAGGAAAAAAGAAAGAAAACAAGGCAAACGTTATACCCAAAATACGGATGTCAAGCGAGTAAATTGTAATTAAATAATCAACAAATAAAGAAAAGCACTTTACAAGGGCGAGCACAAGAGTGTTTGTCCTCTCCAATATTCTTCCTTCTTTGTTGGTTATTGCCAGTGAACACGAACCGTCTTTCTTGTGCACAAGTCTTATAAATATACTTAAATATAGATCCTCATAACTCCTCGCGTCTGCTGGAGCACATGAGGATCTGTGTCTCTTGCAGGTGGCTCTGGTTTGATGCGCTTCAACACTCGAGGACTTAACATAACATGGCTTAATGTGATCGAGAATTAAGCAGTTACTTTCAAACACGTTTAAAAATATGTATCTCCTTCACTGTCGAGAATGCAATCCAACTGCAAGAGACATAGATCCTCATGAGCATCCGCATTGCAGGGCTCATGAGGATCTATGTCTCTTGCTGACATCAACCTATAACCATGTTCCTTGTACAAAATAGTTGGGGGGGGGGGGTGTTTGTTTTTTAAACATTGTATAACAATGTTTTCAGAAACACAGTCTGTGCCACCTGGTAAGAAAGTCGTTAAATTACATTCCTGGTTTTTAAGCAAAGCGAGTGAGACGCACACACAGGTGATGTATGAAAGTGAACAATGGTTAGGACATGAGTACGGTGTCCTAGATCTGTAAAGGCAGTACAGGCCGGCGCTTGACTGATTTGAATCTCTAATTCGAATACAACATCCTGCAGCCAATGTGTCCTTTCCGCTTTAACTTAACCTCTTCAGCACTGACGCACTACAGCAGGAGATGGATCGACCATGATAATTTAAGAGTAGTACCAGAATAGCTTGGCGCCTGTCGACGCCAAACTAATCTGTCACTGCCCTTGAATTATCATGGTCAAGCTTTCTCCTGCAACTGGTGCATAGTCATTAGATGACGCCTCAAAATTTTGGGAAATACGGCCGTCGGGCTGAATGAGTTAATGGGGTGTTAACTGAAACTTGTGTTTTGTTGCTGATAAGCAAGTGTGAGTTAACCCTCTTGTGCATGCAGCCATCGGTTCTCTTGACAGTACCGGCGGCTGCAGGAACATGAAGTTAAAGCATCCGGCCGGGTCCTCTTGTGATGACCGCCGTGAGATGGCCTTAGTTGCCTGCTCGGCGTTAAACCCAAATAACTAACTAACTAACTAACTCTTGTGATGACTCACAGGTTCAGTTTATTTGTCAAAATAACTGCGCCATCTTAGTTTGCGGATTGAAGATAATATACTGACGAGCAAAAGAAATGCGGTATTTTGGGAATTTTACGATGACCCCAAATGTCGCGATTCTTTTGCTCGTCAGTATAGATAGGCGCAAAACAAACGCGTAGCGTGTGTGTCAGTCAAGTTACGTGGGCTTTCCTAAAACAGTAAAGGTTAGGGTCTGCACAAATAGTCTTACAACGCAAATATGCACGTACGCATACACTCACCGACGCACACACACACACTAACACATGTGCATACAACAGCAGTTGTTGCACAAGAAAAATGTACAAACATAATAGTTTATTGTCCTTATTTACATAGAGCTAAGTACAACAGTGTGCAGTTTGTCGCGTTTTAATCCGTTCTTAACTGGAGGAATATTTACGCCGCGACCCATATTTACACATTTTGTCTTTTCATTTCTTTTGTTGTTGTATTTTTTTCTTTCCCTTTTTTTTCGGGGGGGGGGGGAGGAGGGGGGGGGAAGTAGGGAGGAGGGGGGGGAGTTGGTGGTGGTGGGGGAAAAGGGGGATCGGCAAACTCGGATTCGAGGTTGTTTAAGCTTTAGCTTCACGATTTGTTCATTTCCGTGATTAGCTTAAACATAAACTCTTTGTGAAAGAGGAGGGCAGTTTCATGTTTACAAATAGCTCACATCGCTTCGGAAGACAATACCCAAGCAGCATGCTGAAGACAGGATCAACTTAAAATGTATTAATCAAGTATTAGGTACGCTTTCCTTCCTTGACTGGGCCATGTGAACGTGCCTGATGTCATCCACAATCCGTTTCAATAAACGGAGTCATCAGGAACGTGTCTGTAAGCACGTTTATTGGTTAAGAACACAGTAATGCATGGTCGAAAGTCCATCCGTCAACATTTTCATCACAAACTCGACAAACCATATCTTCGTCTTAAGGTTATAGTAATAGTGTTTAATGTATCATGTTCAGCTAATATGGTTTACATTGCACAATTATGTTACATGTACATAGGGATGGTGTCAGGTGTATTGCGATTACACAAAGAACAAGATTGTATGCTGCACAGCAAAAGCAGATGACTGTTGCGAGTCTTTAACCTATTTAACCCCAACGTTCTGAAGCAAGAGATGGATCGGCCATGATAATTCAAGGGTAGTGCCAGATTAGCTTGACGCCTGATGGCGCCAAGCTAATCTGGCACTGCCCTTGAATTATCATGGTCGATCCATCGTCTGCAACTAGTACATAGTCGTCAGATGACATCTCATAAATTCGGAAAATGCGGCAGTGGGGTTACACGGCCTAAACATAACAAAGGTCAGCCTCAGTGTATCGCGGTGTCCTGGAAACAGAAACTCATACCGAGTTTTTCGCGATCACTTTAATGTAGTTCATAATTTACATGAACTTGCGAAAGAAAATCGCTTTATTTACAAAATTTCCTCGGGCCGACGTCAGCCTTATCTGGCCCGCGCATGACTGAGCGCGGGCTAGCTCAGGCTGACTTCGACCCGAGAAACGTTTGCTCACATGACGTCCACGTGGAGAGCCAGAGAATTGTGCTCGCTTTGTTTGAAATATATTTGAAAGCGCGTAAAACTGAGTGAGCTGTATGTCCATGACAGAACCATCACACATGTAGAGAGAGTAATATATTTCACGCGAATGGCAACCAGGAAAGTAGTTATTAATTTGTTTCCTCCTTCATACTGAGTAACTCTGCCGTAAGTTGACACATTCAGCGCGCGTACAACAGAAGGAACGGATCGTTCTAAAGGTTTATACACATTAAAAGTTTTAATGAAAATGTCTGCAAACACGCCTTCCCACCCCCCACCCCCCACCCCACCGCCCCCACCTCTGACCACACACACACACACACACACACACACACACACACACACACACACACACACACGCACGCACACGCACACAAACAGACAAATACTCACACACAAACATACACACACACTCACAGCCTCCCTTCCCACTACCATCATCCCTCTCCTCCACCCCCCCCCCCCCACCCCCCAACCCCCAGACCTCGCCCCCCCCCCCCCCACATTTAAAAAATAAAATAAAATAAATAAATAATAATAATATTATAATAATAATAAATAAAATAAAATAAATAAAACAAATAAAAATAAAATATATAAAACAAATAAGTAAAATAAATGAATAAATAAATAAATAAATAAATAAATAACAATAACAATAACAAAGTAAATATAAAAAAATAAAATTAATAAATAAATAATAAAATAAAATTAATAAATCACGCAACGGAAAAAAAAAAACAACGCTTATCATAATTACTACCACCATGCATGGCTAAAAGTACAGTTGCGTGTCAAGTTTAACCCATGGACTCTCAGAACAAAAATTCTTCCATACAATAGAATAGGTTAGTTAGTTATTTGCGTTTAAAGCCGAGCAGGCAACTAAGGCCATCTAACAGCGGCCATAGAATAGGAAATCGTTTAGTTCTGGGAGTTAAGCGGTTGTCCCTATTATCTCTGTGACCATGAATTAAATGTTCGAAACCACAGCAGCCTTGCACGTACACATTAACACGTTCGCGTAAGTCATTCTAAACCCATCCTAATCGTATCTGACAGCCAAGACAAACTGTAGGCTTATGTAAATACCGTATACGAAAAGTCAAGCGAGTATTAATGAGAAGATTGTTTTTTCGTAAAAAAAAAAAAAAAAAAAAAAAAAGATTCAATTGTTTTAAGATTAACCCATATAATTCGTGAAATTAATCCCCAAAACGTTAGAATATTTTTTTTAACAAATTTAATTATCAATCAAAATGTTCTACAAGTAAATGCTGGTTAACGAACTCATTCAATATGTCCCTTTTATCTAGCGATACGCAAAATATCTAGTAAAAATAAGAAAAATTACGGAATCCAACGTGGATCTACCTGTTTTTGTGAAACGGCTATTTTCTCGCCAATCTTAATCAAATAATCGAAAAAAGGGTCTCGAGATTATTCTCTTAGGGACATTATCCTAAAATGTAAAGCTTGTCCGTCCTCAAACGCGGGCTCTAGTCGCCGTCACACACACACACACAGACACAGACACACACAAACACACACACACACACACACACACACACATACACACACACACACACACACATACGGCGCTTTGGCGCCAAAAAAGACGCCCTCTAGCAAGGTTTACGTAGCTGGACTTGACGTCATTTTTATCTTGTTACTTTTTTACCAGAATTTCTGCCCCGCATCCAAAAAAGTCATGTGCATGCTCCGGAATGCGCTCCGACCAGCCCCCTTTCAAAGTCTACCGTATTTTCAATAAGGTAGAGAACCACAACAAAAAAACCCGGGGTATTTACTCGGAATGGCGTTCTGGTCTTATCAAATAGCAGATTACATCTTTTCCCCCGAATAGATCTAAAACTGGACTACTTTTCTTTTGAATCATCACATTGTATTTCAGGCGAAATGGCGGTCATATATCACTGGGCCTTAATAAGTCTAAAATAATAGTCACGGGTACGAGCGTTTGCGGTAGTTCAAGTAAGACAAAGGATTGTTCTTATTTTCACTCTTTCTTCTTTAGTTGTCTCTGCTGTCTCTCTCATCCTATCTCGCATCTCATCGACTACTGCAACTCTCTCCTTTCCGGCCTCCCTCACTCCACCACTTTCACTCTCCAGCGCGTCCAGAACAATGCTGCCCGCCTCGTCCTCAGAAAGAAAAAAATCCGACCACATCACTGCCCTGCTCAAACTCCTTCACTGGCTTCCCATCCCCCAACGCATCCAATACAAGATTCTGTCTCTCTGCTACAAATCACTGAACAACTGCGCTCCCGCCTATCTCTCAAACTTACTTCACCCCTACACTCCTCCCCGCTCCCTCCGCTCCGCCTCCGACCCTCTCCGCCTCCACGTCCCCCGTACCAAACCGCACTTTCGGCACCCGCTCCTTCTCAGTATACGGTCCATCCACCTGGAACACTCTCCCACTCTCTCTCCGGTGAAACACTCCCTCTCCTCCTTTCAGTCCGCCCTCAAAACTCACCTCTTTCAACAGTACTAGCACTATACCACCACACTCCCCACCCTAAGCAAACTGTCGTAATGTATTTCACTATTTGTGGTACGTGAGTCGTTGTCTAAAGCGTGCGCATGCGTGCGCAAGTTGTGAGTGCGCGCTTAGAGTTATAATTATTATAAGATAAGCGCATTATAAATACCGTAATTGTTATTATTATAGTTTAAAATTTTGTTCGTTTTCTTTTCTTGTCCTTGTTTTGATTTATTTTATTTTATTCATTTGTTGTTGTTTTTATTCATGTATTCTATATAAACCGCGCTTATCAGTAACTGTTGAGTTTTACTTTAAGTTTAATTTATTTGTTACGAAAGCTACTGCTCTGCCTGGGCATGCATATAGACATCAACGTAGAACCACACGGACATCACGCTTGCCTTCAACTAGGCTAGCAACTGCATCGGCAAAGAGGACAACAACGACGGAAGGCCCGATGTCTTTCTCAGAAACTACAAGGTAAGAACACTATACTGAATTTTAAAGTGCCTTGCAATATCACCAACCTGTGTGGCACGGTTGCGCGCATTTTCAGCCAATCAGAAAATAGAACAAACTTGCCGCCGCGCGGTCCTGTTGCTGGGTCCCACAAGTATTCCCGTAACTAAGCAAGGAAATGGCGAAGTGCGATACTGTTTGTGCGTATACATTTCACTGAAATGGTTAGGCATTGCCATTGGCGTACCTGCAATCGGGACGAAAGCTACCCTGAAATCATCAAAGAAAAGCTTCTGGCTTTTTAACCCCTCCCAAAACCAACACGATGGGCTGAATAAAACTGAACTTGCTGTAGATGGGCTGATCATCTCAACATCGGGATACTACCCCCCTAGAGGACAAGAGCAAACGCAGAGCTGTTTGTATGCGGTAAGTGTCATTTTTGCTAGTTTGTTCTGAAAATAGTGACAATTCACTTGCGGAAGTCAGCGATCGGGTTACCACGGCCGGAGCGTACTGTTGGCCTACTGCTCATAATGTGCAAACACTCGCTATCAGGCAGTACCCCTATACTGATTTGCACACTTGGATGAATGTCTCTGTGTGTGTGTGTGTGTGTGTGTGTGTGTGTGTGTGTGTGTGTGTGTGTGTGTGTGTGTGTGTGTGTGTGTGTGATTTTAATTATGGAATTAACTCTCCAGAAGCACCATAACCAAAGGTTTATGCCCTTACGTTTCTTCAGTCTGCACTCATTCACTCATTGTAACAAATCACGACAAGCACAAATAGACACATCACTCCTACAGTAACACACATTTCATAAGATCTCTTTATGATGAGCATATTATATTCATGCAACGTTTTTCTTCTCAGGATTTTTGGGATGGCGAACCCAGTGAGCAAGTATATCTTTGTGTATATATGCTGAAAATAAAAGCAGAGGTGCATACCTAACATTTCGCTTACACTCTGTGATGACATTTCACTTTCCAAGTAAGGCTTTCATTGTTCTTTGTAGAAAGTTGACAGAGTGTGAAACAGTGATGCCATGAATGGAATATCTGGTGTGATTTGCGATACATTTACACCCCTTTGGGTAAAACAATAACCTGTGATATTTAGCTGGCCTTGCTCCTGTGTGTAGTAGGAATGTGATTTCTTGAATTGTATACTTGTTTGGTTGCCTCTTTTTGAAAAAAAAATCACAATATTGTGTTGTAACTGTCATTTCCAAGCGTGTTCCTTTTCTTGTGGTTTCTTCTCAACATGTAGATAGAGGTACATTAGACTTTAACACAAATTATGTTGTAACTTGCTTTTCTAAGCGTGTTTCTTTCTCCGTTGGGTTTTTCTCTCATTTAACACATTCGACACGTGCTGCATCCGGATACGCAAATGAGTTAATCTAAAATATAATGTCATGTGTGAGGACTGGACAGAAACCATTGTTAGTTTATAGTTAACCCCTTACCTGCTAGTGGATGTATATTTTCTTTGTGCAATCTGAGTTCATACAACGAGCGAACGTTACAACATTCCAAGTATCATGGATATAAATTGGTCCCAGCAAGCGGTATAGATACTGATGAGTCCCCGAAGCTGAGGAGACTCATGAGGATCTATGCATCTGGCAGTTGGGTTGTGTTTATTTTTTTCTCAGTATTGAGGGGGTTAACGTGCGGTGTTATATGTTGCCGACATGATCACCACACAAGACATTCTAACTCATTTTAGTAGTCCACGCACCTGACACCATTCGATGTTCCTGAGTATGGTAGGTGTCCATTAACTCATTCCTCTTTCAACCCAACTGCCGAATGTCCCAAATTAGAAGGCGTCAACTAACGACTATGCACCTGTTGCAGGAGGTGGATGGACCATTCAAGGGTAGAGCGCCAAGCTAATCTGGCACTACCCTTGAATTAGCATGGTTGACCCATCTCCTGCTGTAGGGATTCGGGGCTGAATGGGTAAAACACATTTTGCTCCCTTATTATTTCAATTCTTCCATAAGGCGCGCTTTCAACGTGCAATTAGCCACACTTTCCCTCAGTTTACCGCCATTTTAACCCCTTGACTGCCGAGCAAAAGTAACCAAAAGCTAACCGCAAGAGACACAGATCCTCATGAGCCCCCGCAGTGGCGGGGTTTCATGAGGATCTATGCCTCTTGCTGACATCACTTTGAATTCATGTTACTGGGATGGTTTGGGCCGTCTGGCGTTGAATTAACGAAGACTTCAGAAGCAGCAGTCGTCGTCAGCTGACAGACAAGGGGTTCAGCAAATAACAATTTCTGTTTTGGAGCAGCAGTGAAAGACGGAATGATTCGTACACAGGCCGTCTGGAAAGCTAGTGGCTATTCGTCAATATACTTACGTATCACAGAAAACGTGGCTGAGTTCCTTCACAGATCGGAGACAATTTCAAACAGTAGAATTGTAAAATAACGTACAAGTAGTCTAAAAGATCTGTCGTAGAAATCTTCAACATCAAG
The DNA here is from genome assembly GCA_036245525.1 of Semisulcospira habei. Lineage (NCBI taxonomy): Eukaryota > Metazoa > Mollusca > Gastropoda > Semisulcospiridae > Semisulcospira > Semisulcospira habei. Next base: position 155,096,909 of record BTPG01000001.1, on the reverse strand, counting down.
TTGTGCGTGTGAACGCATAGTATATTCCCTTCTAAAAACGATGAACCCTGAATTGAATCTGATAACCCAGTTGCTCAATAAACTTCCTGGTCTATACCCCAAAAAATGCATGGTTTAATGGCCTTGAGCGTCAGTCACGTTGATTAAAGGAGCACAACATACTGCTATTGTCAAGAAAGTAATATACAAAATATGTCATCAACACTTAAAGTACCACCGGCTTGACAAAACGATGTTCTTTGATTTTAAGCCCTTAAAGCATGCAACCACCGGTACCGGTGACAGCAATCACAACAGGATTTATATGCTTTTAACCCTAATGCCGTTTCCTCACCAGTGTTTTGCAATGAGTGCTTTATAATTATTTTAGAATTAATCATGTTTAAGGTGATGTGAGTGACCTTACCGTGACAATTTTGTGTGTTTTATTTGTTTTAACCCATTCAGCTCTGACGCACTACAGCAGGAGATGGGTAGACCATGATATTCAAGGGTAGTGCCAGATTAGCTTGGCGCCTCTCGGCGCCAAGCTAATCTGGCACTACCCTTAAATTATCATGATCGATCCATCTTCTGAAACATGTGCATAGTCGTTAGATGACGCCTCCAAAATTTGGGAAATACGTGCGTCGGGCTAAATGAGTGAGTGTAAAAGAGCAAGGCAAACGGCAATACACCATTTATTATCTTCTTCTTGTTCGTTTTCATCATGTCATTAGATTAACAAAGTTTAATGTACATGTTGCAATATGAGATTACCCTCTCTCTCTCACCCTCTAGTTCTCACCATGACAACACACACACACACACACACACACACACACACACACGCACGCACGCACGCACGCACGCACACACACACACACACACACACACACACAAACACACACACACCACAGAAGCACAAGCATGCAAATACGCGTTTTCGAAATTCACTATCGCATTGAAACTAGATTTATTACACAATTCAGACCAAAAAGCAAAGCATTTATAATCAGAGAATTAAGAACCCAATGGAGAAAGAAAAACGCTTAGAAAAGATAGCTGTAGCTGTCTTTTCTAATCGTGTTTCTTTCTCCGTTGGATTCTTCTCTAAATTTATTACGTTCTGAAGACTTTGATTCAGGAATGTGAAATTGTCTGATATAGCATACTGAGCAATGAATGTGCAACAATAATCGCGCATATACACGCTAGCGTACTTTGGCCCTCATCATACTCCTTGAAATGCCTTCTTGTAAATGAGTTACAAACCAAACACCAGCGACAAATACCATTGCAGGTCATCCTAACAATGTCAACTAAATATCTCCGTGTTGCTTGACCGTCATGGTTCTGTTTGAGTAGCGTAACGTGACGAGGAAGACTTTTGTGACAATATACGAGAGGCGCTCGATAGGTAACTGGATGCTCTTTATAGGTGATGTTTAGCCTCTTAATATAATCTTGTAGACACGTTTTGTTTTTAGACGTCATCCGCACAAACCCTGTGGTCTACGCTTCAAAAACACTTATAACAAGAACTAGAAGGTTGAAAACAGCAACCAGCTTTAACGATCAATATAAATATAACTGAAGCACTTCCGATAAAAAGTAGAGAGGTATCAGACATGTATGAGTTTACCAGATTTTCAGGTGTGCAAAACATTTTGGATGTCGGTGTCTGCCAGAAATCGTATTAACTCAAAATAAGAGTGCACTCTATCAACATACGTGTCCTGGTTACCTGTTGCTTGCGTCTAAATTAGAACACGTATGCCCAAAGGTCTGCATGTGCCAGTCAGCAGTTTCTTACCATCCATTTGAACATTTTATTCCAAATGATGAGTTTACAGAAAATCCCCGGCTCTTCCGTTTTTGCTCCTGTCATGTAATACTCTGTGAACCAAAGAAATCGTGACCGGTGTGTGTCGTTCTATGTTTCATTTGCATCGTCAACCCCTTCGCTATCAGTGATCACGTATTTCGCTTCTGAAACCGCTGCACACGCGGATGTAACGGAACCAAAATAGGCATACAAAAACATAGCACTAACATCGGATATAAATCCTCATGCGACTGCGGGGGCTCATGAGGGGTTATGTCTTGTTCCTCGGTAGCGTTCGCCTTGGACAGGCAGTGAAGGAGTCAAAAGACTCTTTCATTTTAAATGCCCTGTAACAGTTCTGAACAATCGCTACTAAATTACTTCAACGATGTCTGACACCTCACAAGCTTCCCCATTTCCGTCTGAAGTTACTGTGATGGGCTCACCCTGGCGTCGTTCGCTTTTAAGCTCTTAGCCAAAGTGCAAAAGGACATCGGTCCGACGTAGGCCCGATGGCCTTTTGCGCATTAGGTACGCATCTGGCTTGGATTATGTCTGGTGTTCCGGACTTGCTTGTAAGGTATTATTGTGACTCACAGTGTACCATTCAATTTTTTATATTTATTGATTCCATTACAAGTTTGCTTAAAGGACTATGGCATTAGCGAGCTAACGGTTGCATAATGTGGATGTCATTTCACATTAGTGATACCTGTTTTCACTTGAATTAATAGATTCATCGTTTTAGCAATAAAGAAAGTTAATGTGCCCGTACACAATTCAAAAGTTCCTTGTTATTTTCTTCTCTTTTCTTATGAAAGCAATGGTTGTCCATCCATCCAAATTCAGCGAACAACTACTTTATTGGTACATAAAAGGGGGGGGGGTATTTACGTTAGTTTATAAAGACATTGCATTTGAAGTCCCTACTCCATCAAACCATAATCATCCTTAAAACGCGCCGAATATATATATTTATGAAGCACTTGTTTAACCGTAAACTGAATGGTGAATTAACCTTTTCCCGCTGTGAATTAACAAGTCGCAGTGGCAGCTATATAATTTAGACATTCCAAGCGACAAGTTTTGTACCCTCCTCAACCCCTTGACTGCCGAGGAAAAAAAAAAAGTCAACACGATCCAACTGCAAGAGACATAGATCCTTATGAGCCCCCGCGACTGCGGGGGCTCATGAGGATCTATGCCTCTTGCTGAGACCAGTTTGAATCCACGTTTCTTGGACGATATTAGCTTTAGGTCTTTGAATGAACCAAGATTTCAGAAACAAAAACGTACGTACAGTGGCGGGGAAGGGTTTAATAGGGATGGTTGAGGTCATTCAAGGTTCAGCTTTCCATGATAAAATTCATAGCGTGTTCAGATACATATGGAACGCCCCTCGTCTTTTCTGCGTGAAGTGAAGCGACGTATCGGAGTTTGTAAACAAGGCCAGTCTCTAGCAGCAAGAGGCATGGATTCTCATGAGCCTCTGCAACCTCACGTTGCAGGGGCCCTGAAAATTATACCTATTGCAGGCGCAGACTAGAGGCACACAATTTCATGAGCACCACATGAAGATATATGCCTGCTGCAGACTGACTGTGCTGGATGAAAAATATACTCAACTGAGCGGTTAAAATGTTTTGTGTAATCAGTACAGTGTCATGCTTGATACAAGGCTGAGGTATGTAAACAGACCAAAGTCGGGTGCATAGCGTGTGATCACAGGCTCGGGTTGAGAAACTCGTTTAACCCATTTAGCCCCGAGTCCCTACAGCAGGAGATGGACTGACCATGATAATTCAAGGGTAGTGCCAGATTAGCTTGGCGCCTTCAGGCGCCAAGCTAATCTGGCACTACCCTTGAATTATCATTGCATGGTCAATCCATCTCCTGCAATTGGTACATAGTCAATAGCCAACAGCTCCAAAATTTGAGAAATGGGACCTTGGAGCTAAAAGGGTTAAAGCTATGCCGTATAGTCCACGTGATATCGGAGTACATAACAGATTTTTTGTTTTTGTAAATCCCCGCAAAAGAACACTTTCCACTAGCACTCTAAACACAAATACAATTCACTGCCAGCTGACCTAATCGGACTCCTCGTTACTTAACCTGTACGATGTGTCATATTTATGATGTGTTTCACATGCGGCATGCCCCGCTTTGGCTACATGTTTACAGCAGTACACCAAAATCAGCAAATTATAAGAGGAAAATATAAATCCGGTTGTGTCAGCTGTCACGAGATATTTTTTTTTCTAAGAGTGTTATAGAAAGGTGTTTCTTTGCGGAGATATAAAATAAAACAACCTATCAACATGAACGCTTCTTTTTTATTTACACCTGTTTGAAAACAAATTGCATTCTCGCATGAAAATATCAACAGTGCATGACATTCAGCAGTTAATGTTATGGTCAGTATTGTAAAATCATATTACATATTGTAAATTCACTGTATTTACACATTGCCAAAGCAACTAAAAATGAAATAAAAACAAACATTTGACTATCCTGCGCAACGTATTAGATATTTAGATCCGAAACCATATTATGGCTTTTGGTCACCTGGTGTAGGATCTTAAACAACAAGTCTGTCTCGGTTCAATCTGGCAGATCGATAACTAAGCGCTTGAATAAACGGCATTTACTTGCGGCAATGCATGCTTTTGTGCAAACATTTTCTCAGAGAGACAAGTGTCAACAAGATGAGGATTTCATTCCAAAGTCTACCGTATTGTTTCGAGCTCACATTCACTTTTCTTTTACGAACATTCAGGGTTGCTACCTTTTTTCAGCGTTCCTTTCTGGTTAATTTGTCTTCACCCTAACCCACCTTACCCTCCCCCTCCCCTCTCCCCCTCTGAATAAAGCTTATCTTCAATTTTCAAGCGTATATGTACGCAAACTTTCGCGATTTTCGCGTTTACGTATAAACACACACACATACACACTCACGCTCATATACACACACATATAAGGGCGCTTCCCGCTAAAAGTGCGTTCAACAGCGAGGTTTGCGTAATTAGACATGACGTAGTGTTTATCTTGTTACTTCATTGTCAGACTTAGAGGACTCCCGCTCATGCCATCACTTGCATGCTCCTGAACGGGCTCCGACCAGCCCCATCTCAAAGTCTACCGTATTTTCAATACGGTAGACAAAAACGTAAAAGATTAGAGAACACAGTCATAATTCCGTCAAACATAATTGATCCGACGTCACATCGCTCTAAGCAAGTTCACGGATTTGACGTATTTACAAAGAGAAATTAATCTGTCTGGTGATGTCCTGGTCGCTCTAACTTTGCTGTATAAAGGGGCAATCTGGTCAAACTCTTGCCTTTAAACCTGATTCATTTTTTTATCTCGACGTGCTTTCCTTCTTTCCTTTCATGTGACGGTCACTTCTAGAAATTCATTGCATAATTAGTTTTACAGTTTGGGATGCAATCTATCCCTCTGGTTCAGAATAGCTCAGGATGGTCTTGCCTTTTGTACATGTTGGGCAGTATTTACTGCGTCCATGCAGCGAGCAGAAATTCACGCGTTCAGTGCAATTAGATTGTGTTTCTCCATTATTTTTCAACTCAAAACAAAGTGTCCTATCTTTCCCAGGAACATGGATTCAAAGTGGTGTCAGCAAGAGTCATAGATCCTCATGAGCCCCCGCGAAGGATCTATACCTCTTGCAGTTGGGTGGTGTTCAGGTTTTCTCACCACCGAACGGGTTAAGGGTGAACATTTCATATTTCTAAGGGAGCATTTGAAGACTACTTCTCCGGTTCGAGTTCTATGTATTCTCTCGCGTTTCTGGCTTCTTCCTCGTTTTTAATCACCATTAGGAGTGAAACGCAAATGCGTGTATTCTTTGTCCGCGTCAGATTTCTTGCCATTCTTACATCCCTTCCATGAGCGATCCAAGTGAGAATACTCTTCATCAGCAGCAGCTGCTGATGGAGGATTCCCTGCTCTGCCCCTTTGCCCAGTTGTGTTAATTTTGCTGCAAGCAGTGGCTTCCTTTTCCATGATGAAGTACTGACTATCTTGTTTGGATTCATTCGTTCTCGCGGCATCCTTTTCCAGTATAAAATAATTTCTGTCTTTTGCTTCTCTGTCTTCATCGGTGGCCTCTTTCTCCAGGACAAAGTATTGCCCGTTTTGCCTCTCATCTGTGTCTTCATCGGCTGTATCTTTCTCTAGCACAAAGTATTGTCCCGCTGTTGAATCTTTCTGGTCTTCTGTTTCTCCGTCTTCTTCCAAGACAATGTACTGTCCGTCTGCTGCGTCATCTTTGTCGTAAGTTTCTCTCTCCTTCTCCAAAATAAAATATTGTCCATTTTTGTTCTGTCCAATTAAAGGGTGAGGACAGAAGCCCTCGCTTTGCTTTCCTTTTCCCCCCTTGTGCACGCAGCCAGCAGTACAGTTTACAGTACCGCTGGCTGCATGCACACCGGGGTTAGAGTTGTAATCCAAAGCAGTGTGTTCTGCATCGCGGCCCACAGAGTTCTTGCCCTTTCTGGAAGGATCCAAGTCGGTGTACTCATGCTTGCCGCGTATCTTAGCAGGGATCTTCGGACGTACTCCAGTTGTATCGTTTAAGGGAGTGTACTCGGCATCATCTCCAGCAGAATTCTGGGCCCTGGCTGAAGAATCCAACGCAGAGTACTCGTGTGCATCGTGGATCGCCACACCAATGTGTCCACGAATCGCTATGTTGCTGTCGTTTTCATCGGTTGCTTCACCTTCTTCTAGTACGAAATATTGCCCGCCATCGGTCCTGCTGTCGGATGAAACATTTCTCTCTTCTTCGAGAATGAAATACCGTGGCGTATTTGTAGTCTCCTGACTCGGATTTTGTGCTATACTGTACACACCAGGGAAGGGGAATGGATGCTTTTGTCCACCACCATGTTTCGCAGACGGATTTCGGGCCAGAGAGTAGGGGCTGCCTTGCGCAGGCGCAGTCGGCAGCCTCTGGTTGGTGACTTCATCGGGTTCGTTGTACTTGGAATCGTGTCCTTCAACGGCTGATTCGGGGTTAAGGTTGGTGACAATTTCGATATGGGTGTAGACGTGCTCGCTTTTCTGACTCTCACTGCCTCCAACCGTCCCGTTCGGAGTGTCTTTACTGCATGTAGAGACCCCACTTTCCTAGAAAATGTTACAAATATTTTAACAAAATACTGTAGTGGAAACGTAGACATTTGTTTAGCTCAATAAACCATGAGTCAGTAATCAGACACTGCGTACCAGTTTTAAAAGATAGTTCGACCACGATAGTGCAATGGTAGCGCCTGATGCACTTGGCGCCTCTATAATCAGACACAACCATGGAACTATCTTGGTCGGTCGATCGTCAGTTTCTGAAGGTCAAGGTGAAATGGGTTAAGCATGAACAAAGAAGATTAACGCCCTGTGAATATAGGCCACCATTAACTCATTCGAGACGTTCCGCCTCATGATACGCGGCATAAGCCGCCACGTATCCGGAGGCGGCACGTCTCGAATGAGTTAACATAAACAGTACCGGCGGCTGCATGCACATAGCATGTGTCATTTGAACAAACGTATGCAACCGCCGTAGTGCAATGCAACTTATATGAAGACTGCACTGGTCAGTCTGCACATCATCAAAAGGAGCATGCGTAAAATAGTGATACATAATGTCTCCCCAGGGCAGGACCAACGTACTCGCACGCAGAAAGCCAGCATTTGCCAAAGGCCCCCGGCCTGAGAGCACAGTGATTCGTTTTATGATATAGCCTCCTTGACGTTTCAAGACAAAGTACGTTTGCACACCCACATCGGAAAAGCCACACGAAACCCTTCCTCTGTGAATGTACGGTCTTCCCAGTGCCAATCAACGTTACTCAGAAACAAAAATCCAAATCCCAAAAGTCGCCCGCCTAAGGAAACATAAGGGTTTTCTTATATAGCACGTTTAGTGTTTTCGGTCAAAGTATTTCTGCACCCTCCACCTGTACCTGCATGCACGCGCTTCCTCGAGTTTATAGCCACTATATCGCTACCGGACATAGTGCTTTTGAACACACTCAGGAGAAAATCTACAGAAAACGTTCTGTGGATGCACAGTCTTCCTAGGGCCAGAAGAGCGTATGCAGACACAATTTCAACTTTTGCAAAAGGCGCCCTGAGAGCATAGTGATTGGTGATTGGTGATAGGTGCTCCTCTAATAGGTGTTCCTTCAATGGCATCTATAGCGGTTTCTGACGAAGTACTTCTGCACTACCTGAGTGAAAAAACACTCGACGAATGCACAAGGGCCAGATAAACGTATTTACACATAAAAAGTAAATTTCCGCCAAAATAGGTTTGTGTAGCCGATCTATTGCGTTTCCGGACAAAGTAATTCTGCACCCCGCGAGACACTCCGTCACCTCAGTACTAGACCAACGTACTCAGAAAAATTCAACTTCTGCCAGTGCCCCCATGCCCCGGAAGCACAATGACAGGTTTTCAATTTACATAGTCTCTGCACCCTTTAAGTCGAAAAGCCATGCTGGATCCTCCATCTTCCAGGTGCCACACCAACGTACTAAGACAAAAATATTCAACTTCCGCCAAAAGGAGCCCGTGTGCGAGCAGTGATGGGTTAAAATAGCCTCTATAACGTTTCTGGAGAAAGTACTCCCGCGCCATCTCACGAGAAAATCTACCTTAGAAACTATGTCGCGGTCATCATTTTTTAAAACTCATTTTGTCCGCGATACAACAGCAAGATACGGCTCGACCATGATAGTTCAAGAGTGGTGGGGGAATAGCTTGACGCCAAGCTATTCTGCCGCCTCCACCCTTGAACTATCAAGGTCGATCTTTCTCCTGAATTGTAATACAGTTGTCCACATTCCTCCAAAATGTGGGGTTTTTGCACCTCGGGCACAATGAGTTAACATTTGTAGAAAGACTGAATGAAATTACACTTGTGAATATAGTGATGTACTACGGCGCACACAGAAGCAACAACTGCAATAGATATAAAACAGTTATGAACTAGTATAATGTGAATGTAACACTGCAGAAAATATGATAATGCCATTAGTGTTGTGAAGAAGTGTAAAGCGCATTTTTATTTTAGAACAAAGCAAAGTGTCATATACTCACTTCGTTTGTATTTAATGGTCCGTCAATATCAGTCATTCTCATGTCAATTTGTGCATTTTCGGCTCCTCCTCTGCAAGGAAAAAAACTTTGCCGCCTCATTTACTTTTGCACAGTCGAGAATCAATGAAGTACAGTTTCCCGGAAATGTGACGGTAAGGGACCAAAATAAATAGTCAAAACCTTACAGCTTCTAATTGTATGCACAGTTTAAATATAGACTGTAATAATAATAAATCTATAGAATATAGAATTAATGTCCATGTATATATTTAGATTATATCTAATCCACCTATCATTTCAATATAATCGGTTCATTCCTCATTTCAAAAGAGTACTTTAGTTGATTGTTTAATAATTAAATACAAAACGTACGCGATACAAGATTTTAAAAAAAGAACAGATGTCAGTCACAAATCACCAATCCTTCAAACTGAAAAATCGGTGAGGTATAGATAACTTGTATATATCTATCCCTGATAACTCTTCACATACCCAAGTTTAGATGTCTGTTTGCGTCTCCACCAAACCACGAGTGCAACTGCTCCTGCCAGTACAGCAGCTGCCAAACCGACGCCGACCGCAACAACCACTACTTGGGGATCATGGCTGCCCGCAACTGCAAGATAAAAATACATCATTTGGCAGGTAGACATTAATGGCAAATGTTTTAATTACCATCTTAACAGTTTGATGCTTTACACAGGACTTTTAATTACTGAAACTGTTCGTGTTTGTTTCTGATGTGTTTTCAAAGATACTTTTCTTTGTATGTTCAATCACCGCCAGAAGATAGATGTATACTTACTTTTTTATTTAAAAAGCTGCGAATAAATTGTTTAATAATACAAGTACATAATTCCCAATTTACAATTAAAGTACTGCGTCTCTTAAAGGTATGGACTGAATGCCTGTCAGATTCATTGCGAATGCACTAATTTTAAGAATTAAATGTAATATATTTTCATACATATGTTGTTGCGTTTTTTTAATCTATGAGCTTTGTTAAAAGTCACTGGAAGTAGGCTGCTCACATAGGGGTCCGTGGATAGTAGCTTTGACTAATGCAAATCCACTGCGCCATCGCGTGCGCGCAAGCGCCTATACTAAGCTCAAGACTAAATACAAGAGAGGAAACAAACGGCACACGCAAAAGACGATGCACTGTGATTCCAGAGCAGTTTCAACCCTCAAAGCAACCATTCTCCTAAAACTCCGAGCTGAACAAACTCAGTAGATATTTTGCCACAAATCTACACCACCCTTGCCCGCCGATCATAACCGATAGTTTAGTATCGATGTTTTTTGCAAAGTGAAGCATCATTTTTGCAGACGTTCATCGTAAGGTTGAAGCTGCGCCCGGAAGTACGCAGCATGCTCATTTTTCATTGGTTTAAGTAAATTAGCGTATCCAATTAAATTAAAACAAGAGTGCATCTTACTGTCGACATAAACTTGTGACCCGTGCTGCATGAAGCAGTCGCGTTGGTAGACCAAGAGCTAGCCCGATCTACCTTGCACCCCCCCCCCTCCCTCTCCTCGCCCCTCCCCCCCCCCCCCCCAGTACTCAATAAGATGGGTTTCAAAGTGTACCTTAGTATGTCCTGAGATATTTAAGCAATGTTTCACTAAAATCCTTAGGAACACACCAGAGATATAGCCGATGATGCAAGGATACCCCCATTCACGCTCTTCACGGATGCTAAAATGAGCTTGAGAAACATTTTCCTCTAAATAAATCTGAATTCATTCCAGAAGCCCAAATCAGGCATTATTATGTGTAGGTACACCTTCTGCGTCCTCTGCAAAAACAGAATATAAAATATATTGAATCTGTGGCTCACAGACAAGGTATTTGTGCACTCAGTAAATGGCCATTTCCTCAAACTCGCAAAAGAAAAAAGACAAAAATAATGTGTCAGATGCCTTCAGACATTTTCGATAGCACTGGCAGTCCATTTTCAGGCTTACATCATTAAAACAGGATGTCACAATTATGACTTGACTAGATGATGTTATGATCACTATGAGTGCCACACTGATTGAATTTGTATCCCTACCCCAAGTTGTAAAAATACACAAAATTAATTATAAAATAAATACTAAAGTTATTCCATTTCATTTTGACCTTTCTTTACCCATTAAGTTTCAATAATTTGAGCATACAGTGCAAGAAAATGAGGAAAGTCGGCATCCTTTATGATACGTTTGTGGTGGTGAATGATAGCTTTTTTCAATTTAAAATTGACAAATTGAGAAACGTACGTTGTATCCGATGCCCTCAGAAATTTCGTATACAACTGATAGGTCTTTGTTTAGGTTTTAATGGTTAGGATAGAGTACCGCAGTTACTCCCAACCTGCGTTTATGATGCTGTGATTCATTTAGGGGCCACAGTGACTGAATCTGCTGCCCTACCTCCATTTTACCAGTACGCAAAGCAACGCAAAATGATCATAAAAATTGATTATATCATACTCCTTTGTTTAAATATTTTTGTTGCCTGTTCTTTTTTTTAACAAAGTATGCACATTGATCGTACAATTTGTGATCATTTCATTAATTTCAACATGACCCATCAATTTAATTGTAATTATTTTTTTTGTTAAAGCATAAAAATTAGTTATTTGGGTTTAACGCCGAGGAGGCGACTAAGGCCATCTCACGGCAGGGTTAAAGCATACAAAGGGGGAAACGTCTGTAAACAGGGGCTGTCATTGAAGAACTTTCTTTTTAATAGAACAGCAAGACTATAGAATACAGTCAATGTTCCACATATTTTACGGACATTAATGGGATCGTAGACATGACACCTCCCTGCTAGTAACAAGCAGTCCTCCCTTGAGTTTGACAAGACTTCTGAGTGTGCTGTCGACTTCAATCGTGCAATTCTGTTGAAGAGGAAGTCTTTCAGCCATCAGTACATCATGCCTCCAAATCCAGACAGAAGAAGCTTTAGCAGCAGCCCCTATTTACAGACTCCCCCCGCCCCCTCCCTCTCCCCCTTTTATTTTCTTAATCCAAAATAGTTACAATTAAATTGATGGGTCACATTGAAATTAATGAAATGATCACAGATTTTTAAACTCAATATCCATACTTTGTTAAGAAAACTGGAAACAAAAATATTTAAACAGAGGAGTATGACGAAAGCAATTTTGGGGATCATTTTGCGTTCTTATGCGTACTGGTAAAATGGGGGTAGGACAGCAGATTCAGCCACGTGGACCTAAATGCATCACAGCATAATAAAATCAATTTGGTAGTAACTGTGGTACTCTATCCTAACCAATAAAACCTTTCAAAAAAGACCTATCAGTTGAATACGCAATTTCTGAGGGCATTGAAAACATTTTTTTTTTTTTTTTTTTTGATTTCGCGGAAATGGCCATTTACTGGGTGCACAAATGCCATCACTGTGAGCCACAAATTCAATATTTTTCATTTTGTTTTTGCTGAGGACGCAGAAGGTATGCCTTAACACAATATTGCCTGATTTGGGCTCCTGTAATAAATTCTGATTTATTTAAAGGAAAATGTTTCTCACGGCTCACTTTAGGATCCGTGAAGAGCGTGAATGGGGGTACCCTTGCGCCATCGGTTTTATCTCTGGTGTGTTCCTAAGGATTTCAGCGGAAATTTGGCTTAAACATCTCCGGACATTCTAAGGTACACTTTGAAACCCATCTTATTGAGTATTGTTGGGGGAAGGGGCGTGGGGGTGCACGTTAGCTAAGACTGGCTTATGTAGTAAAGGTACGTATTTTCCCCAGCCCAAAAAGGTCTAATTTAATGGAGTCTGGTTTAAACACTGCTCAGTTGTCAATATCTTTTCGAGTAATTCTCTTCGGCTTTAGAGTAAACACGGCATAAAACAATGGATGCACTGCAGTGCATTGAGACCTCTTTCACGGCTCTCTACAAAGGGTTTAACGTTCAACTCTCGGCCACAGCTAGAATTTCGCGGGCTTGTTCGTTTCCTCCCTTGTATTTAGTCTTGAGCTTAGTATCGGCGCTTGCATTTGTCAAAGCTACTATCCACGGACCCCTATGGCTGCTCAGCAAGAAAGGGACAGCTGAACCGTCGATACCTATGGCAGAATTTTTCGTGATTCAGTTCCGTTACTGCCAGGAAAACGTAAATGCCAAAAAAGGCACGGATTTGTATGGCTTCCCTCATTTTTCAGGATTTCATAAATCTGAGCCTATCCGGCTCGCTGGTCTCATGCATTTTTAGTCCTTACAAGGACAGCGGTTAGACTGCGATGGTTTCAGGGGATTCAGTCATGCTTCAGAACTACGAAAGATTAACCCCCGTGTGCATGCAGCCACCGGTTCTGTCAACAGTATCGGTGGATGCATGCACAAAAGGTTAACTCATTCGAGACGTGCCGCCTCCGGATACGCGGCATAAGCCGCGTATCCGGAGGCGGCACGTCACGAATGAGTTAATAGTAAAGATTTGCAAATTGCCTTGTGCGTCTGTGTCGATGGATGAATTTTCATGTAGGTGTCCAACCGTAGTTGTGCTGTTTGGGTGTTGCTTTGCTGTGTAAGATAAAAAGGTGATGGGTGACGATTGTATCGTAATGTCCAAAAATGCTGTGTTGTCAGAAACTGTTGTGGTAGCCGAAACTGTTTTGGTCACGGATGTTTTAGTTTCAGAAGCTCTTGTAGAGATTGTCGTCCTGCCCGTGGCTGTCACAGTGACCGGTTCAGTGGTAGATACGGAGGCCGTCTGGTAAGTTGTGAACGTGACGGAAGTAAGCGTCGTCCGCACAGGATGGCAGCAGACACAAACCTCTAAACATACGAAGATAAAATGAAAGTATAATGTATGCGTAAACAGACAATTCATGAAATACTTACACAGCCATGTAAATAATATTGGACACAAACATTGTCTGCCATATGCACACTGTGATTTATTTAATGATCCCAGTCACAAGGAAAAAATATGTTAATTAACATAAGTTTACGCCAAAGATGAAATAAATGTGACTTTTTTTACTTACCAATAATTGAAAGAATGCAGTCAAACGTGCAACAGAAGTTTCTGCAGTAGGATAGGCACCTGCAATATTTGAAAGTAGGAATTAATATATGGGACAGTTATGGTGTGATCTTTCAGAAAAAGAGAACTAAATCCATAATTTCTACTTTTTGTGCAGTAACTAATACTGAAGTTTATTTATAATGATAACCCTCTTTACAGTATATCGCCGCTACTACAAGGAAAACGTCAACAAAGAACATGAACAACAACAACACGCGCAAAATATTTTTAAAAAATTACCTGTCAAAATAAGCATAGATGTCTGTTAAATACGATGGCGAATTCGTTGTATAGTTGTGTCCATTTATAAACTGGAATTCTGTAAGGTAAAATGAATCATTGAAAATATCACATGATCGAGTATCTTTACTCTTTCTCATCCACCATACTCACTCCCTATATCTCTCATCCACGATCTTTTCTCATTCATCTCTTCTTCCGCACAAGATTTGAATACATTCGCATTTACTGTCATATTCGAATATATCACAACGCCAGAGGACCCACATTTGTTTGTTTTTATATCCGAAGTACGTAATAAACTTCTAAATTTACATACAAAGAGTGTAGTCGGGGTTTCTGAAAGTAATGTTATGTCTCAATTTGTTATATCCCACCTTTCAATAATAAGCGAGGTTTACTATATACACATGTTTGTCGTATTAACTCATTCGAGACGTGCCGCCTCCGGATGAACCACAACATGAATGCAGACACTTGCAGGTGCATCTTATGAATATCCACAATACCATAAGCATTATTTAAATACATTCAGCTGTGACTCAACATCAACATAGGAAAAGACATGATAGTTTAAGGGTGGCGACAGAATAACTTGGCGCCTAAGGCACAAAGTAATTCTAGCACCACCCTTAAACTATCATGACCAATAAGTCTCCTGAGCTGTAATGATGTCTTTGTTAGGTGTGTGTCCGTTTTAGTGTGTACCCAACGACTGTAAGAATGTGTAGAGATTTTGTATTCTTGGGCCCTTTACCAACAGCCCGACCATCATCAAAATTCCGGCCGTTTGTCTCATAACGTTGATTAATGAAGTGAAGTGTGTAGAGTTGTATAGTGCATGGGTTGTTGTTATTTGCTTTTTTTCAAAATACGTATAGTAAATTTTGTGAGCCTGCTCACACATTTATTAATAGTTTCTGCATTCATTTAGAACAGGCTGTCTAAAAAGCAGACATAGGATTTCTATTATGGGTTCGCAAAGGATTTCGGAATGATGACAATACAAAGGAAAATATTCTTGAGCCTCTGCATGGTTTTTTTTTTCTCAGTGCTAATGACCGTAAAATATTTTGAAAAGAAAATGTATTAGCATGAGGCATGAGATCAATATCAATCAGACTTTTCGATGCAAAAATGGCGGATGGTCTTTCTAAATTAGTGGCTGTTTGTCACCCTTCACACAAACACGTAGTTTTTTACGATGCAGACAATAGAGACTATTTTGTCAAAATAAAATACGAATTAATACATATGTTCTTTAAACGGCAATAACAACTGTTAGAAGAGCAGTGACCAAACAAACCTGTTACATTGATTTCCAGGCAAACCTGCATATTTGACTCGCAGATAGATTGATTAAAACACCTGACTGTGACATAACCCCACAAAACCCCACAAAGGCCGGTGTTATGTTAGATCGCCAGCTACTTTCTGTTTTCCTCCAGGACCTGGCGCTGTGATATGAATAGCTTTTACCTCGGCTCTGCCGCTTGATGGAGTTCAGCGGTAGTGGCAAAACGAACATAATCACGCAGTAGCCACACGCTAGCAGGCATTATAACACATCATAATATATAATATATATCAGGCTTTGATATTCGTCAAACAGGTGTATGTGTATGCAATGGTGAGACTGCTCCTGACGTACTCAGTATGACCTTTAAAGAAGTCATTCCTAATGCTTCTTCATGAGTTAGAAATTACAGTGCTACCACCTGAAACAGTAAAGTATCTGCATTTGGCTGACTTTGAAGAGACCGGTTTCCGGCAGTGGAGATTCAATGGTTGGAAATACCTGCTTCACAGTATGTCTTACAATAATGGTCGATGGAAGGACTAACTTATGTTGTCTGAATGTAATAAAATGAATGACTTCAGTTCATTGATTTTATTCTCCTTTGTACCTAGGAGAGTTCCAGCGACGCGTACGGAGGGGCACTAGAAAACCTCTGTTAAAAAAAAATAATAATACATGGTATTTATATGGCGCATTTCTCATATTTATAATATAACTCAATGCGCAGGCTAAAACGACACGCATACACACACACACACACACACATGCACACACACACACACACACACACACACACACACACAAACACACACACACACACACACACACACACACACACACACACACACACACACACACACACACACAGTCTGCAGGGGTTCAGAAAAACCGTAGAGATTACACGAAAGTCTGCGAGAAAAGGTAAGTTTTTATCTTTGCTTTGAACTGCGTAATGGGGGAGGCATTTCTCAGCTCAGACCAAATTAAAGGAGCAGTACATCTGAAAGAGCGTTCACCGGCAGATTTGAGATGATACTTTGGAACTTTTACAAGTTTTTTTCCCGATGTTACGTGTGCCTATTCACATAGATTGTGAAAAGAAGAGTGGGAAAGTTTAAAATGAGTCAAGACAGCATTGAGAACCGGTGAATTTATGTAATCAATGCCCAGCCGAGAGCAGATATTATAAATGTCTCCGAGAACTCATATCGAAGAAAATAACCAAAATATTATTCAGCCGGTCTGTGTCGCATATATCATGCCATTTTCTTTGCTGTTTATCATTGAAGGTATAGTAATAAGAGATGTAATCGCTTCTTGTGATATCGATTTGCTTGATAATGAAGCACGTGACTTTTCTGTAATGGAAAAAAAGGGGAAAAGGTTAAATTCTCACCCACATGCTTTGCATACGCTATGAAAAAAATAACCACTGTGCGATTCGCGAGGTCTTCAAATCAACCCGCCTTTCTACTTTTATTATTTCAAAGCATGCTCATTAACGGGAAAAATCAATGTTTACATTTTTCGACTTTAGAGAGCAGAACGATTTCTCTATTCGTTAAGAAGTCATTTCAACAACACTACTAATTTCGACATTTCTGAAACGACGTATATTTCTTCTCTTGGCTTGACTTCGCGAACGAAGATTCTATAGGGCTTGCCCACGTCGTCTGCAGGCATTTTCGTGGCTGCGGAGGCCAATCCGGGACAGGCAGGTTCGACCGCAGTGGCTGCAGGGGAAGGTCTGGTCAGGGTTCTGAGTTACGACAACTCTGTTTTTTCTTCTGAGCCGCTTGTCCTTAAGGTTAGCTCTGCGAGAGTCCTCAAAGGAGACGGCTGCCTTGTGAATGGTGGAGCGCCAGGTGTCACGGTCCGCAGCAAGCGAAGACCACTGGCGGTGGTCGATTTGGCAGGCACTAAGTGACTTCTTGAGACCGTCTTTGTATCTCTTCTTTGGTGCCCCTCTGTCTCGGTGTCCAGTGGCGAGCTCGCCGAACAGAGTGATCTTGGGTAGGCGATGATCCTCCATCCTGGAGACGTGCCCCGCCCAGCGAAGCTGTGTCCGCAGCAGCAAAGCCTCGATGCTCACAGTTTCCGCCTGTTCAAGGACCTCGACGTTTGTGACATAGTCACTCCAGTGAATGCTGAGGATGGTACGCAGGCAGCGCTGGTGAAAGCGTTCGAGGAGTCGTAGTTGGCTGCGGTAGAGGGCCCAGGACTCGGAATCGTACAGCAGGGTGGTGAGGACGACAGCTCTGTACACTCTGATCTTGGTGCCTTTTTTCAGCTGTTGATTGTGCCACACCCGCTTGAATAGTCGCCCGAAAGCACTGTTCGCTTTTGCCAGCCTGTTGTCCAGCTCCTTGTCCAGCTGGGCGTCTGAGGTGATGATGCAGCCAAGGTAGGTAAACTGGTGTACAGACTTCAGTTCGGACTCGCCGATGGTGATGTGGGGAGGGCAATGCTCTTCCTTGGGTGCCAGCTGATGAAGGACCTCTGTCTTTTTCAGACTGACCTCAAGTCCAAAGAGCTGGGCAGCATCTGCGAAGCAGGACGTAATGCGCTGCAAGGCTCTCTCTGTGTGTTCAACGAGGGCAGCGTCATCAGCAAAGAGCAGCTCACGAATCAGTTGGTCTAGGGTTTTCGTGTGGGCCTGCAGTCGTCTGAGGTTGAACAGGCTGCCATCGAGACGATACCTGATGTACACTGCGTCGTCATCTTCGAGGTCCTGTGGCCTGCTTCAACATCATGCTGAAGAAGATGGTGAAGAGGGTCGGTGCCAGCACGCAGCCTTGCTTCACGCCGTTGCGAATGGGGAATGGTTCTGAGAGGTCACTGTTTAGTCTGACGTGGCCTTGCTGGTCCTCTTGGAGCTGGACGATCATGTTGATGAACTGTGGGGGACAGCCTAGTCGCTCTAGGATCTGCCACATACCTTGCCTGCTCACAGTGTCAAACGCTTTTGTTGGGTCGACAAACGTTACGTACAGCCCTTTGTTCTGCGCGCGGCACTTCTCCTGAAGCTGTCTCAGCACAAAGACCATGTCAGTGGTACTCTTGTTGGCTCTGAAGCTACACTGGCCCTCTGGGAGGTGGTCTTCAGCGATGGCAGGTACCAGCCGATTCAGGAGCAACCTTGCGAGAATTTTTCCGGCAATGGACAGCAGGGTAATTCCACGATAATTAGAGCAGGCAGACTTCTCTCCTTTGTTCTTGTACAGGGTGATGATGACTGCATCACGGAGATCCTTTGGTAGTGTTCCTTTTTCCCAGCATCAGAGAAAGAGGTCGTGGAGCTTGTTGTGCAGTGCTGGGCCTCCATGTTTCCAGATCTCTGGCGGGATTCCGTCAATGCCTGCTGCTTTGCCACTATTGAGCTGGTGGATGGCTGTGAGGGTCTCTTCGGCGGTGGGCGGTTCGTCCAATTCAACCTTTAGTGGAAGGTGTGGGATTTGGAGGATGACTGTTTCTTGAACACTGCGCTCAGCGTCATAGTCCGTGGGCGTTTCGTAAAGCATGCGCGGTGGAGCTTTTTGGTGGAGTGCAGTGTGCGCAGTACTGGCCCCACCCTTTAAACCCTTGGTTCGTTTGCCGTGGCCTAGCAAGCTGGGACGGTGGCATCGAGGTCCTCGGGTCGTAGGTTTTATATCAGACTGTCCTTGTCTTAGTCTCTGGCCCAAAAGCCTTCCCCGGAGACACGGGGGCTTTGATGTCAGGGGTTTCCTCCCTTAGCCTTTCCGCAGCCAAGCGGCCAGGCCTGCAAGGCAGCAGGGGACTCGTGGGGGCCGGGGTCGTCTATGTCCCGTGCAGATGTGAACATCTGCCCACTGCCCAGACGGTGACACTTACCAGAGGAGAAAAATCCAACGCCGGAACCCGGTATCGAACCTCGCACCTTTGGCATTGGAGGCAGACGCCTTAACCACTGCGCCACTTCCCCGTGTGTGCGATTCGCGAGGTCTTCAAATCAACCCGCCTTTCTACTTTTATTATTTCAAAGCATGCTCATTAACGGGAAAAATCAATGTTTACATTTTTCGACTTTAGAGAGCAGAACGATTTCTCTATTCGTTAAGAAGTCATTTCAACAACACTAATAATTTCGACATTTCTGAAACGACGTATAAGTCAAAGAATAAAAAGCTATTGCCCGGCAGAATATAGTGTGTGTGTGTGTGTGTGTGTGTGTGTGTGTGTGTGTGTGTGTGTGTGTGTGTGTGTGTGTTTGTGTGTGTGTGTGTGTGTGTGTGTGTGTGTGTGTGTGTGTGTGTGTGTGTGTGTGTGTGTGTGTGTGTGTGTGTGTGTGTGTGTGTGTTTTGCGATACGCTGGTGCATAAAATGTTTTGAAAAAAATTCGATCTTTATTCAGATTATGAGCTCACCTGCATCCAGGACACAGACGAACAGCAGAACTTTGGTAATGACAGACATTTTCACGGACCACCTGTTTGGAACACGACGATGCATGAAGATTCAGTGCCAGTCGTTAACATAAATGTCATTGTGCGTTAGCTGAAAGTAGCTTAAGTTTCAATTTCGCGTGTGCTCACACCGTTCTGTTGACCAGCCTTTGTGGGGCATAGGTGGTCGTTCACGTACCAAAGCGTATCACACAATATGTTATACGCCCAAGATGTATATAACATTGTAACTAAGATACAGCTTTTTCGCTCGAATGCGCGAGAAAGGAGGTGAGTAAGAAATGGAAATAACCAACGAAGAAAGATTTTAAAAAGCGAGAGCAATATAATATACTACATTTTCGTGTGACTACAGAAACAAAAATAGCTCATTGACCATCTTGTTTGTTTATCTAATTGAAAATGGGGGGGGGTGGAGGTGGGGGGGGGGGGGGGAAGAGGGAGAGCAAAAAGGCAAAAGAAGGAGAGAACAGTAAATCTGGAAAATCAGAAAATGAGTAATTATCTACTTTGATACTTTTATTACGGGTGGGAGGGGAGGGGAGGGGGTGAGGTAGACAAAAGATTAAAATAAGGAGAACAATAAAAACTGTGTTAACCCATTCAGCCCTGACACACTAGAGCAGGAGATGGGTCGACCATGATAATTCAAGGGTAGTGCCAGATTAGCTTAGCAACTGTATCATGGTCATTAGATGACTCCTCCAAAATTTGGGAAATACGGCCCTTTGGCTGCATAAGTCAACTGTTATGTCCTCGTCTTGTCTTGTATTTCCTTGCTAGTTATTTCCTAGAAATCTAACAAAATCATTAACTATTCTATTTCGTTTGTCTTTTTTGTTTCACTCTATTTTTTAAAAGACATGTCTGATTTTGTCGGGTATTATTTCAGATGAAGTATAAAAACGTTTGGCAAAATACATGCCAATAACTGGTCATTGTGTGTATTTTAGTCATGCTTGCATAATATGCATTACGATTGCAGAAGTCGTCTGGTTACACTTTTTTTAAAACAAAAGTAAGAACTGACAAATTTATTAAAAAAAAAATTTCCTGCAGTGCACCTATGCAGACTATGCAGGTCAGCTTGACACTGACAGCAAATTGATTTCGGGCCGTCGGCGGCCGCAGTTGGCCGCTCACTGTCGTGCGGCCGTCGTCGGCCCGAAGACCTTTAATCTGAACAAATCAGTGCGCAGATACATCGCACTTTACTTGCAGTTAATGTCAGGCAATGAAAAGTACATTTACACGCAGAGCGTTGGTACATATTATATTCGCGCCACCCATTTGTGAGAAACGAACGCGACAAGGAAAAACATTCATAACTTCCGCCTTGCTATATGAATTACTTTACGTAATGAAAAAAACTGCAGAAGATCTAATGTCTGTGATTTGATTACTCTGTGTGAGACTGTTTTAAATCACACACAACTTAGTGAATTAAATAATATATAGGGTAAATTTGAATAGAATAGACTGCAAATTTGCCAGCAAGTTCATTTCAATTATTGTGTCACAACATTGAGAGTAATGTGTATTCGGAAATGGAAGATAAACTGTTTCAATTAGCAAATAGTTACATTCTTTTAATTTTCTACATGTACTTTGGAACTTTCTTTAAAAGGGTGTTAGATCCTAACACCTTTTCGTGATGTGTAAAGCAGTGTCCATACCATTAACAAACTATAAACCACTAATTTCATTAATACCTTTAAGCTCGGAATACGAACGCGATAGCTTAAAAATCTAATGAGCAACATTAACTTCTTCCGACGAAGATCTCAAAATTTATTCAAAAGAAAAACAAACGATAGAAAATGGTAGTTCGCTTACCTTGATCTTCGCTTACACACGACTTGTTTTTCTCTTTGCCTTTCTGATACTGTCAAAGTTGAAACCTGTTGCACCGAGTTGTTCAAGCATGGAAAGAATTTTCCTGGTCTTGACCTAAAAGGCTCAATTTGCTGAACCATTGTATACCTAAGTCACATGAATTTAACCCATTCAGCCCCACGGCCGCATTTCCCACATTTTGGAAGTGTTACTTAACGACAACGTGCCAGCTGGACCTCAGTGCAGCATTCGACACGCTCGATCATTATGTTTTGCTGAAGAGGTTAGAGGTGACCTTTGGCATCCGTGATACTGCCCTGGCCTGGTTCACTTCATACGTTAAGGATCGTTCTTAGGCTGTTATTGTTAATGGCCAGCTATCTGCTTTTAGTCTTTTCTTGTGTGGAGTCCCTCAGGGCTCCGTATTAGGGCCTGTTTTGTTCACTCTATATTCACAACCTCTGTCCGATGTAATTGCTGTCCATGAGTGTGATTTTCACAAGTATGCTGACGATACTGAATTGTCGAGAAGTAGCGCGCCTAGCTATTTCAGCTCCGCTAAGATGAGCGTACAGTGTTGTATAGACGACGTCCTGTCCTGGATGACAAGCAACAAACTTAAGCTTAATGCCGACAAAACCGAAGTCATGCCTGTTGGCTCTCAGTCTCGCCTTAGTCTGATTAACGGCGAGTTCGCAAACATTGGTGGCTGCAGCGTTCCGTTCCAGAACTGTGTCAAATATCTGGGTGTGAAGATTGATTCGACGCTCTCCATGCATGATCATATCAGTAGCATCTGCCGAGCTGGTTTCCTTGAGCTGCGCAGAATTTCTTCCCTCAGACCGTATCTCACAGAAAGTGCGGCGTCAAGACTTGTAAATGCATTCATTACGTCCAGGCTCGATTATTGCAATTTGTACTGGCAGGTTTACCGGCAGATCAGATTTCACGCTTGCAGATGATTCAAAACAATGCGGCGGGTCTCATCTTGAAGAAACGAAAGAGAGACCACGTTACGCCTCTACTGAAGCAGCTGCACTGGCTGCCCGTAAAATTCCGATGCCAGTACAAAATTCCAATTTTCGCCCATCGGCATTTTGACGGATCTCTCCCGCCGTACCTTTCTGCCAAGCTGTCTGTTTATCAGCCATCAAGCACCCTCCGTTCCTCTAGTGTAAAACTTTTAAAAATCCCGAAGCTTAACATGAAAACTGTCGGGGAACGTTCTTTCACCTTTTTAGCCCCAAGTGTGTGGAACTCGCTGCCAACTTAAATGTGCAATCTGCCCACATTGTCACAGTTCAAAGCTCACTTAAAGACTTTTCTTTTCTGTCGGGCATTTAACACTTAGCTCATCTTTAGCTAACTGTTGACTGCCTTTTATTCTGATCCTAGAGGAAGTGAATGTAAGGTGTGGGGAAGAGATGGGGTGGTTTAAAGTAGTGTATAATCGTGCGTGTGTCTGAGAGAGAGGGTGTGCTGTTGTATTTTCCTGGAGAACAGCGCTATACAAGAACTATGTATTATTATTATTATTATTATTATTATTATTATTATTATTATTATTATTATTATTATTATTATTATTATTATGAGATGGACTGACCATGGTATTTCAAGGGTAGTGCCAAATTAGTTTGGAGCCTGCAGGCGCCAAGCTAATCTGACATTACCCTTGAATTACCATGGTCAATCCAGCTCCTGCTGTAGAGTGTTGGTTCTAAATGGGTTAACGGAGTCTTGCGCAATTATAAATAGTTTTCAGGAAAAACAGCAGTAAAAACACACTGAAGTCTGACAGTGCAATGTTCTTTTGTAAATGTACTTTTTTCATGGTGATAGTACATTCAAATGTCCAAATCAAAGATTGTCGAGACCTTCACATTATGTAAAATTGTTTATAAAATAGTATGTTCAGTGGGAGAAGCAAACAAAATATAAATCAATTGTAAAATAGCACAAATTTAATAGCATATGCGCGCGCGCACATACACGCACGCACACACACACACACACACACACACATACACATACACACATACATTCACGCACGCACTCACAAACACACACACACACACACACACAAACACACACACACACACACACACACACACACACACACATGCAAAATAATATCGAAGTCATCAAATTCATTCTAGTATATTATTGTATGGAAGATTAATCAAGAATAACACATAAATGACATTTTCTTGTATCACTTTTACGGCGAATTCGAAGAAAAACATGCAAACCCTGTATTCACCCACGCGCCTGCGCTTGCGTGTGTGTGTGTGTGTGTGTGTGTGTGTGTGTGTGTGTGTGTGTGTGTGTGTGTGCGTGCGTGCGTGCGTGTGTGTGTGTGCGTGTGTGTGTGTGTGCGCGCGTGCTCGTACGTGTGTGTGTGTGTGTGTGTGTGTGTGTGTGTGTGTGTGTGTGTGTGTGTGTGTGTGTGTGTGTAAGTGTGTGTAAATGGAGCAAAATCAGACATGCTTTTTTAAATGAACTGATTTTAAACCAAACACTTTACACAAACATGTCTAACAAAAACCTTCCGGGTAGCTTTGCTGTCATGGTTTAATTTAAATTTGTAGCGTACGTTGTGCCCATATACAAATATTTAAGAGCAAAAGAATTACAACAAATGGTATCCGTGTTATGAAAATATGCATACGTTTTATGATTCCATTATTTTTATTTGTTTTATTTTATGTTTGAAGTGCAAACTGACGTTTAACACCCATTTATACGAAAACCCTGCTGACTGGCTTATTGGCTTCGTGACCCAGTCGAAGGTTTTAAGTAAGAACAATCTCTATTAGCAACAGACATAGATTCTCATAAGCCTCTGCAACCTACGGTTGTTGGGGATCATGATAAGCTATGCCTATTGCAGGTGTTGAATGGAGACATAAATATAGATCTTACTCATGGAAGTCTATGCTTTTTGTAGATAGATTGTGCTGGCTGGAAAATGATACTCTACTGTTCTAATGTGTTCTGTTTACACAGCACAGTGCACTGCCGGATATTAGGCTGATATGTGTAAACAGATAAAAGTGGATAGTACGCTCACATGCGTGGGATGAAAAACGCATTTAAACGATGTGTAGGTCGATTGGCATCGGAACGCACACCGTTTATTGCAAGTCTCTCCGCAAAGGGATACACAATTCCATTGAGCTCTGAGAACAAATATCATTCAGTGCCAGCCACATTAACCTGATAATCGAGTTCCTGTTTACGTCAGGTGTGCCGATTTTACTGTACAGTCGTCAGCTTTTGAAAATTGTTCATTACACGATTTTTTTTTATCCCTTATTGTGCGTAGATATATTAAGACCAGTACAACAAAAGATCAATTGTCACGTGAATGAGGGAAGCTTAACAATCAAAAAGATTTGAAACCTAAAACATCACAGAAATGCATAAAGCGGACATGCTTGACCTTGATAATGAAATCTAGCCGTGTCTTGTCGGGGCACTCTTAGGGAATTGAAAAATGGCTTGTTCTTTTTCTTTGACAAAAGTTTTGAGGACAATACAGCAAAATCAGTAAATTGTTAGATCAAATAGCAATGAATGATATTGTTCAAAGAGTTCTGTAGTAAAGTGATATTTGAATTTTTAAAAAGATTGTGCGCTCCGATGTCAGCTGCGTATGAACATGAATGCATATATATATTTACATTAGTCTGAACACCACTGAGAGTGCGTACTTCGTTGTCGCGCTGTTACATTAACCCCTTCGCTGCCAATGATCCCGAATTTTGCAAGTGAACCCAGTGCACACTGACCGGCATTCGCGGAAAGACCACAGATTATATGAAACAAGAAAGGTAAAGAACGTATGACTAACATGAGCGACTGCGGAGGGTGGGGGGGGGGGACGGGGGGAGGGGTTCCAACTTTCTGCTTGGAACCTTGAACCTGACACAAAAGGCCTCCCCGACGCTACACGCACTTACTTCCGAAAAATCAAACAACGAGGGGGAGGGGGGGGAGGGGAGGGAGGAGAGCTAGGCCTCCATGTGTGAAGTCTCTCACCACTCTCCAAATAATCAAACAAACGGGGGAGGGGGGGGGGAGAGACACGTGGGGGGGGGGAGATAGGCGTGTGTATGTGTCAAAACTCGCCAAAATATCAAATGAGGGGGGAGGTGGGGGCAAACACTCCAAAAGGGGACTTTGTTATAGCACTTTATTGAAGTTCGTGGGGGGGGGGGGAGGGGAGGGGAACCCCTGGACGCTCCACCCCCACCACCCCATCCAACCCTGCTACTGGCCAGCTTTAAATGTCACATTTCCTTGTACGATCAATTAAATCAAAGTACAATTAAACACGAACAACAAGCATAAAATCAATACATATATACTGAAGAGCAAAAGAAACGAGACAAAAGTTTTCCGATGATTAAAAAACTGTCGCATTTCCGTTGCTCGTCAGTATAATTTATGTAAAGTTAGTTCCTTCGCTGGTTAGGGATGAGAATGCATATTGTATAATATATACTTCAAAGTTCACAAAGGCATTCATGCGTAACTATGTCATTAAGTCTGCAGCTACAAACGGGTTACAACTTTCGTATTTCTAAAGGAGCCTTTTACAGACTACTTTCCCGGTTCGATTTCAAAGTATTCTCTCGCGTTTCTGGTTTCTTCTTTGTTGGAATCACCATTAGGTGTACCATGCAAGTGGATGTAATCCTTGTCCGGGTCAGCTTTCCTGCTACTCTTACCCCCCTTGCCTGAGTGATCCAAGTGAGAATACTCTGAGTCGGTTGCAGTTGCTGAGCGATGATTCCTTCCCGTGCGTCCTTGACCACCTGTGGTTGTCCCAGTGACTGCCTGAACACGTGAGTTAATGTTGCTGAAGTCAGTGGCGTCCTCCTCCAGTACGAAGTATGGACTATCTTGTTGGGATTCATTTGCATTTGCAGCATTCTTTTCCAGGACAAAATACTGACTGTCTTTCGCCTCGTTGTCATCACCAGTGGCTTCTTTTTCAAGGACAAAGTATTGTCCGTTTTGCTTCTGATCTTTGTCGTCTCTGTCGGTTGTGTCATCTTCCAACACAAAGTATTGTCCACGTGTTTCATCCTTCTGGTCATCCGTCGCTTTGTCATTTTTCAAGACAAAGTACTGCCCGCCTGCTGCGTCATCTTTGTCTTCTATTTCTCCCTCTTTTTCCAAAATAACATATTGTCCGTCTTTCTCCTGACCATCAGAAGGCTGAAAATGGAAGGCCTGGATTTCGTTTCCTTTAACCTCCTTGTGCATGCAGCCACCGGTACTGTTTAGAGTGCCGGTGGCTGCATGCGCAAGGGGGTTAAAATTGTGTTTCAAAGCAGTGTATTCTGCTCCATGACCCACAGGTTTCATTTTCATACCAGGATCCAGGTCAGAGTATTCATGCTCGCCGTGCATCTTAGCAGGAATCTTCGGACGTAATCCAGTTAAGCCGTGCAAGGGAGTGTACTCGGCATCACCTTCAGCAGAATTCTGGGCCCTGTCGGAAGCATCTAAAGGAAAGTACTCATGAGCATCGTGGACTGACGCATCATTTTGTCCACGCGTCACCATTCCGTTGTCGCATTCATCAGTTGCTGCCCCTTCTTCTAGTATGAAATACTGTCCCCCATCCACCTTATTCTGAGATGACACTTTTATCTCTTCTTCAAGAATAAAGTACTGAGGTTTCTCAGTATTGTGGTTCGTAGTGTGAGCCAAACTGTATACGCTAGTCAAAGGAGCTGACTGCTGTGGCCCACCGCCATGCTCTGTAGATGGATTTCGGGCCAGTGAGTATGGTCTGTCTTGTGCAGGCGCAGTCGGCAGCTTTCGGTCGGCGGTGTCATCGGGTTCGTTGTACACGGAACTTTCTCCTCCTTCAGTGGTGGATTTGGGGCGAAGATTGGTGACACTGTCAATGTGGGTGTAAACGTGATCGCTTTTCCGGTTCTGACTGCCTCCGGCTGCTGCGTTCTGCCTTTCCTTGCTGCGAGTAGCGACCTCATTGTCCTGGAAAGTATTGCATGCATTTATAACAAAACATTGTAGTGGTATATGTAGACCTTCTTTTTTTGCTCATTAAACCGTAAGGATCAACCAGAGAGGTCGGTGTCCTAATTAAACACTATGTACCAGTTGTAATAGACAAATCGACAATAGATAGTTCAAGGGTAGTGCCCGATTAGCTTGGCGCTTCGAGTCACCAAGTTAATCGGGCACTAGCCTGAACTGTCATGGTAAGCCCATCATTTATTGTTGAAAGTCTTGGATGGGTTAACTGGTTAAGATGAAGCAACTTGAAGGACAAAGAACTCTTACCCCATTCAGCCCTGACGAACTACAGCAGTAGATGGGTCGACCATGATAATTCAAGGGTAGTGCCAGATTAGCTTGGCGCCTACAGGCCTGTAGGCGCCAAGCTAATCTGGCACTACCCTTGAATTATCATGGTCGATCCATCTCCTGCAACAGGTGCATAGTCGTTAGATGACGCTTCGAAAATTTGGGAAATACGTGCGTCGGGTTGAATGAGTTACGCATGCTGCCGCCAGTACTGTAAACAGTAGGCTGTAAGCTCAAGGGGGGGGGGGGGGGGGGTTCAACGATTTCATGTAGTTGCTAACGTACATCCAAATTCATATGAAATCTAGATAAAAAGGTGATTGTCAAGCAGATACTAAAGAACGCTCAACACAGAAAGAAGCACGCTAGGAAAGGGCATAATGTGAAGACGCCACTGGTTGGTCAGGCCATCGCCACTGGGATCGCGACTTGCGCAATAGTTTAGAAAACAGAAAAATATGCCCTGATTATCGTTTTGTTAACATTTTGTTGAGAGCCTGAAATGAACTTGTCAATATATTTAATTCGCAGAGAAAACAAAATGGTCAGAAAATATGATGATGTCTTCAAGTTTTTGAAGGTGTGTAATGTGCATGTTCATGTTATAAAAATGTCAAAGGATCATTTACTCACTTGGTTTGTTTGGGATGGTACGTCAGTATCAGACATTCTCCAGTTGGTGTGCGCATTTCCCGTCTCTCTGAAAAACAAAGAAAATATTTTGCTACATGCAGTTCTAACCCGGAAATTTTTTTATTCGATATGTATGAAACCATTATTTTCAGGAATGGATGTGAAATGGTAAAGGGGGGGGGGGGGGAGGTGTGGGGCTTTAAGATCTTTAGACATGAAAATTTACTACTTTATAAGTGTGCAAATTTCATTGTACTTCACCTTCATGTCGTTTTAACATAAAAATAGAGATACGACAGAAAATTTAAGATATTGTGTCATTCTTCATTTAAAAAATACAAATACACAAAATGAAAACGAAAATAGCAAAATGTTGAAGACCTGGTTAGATATGGCATATATTTTTTTCTGGTTTAAGTTTAGGCTTGCTGATATTTGACAGTCTTGAGTTTCAAACCCCATATCGGGAGGGAAAATGGCGGCTATGCACCATCTCCTGGCCGGCCGCTCCGACAAAATCCGTCAATTGTGCTAGGGAAGTGATGCTTATTCTTCTTATTTACCAGGCAGTGTTGTGCTAACAAGTTCCGCGGGAACAGTGATGTACTATTTCGACAACTTTATTTGATGGTTGTTGTGTATCTTTGTCTTCATCTTGTAACCCTGACACCGACTGAGTCGGAATTTGGACTATTTTCGTGCCAGAATATGTTTTCAAAGAAGAGCGTGCAGAGGAACTCTGGAACAACCAAATAATATGTGCTATTCCGGGCTCCATCCAACATAATTCACAGACTAACACATTGCCAGATGTTTCTTTATTCTGGCAGGCTCCACATAAAAGCTTGGAAGCATGCAGAGAAGCCTTTACCAGCGAGCTTCACTACGTTCTTACTACGTTCTCATTACATTTCATCACGGCGGCCGTGTTTATCTCTCTTGGCTTGACTTCGCAAACGAAGATTTTATAGGAGTTGCCCACGACGTCTGCAGGCTTGTTCGTGGCTGCGGAGGCCAATCCGGGACAGGCAGGTTCGACCGCAGTGGCTGCAGAGGGAAGTATGGCCAGGGTTCTGAGTTGCGGCATCTCTGTTTTTTCTCCTGAGCCGCTTGTCCTTAAGGCTAGCTCTGCGAGAGTCCTCAAAGGAGACAGCTGCCACGTAAATGGTGGAGCGCCAGGTGTCACGGTCCACAGCAAGCGAAGACCACTGGTGGTGGTCGATTTGGCAGGCACTAAGTGACTTCTTGAGACAGTCTTTGTATCTCTTCTTTGGTGCCCCTCTGTCACGGTGTTCAGTAGCAAGCTCGCCGAACAGGGTGATCTTTGGTAGGCGATGATCCTACATCCTGGAGACATGCCCCGCCCAGCGGAGCTGTGTCCGCAGCAGCAAAACCTTGATGCTCACAGTTTCAGCCTGTTCAAGGACCTCGACGTTGGTGACATAGTCACTCCAGTGAATGCCCAGGATGGTACGCAGGCAGCGCTGGTGGAAGCGTTCGAGGAGTCGTAGTTGGCTGCGGTAGAGGGCCCAGGACTCGGAACCATACAGCAGGGTGGTGAGGACCACAGCTCTGTACACGCTGATCTTGGTGCCTGTTTTCAGCTGTTGATTGTGCCACACCCGCTTGAAAAGTCGCCCGAAAGCGCTGTTCGCTTTTGCCAGCCTGCTGTCAAGCTCCTTGTCCAGCTTGGCGTCCGACGTGATAAAGCAGCCAAGGTAAGTAAACTGGTGCACTGACTTTAGTTCAGACTCGCCAATGGTGATGTGAGGAGGGCGATACACTGTCTTGGGTGCCGGCTGATGGAGGACCTCTGTCTTTTTCAGACTGACCTCGAGTCCAAAGAGCTGGGCAGCGTCTGCGAAGCAGGACGTGATGCGCTGCAGGGCTCTCTCTGTGTGTGCAACGAGGGCAGCGTTATCAGCAAAAAGCAGCTCACGAATCAGTTGATCTAGGGTTTTCGTGTGGGCCTGCAGTCGTCTGAGGTTGAACAGGCTGCCATCGAGACGATACCTGATGTACACGGCATCGTCATCATCAAGGTCCACTGTGGCCTGCTTCAACATCATGCTAAAAAAGATGGTGAAGAGGGTCGGTGCCAGCACGCAGCCCTGCTTTACGCCGTTGAGAATAGGGAATGGTTCTGAGAGGTCATTGTTGAGTCTGACCTGGCCTTGCTGGTCCTCGTGTAGCTGGACAATCATGCTGAGGAACTTTGGGGGACAGCCAAGTCGCTCCAGGATCTGCCACATGCCTTGCCTGCTCACAGTGTCGAACGCTTTTGTTAGGTCGACAAACGTTACGTACAGCCCTTTGTTCTGCTCGAGGCACTTCTCCTGAACCTGTCTCAGCACAAAGACCATATCGGTGGTGCTCCTGTTTGCCCGGAAGCCACACTGGCCCTCTGGGAGGTGGTCTTCAGCGATGGCAGGTACCAGACGATTCAGGAGCAGCCTTGCAAGAATTTCCCAGCAATGGACAGCAGGGTAATTCCCCGATAGTTGGAACAGTCAGACTTCTCGCTTTTGCTCTTGTACAGGGTGATAACGACAGCATCACGGAGATCCTTTGGTGTGTTCCTTCCTCCCAGCAGCAGAGAAAGAGGTCATGGAGCTTGTTGTGCAGTGCTGTGCCTCCATGTTTCCAGATCTCTGGCGGTATTCCATCAATGCCTGCTGCTTTGCCACTCTTGAGCTGGTGGATGGCTGTGAGGGTCTCTTCAGCGGTGGGCGGTTCGTCCAATTCAACCTTTACTGGGAGTTGTGGGATTTGTAGGACGACTGCTTCTTGAACAGTGCGCTCAGCGCTGAAGAGGCTCTGAAAGTACTCCGACCAGCGGTTCAAGATAGAGGTATTATTTGTGAGGAGTGCTTGGCCATTCGCGCTTCGCAGGGGACTTTGTACCAGGTGCCTGGGGCCATACACTGCTTTCAGTGCTTCATATAAGCCCCTGTAGTCACCATTGTCAGCGCAAAGCTGGGTCCTCTATGCAAGTATGGTCCACCATTCATTCTTCAGATCTCTGAGCTTGCGCTGGAGACTGCTGCAGACGAGGCTGAAGGCAGACTTCTTCACAGGGCATGAAGGCTGGACTAGGTGGGCCTGATGGGCGACTCTTTTTTTTTTTTTTTTTTTTTTTTTTTTTTTGCTAGGTGTTCCTGGATCTCTACATCGTTTTCGTCAAACCAGTCTTTGTTCTTCTTTTTAGCGAATCCTAAGACGTCTGCAGAGGATTTTGCAATAGCAGTTTTCAGTTGTTCCCAAAGTGTTTCAGGGGAGGAGTCTGCTGGGTCCGCTGTGTCTTTGAGCCTGCGCTGTAAATATGTTTGAAAGGCAGCTTTCATGTCGTCACGCTGATGGCTGGCAACATCAAGCTTTTTCTTGGGGGGCCTCCATTACTTGGGTTTTGGCTTGAAGTGGAGCCTGAGTTTGCAGCGGACAAGACGGTGGTCAGTGTGGCACTCTGCGCTGGGCATCACTCTGGTGAGGAGGACATCACTGCGGTCCCTCTGACGCACTAGGACATAGTCGATAAGGTGCCAGTGTTTGGAGCGAGGATGCATCCAGGTTCGTCTGTCCTTTTGCTGAAAAGTAGTGTTGGTGATGACCAGTTGCTGCTCTGCACAGAACTCCAACAGTAGGCGGCCATTGTCATTGCAGTTCCCGACGCCATGCTTGCCGAGGACTCCTTTCCAGGCTTCATAGTCCTGGCCCACTCTGGCGTTGAAGTCGCCAAGGATGATGACTTTGTCGTCTGCAGGGGTGCTCTGTATGAGGCTGCGCAGGGCAGTGTAAAACTTGTCCTTTTCAGCAGGCTCTGCCAGGAGGGTTGGGGAGTACACACTGAGAATGGTGACGTGTTGCTGGTGTCTCAGTGGGAGGCGCATGGGCATGATGCGGTCTGAGTGACCCGTTGGTAGGTTTTCCAGCTTAGTCGCAATGGAGGTCTTGACCATGAAACCCACGCCTGAGAGCCGTCTTTCTGATTCAGGCCTGCCTGACCAGTAGAGGGTGTACCTAGCGCCAAGTTCTTGGAGGCTGCCTTCGTCCGGAAGGCGTACTTCACTGAGCGCGGCGATGTCGATGTTTAACCTCCGCAATTCATGGGCAATGAGGGCGGAGCGACGTGCAGGGCGTACGCTGTCTGCTTTGTCGAGCATGGTTCGGATGTTCCAGCATGCTACGTTGAGTCCGGTCGTGGTCGTCATGAGAGTGGATCCGTTATTCTTTCTTGTTTTTTTACCGCAGGAGAAGATGCCCGTTGACTGCGGCTAGCCAACTGGGGTTGCGATGGGACGAGCTTTGGTTAGGCCACCTTTTCTATGCCCCTCTCCGTGTGGAGCAAGCAGTGCTGTCCCTAGAGAAAGCTGCTTGGTCGTTCAGGGTGTGCCGAGTGACGTTGTCATCCCCAGGTCAACATCAGGCAACCAATATCCTGAACCGCCTGCATGCAGGTTTGAGAATGCGGCTTCCAGTGACATCTTTCACCTGCCGTTTCGTTCCTCGCCCGTCGCTACAGGACTTGGAATGGTCAGTGTCATGGTTCGTGGACGTTTCCTAAAGCCTGCGCGGTGGAGCTTTTTGGTGGAGTGCAGTGTGCGCAGTACTGGCCCCACCCTTTAAACCCTTGGTTCGTCTGCCATGGCCTAGCAAGCTGGGACGATGGCATCGAGGTCCTCGGGTCGTAGGTTTTATATCAGACTGTCCTTGTCTTAGTCTCTGGCCCAAAAGCCTTCCCCGGAGACACGGGGGCTTTGATGTCAGGGGTTTCCTCCCTTAGCCTTTCCGCAGCCAAGCGGCCAGGCCTGCAAGGCAGCAGGGGACTCGTGGAGGGCGGGGTCGTCTATGTCCCGTGCAGATGTGAACATCTGCCCACTGCCCACTGCCCGTGTTTATCAGTGTTGCACGAACTGCCTGGCCGGCCGACCTTAGCTGCTGACAGATGTTTCCCAACAATTGGCGTGCCAGTGAACACGACTGTGTATGTGCGTTTTATTTCATTATAATGACTCACGGCTGTTGCCATAAAGACATGTATGTGTTATAATAGTGTTGACAGACTTTGTCGGAACGGTGCCCTCTAAACACGGGCGCTGTACTATGGCGACGGGCCCCCAGGTGCTGTTTTGACCGTTCTTTTATTTTGCCTAGATCGAAGATCATTTCCGTATCGACGGTATCTCATGTTGTTTCTGTTGTTAACTTGTTTTTTCATGTAGTAGCTTTAGTCAAGTAGGAACTTAATAAAAAAATAAAAAAACACACATAATAGTGTGTTCAGGAGACATAGGGCTGTCTTAGTATTCTACTGTTTTTGTCAGGTAGGTTCGGGTCGGGATGAGGCCACTGGCGCTGGCCGTTGAGATGCCGTGGCGACGGGCTTCACCCGTCCCGAGTCATTGTCCATTTTGTGTTATTGTAATTTGTGGAATGAGCGAGTGAGTGAATGTGAACAGCACCTGTGGTGGCAAAACTGTAATTGCCCCTTGAGGGATAAATAAAGTTGTTTTGAATTTGTTTCTCTTCACTTACCCAGACTTTGATGCCCTTTTGCGTTTCCACCAGACGACTACAACTGCTCCTGCCACCACAACAACTGCCAACACAACGCTCACCACCACAGCTACTACCTGGTGTTCATGGCTGCCAGCGACTGCAGAGATTAAAGTAGATCATTTTTCAGTGTAACCCTTAAATGACTGAAAATAAACAGCTCCACCGCTTTGTATAGAAAGGATTTTGCAAAAGGGTGATTTGCACTGTTTAATTTTGGTGTGTTTTCAATGTATCAGTCAAGCTTTATTCTTTTGTGTTTACTTGGGCGGTCCGTGGCGCAGCGGTAAAAGCGCCTGCCACCAATGCTAGAGGTGCGAGGTTCGATAACCGGTTCCAGCGTCGGACTTTTCTCTTCTAGTAAGTGTCACCGTTAATTCGGGCGGACCGTCGGGGGTTCTTTCTCCGGGTACTCTGGCTCTTCCTACCTCACGACTTTGGTATCAATTTCAGCCCACTTAATCAAATTTCAAATATAAACGATTTGAATTTCCAAACCTTTAGTAGCTCGCTTGAGCTGGCCCTTAGCACCACGTGAATGTTCTGTGTTTATGTACAGTGTGTGAGTGAATGCGCGTGATTCACCTGAGCGTGCTTGTTGGGTTCAGTTCGCGGCGGCGCTTTGAGCCGATTTTCAATTGGGATAAAGCGCCTATTTAATGCTCTGATTTATTTATTATTTATTATTACTTAATAGTATGTCGTTAATTTCGCAGCCAAACAGATTTAACCATGCTGTTCAATTTCAGGATTACTAAAATACTAACAATGTGCCAGCGTATCTACGTCATCCTTAGCCAACACATTCATTTCATACGACATTAACTTTATTTCGTTTTGTATTCAAAGGTTGTTGAAAATACACTACATGTCATGGAAATAATTCAACTACTGGACTTCATTACGAAGGAGAGCTACGAGTACAGTGCATGTGCTAATGCGCGTATCTTCATCTTCCTGTTCTCGTTTAAATCAATATTCCTTGTCCAGATAATCTGTCTGGCGGTTAGATAATAATAATAATAATAATAATAATAATAATAATAATAATAATAATAATAATAATAATAATAATTACGGTATTTATAATGCGCTTATCTTATAATAATTATAACTCTAAGCGCGCATTCACAACTCGCGCACGTATGCGCACGCTTTAGACAACGACTCACGTACCACAAATAGTGAAATACATTACGACAGTCAGCTTGGGATGGGGAGTGTCGTGATGTTATAGTGCTAGAACTGTTGAAAGAGGTGAGTTTTGAGGGCGGGCTGGAAGGAGGAGAGAGTTTCTGACGGAGAGAGAGTGGGAGAGTGTTCCAGGTGGATGGACCGTATACTGAGAAGGAGCGGGGGTCGAAAGTGCTGAATTTGGTGCGGGGGATGTGGAGGCGGAGAGGGTCGGAGGCGGAGCGGAGGGAGCGGGGAGGAGTGTAGGGGTGAAGTAAGTTTGAGAGATAGGCGGGAGCGCAGTTGTTCAGGGATTTGTAGCAGAGAGACAGAATCTTGTATTGGATGCGTTGGGGGATGGGAAGCCAGTGAAGGAGTTTGAGCAGAGGAGTGATATGGTCGGATTTTTTCTTTCTGAGGACGAGGCGGGCAGCATTGTTCTATACGCGCTGGAGAGTGAAAGTGGTGGACTGAGGGAGGCCGGAAAGGAGGGAGTTGCAGATTAGATGCACATTTTTTTCACACGATTCAGTCACGCTTCTCCCATTTACCTCCTTGTGCAAGCAGCCAGCGGTATTGCGTACGACATAAACAATACTAGAGGCTGCACGCGTGAGGGGGGTTACGTGTCGACATTTACGGTATACCTTGTGCACCAGCGCCGATGCTGGGTGAGGTTGTAGATACATGTCCAGGCTCTGTTATGTTGTTTTCATTGTGTTCTGTTGTGAGTGAAACAAAGCTGTAAACCAGGTTAGAAGTTGTTGTGGCTTTAGATAACAAGGTGGTGGGTGACGATTGTATCGTAGTGCCTGAAGATGTTGTGGTGTCCGAAGCTGATGTAGTGACGGATGGTTTCGCTGTACTGGAGGCTGTCGTGGTCTCGTGGCTTGTCGTAATGTGCGAAGCTGTTGTCGTGCACTCACAGCAGTCGCACTTGTGATTGTTCCCTGAACAGATACGGACAAGATAACAGGATTTTACCTGATAACAAAATGCTTGCACCTTCACACATGATAACTGACATATAACTGTAACAATATTTCTGTTGGTAGTCTGTTGTTTCGTTAAGAATTTATAATCCCTTAACTCATGCACAAATATATGATGCTGTATTAAAAATTGGTCCAGATGCGTGTTCAGCGAGTTTAAACTACTGTGATTTCTATTTTGGCAGCTATTTTTACCCACAGTTGGTACTAACGCAATAACTGTCCCTTGAGTAGAAGCACAAAATAGACAATACAGTGGATTAAAAGCCGAGAAAAACACGCGATATCGCGTGTTTGTCCGGGCTTGTAGTCCACTTGTTTCGTCGAAACACATGCAGTCTTGACTTACACCCGATTTCCTAAAATCGTCAATTAAAATTGTCCAAAGTTAACGTTTTTGTATTAATGGTGATATATGCTTCTCCGACAAAAAGTGCATGTCCCAAATATCGGAAAAAGAGTAAAATACGTACATATATCTTTTTAAATATGACTACGATGCTCTAGGCTACAGGCTAGGGTACAGAAAAGTGGTTTCACGATGTGTGTATTTGTGTACAGTATTTATTTCTACTATTCTTCGTAACAGACAGTAGATAGAAGAAATAAATGTTGTGCACTGAAACACATCGTGGACATTCATTTCCCTACCCCAGCCTGTGTATGTGCTCTGGCAACGTATTGTTGGTAACTCTGATATGATACGTGCACCTACCGTTACAGTTGGGGCAACAGCGATTGCAGTTTGCCTGTGAACATCTGCAACAGTTTGTATGCATCAATCTACTTCTTGACACTTAGGCATGACATATTCCAGGAAAAGATATAAAGCAAGTATGACACCTAGACCAAAATTGCCGAAATCAGCCAATAAATGTTTACTTTTTGTACACTGTGTACGACATATGTTTTTGGGTTTTTTTATTTTTTATTATGTACATGAGTTAGTTAGTTATTTGGGTTTAATTAATGTACATGATATTAACCTATAACAATATAAACCATACCAACAACACAAAAGCAAACGTGCCTTTTACATGTAAAAGATTCTTACTGAGGCTGATTGCAAGTTTCACAATTGTTGCAGTTGTTTTGGTGTCCTGCGCATGGCGAGTAAACTGCAATCAGGAAAACTCATTTCAGGTAATACTCTGTCTATCAGTATCATTTACCTCCCCTACCCTTAACCACCCTCTGCCAAGAGCTTCTTTCCCTTCAATTTTCTCAACATTGTTGTAGGCTAACTCATTCGAAACGTGCCGCCTCCGAATACGCGGCTTTAATCGGCGTATCCGTGGCAGCACGTCTCGAATGAATTAATAGTTTAAAATGTTAATAACCCAGTGAAAATAAGAGGGTCAGATAAAAAGCTTGCACTGTAACTCATTGCAGCCTGAAATCATGATGACAAGAAAAGGATAGACCCTGATAGTTCAAGAGTAGTGTCACAATAGCTTGGCGCTTGGAGGCGCCAAGCTATTGTCACACCACTCTTGAACTATCATGGTGAATCTGTCTCCTCAAGTGAAATGTAGTCTGTAGAAAACAACTACCATATTCAGTTATTTCACCCCCTCGGGCACAATATTCTGAGACACTTATCATCGTTGATCCGGCGTTAAACCCGAATAACTAACTAACTAACCATCGTCAATGTCAGGAAATTTTGGAAAAACTTCACTTACCTGTTTCCAAGGCGCACGCAAGCATCAAAGTTTTGGCGATTACGGACATTTTCTATTAGAGCTGGCAACGATCCACCTGATGTGGAAGAAAGTTGATATCCGTTAAAACAGTGAATCGTGAGTACAATCAGTCGTGGTCAATGATTTGTGAAAACTTGTCACAAAATCGTGATGGCTCAAATCTTGAAGATTCGTGACTCGTGATTGACAAAGTGCAATTTTCGTGAAACCGTGATAGTAAACCTCAACTCCTAACAAAACCATGGAAACGGCGACACACAAGAAAATACCAACTGAAAATATACACGCTCCTGAAAAAATAAACACAAAACAAACAAACAAAAATAAAGTTCACAAATTTACACAGTGGCTACAGAAACATAAGATTTTTTTCCTTTCTGTTTATCTATGCAGGCCAGTTGAAAAAGGGTAAAAGAACAAGAACAAAAACAAAACATATTAGTAATTGTTCGGTTAAAAAACTCTGTTGTCATTGTTTGTTTACTGAGCGTCTTTCGTTCTTGTTAATTATGTCAAAGACCAGTATTTACCACCTCAATCATGGTCTTTAATGACAGGTGATCTACCATAAGGGTTGTTGCTCAAACCAGATTCTAATGTACAAAACCTTATGACCAGAAGCATAGAACATCACACGCAAGAGGCACAGATTCACGTGCGCCACTGCCACCAAAAAATAACGATCTATGTCGTTTATTTTAATTTACTGTCTCCCAGAACTAGACTTCCATTCTACGGAATGGAAGTCATTTAGTTCTGGGAGTAAAAAGTATCTGCGGCAATGAAGGGGCTAAAATAATGAAAGAATGTGGAAGAACTTAACAAACTGTTTTATATATATATATATATATATATCGTTGTGTACTTATTAAGGTCAGCTTGATCTGCACAAATGCGTGCGCAGTTCCGTTGCACATCCCATGAAAGCGAGGGGTAGAGTACATAAAACGTACATATAACAATCGTGGATATATGAAGGCATCACACTATTAATATTAAGTATCTTTTGTTTATATTTTTACCATTTTCAGCCTTTCTTCACGCCACACATTTGTTTTTTAAATAGCGTCAAGGAAAACGTTTAAAACTTAATTAAGCTTTGTATCTAAAAATTTATAAATTAAATAATGGAAAAACTGCAAAAGAGCATATGATTGTGTCTGCTGACTGCCCTGTGTTGCAATCTTGTTTATCAGGCACAGGCTAGCTCTTTTAACCCTTTCCCTGCCACTGTACGTACATGTTTGTTTTGGTTCATTAAACGACCCAAAGCCAACATCTTCCACAAAACATGTATACAAATTGGTCTCAGCAAGAGGCATAGATCATCATGAGCCCCCGCAGTCGCGGGGGCTCATGAGGATCTATGTCTCTTGCAGTTGGATCATGTTTATCTTTTTCCTCGGCACTGAACGAGTTAAAGGGTATTTCACACGGTAAAATTTATAAGCAAACATTGCTTTAAATTAGTATCACAGGGCGGCAGGGATTTCTTCCCACGAACGTCTCAAACTGTCACGAAGAGAGTCAGTGAAAATAAGAGAGAAATGCACCATCCCTACACCTCTTCAGGAACACAACTTGTTTTTCTGTTCACCCGTCTGATATCCTCCCAGTTGAAACGTAATGCATCCCGCTGCTCAAGCATGAAAACACTTCCTGGTCTCGACCTATAATAAAATCCCCATGTAGTCACCCCGCCTGTGCCTCAGTCACGTAGATTTAAAGCAGTAGTTCATACCATTATATTCGGGAAAATAATGTTAACTCATTCGAGATATGCCGTATACGGAGACGCGGCTGTTAGCGGCATCTCTGTTTACGGCACGTTTTGAATGAGTTAAGATCTCCATCAATACTGGAAGAGTCACCTTGCGCTTGAAGCTGTCGAACTCTAAACTGTACCGACAGCTTCACGCGCAAGTGAGGTAGATGTTTTTGGGGAAAATTGACAAAACTATAATCAGTTCTAATAAATAATTTAAAGAAAAAATAATTTTAATAAGCACACGCACGCACACAGACAAGCATGCGTAAACACAGATTACACAAATTTGAAGCAAAACTTACTAACAAAGTGAAACGAACTGATTTATGAAACTTGATTTACTGTG
This sequence comes from Semisulcospira habei, assembly GCA_036245525.1. Lineage (NCBI taxonomy): Eukaryota > Metazoa > Mollusca > Gastropoda > Semisulcospiridae > Semisulcospira > Semisulcospira habei. The sequence continues at coordinate 155,056,601 of BTPG01000001.1, read as the reverse complement.
TTATGTTTATGTAGTTATTACACAATCCAGAACCAAAAGTTGACTGCCAGGCGTGTAAAATGCAGAGAAGAACCCAACGAAGAAAGAAACACGCTAGGAAAGACAGTTACTACACAATATATTAATATTCCAGGTAAATACCCTTCTTCAAAATAGACAAATTCAGTTGCCACATTCCTTCTCCGATAAGATAAGTAACGACTGTTCTCTATACTTGTTTGTTTGTCTATTTGAAGAAGAGTATTTACCCGAAATATTTATACAATTGTGTTGTAACTGTCCTTTCTAAGCGTGTTTCTTACTCCGTGGGGTTCTTCTATGTTGTTATTGTTGAGTATGACTTTTGAACACGAATTTTACGCCAAAATACTGAGGGTGTGTTTGTTTTTCAAGCCGAAAACTTAAATCATGCGCCTTTAAGAGTTTCGTCCTTACAAACCAAACACTGTCGACGAATCTATTATAGTACCAACATGTCAAGTGAATACCTTCCGCGTGCCTTTGCTAATGGTGGAACAGTTTGAAAGTTTCAGCGAAGATGTTTTCTGGATAGTTTTTGAGTGAAGTGCAAACTATCATTGTAGCACCCACATACATCAGAACCTGTTCTGAGTGACCACCCGTAGGAAAGATCACCTGTCATTAAAGACCATCATGTAGGTGGCTGTAGCTGTAACTTTGCCTGTAGCCTCCTAAATGATGGTCTTTAATGACAGGTGACATTTTTTGCCCTTTAAGACTTCTCATGAGAGAGCAACTGTCTTGTAACACCACTTCTTCCTTCCAAAGTAAGGACTTTGTGTTTGCTCAAAATTACATTCTGCTGTGCTGCTGTGTTTTGGGGATTGACACTTCTCAGTCTTGACAGAGCATCTCTCTTTTAAAACAAAAGACCCTAGGGCTAACGTCGGCCACAACTGATGGGCCCGCACAGACGTGCGCTGGCCCACTGTGACCGGCGTCGGCCCGAGGACATTTGTTCACTTGTTAAGACCACTTTTTTCCACGCAGGAAAAGAGTTCAACTCAAAACAGGTCTTACTGTGCAAAAACCCCGTGACTGGCTTTATAGTTTAGGGACTCAATCGGAGGTTGTAAAGAAAGCCAAGCTCTACTCGCAATAGGCATAGACTCTCATGAGCACATGAAACCTGCGGTTGCAGATGCTCATGTGAATCTATGACTAATGCGGTTGCAGGAGCTCATGCCAATCTGTGCCAGGGTTGCAGGTGCTCATAAAAATCTGTACCGACTGCAGTGCTCTGTACGAGTATATAGGCATGGATTTCGCTTTAGCCCTCAGGAAAATGTGTGCCTGTTGCAGGAGTGGGCTTGCTGTTTGACTGGTGATAATGTTAGCATACATTGTATGTGTACGCACAGTACAGTGTGCTGCCAATTTGTATCAGGCTGAGTCGTGTAATAGTTGTGTTGACAGACGAAACTGACGTGATTGACGAAGTGCAATTTTCGTGAAACCGTGATAGTAAACCTCAACCCCCGACAAATCCATGGAAACGGCGACAAACAAGAAAATACCAACTGAAAATATACACGCTCCTGAAAAATAAACACAAAACAAACACACAAAAATAAAGTTCACAAATTTACACAGTGACTACAGAAACATAAGATTATTTTCCTTTCTGTTTATCTATGCAGGCGAGTTGAAAAGGGGTAAAAGAACAAAAACAAAAACAAAACATATTAGTAATTGTTCGGTTAAAAAACTCTGTTGTCACTGTTTGTTTACTGAGCGTCTTTCGTTCTTGTTAATTATGTCAAAGACCAGTATTTATCACCTCAATCATGGTCTTTAATGACAGGTTATCTGTCATAAAGGTGGTTGCTCAAACCAGATTCTAATGTACAAAACCTTATGACCAGAAGCATAGAACATCACACGCAAGAGGCCCAGATTCACGTGCGCCACTGCCACCAAAAAATAACGATCTATGTCGTTTATTTTAATTTACTGTCTCCCAGAACTAGACTTCCATTCTACGGAATGGAAGTCATTTAGTTCTGGGAGTAAAAAGTATCTGCGGCAATGAAGGGGCTAAAATAATGAAAGAATGTGGAAGAACTTAACAAACTCTTTTATATATATATATATATATCGTTGTGTACTTATTAAGGTCAGCTTGATCTGCACAAATGCGTGCGCAGTTCCGTTGCACATCCCATGAAAGCGAGGGGTAGAGTACATAAAACGTACATATAACAATCGTGGATATATGAAGGCATCACACTATTAATATTAAGTATCTTTTGTTTATATTTTTACCATTTTCAGCCTTTCTTCACGCCACACATTTGTTTTTTAAATAGCGTCAAGGAAAACGTTTAAAACTTAATTAAGCTTTGTATCTAAAAATTTATAATTAAATAATGGAAAAACTGCAAAAGAGCATATGATTGTGTCTGCTGACTGCCCTGTGTTGCAATCTTGTTTATCAGGCACAGGCTAGCTCTTTTAACCCTTTCCCTGCCACTGTACGTACATGTTTGTTTTGGTTCATTAAACGACCCAAAGCCAACATCTTCCACAAAACATGTATACAAATTGGTCTCAGCAAGAGGCATAGATCATCATGAGCCCCCGCAGTCGCGGGGGCTCATGAGGATCTATGTCTCTTGCAGTTGGATCATGTTTATCTTTTTCCTCGGCACTGAACGAGTTAAAGGGTATTTCACACGGTAAAATTTATAAGCAAACATTGCTTTAAATTAGTATCACAGGGCGGCAGGGATTTCTTCCCACGAACGTCTCAAACTGTCACGAAGAGAGTCAGTGAAAATAAGAGAGAAATGCACCATCCCTACACCTCTTCAGGAACACAACTTGTTTTTCTGTTCACCCGTCTGATATCCTCCCAGTTGAAACGTAATGCATCCCGCTGCTCAAGCATGAAAACACTTCCTGGTCTCGACCTATAATAAAATCCCCATGTAGTCACCCCGCCTGTGCCTCAGTCACGTAGATTTAAAGCAGTAGTTCATACCATTATATTCGGGAAAATAATGTTAACTCATTCGAGATATGCCGTATACGGAGACGCGGCTGTTAGCGGCATCTCTGTTTACGGCACGTTTTGAATGAGTTAAGATCTCCATCAATACTGGAAGAGTCACCTTGCGCTTGAAGCTGTCGAACTCTAAACTGTACCGACAGCTTCACGCGCAAGTGAGGTAGATGTTTTTGGGGAAAATTGACAAAACTATAATCAGTTCTAATAAATAATTTAAAGAAAAAATAATTTTAATAAGCACACGCACGCACACAGACAAGCATGCGTAAACACAGATTACACAAATTTGAAGCAAAACTTACTAACAAAGTGAAACGAACTGATTTATGAAACTTGATTTACTGTGTTATGTTTATGTAGTTATTACACAATCCAGAACCAAAAGTTGACTGCCAGGCGTGTAAAATGCAGAGAAGAATCCAACGAAGAAAGAAACACGCTAGGAAAGACAGTTACTACACAATATATTAATATTCCAGGTAAATACCCTTCTTCAAAATAGACAAATTCAGTTGCCACATTCCTTCTCCGATAAGATAAGTAACGACTGTTCTCTATACTTGTTTGTTTGTCTATTTGAAGAAGAGTATTTACCCGAAATATTTATACAATTGTGTTGTAACTGTCCTTTCTAAGCGTGTTTCTTACTCCGTGGGGTTCTTCTATGTTGTTATTGTTGAGTATGACTTTTGAACACGAATTTTACGCCAAAATACTGAGGGTGTGTTTGTTTTTCAAGCCGAAAACTTAAATCATGCGCCTTTAAGAGTTTCGTCCTTACAAACCAAACACTGTCGACGAATCTATTATAGTACCAACATGTCAAGTGAATACCTTCCGCGTGCCTTTGCTAATGGTGGAACAGTTTGAAAGTTTCAGCGAAGATGTTTTCTGGATAGTTTTTGAGTGAAGTGCAAACTATCATTGTAGCACCCACATACATCAGAACCTGTTCTGAGTGACCACCCGTAGGAAAGATCACCTGTCATTAAAGACCATCATGTAGGTGGCTGTAGCCGTGTGACTTTGCCTGTAGCCTCCTAAATGATGGTCTTTAATGACAGGTGACATTTTTTGCCCTTTAAGACTTCTCATGAGAGAGCAACTGTCTTGTAACACCACTTCTTCCTTCCAAAGTAAGGACTTTGTGTTTGCTCAAAATTACATTCTGCTGTGCTGCTGTGTTTTGGGGATTGACACTTCTCAGTCTTGACAGAGCATCTCTCTTTTAAAACAAAAGACCCTAGGGCTAACGTCGGCCACAACTGATGGGCCCGCACAGACGTGCGCTGGCCCACTGTGACCGGCGTCGGCCCGAGGACATTTGTTCACTTGTTAAGACCACTTTTTTCCACGCAGGAAAAGAGTTCAACTCAAAACAGGTCTTACTGTGCAAAAACCCCGTGACTGGCTTTATAGTTTAGGGACTCAATCGGAGGTTGTAAAGAAAGCCAAGCTCTACTCGCAATAGGCATAGACTCTCATGAGCACATGAAACCTGCGGTTGCAGATGCTCATGTGAATCTATGACTAATGCGGTTGCAGGAGCTCATGCCAATCTGTGCCAGGGTTGCAGGTGCTCATAAAAATCTGTACCGACTGCAGTGCTCTGTACGAGTATATAGGCATGGATTTCGCTTTAGCCCTCAGGAAAATGTGTGCCTGTTGCAGGAGTGGGCTTGCTGTTTGACTGGTGATAATGTTAGCATACATTGTATGTGTACGCACAGTACAGTGTGCTGTCAATTTGTATCAGGCTGAGTCGTGTAATAGTTGTGTTGACAGACGAAACTGACGTGATTGACGAAGTGCAATTTTCGTGAAACCGTGATAGTAAACCTCAACCCCCGACAAATCCATGGAAACGGCGACAAACAAGAAAATACCAACTGAAAATATACACGCTCCTGAAAAATAAACACAAAACAAACACACAAAAATAAAGTTCACAAATTTACACAGTGACTACAGAAACATAAGATTATTTTCCTTTCTGTTTATCTATGCAGGCGAGTTGAAAAGGGGTAAAAGAACAAAAACAAAAACAAAACATATTAGTAATTGTTCGGTTAAAAAACTCTGTTGTCACTGTTTGTTTACTGAGCGTCTTTCGTTCTTGTTAATTATGTCAAAGACCAGTATTTATCACCTCAATCATGGTCTTTAATGACAGGTTATCTGTCATAAAGGTGGTTGCTCAAACCAGATTCTAATGTACAAAACCTTATGACCAGAAGCATAGAACATCACACGCAAGAGGCCCAGATTCACGTGCGCCACTGCCACCAAAAAATAACGATCTATGTCGTTTATTTTAATTTACTGTCTCCCAGAACTAGACTTCCATTCTACGGAATGGAAGTCATTTAGTTCTGGGAGTAAAAAGTATCTGCGGCAATGAAGGGGCTAAAATAATGAAAGAATGTGGAAGAACTTAACAAACTCTTTTATATATATATATATATATCGTTGTGTACTTATTAAGGTCAGCTTGATCTGCACAAATGCGTGCGCAGTTCCGTTGCACATCCCATGAAAGCGAGGGGTAGAGTACATAAAACGTACATATAACAATCGTGGATATATGAAGGCATCACACTATTAATATTAAGTATCTTTTGTTTATATTTTTACCATTTTCAGCCTTTCTTCACGCCACACATTTGTTTTTTAAATAGCGTCAAGGAAAACGTTTAAAACTTAATTAAGCTTTGTATCTAAAAATTTATAATTAAATAATGGAAAAACTGCAAAAGAGCATATGATTGTGTCTGCTGACTGCCCTGTGTTGCAATCTTGTTTATCAGGCACAGGCTAGCTCTTTTAACCCTTTCCCTGCCACTGTACGTACATGTTTGTTTTGGTTCATTAAACGACCCAAAGCCAACATCTTCCACAAAACATGTATACAAATTGGTCTCAGCAAGAGGCATAGATCATCATGAGCCCCCGCAGTCGCGGGGGCTCATGAGGATCTATGTCTCTTGCAGTTGGATCATGTTTATCTTTTTCCTCGGCACTGAACGAGTTAAAGGGTATTTCACACGGTAAAATTTATAAGCAAACATTGCTTTAAATTAGTATCACAGGGCGGCAGGGATTTCTTCCCACGAACGTCTCAAACTGTCACGAAGAGAGTCAGTGAAAATAAGAGAGAAATGCACCATCCCTACACCTCTTCAGGAACACAACTTGTTTTTCTGTTCACCCGTCTGATATCCTCCCAGTTGAAACGTAATGCATCCCGCTGCTCAAGCATGAAAACACTTCCTGGTCTCGACCTATAATAAAATCCCCATGTAGTCACCCCGCCTGTGCCTCAGTCACGTAGATTTAAAGCAGTAGTTCATACCATTATATTCGGGAAAATAATGTTAACTCATTCGAGATATGCCGTATTCGGAGACGCGGCTGTTAGCGGCATCTCTGTTTACGGCACGTTTTGAATGAGTTAAGATCTCCATCAATACTGGAAGAGTCACCTTGCGCTTGAAGCTGTCGAACTCTAAACTGTACCGACAGCTTCACGCGCAAGTGAGGTAGATGTTTTTGGGGAAAATTGACAAAACTATAATCAGTTCTAATAAATAATTTAAAGAAAAAATAATTTTAATAAGCACACGCACGCACACAGACAAGCATGCGTAAACACAGATTACACAAATTTGAAGCAAAACTTACTAACAAAGTGAAACGAACTGATTTATGAAACTTGATTTACTGTGTTATGTTTATGTAGTTATTACACAATCCAGAACCAAAAGTTGACTGCCAGGCGTGTAAAATGCAGAGAAGAATCCAACGAAGAAAGAAACACGCTAGGAAAGACAGTTACTACACAATATATTAATATTCCAGGTAAATACCCTTCTTCAAAATAGACAAATTCAGTTGCCACATTCCTTCTCCGATAAGATAAGTAACGACTGTTCTCTATACTTGTTTGTTTGTCTATTTGAAGAAGAGTATTTACCCGAAATATTTATACAATTGTGTTGTAACTGTCCTTTCTAAGCGTGTTTCTTACTCCGTGGGGTTCTTCTATGTTGTTATTGTTGAGTATGACTTTTGAACACGAATTTTACGCCAAAATACTGAGGGTGTGTTTGTTTTTCAAGCCGAAAACTTAAATCATGCGCCTTTAAGAGTTTCGTCCTTACAAACCAAACACTGTCGACGAATCTATTATAGTACCAACATGTCAAGTGAATACCTTCCGCGTGCCTTTGCTAATGGTGGAACAGTTTGAAAGTTTCAGCGAAGATGTTTTCTGGATAGTTTTTGAGTGAAGTGCAAACTATCATTGTAGCACCCACATACATCAGAACCTGTTCTGAGTGACCACCCGTAGGAAAGATCACCTGTCATTAAAGACCATCATGTAGGTGGCTGTAGCCGTGTGACTTTGCCTGTAGCCTCCTAAATGATGGTCTTTAATGACAGGTGACATTTTTTGCCCTTTAAGACTTCTCATGAGAGAGCAACTGTCTTGTAACACCACTTCTTCCTTCCAAAGTAAGGACTTTGTGTTTGCTCAAAATTACATTCTGCTGTGCTGCTGTGTTTTGGGGATTGACACTTCTCAGTCTTGACAGAGCATCTCTCTTTTAAAACAAAAGACCCTAGGGCTAACGTCGGCCACAACTGATGGGCCCGCACAGACGTGCGCTGGCCCACTGTGACCGGCGTCGGCCCGAGGACATTTGTTCACTTGTTAAGACCACTTTTTTCCACGCAGGAAAAGAGTTCAACTCAAAACAGGTCTTACTGTGCAAAAACCCCGTGACTGGCTTTATAGTTTAGGGACTCAATCGGAGGTTGTAAAGAAAGCCAAGCTCTACTCGCAATAGGCATAGACTCTCATGAGCACATGAAACCTGCGGTTGCAGATGCTCATGTGAATCTATGACTAATGCGGTTGCAGGAGCTCATGCCAATCTGTGCCAGGGTTGCAGGTGCTCATAAAAATCTGTACCGACTGCAGTGCTCTGTACGAGTATATAGGCATGGATTTCGCTTTAGCCCTCAGGAAAATGTGTGCCTGTTGCAGGAGTGGGCTTGCTGTTTGACTGGTGATAATGTTAGCATACATTGTATGTGTACGCACAGTACAGTGTGCTGTCAATTTGTATCAGGCTGAGTCGTGTAATAGTTGTGTTGACAGACGAAACTGACGTGATTGACGAAGTGCAATTTTCGTGAAACCGTGATAGTAAACCTCAACCCCCGACAAATCCATGGAAACGGCGACAAACAAGAAAATACCAACTGAAAATATACACGCTCCTGAAAAATAAACACAAAACAAACACACAAAAATAAAGTTCACAAATTTACACAGTGACTACAGAAACATAAGATTATTTTCCTTTCTGTTTATCTATGCAGGCGAGTTGAAAAGGGGTAAAAGAACAAAAACAAAAACAAAACATATTAGTAATTGTTCGGTTAAAAAACTCTGTTGTCACTGTTTGTTTACTGAGCGTCTTTCGTTCTTGTTAATTATGTCAAAGACCAGTATTTATCACCTCAATCATGGTCTTTAATGACAGGTTATCTGTCATAAAGGTGGTTGCTCAAACCAGATTCTAATGTACAAAACCTTATGACCAGAAGCATAGAACATCACACGCAAGAGGCACAGATTCACGTGCGCCACTGCCACCAAAAAATAACGATCTATGTCGTTTATTTTAATTTACTGTCTCCCAGAACTAGACTTCCATTCTACGGAATGGAAGTCATTTAGTTCTGGGAGTAAAAAGTATCTGCGGCAATGAAGGGGCTAAAATAATGAAAGAATGTGGAAGAACTTAACAAACTGTTTTATATATATATATATATATATATATATATATATATATATATATATATATATATATATATATATATATATATATATATATATCGTTGTGTACTTATTAAGGTCAGCTTGATCTGTACAAATGCGTGCGCAGTTCCGTTGCACATCCCATGAAAGCGAGGGGTAGAGTACATAAAACGTACATATAACAATCGTGGATATATGAAGGCATCACACTATTAATATTAAGTATCTTTTGTTTATATTTTTACCATTTTCAGCCTTTCTTCACGCCACACATTTGTTTTTTAAATAGCGTCAAGGAAAACGTTTAAAACTTAATTAAGCTTTGTATCTAAAAATTTATAATTAAATAATGGAAAAACTGCAAAAGAGCATATGATTGTGTCTGCTGACTGCCCTGTGTTGCAATCTTGTTTATCAGGCACAGGCTAGCTCTTTTAACCCTTTCCCTGCCACTGTACGTACATGTTTGTTTTGGTTCATTAAACGACCCAAAGCCAACATCTTCCACAAAACATGTATACAAATTGGTCTCAGCAAGAGGCATAGATCATCATGAGCCCCCGCAGTCGCGGGGGCTCATGAGGATCTATGTCTCTTGCAGTTGGATCATGTTTATCTTTTTCCTCGGCACTGAACGAGTTAAAGGGTATTTCACACGGTAAAATTTATAAGCAAACATTGCTTTAAATTAGTATCACAGGGCGGCAGGGATTTCTTCCCACGAACGTCTCAAAATGTCACGAAGAGAGTCAGTGAAAATAAGAGAGAAATGCACCATCCCTACACCTCTTCAGGAACACAACTTGTTTTTCTGTTCACCCGTCTGATATCCTCCCAGTTGAAACGTAATGCATCCCGCTGCTCAAGCATGAAAACACTTCCTGGTCTCGACCTACAATGAAATCCTCATGTAGGCCTAGTCACCTCGCCTGTGCCTCAGTCACGTAGATTTAAAGCAGTAGTACACACCAATATATTCGGGAAAATAATGTTAACTCATTCGAGACATGCCTTATAGGGAGACGCGGCTGTTAGCCGCATCTCCGTATACGGCACGTCTTGGATGAGTTAAACCTCCATCAATACTGGAAGAGTCCCTTTGCGCTTGAAGCTGTCGGAACTGTGAACTGTACCGACAGCTTCACGCGCAAGTGAGGTACATGTTTGTTCTGAAAATTGACAAAACTATAATCAGCTCTAAAAAATAATTTAAAGAAATAATAATTTTAACAAGGGTGTGTTTAACAAAAAATAAGTTTAATAAGCACACGCACGCACACCGACACACATGCGCACACACAGAGTACACAAATTTGAAGCGAAACTTAATAACAAAGTGAAACGAACTGATTATTGAAACTTGATTTACTGTGTTATGTTTATGTAGTTATTACACAATCCAGAACCAAAAGTTGCCTGCCAGGCGTGTAAAACGCAGAGAAGAACCCAACGGAGAAAGAAACACGCTAGGAAAGACAGTTACTACACAATATATTTATATTCCAGGTATTTACCCTTCTTCAAAATAGACAAATTCAGTTGCCACATTCCTTCTCTGATAAGATAAGTAACGACTGTTCTCTGCACTTGTTTGTTTGTCTATTTTAAAGAAGAGTATTTACCCGAAATATTTATACATTGTGTTGTAAATGTCTTTTCTAAGCGTGTTTCTTACTCCGTGGGGTTCTTCTATGTTGTTATTGTTGTGTATGACTTTTGAACACGAATTGTACGCCAAAATACTACTGAGGGTGTGTTTGTTTTTCAAGCCGAAAACTTAGATCATGCTTCTTTAAGAGTTTCGTTCCTTACAAACCAAACACTGTCGACGAATCTTTTATAGTACCAACATGTAAAGTGAATAGATTCCGCGTGCCTTTGCTAATGGTGGTTCAGTTTGAAAGTTTCAGCGAAGATGTTTTCTGGATAGGGTTTGAGTGAAGTGCAAACTATCATTGTAGCACCCACATACATCAGAACCTGCTCTGAGTGACCACCCGTAGGAAAGATCACCTGTCATTAAAGACCATCATAAAGGTGGCTGCAGCTGTGACTGTGGCTGTAGCTGTGACTGTGGCTGCAGCCACCTAAATGATGGTCTTTAATGACAGGTGATACTTTTTGCCCTTTAAGACTCCTTTTGAGAGAGCACCTGTCTTGTAACACCACATGTTCCTTCCAAAGTAAAGGACTTTGTGTTTGCTCAAAATTAGATTCTGCTGTGCTGCAGTGTTTTGGGGATTGACACTTCTCAGTCTTGACAGAGCATCTCTCTTTTAAAACAAAAGATCCCAGGGCCAACGTCGGTGACAACTGATGGGCCCGCGGACAGACGTGCGCTGTCCCACTGTGACCGACGTCGGCTCGATGATATTT